>JBBPBO010000003.1:11182316-11255148 GCA_037974295.1 Cicer cuneatum
GGGGGGGGGGGGGGGTGTTATCAACCCAATGACATAGTGGATGTGCCAAACGGGATGAATCGATCCGCTTTGCCACCCTACATGACATCAATAGGCATTTTCTAATTGTCTCAAGCGAGATTTCAACTACATTCATTAAAGTTACTAAGACAAACTCTTACCAATGAGCTAACAACTCACATGCAAACAACATTGATAGTTGGTTATTATAAAAACAACTAACTTAAAATGTAGAGTTTTTAATCAGTTATTTTTACAACCGATATAAAAGATGAAGTATTTCTAACTTGTAGAAAAGACATGCGCTCATTATTTTTTGACAAAAGAAAACGATATTCATTTATACAAATTGATAGAGTACATCTGATACAAACACAAATTCAACATCGCTAAAAAGGAAAAAGGATGAATCTGTGAACATACTCACAACATCTAAGTTAGTAGCATAAAACGACACAATGCCTACAAATAATGTGCCAAAATCAAAATGACTGAAATACTCATATATTTGGATCTGCAACATTAACAACTTAGTATTTGGTTAAGTCAATAATTGATCGAAATTAACATGTCAATTTGAATCAAATGAACACTACAATAAGACGAGAAATCAAACGAATACTGCCCTAAAATGATAAATCAAACAACCGCCGATTTGAAACGATGAAATCATGAAAGAAAAAAATAGACTTTAAAAATCACATGTTTAGATTAAAACATGAGAAAAGAAACACATAGGTGATTTTGAGTCAAAAGTGATAAAAAAGATCACCCTTTTTAATAAAATTTATCTCTCTAGAAAAAAAATTAAAGTCGACTTTATAGAAATACTTTTTTTTCTCTAAACACATGTCTATTTTTAAAATTTGATATTGTTGTAACCGATTTAAATTGAGATATTTTAATATGAATTTCACACTAGTGTTTTATACTCATGTTTATAGATTATAGATCATCCACAATATTGATGTTCAAACTATTATACCGTCTAATAGCATTTTTTCAATTCAAACCATCTATGATTGGGTCTCTAAAATGAGGAAATTTTCAACAACTTTGACGTTGCAGCCGTATGCAATTAAGCGCTTCTCTCTTGCGATAAGTGTAAAGTCTACAATCCTTTACTTTTTTTTTTTTAAGGAAATCTTATCTTATATTCTTATGGAATATGGAGTTAAGATTCTTTACATTTCTTTCATTTTATTTATGGTGTATTTAAAGAGAGATAAACACAAATAGTAGTTATTACATCTCACTACTAAGTAGATTCTACTATTATTTAATTTTTTAATTTTTTTTAACTTCTTTAAATCTCTCTCTCTCCAAATAAACCATAAATGGAGAGGATCTTGACTCGTTCTTAGATCACTTGTTAGTGTACTAAAAATAAAAATTTTATATTAAAAATTGTCTTTTTTTCTTTTGA
Organism: Cicer cuneatum; assembly: GCA_037974295.1. Lineage (NCBI taxonomy): Eukaryota > Viridiplantae > Streptophyta > Magnoliopsida > Fabales > Fabaceae > Cicer > Cicer cuneatum. The sequence goes on from JBBPBO010000003.1 coordinate 11,183,743, forward strand.
AAATTGTGTATTACTCTATTTTCTAAGATATAATTATTATTTATGGAATCTTTTAACATGTATCCTTAGATACATGTGTAGAATAGCTCTTTTTTTTAATAGTGAATGTTAGTAATATTAGTAATATGCATGTCAAAGAGTGAGAATCGAACGTTTGACATCGCTTATAACCCAACTTCTTAACTCGTATCTCAATCATCAAATTAATTTTATATTTTCTATCATTTCCTCTTGTTTAATTTAATTATTAGTACAAATTAAGTCTTGTGTCAAAAGTTCATCATTGGAAATTTTCAAAATCTATTGTTCTATTACAATAGTCCATTTTTTTTGTTGATAACGTAAATTTAAAGTAAAAAATGATGTTATAGTTTAAAATAGACAGAACTTTATAATTTAGTAAATATTTATAAATGAATTTGTATTTGTCTTTTTCTATAATATTAACAAGGCTCAAACCCTCAACACGTGCATATTATGATAGCCCAACTTATGAGTATAAAGAAATATCCACCTGAAAATAAATAAAATATAATTGAAATGAATAATAAATCTAATAATACTTAAGGTCAATTAAATTATACACCAGAATGAAAGAAGCCCTTGATGCTTTAAATTGAAAATAAAGAAAAAAACAAGAAGACGGAAAGAGTGGTACATTGATATGAGCCCACAGTGAATTGACCAAAACCTAACAATACTGGAATTTAGGATAATTTCATACTTTCATTAATCAAATTTGAAACACTACGTGACATCGTGTGGGCCTCAAATACCCTATGGACTATTTTTAATTGAGAAAATTTAAATGCTATAATTTTAAATAAGTGTCCGTATTTCTATCATGTAGTGATTGTCAATGGATGTTGGTACAATTGTATATAGTAGTATAAATGTATATATCATAATTTATATTTATATTATATATTAATTAATTAATATAAAGGAAAAAGATCGGTTCACTCACTAAGCTCTTAAATGTAATGATGAGCACCTAAAATTGTTTAATTTTAATTAACTATATACTGTGATTTTTTGTGGTATGAATGTAAGGTGTTTATTAACTTTTCCATGCTTGTTCATAAACAAACGGTTTTACCTACCAGCAGAATCCACTCTATCCTACGTGGACAAGATGTTTGTATGTCACGTGGAGAGTTAAAATTGAAAAGTGGGTGCATAAGTGAGAGCCACCTTATTTAGCTTTTCAAATATGAAATGGTGGAGCCCTAATTAAGGATATGGCATAAACCTACAAAAATAGCCACCTCATTGTTCGGTTATCTTGATACCCAAATATCCCGCCAAAAAGTGAACTATATATCTTTTTAAATGACCGATATTATTATTACTTTTTTTAATTGAAAACAAAATTTATTCATTTAAATTTATAGAAATTATATCGATCGATAATATTACAATTTAAAATTGTTAAAATTAAAAAAGATAAATCTGCGAACAAACTCACAACACATAAGTTAATAGTATAAAACAACAAAATATCTACAAATATGATAATGTCTATAAATATAAAAAAATTGAGGTGTTTGCAATATCAATGTCGAAAAATCAAAGTACCACATTAAAATGGCGAACAAACACAACGCCACACGAATACGAGGAAACCACAAAAAAAAACACTAAATATTTGTAAAAAAAAATACTTATTTGAATAAAAGAGAATAAGTAATAATTTAGAGGAGTGATTTCAAACAAAAAAATTAGTACTAAAATCCATCTTTGGTGAAAAAAATGAAAACTGAATCAAAAAGAAAGAGTAGAATAACAGCCGATATTATTAGTTAATTGTTAATTAGTTTTTATTAGAGAAAAATTAAACTTACAACTTCTTTATTACTTCTATATTTATGTCATTCCCTTAAATAATTAAACCACCTAGTTACTTCAAAAAGTGACCTATCTTATTGTCAATAATCTATGTATAAGTATATCTACTCATGGAAGTTGAACCTCTTGAGAATAATTTTTTTTAAATAAATAAAAAGGTCTATTTATTAATTCTTCATGATCTTGTAAGTTAGACACGATCAAAGGAAAGAGGTACGAGAATGAAGAAAATTTGAGAGTAATTATATAGAAAAGAGTTATATGTATGAGTATGTAATATGTGTCTTCGAGGTGTTAGTTTAATGGTAAGAACTTGACATTGTAACTTTAAGGAATGTGATTCAAATCTCTCGAATGAGATAATTGTAACATGGTCATTAATGTCATTGTTAATAATAATAATTTTCCCTTCTCCTAATTTTTTTTAAAAAGATTGTGTAATATTGCACTCTGAATTCCAAAAATAGTTTAAAGTGTAAATATAATAAAAATACATGTAAAATTGATTCAAAATAAAAAAAAATCAAGCATAGAAATATTACAATTAAAAAATATGTCGAAATAACGAAAATCAAAATAGTTCAACTCCAAAATTATCACACTTATAAGAGCCGATTCTATATAATTTCAAATTTATTGGTTGACTAACTTGTCGACAACTAATAAAAGTAAACTACTATCTACTACATTGACGACATGCCAATTACTCTGCCTCTTTCTCGTTGGCGAGATTGCTTCATCTGTTGTCATCTCACCATATATCCACACATGCATGTGTATGTAGCTACAGCTGGAACAAACAAAGGTGAGTCTTCATTCTCAAGACATAATCAAGCCGAGTACGGTAAATTAAATGCACATTCAATATAACAACATATAACACATAACAATATCAACAAATGCATGATAATGCGATGAGAATCATAATCATCAACTACTTCACGTTAGATCTTTATAACTCTGTATTGATACAAGTAGATAAGTCACCTACTAGCACAAACAATAGTGTCTAGTAGCGGTGATTAAGTATTCTATAGACGTCCTAGTGGTGTCTCTCCTTTATGTAAGACATTCCTACTAACAATGTCATCAATGTCTCATCAATCGTCGATCTCCAATTCTCTCACATCACAACCCCCAACATGTCTTTTTATATGAATGTAACATATGACATGCAAGACATAATCATCGTCAACAATTATTGTTCAATAATACTCATTCCACATTTGCGACCAAGTGTGCTATGATATTTTGACGTTCATCATCATCATCATATTAACAATATCAATAATGTCAACAATATCACTCACATTAACTTAATAAATTAATCATGTATTAATAATTTATCCTAAATATGTGACTCCTCGTTACTATGTAATTATTGACCTAATTAATCTTACTAACTTAATCTAATCGATTAATCCTACCATTCTAATCTATCATTATTTACTTAATCAGTTAATGACATCATTCTAAGCAATGAATTTATAACTTAGTCATTCCCTATAGTTCTAGTACTTATCCTAAACGATTATTGGATAATTCCTAATCGATTAATCTGATTTTTGATATAGCAAACCTTAAGTTACCATTCTAATCGATTATTAAGGTCCTTCTAATCGATTATCCTTCAACTTAAACATTTTTTGGGTATGTACATCTTATTAATCGATTAAGCTTTCCTCACTAATTGGTTATTCTTCATTTATTTTAGGTTTAAACATGTATTTGGTTCTTGCAATTATAACCTTTTTTTATTTTGATCCTCATAAGTTTTTTTGTTTGGTTAACATCATGTAAATATTTTAAAATAATCCCTCTGTCCAACTTCTGTTAAAAAAGCTCTCAAGTGGCAAACTCTGTTATGTGACATAAAAATTAATTAAATAATTAATACTATTAAATTGAATATAATTAAATAATTAACATTATTTAATCTGAATATGAACTAAACAATTATCAATAAATAATTTAAAACATAACATTTTTTAACCTAAGAATAACCTCAAATTTTTTAGTCTCCCTTTTCCCTAAAACAAACCTAACATCGCAAACTCGTCTTTTTTGGCCACAATCGACTTCTTAGTAATTCTCTAACGGCGACGTTGTTGCCTTTCATCAATGGCAGTCACAAACTCATCATTGAAAGATGACAACAACTTGTATTTCATTTTTTTATCTCTACGACCAAGATTTCTTTTGCGGATGAGATAAACGACGATCATGAAGATGTTCTGCTCGTGGCCAAAACTGGATTTGGAAGTGGGAGATAACACATAGCTTGTGAGACAGAAGACGAGACACGATGGTGATCAAAACTGAAGTTGTCATGCAAGGAGACAACGACACTATTTGAGAAAGAAGAGGGAGACACAAACACAATGGTGATGGTGTCGTTCAATGGTGAGAAGAGGGAGAGAATAGAGGGTGGCAATCATAAGAGGGAGAGGTAAAGGGATGAATGTAAGAGGGAGACAATGGAAGTTAGGATTCCCAATATTGATCCCCCTTTTAAAAAATAATCTAATTTCTAATCTTTATTTTATTTTTTATTAAAAAGAATTATTTAAAATATTGTTAGGTTAGCTTAATAGTGTTAGTGTTTTTTTAACAGAAGTTGGACAGATGGACCATTTTAAAATGAATTTATATTTGCAGGGATGTTAAATAAAACAACAAAAAAAACTTACGTGAACCAAAATAAAAAAGGGTATAATTGCAAATACCAAAAAACATATTTAAACATTTATTTTAACATTGATTGATTAATACTACAGAAAAGATACATCAACATAAATCAATTATAAACATTGATTGATTTATTTTAACATTTATTTTCTAACACATAATCCTTTTATCTCAATTATCAACACTTATCATCAACATAAATCAAAATACATAAATTCACGAATTTCATCAACAAATATAGTCAAAACAAACATAATATCAATCATGACAATCAATCATCCACACAAATATATCATCATCAAGCATCATAATTTTAATTAAAAAGCAACACATCATAAGAGGTGACCTAATCACATAGTCTATTACACTGTCTCCACAATGGTTATATATAAACAATTAACGTGGTTGATGTAGACCTAGGGATCATGAAACATTCCTATTTAATAAACATACTCATAATAACAAGAGTTAAACTCACTTCGTACCTTAATCGACGATTTCATAGATTATTGACTCGGGTTGTAGAAAGTATGACCATTTGTTGTTCATAACATGAATATTTGAATTGAATACAATTAGTACTTAAAAGATGGTGTTTTTTTTTTTTATAAAATAAGAGAAAAAAACAAAAATGTTTGATGTAATTTTACCGATTGAGAATGATTCTGCTTTGTGAATTAAACAATATGGTTTAAAGTCAGAGCCCACATCAACAAATATAATTGAAATATGTTTAGAATTGACTAAGTTATGAGTATTTAATGTTTTTGAGAAACTAAATTATGAATATGAAAACCTATAAAATTATGATGTTAAAACACTTTTAAATAGCTATGTTATTTGACGAGATATATAGTAATTGAAAAATTAGATACGACATCCAATGTCAAGACTAGAATTTTCAACAAGGGATTAACCAACTGAAAAAATAAGATCGCTAATATAAAATTGCAAATTAATCTATTAATTCACTTTAAATACATAATGAATTGTTTTTTAAATAATTATTTACTGATTCTAATTATTCTATATTATATTGATGTATAAAGATTCAAACATTTAATAATTACCAAAACTAACTATCAAGTGTTAAAAAAAAAAGGAGTATTACATTACATAATATAATATAGATGCTTTTAGGAGAGGGAATACGAAGCTCAAAAAAATTACTGTAAAAAGGGAAAGTGATGGGACTGGATATGGAACACAAAAATAGGGAGTCGGTGACATTGTGTCCAATAAGCAGCCATCAAAGAAAAAAATGACACATAAAAGACCGACCCTATAATGTGGAACACTATGGAAAAGTTTTTATATACACACATGGCCCATGTTTTCTTTAAAAAAGTTAAATATCAATATAAAAAAATAAAGTTATATATGTTTTCAACACTATAAAATTTTAATTTTTTAATTTTAATTTTTTAATTTTAATTTTATAAAATAAAATATAATTTTTAATATCTATAAAATTATCTTATATATAGTTTTAGTTGTTGTTAAATGAATATATATTTTTGAATGAACTTTTTTTAAGTATATTTACAATAATATAAACTTTTTTATAAAAAATAATTCAAAATTCAATTATAAGTCTATATTTTTCATTACTTTTAACTTAAATGGTTTACATTTAAAAAATTCATAACTAATTCATCTGAAATCAAAAAAGTTTAAATTTTTGTGGAATTTTTTTTTATAATGTTCTAAACATACTTGCAAAAAAAATTATTCAAAAACTTTAAAGTTGAAGGACAATTAAACATATTTTATTTCAGTAGAAACTAAAATTGTTTGTTGAATAATTTTATAGAGACTATGTACATTTATTTTACAGATACTAAAATTGAAATGTTAAAATTATATATAGAGACTAAAAATATATTTAACACTAAAAAAAATTAATTATATAATTTTTAAATTATCAAATTTACTATATTAATGATACTAATTATTAATACTAGTTTTTATATAAAAAAAAAAACTACAAACTCAAATATGATTAATTACTTACGGGCAGGAATAGTAGTAGACCGCAACTAGCTCTACCGGAAAAAAATTATATTCGTACTACATTTGTATTTGTGTGTGAATTTTGAAGTATATATATATATACTATTTGTGGTAGCCAACCTATCCCACACATATGAGAAGCTTTGTCTCTGGAGACATATCGGTCTAATAACTACTAGATTATTAGAAATAAAATCATATAATTATTTAATGTGTTAGGAAATTATGATCAATTGTTTGTAAAAAATAATTTTGAAACGATATTTTATAAATTGTGATGTTTTCGAAAAAGGAGAAAACTTCGTTCTCTCTCCTCCCATCATGCCATGAATTTGTCATTTTTCGGCTTGTGATTGAATATGGGCATTTAGTCTTTGGTCCTCTCTACTTGTCTTGGCTTGACCCTATCATAAACCCTAGCTAGCCTCCTTTTCTTTCTATTCAAATTGTCATTCTTATGTTAATGGTCTATAGAGGGACGATAAAGTTGATATTAAAACGCGTTGATATTGATTTAATCTTTGACAAATCGCACGCGATTAGATTAATTGGACCCATTGCTTTAATTGCATTTGAATTTTATCAATTTTTGTATCATAGTATAAAATATATTATATATATATATATATAAGCCCCATGTGTACAATAGAATAATTTCAACACGGTCAATCACGGGACCAAAATATATATAGAAAAGGGAATGATCAAGTGAGGATTTGTACTCAAAAGAAGAAAAAAAAAAGGTGAGGGTTTTGGGTCATTGTGGAATTGTAATGAGCACTTGGGAGCGGAGAATGACACTGTCTGAGTATCTGAATTGCCCACCTTATATTGTTTTTGGGAGAAGTCATAATAGTTATGGCCATGTTATGTAAGGAAAGTTAGGCAAATTTGCATATCCAATGTATCAAGGGCCCCTTAAAAAAATAGACTGATTATAACATTTCAATACTTTGGCAAGTTTAATAGTTAGAGTGGATTTTCTTACTAGTCTATTTATATGATTATTTCCTACCCCTCCACAATGAAATATAAAATCGGATAATGATAAAACTAGTGGGGAAATTGATATAATTTCATTGATATTTTTCTCGCTAATTAAAGGATTATTAAGGACCGTATCATAAAAGAATTATTGAGGACCCATTGATGATGTTAATTTGATGTATTAGTTTCTTGTATCTAGAGATGAAAAAAAAAAAAAAACGAAATTTGCGTATAAGATCTGCAATAAATATGAGATGGATGAGTATATGTGGATAAAATAAATGAGAAATTTGATTATGCGTCATTTAAGAGAGAGGGATGTGTATTGAGATACTTGTGCCGCTCAGATACTTGTATTTGCAATAAACATATTTAGTTCAAATACAAAATCTTAAAATTGTCTCTTGATTTCAAACTCGCAACACAAGTTGTCTCTCTCACATCCAATTTGATAAGCTAATAATTAAATAATAAGATAAATTCATAACAATATGCATATTTTTCTTATATGAATAAAATAACAGTGTTCAAAAAGTTAATCTTGTGTAAATTTAAATTTTTATTTTATAGAAAATATTTTATTAATTTACTAAATATTTGTGAGTATCTATGGATACCCGTGAAGAGATGATATCCAAAAACAAACCAGTCAAAAAAGTATTTGTGCGAGTGTGTAGTGGATATGGATACCATTTTTATCCAGCTGGGAGGGTAGCGGGGGATTACTAGTAGTATACGTCCACCCGCCCCATTAACAACCCTACTTGTATCTATCCATGCTTATATGTAACCATTTTAATTAAAGTTTAATTGTCACGCACTATCAGAATAAAAAATTTATATTGTCAGCAAATCATAATCATTCATGGGTATAACTTGTTAGAATGGCAAAAGTCAAATATCTATAAAAATAAATGTTGTGATTTGCTGATAGTGTAAAACTATTTATACTAGCAGTGTATATGAATTAAATCATTTCAAGTATTCTACTCATCGAACGCTTGAGATGTTTTCTTTTTTTTTTCTTTAGAAAAGTCCACATTTTTCTTCTACTAATCACTCTGAAGTTATTATTTTTTGTAAATTCATGCTTGAATTTTGTTGAGTACAGAGACTTTAAAAGTAAAATTAGTTCAAAATTAAATCTATATGACAATAAATTATTGAATGATGGTACTATATTCAACAAAATTTTTAGTTAGCAGAGTGTTCGCTTTTTTTAAGAGATTGACAAATATTTTTTTCTTTTAAAAATTGATAATCATTCATTTAAATTAAAAGAGTACACCATAATAAAAGAGGAAAACAAACAAAACAATATAGTATTTAGTTGGTAAAAAAATGAAAGTTATAATTGTATACCATCTAGGTCCCTAAATTAAACTACTTTGACAAAATTATTACAACGGTTAAGAAAGTTGACCATACTTTTAATTTTTCTTAATAATTAGTATTAGTATCGTTTCTTCAAGTTTAACCTTTAGAAAATATACTATCTTCTATATTATTGTTTAGGCTAAATAGCACCCGTGGTCATTTAATTTAATTTCAGTTAACGTTTTAGTCCTTTATCTTTTTTTTTTTTTATTTCGATTTGGTCATTTATTTTAATTTTAAGTGACAATTTGATCTTTTATGTTTTAAAATGTCAACAATATTATCCTTCTTTTTACAAAAGTTCAAAAAAATCATCAAAATTTTCAACCAAAACCCATAAAATTAATTATATTCTTTAATATAATACAAATTTCATCAAATTCGTAACTCAAATCTTAAAATAAACTCATATTTTCAATCTTTATTTGATGTTGTTAGAGATGAAAATATGAGTTTATTTTAAGATTTGAGTGTCGAATTTGATGAAATTTGTATTATATTGAAGAATATAATTAATTTAATAGGTTTTGGTTGAAAATTTTGATGAATTTTTGTAAAAAAAAAAGAATAACATTGTTGACATTTTAAAATATAAAAGATCAAATTGTCACTTAAAATTAAAATAAATGACCAAATCGGAAAAAAAAAATAAAGGACTAAAACGTTAACTGAAATTAAGTTAAGGAACTACTATTTAATTTGTTTGTTATAAAAGACATAAATATGAATAGGAATATTTTGATAAATAAATAATTAATATAGTTGATTTTTTTTTTAAATTATGGGAAAGAAAAGAAATTATACAAGACAAAAGTAGCATAATTCTTGTTATTTGTCTAACCGCAACTCAATTTAGACATGAAATATTCAAAATCAGAAAATGCCATTACTTTACTTAAAGCCAAAAAATAATTGAAGTTTCAATTATCATTACAACAGACAATAAACTCGTGTCATTAAGACTAACGAATCAAAAATAAAATCAATGTTATGATGGCAAAGAGTAATTAAGAGCTAAGTGGAGAGGCCCAAGTTCCCAAAGAGATTGATGATACTTTGATTAGATAGGGAGGGAGGGTCTTATATATATTTGCATTTGCATCTTTTTATAACCCTTTTATCATGTCAAGCTAAGCGCGTCCATCTAATCTTACGGTGCGTTCTGTCCCCCCCCCAAAAAAAATTAGGGAAGCAAATTAAATTAAAGTTAATAATACTGCAAGATAGTCCTTAAGCTTTAACTTAATCAATAAATGTTAGGTTAGACGTCTTATATTGGGTTCGAATCCAATACTAAACATATAAGTTAAATATTGTGAAATTTACCATTTTTTCTAAGATAAAAAAAATAATACTATAAAACATAGAGTAAAAACACGTAAACAAGTTATTATGCTCAAATAGTTAATGAATTCCGGTTAAAAATTAATTATTGAAGAACTCAGAGTTTGAAAATTGGCTAGAACAAATTTTGGTTATGTTTTATTTACCTCTCGACTGAATCTGAATTATTATGGTCTCACTCTCTTAGAAACCAGATGATTAAGATTAAATAATATAGATTTCAGATTAAATTTCAAATTTATTAAAGATAGTAAAATTTATTTGAAATCGATGAATAACATGTTAGTTTGATTTCATTTACAATAATATATAATGCATAAAAAATACATGCACACAACATAATTTATAAGAATTATAAAAGAACTAATATAGTATATAGTGCGAATAAAAGAAATAATAATAAAAATATAATTATTTTATTTAGATCTTGAGTGATCACTTTTGAATGGCATGAAGTTGATAGTTTTTTGAATTTGTATAGAAAATAGTAAATAAATTAACATAAGTATAATGTTTCGAGTTCAAATTTAAAACATAAAATCAATATTTGAATGAATAGAAATCGAGTGCTTCAATTTAGACTCAAAGATATAACAAGCTGAATTTAAGTGGTTTATATTATATCTTTCAATTAATAGGACCTATGACACTCCTCTTAGGAAGGGATCACTTTTATTTGGGATAGATTTGGTTAATCTAAATTGTAACTTTCGTTTTCACTATCACTTGCTTTCATCACTTGGTCTATGTGTATTGTCATCAATCAGAAATAGTACAATTTCATAAAATCTAAAGTGAACACACACCATCTTTGAATTTGTGATGATACCATACACAAATTGTAATATAGTTTATGGTAGTGTGAAGTTTGCTTTTACTTTCCCTTATTTATTTTCACTAAATATGTCCAAATACAGGTCACCTATTCTTTTAGCCGTTTTACAAATTGCAAAAGTTTAATTTAATTGACGCACAACGCTATTTTCTTCACACAATTGGGTAAGTAATCATTCCATTTCTTCAATTCTCTTAAGAAATTAAAAAGAGAAAACAACAAAATCAAAAAAGCATGTGGAAAAGAGAGAAAAACAAAAAATAAAGCTAGCAAAGGGAATGAGATCATATCAACAAAAAATAAATAGTAGTTTAAAATACAACTTTAATTCACAAGATATATATGGTCCAAGTGATGACCAAGTATGCATGAAGATTATATATATATGCATGAAGAACATAATTTATAATCTCAACAATTTGATTTTTTAAGCATGTTTTATGATCCTTTATTGTTCTTGCCTAAGAAAAGCAATGTGCATGGGGACAACTTTATCTATTAAATTGCCTTTTCAATTAGGATACTATGTGAACTCTGTTTAATTTTTTTGCCTAAGTACATTTTAATTTGTCTTGTTGTTTGTGCTTTCTTTTTAACATTGAAATGATAAGCTATTAAATACAAATATAATCTCCAATTACCTTTTCTTTCTAAAAGATGTTATTATAAGATTTGTTTAGCGCTCCTCCATCATATCCTTTTAGCTAACCCAATTTGGACTTACCAAAAAAGAGGACAAGAAGGTCCAAAAAGAAAACTGGAAAAGAAAGAGTATTTTACCCTACATATAAAGTTCAATTTTATGGCAATTAATATTTCTATGACCACATAAGAAAAGTACAAGCATCTAAACTTTTCCCATATCCTTATTACCGAAAGGTAAGTACTATATAAATTATAAACTACCTTGTTTAGGAGAAATTATATACAAAGTTATGCACTACCTTGTTTCACACGGTTGCTTTTTGGTATATATAACGGTTGTTAGAATAAAGATTATAACATCGTAAATTTCGACAAATTATAATATAAGTCAGTTTTAAAAATTGTTTAAAATTTTAACGCACATGTGATTTTTTAATTTCGACGCATCAAAAAGATGAAAAAGGTCATAAATTATTATTTATGAAAAATATCGTTGACCGTTTTTAAATTTTTTAATTATTTCTAAATATTGATCCATAATGGACCATTTATAAATATAGTTCACCGTAGAACTCAATTAAAAATAAATAGATATACAATTATGTAAATATATGTTTACATTTTTGTGGTCCTTAATCACATCTAGTACCTAACTAAGGAAAATGGACTTTATTTGCTAGTCAGAGTTTAGCCAAAAGTTTATTAAAACATGATGGAAGATTTTTACGGGCAGAGATGAACTTGAAAACTCTATGTCAATTTGATATTAATTGAAATTTATTAATCATTTGAATTTAATTAATTATTTGATCATTTGCGCAAGTGTCTCTCAATTTCTATCATATAATTGTATGGTATTTTTGTGAACTTTTCATAAAAGATAGGTAGTGTTTCACTCACTCTATGTTCGATTTAGAGGATTATTAATGTAGGTTATTTTATTTATTGAAAAAAAAAAAGAAAGGGGGTCATTTGTATATTTAAACCAAAATATAAGAAGTTATAGTTTTTTAGTGATAGAAGAGTATATAGTTCCATAAAAGAAAAAGGAAAAAAAAAGATACTATCTCGTATATAGTATAATAATAGATAGGAAAAGACTCGAAATACATAACATACAAAAATTAACTACAAACAAAAATGTTATTCAATGATCAAGATATTTTATCATCACGAGTGATATCTTTAATGATACGCTATTGAATTTCAAATCTTTATAAATACTATTTTTAAAAGAATTTTTTTTTTTAATTTTCAACTGCATTAATTATTTTTTACTAATATACTCTTAATTAATGTACATATATTTATGTTATCAATAATAAATACTATAATAAAAATATTAATAAATTCTCTCTCGAATGATAAAATAGTAAAAAAAAATAAAAATCATATTAATTGTCAATAAATTTAATAATAATATCAATTTTTTAAATTTTTATATTTGATCAATGCGGTCCTATATTTAAGATGGAGGTAATATATGATAGAAAAGTGTTTCATGAACACCCATACATCTATTATACATAAAGAGAAAAAAATATAGAAAAAATGATGTAATATATTAGTAATGTATCGAAAAGAGAGAGATAAAAAAAATGAAATATTAAATTGAAAACGCATCCATTAACAAGCCTAAACTAAATTGTATCACTTTTTTTTTTTGCCAATGGAAGACTACGGATACTTCCAATATTATCTAATTGGCCAAACGAAAGCAAAACCACTTATGCTTATTTTGAGAAGGAGAAAATATTTATTAAAGGGACCATTAACAATATAAAATGAATGAAAAGGACCAATAAACTATTCTAAATAATCATTGTTGTTATAGAAATGTTTGTTGATGGCCCTTCATCTTATTTTAAGATAATAGTGAATAAAAACTTATAAATGGATATAACATGAGACACATGAAATCAAAATGAAATAAAAAAAATATGTCCCTACTAAAATCCTCCTTTTCTATATATTTCAATTTCTAATATGTATTAAAAAAAAATTCTTTGAACGATCCCATATGAAAAAGAAGGAAAGGAACAAAGGTCCCACGTGTGGAACAGAATTTGAAGCTCATGTCAATTATATTAAACATTTTACATCTATTTATATCTTTATGTAGATGTTGGAATTAATCTACTTGGGATTCCTACTTCCTTGTGGGAACCATACTTTTCAATTGGGTATGTGGATTTATTTTTTTCACATCACTTTTCTACACTTAGCACGCTCTTGTAAAAGAAAAAGGTTTAGGAATCCTATGCCATTCTCCTTATATTCTCATAGTTTGGTTCTTTTTGCTGTGTCACTTTTTAGATAATAATTAATATTCCCATCCAATATCATATGTATATTTTTGCTTTCAAAATAACTCTTATAGTGCTTCAAATTATGTTACTGTTTTCACGTAACTATAAGATAGAGAAGCTTCTGTGCAGAAAACATAAAACCACTATATATTGCAATCATACACCCATCTTGTCATTCTGCCTTTCTACTTATTGTGATGGATGCTCATATATATATATACACTACTATAAAAAATTTAATTAATAGCAAAAAAATTAAAATTGATTATTAGTTGTATTTCACCGTAATTTTTTTACAATATTAATGATTGTGAGGTAGATTTAAAATCTTGAATGTTACATAAATTTTTGCTTCTTTAAGAGATTTTGTGATGATGGTGACACGAGGCTAACTTAAGCTACCTACTAATGTGTTTGAAATTCAAACATAAAGATTAAGACTACATAATTTAAATTCATTGAAAGACAATGCTACAAGTTAGGGGAATCCAATAATAAACAGAGAAAGTATGTTTTGGTCATGTACTAGAAAGTGACATTTTTACACCTCTTCAAATTCAAACCACCATTATAGTATTTTCGGTATAAATCTATAGTGAAGTTTCTTATTGGCCACGAAATAGCCACCTAAGTAGAGACGAATTTTTCACTATAACACCACGTTTAATTATAATTTTATTTTCTCAATTTTTAAAACTAATTTCTTTATTTTAAAATCTATTAATTTGGATCCATCTCTCATATTTTTTAATTTATAATTGTGATTTGACAAATTTTAAATGATATTGAATACAACTTCGTGATGTAGAACTATCTAAATGGATTAAATATTTATATGTTATTATTTAAATTATAAAAATGAATAATTTTAGAAGTTGAACTTGAAATTTTTATGACTTTCATTGCAATTTCATGGACATTAATCATTCAACATTATTGTATGATATGTCACGTCATTTACAGTATGTCACATTACAATTTTTTAATTAAAAAAAATCAAAGAGTGAACCAAAATAGTTGAATTTTAAAATAAAACTATCAATTTAGTGAAATTGATAAACATAAAAGGATTAAAACTACAATTAAACTATTACACTCTTTAGGTAGATGTTGCTATAATGTTTTTATCAAGTTGCGATGTTTTAAATTGCAGTTTTAATTGCTTTACAACGTGTAATTAATGAACTTAATATGTGTTAGTATTATCATAAAGTTAGACTACACTATTTACAAAAATTAGTGAAGGTAAAAATGAAGTTTTTGATCTTTAAACTTTTCTTGCTAATTTATGTTTTATTAGTAGATGATGCAAACATTTTTGTTTGTAAAATGTTAAAAAGATTAGATATTTTGTGTTGGAGATAATAAAATTAATTAGAGATAATTTATTAAATCTCTACTAATTCTATATATAAAATATTAATGAATTCTTTTAGATTTTTTTTAATCATCAATATGAAATATTCTAAAGAATTTTTCTTATCAAACTCTTAAACTTATTTTTAATATGAGATGCAACTTCACCTCTAATGATTATGTAATTTCTAACATAAAATGCAATCAAATGCGATGTTGTCTACGCTCACAATTGCAATTATGATGCAGTTATAAAGACCTCCAAAGTTATTATATATTTTAATTACAATTAATACGTGGTGAATAATGTAGGAATTAATGGTTGGATAAGCTATGAGTTGATGAAAGTCGATGAAGTGTTGTTCTAATTAACAAAGATTACTACTCAGGTTATTTTAATAAATTGGATATGATTTTGACATAAGCTTTAAAGAGAGAGAGAGAGAGAGAGTAGGGGGCCTAATAACAGAACAGAACTGCAAAGTGTCAAAGAAAAAACTGAGAATGAAAAACATTCTGTCATATTCCAAATGGGTCTATCTATTTATCTCTTTAGCATCTTTCAATAAAGATGCAAACACTTATAAAAACAGCTCATATGACATGAGCCAGGCAATTCTCTGCTTCACACATGACTTGACATCACCTCATTTTTTTTTCCTTTTTTTTTCTCATTACTATAAAACTATTTACTATAAATCAATTTATTTTTTATTTTTTATATATTTTAAAGAGTAGAAAATGAAGAGTGCTAGAACATGGTCAAAAGTCTTAATGAACTTGAGGTTGGTCCATTTTGTTTCTTTTCTTTTGCACTGACAGAGTGTATATGAGGATAGACATTGATGAGGGAAGTATGGGAATGACCAAGTGTTGGACTTGGCTTTCTTTCTTTGTCACTTCAAACATTTTGATAGAGATAGATTAGCATTACAACCACAATATTTTCTCTTAACACTCACCATTTAATCATCATTGTGATAGGGTACGCATATTTGATATCACAATTTTTTTTTCTTTTCAGATTTATAGTTGTATTGTGATTTTCATAAAAAGTTTTAAAAATGTAGTTTTGGCAAAATTGCATTGTCTCAACGTAATTCTAGAAAATCGTATACTTTAATATTTTGGGTAAAATATTAAAAAATGCAATTGATGATGCAGTCACAATTACAATTATAATATCATTGAAGAGATTTTTAAAATTATTATATTGTAGTACCAATCATCGTGAACCACAATTTAAAATGCTGATTATTTTTTTTAGAGGAGTGACCTAGAATCAACAAGTATTAAATGTTATTAGTTTTGATAAAAGTGATTAAAGGGGTTGTTTGCAAAAGAAATGATCCCTATTAATTGGTAGATTTATGCATGTATTTTGAAATCTAAACTATATATATAATTAGAAAGGTTAATGGTACATTCTCTAATACACATTTTTTTAATATATTCTATTTTATTGATTGAAATTCATATAGAATCTACAAAATTTATGTGAATCTCATATAATTTAGTGGAGTGTGTTTGGTAAGAAATGCAAAAAGAAAAGATGAAACTAGATTAGGAACTAGCTAGCTAGAGAGGGGAGATGAAAAGGGGTAAAAGTGTTTTTTATTTTCACTTGTTAGTGCTTGCTAGAGAGAAAGTAGAAAGTAAAATAATTGAACATGGTTTTGTTTGGACTCGTGATATTGCACTTTCATTTCCTTATCATTTTAACGTGACCAAATGCATTTTCTTTCCATCCTTTGTAAGCATATAATCATTTGCTCATTTTTAAATATTGTAATTTTCATCCCTACCAATCTCACATCCTTAAGTATTCATATTAATCATATTAATATTAAACCTAACACACTCACACAATACATCTATGTTTTCAAAGCAATACTTTCAAGGTCTTTCTCTTTAGAGTTTTTATTGATGGGATACAATTCCTTTGTTCTTATGGAAGATAAACAAGGAAACTCAATTATTATTATAAGAAACCAACAATATAATGGTAGATATGTCAGATTGATGAAGGTGAAGTGTACTAAGACCAATGTGCCACAAAAAGAATACCAAGGCACTCTCAAACGAATTCAGAAATTTCCAGGAAGGTGTCTCCATATAGGATTGCACAAAGTAAATAAATCCAACAAATCCTTTGTTCAAAGGTGCACACCTTCCTTTTTCAACCCCACCTAAGTGTAACATCTTTAATTTTTAATTATGATGAATGAAAGGATGAAAGTACATTTCAAGTTGGTATAGTGCAATAGCTACACAACATGCAATCTCAAACAAAGAATCAATGTTCCTTTGTTGTAGCCTTGTAGGACTAAGTGAGGCAAGAGTATTAGCTGGATGTGATGATTGGTCCCTTTTACAGGTTACTTTCATTAAACTTGTCAGAACTTAGAGGAATGGAATTGAGAGAATTATATGATTGAATTGGGTAGGTGGTCTTGATTGATTTTTCTTTTTAAAGCCTATTTTAGCTGAAGTTCATGTCTGCCAAATAAATGATTCCATGACACATCCTCATGGGACCTTAAAATAAATAACTAATTTATTTCCTATTTTTAAATTTAATTTAACTGATAAATATTAATAATATTAAGTTGAATATCATATCTTAAATTTGAATTTAAAACATGTAGTTATATATATGAATGTTAAGTGGTATTTTTTATTTTATTTTGGACTAAATAAATAAATAAATATCATTTTAATAAAGAAATTTTTTTCAAACTTTTTTTCTTCCAATTCAACCCCTAAATTAATATTGTATGCCACTTTCTAATCGTTATATTACATGTGCCTTTAAGAAAATTATTAATGGTCAATAGTTAATGA
Source organism: Cicer cuneatum (assembly GCA_037974295.1). Taxonomy (NCBI): domain Eukaryota; kingdom Viridiplantae; phylum Streptophyta; class Magnoliopsida; order Fabales; family Fabaceae; genus Cicer; species Cicer cuneatum. Next base: position 11,201,989 of record JBBPBO010000003.1, read on the forward strand.
CGATACTTTTGTAAAATTATTATTTATTATTTTTCTTAATAAACGTAAAAACCTTAAAAGAAATTTATTTTGGAAAAGATGAAGTAGTGTTTGTAGAGAAATTGATAAAATTTAGGGGAAAGCACGTTGAAATCTAACGTAAAAAAGACTTTAGGATAAAACATGATATTTTAAAACATAAGTTTTAGAGATTTGTTTATTTTAAAATATTAATTAGAGTGCACAATTCAATATTATAAATTTATTTATATTTTAAAGAACATAGTACACATTAAAATAAAATAATATGAAAGAAGTATAAGATAGCTTTTTGAACTGTATGAAATTTTGTTAAATTTTTCCTTTTAACCTTTTCAAATCAATATTTGGATCAAGTAAATTAGATTATGTAAAAAATTATGAAATGTATAAATTTCAAATCATTATTTGGATTGTGTAAATTAACAATGAAATGTGCAAGTGTTTTAATTTTGACACTTGATATTAATAGATCTCGACACTTCTAAAAGAGGTATCTTAAATTTGTATAGCATGATTCTAACCAACATTGAAAATGTTAATGTATAAACTATTATAAATCTATATTTAAGGTCGGTAACTGAAAAATATATTTTATTATTTTTTTATGACAACCTATACTACTGAAATACTGAATTGTATAGACTTTTGTAAATATACTAATAAACTAATAAATTTAAAAAATTAAGTTATATTTTGATATTTAACACGATCTTTTATAAAATATAACATCTTATTTAAATTCTATTTTTAAATATATCAAAAAAATGATGTAGTTCAATGTGTTTATATAAAAAAAAACAATTGACAAATTTATAATTTAACACAAAATATAAATTTAATCTAATAATAATTGCTATGAAAAGTAATATTTATATTTACTTCGGTAGTCTATAACTTAACTTTATTTAATTAAATAGATTTATCAAAAAATTATTAATTTTGTCTTTTTTAAATATAAAAAATTGGTCTAACATGAGTATAATATAAACTAAACCTTAAGTCATTGTAAACCATTATGACATATATTCGCACCTACTTTTAATTTACTTTTACCATGATTAAAAAATTTACCAAGAACTCTCTTTTTATATGAAAGTTTTGCTGCCTTCATTAACAATAACTTGGGTGGAATTTCTAAGTGTGACATATCCTTGCATGCAGACCCTTTTAACGGAGAAGATGATTGGTAATTTTACTATATAATAAGTTTCATTAGCAACTTATAAAAAAGAAATTAAAAGGAAGAAACAAAGAAGATCTATCTGGATTGAGTATTGAAGTGGGGAAGTTGCATATGAGAAAATGACAAATTCTAATTCGAAAAAATCAAATTAAAGTTTTGTAATTGTCATGGTCATGGGGTAAGGCACTTTCAAAGGATGAGGCCCTTTGAAACCCAATCCTGCCCTACATATTGAAAATCTTATATCAAATATAATTATATATTCATACAACCGTAATAAATATACCGACATAAACCAACCGATAGAAGTTTTGTTTATTAACTATTATAATATATTTCATGAGGTAAATGTCAAATTTGGTTATCCTCTTCCTAAAGGAAGAGAAAACAGGGCAGGATATATATTATGTCAATTTTTTCCTCCATATCAATTTAGCAACGAGGCATGAAGTTTGAATTTGCATAATACTTTAAAAAGAGAAAAAAAAATTGAGTCTTCCTCATGTTTTTTTATAATTAAAATGCAATAAATTTTAAACTTAATCACTTAATATGATTTTTGAAATACACATTTTTTTTTGACAGAAAATACACATATTCTTTAGCAAAGAAATAAACATATGTTTATAAGGTTAAGATTTATATATCATGAAATGTTGTCAAACAATAGTATATATCATCATCAAATGTTAGTGCAACAGTGATTATCTAGCCTATTAATCACAAAGGATTGTGTTAAGACCAAGGGTAGGATTTGCTAACTATTATTTTTCAAATTTCACAATTTAAATTCTAGTACAACCTGCATAAATTATTCAAGTAATAGTTTTGAGTTGAATGGCAGAATCTTTTAGAAGTAGATAGAAACGCGTGGTTCAAATATAGGAATATACTATGCAGATAATTAGGGCTTTCACATGGGTCTCTTTGACCTAGGTTTGCCTAACTCAAGACCCACATCATAAGAACAACTCTTCTTATTATGTTTGATAGATAAACCAACTATTTAACTGTGATGATTGAGAGTCGATTATCTACTTTTATTTTTTTATAAAAAAATGGAGAGTTTTTTCTCTCAATTTCGATGCTCTTTAGATTAGTCAATTCAAATATATATTTACAAAAAAATATCTCTAAATTGATCAATCTTAAAGTATATTTTAGAGATTTTTAAGAATATACGAGGGAGAGAAGAATAAAAAAAAGTATAAAACATGGCCAAATCTATTATTTTTCAAAGAGAATGTGGCGGTCCAATTATTCCCCAAAAATATGGCCCAATGAGGCTAGGAGGAGATGAGGGGATTATTGGGCATTTGAGTTGGGCTGACTTGGACAAGTTTTAATTATTTTAAAATGAAAGTTTTACTCTACACTCCTACATTTATATTTTTACCTCCACATTTTATATACACCATCTATTTTACCATAAATATAATAATAATAATAATAATAATAATAATAATAATTTATTTTTCTACTTCATTAAAATCAATTTGAGTTTTGAAAAATTTTAAAAAAAGTTTTTCGGAACGTGGTTTTTTTTTTAAATCGAACTTTGTACTGAAAAATTTGAAAAAAGTTTTCCGGTACACAAATGTTAGGGTTTAGGGTTTAAACTCTAAACCCTACTAAAACACACTTGTGTACAGGAAAACTTTTTCCGGTACACAAAAAACACATTTGTGAATTAGAAAACTTGAAACAAGTTTTCCGGTATATAGGTTAAGGGTTACCAAAACATACTTGTGTACCGGAAAACTTGAAGAAAAAAAATTTAGTACAACTTGAAAAAAAATTTCCAATACATAAACATAAAATTTTTTGAAACACGTGAGTTCCGGAGAACTTTATTTTTAAGTTTTCTAGAATCAAGTTGAATTTAATGGAGTAAAAAAAATACTTTTTTGAAAGAAAAAAAGAAAGAAGTAAAATAGGTACTTTATATAAAATGGAGATATGAGTATAAATGTGGGGTATGAGGTAAAATTTTCTTTTAATTTTTGAGAATTTCTTCTCTAGCCTTCTTATCTTCTCAAATATTTCTAAATTTTTCTTTTATTGTTGTTGATTTGTCTTTGTTCGAATTAATCAATTGAGGTCAATATGTCCCGATAGATCAATCTATATTTTTTTAAAAAAATATTCACAAAATTTTTACATTTGGATTCTCTAATTTAAATAATGTTCGGATTTACGTGTGTGTAGTATACCTAGGTTCGAATTTCCTTAATTTCCTTAAATTTTTAAGGTTTAAATACACTTTTAAATACACTTTTAGTCCATCTATTTTGATTACATTTAACTTTTAGTCCATCATTTATTAAATTCAGGTTTTTGACCCCCTATTTTCTAATTTACTAGATTTTGTTAATCCCCTCCATATTTGATGATGTAGTAATTTAATTATCGCAGTGACGTAACATTTATGAGTTGGTTAAAGTTTTGCATATCATTACTTTTTTAATTAAATTAATTTAATTAATCTAAATTAGTGTATTGGATTTGAACACGAGTGAGATAAAGGAAATGATAAAATTTAACGTCTTTTTTTGTCAAAAACTCATGGAAAAGACCAACTTGAGTAACATAAATATAATTATGCGACCAAAACAAAATGAAAAAAATTAAAGGACTAAAGTGAAACTAGAAAATAAATTAAGAGACTAAAAAATTAATTTAGCCATTTAATTATTATAAAAAAATTATAAATTAATTAATTTAATAAATTATATATTATATCTAAATTAAAAACAAAAACTTTAAGACAAAAAAAACACAAGAAAAAACTTTAACCCTTTATTAACCCCAGTTCAACAAACCACCAAAAAAGTCTCAACTTTTCATCTTCCAAGTGTAACATCCTTAAATCAAATATTAAAAACAATTAATTTTTTAAAATAAATTAATTTATAGATTATTATTATTAATGTTATTATTATTACTATGTTATAAGGAAAAGTTCTTTTGTTATTTAATACGAATAATGATTAGTAAACAAACTATATAATATATGATCGAATAGTTTCACTATAATATATGATTGATTAGTAAACAAATTATATAATATATGTTAATTGGACACAACATCAAAATTAAATACTTTATATTTTTTAGCATCTTGATCTATTCCTTTAACCAAAGAAAATACTCTATTGTGGAAGAAGAATCAAACAAGTTAATTGGATACAACATTTCAACTCAAAATTTTAAGACAATGAATTTATGAATTATCTCAATTATATATTGCTCATCCATCACTATTCTAAACAATATGGGTCTTTTAACTCACACTTATAGTTGGGTTGGCCACAAAAAGAGTGAACGTCCACCAAAACTCAAACATCTTGGATGCCCTATTTTAATCTTAATAATTAGGTCCATAATAAAAAAAACACTAAAAACTAACAAAGACTATTTTTTTATTTAAATTGTAAATAATGTAAAAAAAAAAACTTGTAAATAACATTGAAAATTTGATTCTATTTTTTTTTCTTAAAATTTGTTTTTATTTCTCAATTCTAGGATTTTTTTAAAATATTTTTGGACCCTATAGTACATGTAAATTTTTATTTTAAGTAGCATTTTTTGGGACCCTATAGCTCTCATAAAAAAAATAAAAAAATTGAGCCCTATGTAGTTGATCTACCTGCACATGCCCATGGCCAACCATGACGCCGGCGTCAACCTCGTTAATTGAACAAACTAACGGAGGAATTATATTGTCTAGTGTTCTTCATATGCAAGATGTTATTTACCTATTTTTAAATATTAAGAAGTAAAATGCCTGACTCCTACAAATTCAAAATTGAGTGGAGCTTTATGAAATGTTATTTTTTTAAAATAAAATATATTTTATAAAACTTAACAAATGTTAGTATATCGGTAAAAAAAACTTATATTTTATAATTTTTTTTTTACAAAAATGAATATTTTCTATAAAAACGCAAATTTTAGTTTTATGAAATGTTTATTTTTTGGAAAAAAAAAATTATATTGCATAAAAAGTAAAATTTAAGTTTTATGCAGTGTTATTTTTTCTTATAAAAAGGTATATTCCCTTAAATCTAAAATATGACTTTTACATAATACCTTTAAAATTGAGTTTTTACACAAGTTCCTAAAAATTTAAATTTGAATATTACAGGATGTGTTTTATATTCAATAATGGTGCTCCATCACTTCCAAAAGTATGTATCATCCTCCATTTGTACTAACATATAATGGTGCTACAATGGATGCAACTAGAATTCTATGTTGAGTCAAAAGACATATGAAGTCTTTATTGTTCTCTAAATTGCAAGGAATCCAATCTGTTGAAGGAAATTGATGAATATGTGTGAGCATAGTAACATATATATTAAGTGTGCAAACTATATTCTTTAAAAGAGGAAGTCTATAAGATTATTAAAAAAATAAAAAGCCTAAAATTCACTTTTAGTTCACCAAGTTTTATAATCTAGCGATGTTGACCCTTTAGTTTCAAAAATGCAATTTTAACTCCTTCATTTGAGTCTCTTTTGCAAATGGTTGATCTTTCTAGATTTTGACTCAATTGATGTGACGGTTTTATTTATTTATTTATTTATGATTACGTGGAATATATATAAATTTGTCATTTTATTAAAGACTAAAATGAATATTACATAAAAGATACATAACGAAAACAAATAATAAAAAAGATAAATGACCAAAACGAATAAAAAAAAATGATCAAAATGAATATTAGATAAAAGACCAAAATTATATTTTAGCTAAATTTTTAAAAAATGAAATTGAATTGAAAATTAAAAAAAAAGTGAGTTGGCAATTTTGAAAATAAAAAATAAAACAAATAAGCTGTATATTCCTCGTAATTATAATATATATTGCTACGTTATCGTTGACTTAGTAAAATAAGGGCCAATCATTTGTAAAAAGAGCTAAATTTGCAAATTTTGAAATTTAGTGGTCAAAAATGCATTTTTTAAATAAAAAAAAGAAAAAGGAAGTCTATACAGAACTTCATAGACTTCAAGAAAAGATTTGAAAAAACAACACTAAAAAATGAATGTATTGAGGAACAGACTCCAAGCTAAAGGTAAATTTAGCAAACTCAAACATGTTAAGTTTATATTACACTGAAGGCTAAGTATGTAGATTAAGCTAAAGTGGCAAATGCTTTCACATTTCTTAGTTGATACATATTTGGAAACATGAAAATTTAAACTCTGATTGTATTTGAAATATCTTCTACGTGCTTATACTTTTATCATTTGTAATCAACCGATCTTAAGTTTCTTGTAACACTTAGCAAACATGCTTAGTTGTGGAAAAGTGAGAACCCTTTCACTATTGTTTTCACTAATTGAGAAATTTGGAGGGATCAAATTTTCAACCATTGCACCCTGCATGCATTATGTTGAGACAAAATTAGAGACAAATTTTATTTTATTCCTTCTCTAATTTTTTATTTTGCTAATTCAACTTTTCTTTTTCTCTAAAAAAATGTTGAGGCGAATTGGATCATGTGAATTCACTAGGGTTAGGAGAATCTTTAAGGCTGAGTAAACACTTACAGACTTTGAGATTATTTACTCAATAACGAAGTCCTCGCATTGGTAGCGAGATTCAAATCCAAGTCCTTATAGAATTTGAGGTGATTCTTTACCAACTAGACCAATCTACATGGTCCTAATTCTAACTTTTTCTAGTAATAACACAAAGAACTACATTTAATGTTGACAATCATTTCATGGGATCAAAGCAGTTACCCAACCCTCACAATTTTTGGGGAACCCTAAAACCTGATTTCTAATTAATAATTGTGTTTTTGGTTTAGGATTTAATATTTCTACAGGTCATTCTATTTGAAACACCAATGGAAATCATAATCTATGAAGATACTAGCTACACTTTGTAAGACCATGATACACTACAACTAATATCAATGTCAAATATGAACAAACCCTTTTCCATATATGAAGGCAAAAGGACCTTTGTTGTGAAACTACATACAAACCAAAAATAGAGAAGTCACGGTAAGCGAGCTTATCAGCACAATGGCAGAATGGAAATTGAGAAGTTTTGTTATTGCGGCAAAAGTCATCTCAAATTAAACGTGGCAGAATTTCTAACCAATACAAACCAAAAATAGAGAAATCATGGTAAGCGAGCTTATCGGCGCAATGGTTTCTTTTCCTATAAACATAAAAGACAAAAAAAAAAATGCTAGCATATAAATATGACAGTAGTCTTGGTAACATACTAACATGTGATGTTGTGAATTTGGAAGCAGAAAATTGCAACAGCAGAAAGAAGAAAGAAAAAAAAAACAGAATCAAGTAACTTGCTAAGAGACATAACTAACTCTTAGCAATTCCTCAATCCTAATGTCAATTTTAAGTTTGCCTTTACAAAGAAGCCAGGAAAAAAGGGGCCTCTTTAATTTTATGCTATTCCTAATAATGTTTTTTCAATTCCTACACACCAAGTATACTAGAAGTTTAAGCTTAGCAGATGAATTGGTATGGCTTCATACCTAGCATTTATTTGCCGAGTAACATTTCTATTGACACCAATTTCATTTCAAGCAACATATTTCAATAACTCTACTCAATCAGTCACTCGTGTTATAAAAGTTGAAAATTTTGTCTGACACCACAAACATTAGATATAACAACAATTTGGTCCATATTACTTGAATTCCATCCATTTTTGTTGACTCAACTATCTCTTATAATATTACTCAAATTCCATTATCATTGAATTAAAAATGTTACACACAACAAAATTCATTACTACTAACAATAAAATTTACACATATGTATAGAAAAATAAATATGAAATACCTGTAGGGATTTAAAAGAATCAAAATCCTTTAGGATCATTTTGATTAAAAACCTGAGAAGAGATCTTAGCCATATCAAGAGAATACTTAGCAATTTCTCTAAACTTAGGAACGCTCCTAAGATCAACTTTAGTACCATCTTTCAAAGTGATAACAATATCACCCCACTCACCAATGAAACGAGGAACAACCTGAACATCTTTTATCACATTATACGAAAAGTCACTTCTGTCCTCGCCCGTTAAACCCGATATAACGGTAACTCTAAGGTTAGTGAACCTGTAACGAAGGTAAAGGGCCCGTGAAACTGCGGCTAATGTTAAGGGTAGCCATACGAGAGTGAAGCCCAGTAAGAGGTTTGTTATGAGGTCACCGTAGTGGGCCCCACCGTCGAAGAAGATGGTTTCTTCTGATTTTGGCTTTTGGGGTGTGGTGGATGAGGTTGTTGCGGTTGTTGGTTTGTTTGTTGGTGAGGATGACACGTGGAGTTTTGTGGTGAGTCGACGGTTTGAGTTGGGCTTTTTAGTTGGGAAGATTGGTTGGAGGAGTGTGTGGTGGTTGATGGTTGCGACGGTGGTGGTTGTTGATGGTGATAAGAGGGGTGTTGAATTGCAAGCCATGTGTGTTCGTTATTATCCGTTTCAAAATAAAGTTGGATTATTTTAGTGATAGGTGATAAAATCTTTAAAAAGAAAAATGTTATTTCGAGTGGGGACAACCTTTTTTGGTGGTGGCGATATAGCCACGTGAAAGATGTGAGTTGATCTTCAAGAACTCAATGGAGGCCCATGATTTTATGGAGTTCCCATTTCTGTTAAATGAAAATTTAATTTATGTTTTTCGAAATACAAATTAAATATGATAGGTAAGATAGTTTTTTTTTAATTTTTTCAAAAAAAAAGTTAAAGATAAAATAGATAAAATGAGAAATAAAGTTATAATGAAATGATATGAAGAATAACTATAAAATTTGATTGGTTAATAGTATTTAAAGAATTTTGCTACTTTTTTCTACGGGATTTTGTTACAAAGAGAAATAAGCTCAAAATAAATATGACACATTTTTTTATGTTGTTTTTAGTTTTATTGTTTACAAAAGAGAGTCTAAAGACTTAGAGAAAAAGAAACAGAAAAACAAATAACTCTAATAAGTTTAGAAAATTAGACTCTAAAATTATCATAAACTAAAATTATCTTCAACTCATCCAGTAGGAAAGCTTGGAGGATAAAAAACTCAATGTTGTTTAAAGTAAGACTATAATTGGCTAGCCAATCTGCACAACAATTTCTTTCGCACCATGTAAGATTGAACTTGACATGCCAATTCCGTTGAGTCATCTTTCTGATTCTGCGAACTAAGGTTGGAAAACAATGGTCATCCACATTATCTTGACAAAACATATCTATCAAGACTTTAGAGTCACTCTCGACCACTAGGTTTGTAATCCTCTCTTGCCAAGCTAACAGCAAACCAATTTTCTGCGCATACCCCCTCATACAATTTCTCAAAGAATCTCGAAAAAGGCCTCTGCATCTAACAATTGATGTAGAACTCTTGTAAGTGCCATCATAATTGAGCTCTATCTGGTTGGCTTCAAAGGACATGCATGATATTTGATCTCAACAGACTTACATTCTTCTTCACACAATTGTCATTCTTGTTCTCCTTTGCAACATACATGATATTGTTTCGATTGGTTTATCAGAACATTGAAATACAACATCTATACGGATAAACTAATGAGCGAAAACAATCACCATAATTCAACTTCAAATCAATTCGAATATAGAAAAATATGAAGAATAAATTAAATCTTCTTTCGAATTTGGCGCTTTTTCCGTTTTGATTGAAAGTTTCGTTGAAATCCTACATGATAAAAAATAATAGACCAAATTAAAAATAAGTAATAAATATTTTATAGAACAAAAACATAATAAAATAAAAACAAATATTGTACTTTACTGCTTCATAACCCCTTACCTTATGTCACTTTTCTTCCTTTGTCTTAAAAAGATTATTATTTCCACTAATTCTATACTTAATCTTAAAGATGAATTACATGTTGCTCTAAAATAGAAAACAAAATTTGTACTCTAAAGTTCCCTTTTTTCAGTTTTCCCCCTTTTCTTACTTTGTCCTAAAAAAGTTGTTACTTTCATTACTTCTATACTCAATCAAAACGATGAGTTATATGTTTCTCTAATTATCAAATATTGCTTGTTCTATTGCAAAAAAAACAATATAAAAACCGGGACTGAATCCTATCTCATGGACAAAAAGATTCACCACTTTAATCTATAAGTTGAGACCAAAAATCAGTAAAAGATTATTTTAGATAGGAGATCTGATACCAACAAAAATAGTTAAAAAATAAAAAAAGAAGAAGAAAATAAGCAGGTAGTAGCAAAGAAAAACAAACAGCAAACAGAATTAAGGTATTTTCTTTTATCCTTATGTTGGAATCTGTTATCCACATGTAATGTTACTATATAAAATGAGTTATGAATGAAAAATAACTTTTTTTTTTATACAAGTATAATGTTTTGATATGTGAGAGTATAATAAGGCATGGAAAAGAGAATAGAAAAGATAAGACTAAAAAAAAAAACTTAAACCTTCGACGCCGTCATTGCCGTTGTCGAAAAGCCAACCATACTTCTTGTTCCTCCGTGCTCGGTCTCCTAATCTCTCCCCCTCCCTCTCGGTTTCCTTCTCCCTCTAAGTAAGTCTCTATCTTTTTTTTCCTTGCATTTCTTCTCCTGTTTTTTCTCTTTTAGTTTTCTAGATTTTATTCCATATTTTTTGCTCCTCCTACTCCATGTTTGCCAAGCTGTTTTTTCAACTTTTGATGGTCTGTGCTTCTGGCTGATGTGAAAAAGCACTCCCTTCCGTAAACTTAACATTGTTAATTATTTTATTTTTAATTTATATATATATAGATATATTTATATTATTATATTATTATTTTTTATTTTCTATTTTCTTTTTTCTGTTTTACTATTATTACATATTAAATTTAGTTTTTTTTTTGGATTTTAAGCTCATTTGTTTTTCTATAGCTTTATGCCTTTAGCTTTCATTTTATATAAATAAGTCTATTTTTTATATTAAATTTAATTAATTTTTTAACAAATATTAAATCTTCTAAAAATACAAAGAAATCTTTTATTAAAGGTTGATTAGATGTATCATCACTTAATCTATGAGTTGTCGGAGCACAAGTTGTACAATTTGATAGTTTTAAACCTCATATTTATAAATAAATTAATTTAAAATCAATTTTTTTTAAATCTGATTAATTAGATGTGACATCTTTTTAATCTTTGAGTTGCTAAGGCAGTAGTTGTACCACTTGGTAGTTTTAAAACTCGATTTTAAAAAACCAAAAATAATATAAAATACTCTTATAAAGGTTAACTAGATGAGACATCTTTTTACTCTTTGAGTTTTTGAGACACGAGTTGTGCAGCTTGATAGTCCTACAACTCGCATTTCAAAATAATTATTCAAGTCAAACAAACTCATTTTCTTTCGTCAAAATCTTTTTTTATTGATAACAAAACACATTTTTTCTTTAAAAGCAATCAACGCATCCGCATTTTTTACCCAAGAACTACGTAGCTTTGATTTCTAAATCGCACCGGGAGATACGTAGGGGCAAGATCACTCTTGTCAAGCACGTTAATAAATTTTTTTTCCTCTTTCTTAAGCACATATTTATTTCAAAACCACATTAAAAAAAACCATTGATATTCATATTTAATAATAAGGAGAAATAAATATATTTAAGTTAATATTAATTTTGCATAATTAATTATAGGTAACCGTATTTTAACGGGATACTGTAGGGTGCTAATACCTTCGCTACACATAATCGACTCTTGAACTCAAAATTTGGTTTCAAGAGCCATTTTTTATTTTTAAAAGGTTTTCCCAATATTTTCCCTGTTTTAAAATAAAATTTGGTGACGACTCCATTGAATTCGAGAAACACTCGAAATTTAGGCTGCTACAGAAACAAGTCTAATCCATACTTGTGTCGCATATGAGCAATCTCGCAGCTTATGAATCAAAGTTTCTTTGGCGTTTGTACACTAGTTGCACTCAATAAGAATTGTCGGGTTCCACTTGTGACGTGTATGGTTTGTCAAAAATCTCTCATGTGACATAGTCAAGAGAAATTTTGGAGTCGATGGAGGCCTTTCCATTTCCAAATGATTTTCTAGTTAGTATCAGTTGTTGCAACAATTTGAGTTGGAGAAAAGTTTTTATAAGCATTGTTAACAGAAAACTCATTAACTCTATTATCACCCCACCCCAACTTGTCTTCACCATCTTCAGGAAGAGGAGGAGCAATAGCAATAATGCGATTAACCATATCGGTAGCTGGCTTTGAAGCAGATGAAGGTTCCATTTACCTTCTCTATTTGCAACTTCTTTAATCGTTAGAGTAGCATCTAAAATTACATCAGTTTGGGCCAAATTGAAGAAAAACGGTTGCTCCTTTGGGATCCAATGGTCATGCAAAAAATTGATCTTCCTTCCATCCCCAAGCTTCCAAGTAAAATTCTGATGGGAATCTTCACTAGAGATCTCCATAATGGGGAATCATTCGCCTTGCAAATCATATTCTCCAAAAAGTTTTGTATCATGCCATACTTATTGAAGAGAATCTGACACCGTAACTCATTAAGATTAGTCAATAAATTCCAAATAATTTTAAAAAGACAAGCATCATTCATTAATTGAGGTCATTTGTTGTCTAGACCACCATTTTCCTTAGACATACAACAAACCTCTCAACTAATCAAATTAGCCTTACGAGTTGTCTTAATGTGTTTGCAAATAAAACCTCGTTGTAAATTTTTTAATTCAATAAAAATAATTGTAGGGATTTTGGCATACTGCATATGAAAGTAAGGGGTAAAACTAAACACTGATTAACTCAAAATAATTCTTCCCATCAAAGATGATACATTTTTGCTTTGAACCACTCAAACGCATATGAATATGCTCAATAATATGGCAAAACCTATTTCTAGAGCTCCTACCATGTGTAATGTTTGCCCCAAGATACTTCCCCAAGCTTAGAGCTTCTCTAAAACCCTGTATGCCACATGATCTCCTATCGAAGATAAGGATATGCATCAGCTAAGAAATTTTTTGGAGTATTTTCAACATTGACATTTTGGTTTGAGGCTTCACAAAACTGATCCAAGCATGTTTGCTGCAGTAAGTTTGCTCTACAGTGGCCTCTACAAACAAAAAAAGTTATCTACAAAAAGGAGATGAGACACCTTAGGTCATTTACGCCCTGCACGCATAGGCTTCCAATAACCTGCATCAACCTGGTCAACAATAATATGCGACAAACGATCCACATAAATAACAAAAATATAAGGAAAAAGGGAGTCACCTTGTCGAATACTATATATGGGGAAAAACTATCAAGCTTGTCATCATTACATAAAATTTTGAAAGATGAAGTAGAAATACAATGTTGAATTTTATTAATTAATTCCTCAAGAAAGTTACAATCCCGAAGACATTAAGTAACAAATTTTGAATTCAGTCTGTCATAGGCCTTCTCCAAATTGATCTTTATTGACATATAATCTTTCTAACTCTTCATTCTTTTTATTGAATGAACCATCTCTCGAGCTATAATAATGATACGATGAATATTCGTCTTGGGGATAAAGCTTAACTGATATGGAGAGATGATGCTATTCAAAAAGGTTTCACACTGCTCACCACAATTTCAGTAACCAATTTACAAATTATATTGCAAAGAGAAATAGGACGAAACTGGAGAGAAACTATTGATGGTCAACCTTTGTAATAAGCACTAGAAGAGTATTGATAGTTGAACTAATTAGAAAGGGACCACTCTAACATTGCTATAACAAACTAGTGAAAAGACGAAGTCACAATGTCCCAACAATACTGGTAGAAAATAGATGGAAAACCATCCTCTGTCTGGGCTTTGTGGAGACCCATATCAAACAAAGCCTTTTGGATCTCAACCATAGAACGCATATAGCGTAGATTTATTTGATGATTCTCCATATGCATTTGGTAAAAGGAAAAGCATGCAATGGACTCTCTGATATCTTGATCTTCATGAAAAAGATAAAAAAAATGCTGCCTAGCCATATCCTTTAACTTTGCAGCGTCAAACTCCCATTCTATATTCCCATCTCTAAGCGCCATTATTTTATTCTTTGTTCTATGCACAATAGTTTGGAGTGGTAATATTTGAAGTAGTAATGTCAATTTACAAGAAAAGGGGGGTTTGAATTGTTAGTTCACCATGTTAAAATTTCTTGTTAAAACTTAAAGAATTTAACTCAAGATTAATCTTGGTTATGAAAACAGAAAACGGAGAACGATATTGGTTAGTGAAAAACACACAATTTAACTTATCTATTTAATTTGATAATCAAAAGACTAGAAATAAATAGAGGTAAAGAAAGAAATATCACACAGAGATATATCCTGGTTCACCTTAACTGGGATACGTCGAGTCCTCACTATTGTGAGATTTTTCACTAAGTGTTGAAAACGGAGAACGTTATTGGTTTTTACACCACCATTCCAGATCAACCTTGATCTGCTACACAACACTACCTTTCAGCCTATAAAAGATTTCACAAGTTATCTTTCAATCTTTAGAGAGGATATTTACACTTTACCTTTTAACCATAAAAGGATTTTCTACAAACTACTCAAGCTGTATTCAATACTATAGACTTGAGTTTACACGATAATGATTTAAGGAGTTTTGGAAGAATATGAGTAAGCTCAACACCTGTTTGAGTTTAGATTCTTAACAAAAAGAATTCAGTAAAAATGATTCTAAGATGTGAATAAGAAAGCATAACTGATTCTTGTATGTAAATGAGAGACGTTCGAGTGTATGATTGGAGTTCTTTTTATAAGCTTCAAGGAGGCTTATGACAACTGATTTGATCGTTGGAAAAGGTTCAGCTGTCATGTGTCAGTTTATGGATAAGATCATATTTGAACCAAGAATGTTCTTGACTGAACATGCTTCCTTTTCTGCTTTTGAAGAATGTTGATATGTAAACTTCTTTTTCAACCATCTTTGAAAGAGATTCATGGTCCTTTTATCATGTGCGTGTATATCTCAGAGATAGATTGAAGTATACACTTCAAGATCGTTCTTGATTCTTGCTTAAATCTGGAGAATGATATTTCTTGTACATGGGGAATGATCACTTCAAAAAAAAGTATCTATTGTGACACTCAGATTTTGTGATGTTTTTTTTATCTGTCACTAAAGCTACTTTTAGCTACAGTTAGAGTGTCACTGTTTCTAAAATATTATACTCTTTTATAAAAAAAATTAAATGCACCAAAATGTTCTCCCGTTTTCATTTGCAAATGATTTTCTTTCTCTTCCCATTTTTCTCATATTTCAATAAATCCATTTCCCTTACTTCCTGTGTGAAATTGTTTTTTCTCCTTTGAACATTCTTTCTTTCTTCCTCTTTGGAGGAAAAAAAGTAAAAAATCAGACATAGTGGCTCAGATATAAAATCAACGAAACCACGACGCCTCTTCTCTCTTCAATTCCCATTCACATGCGAAGCAAAGAAGAGTGCAACAAATGGAGAGTGACAATGAGGAAGACGAACTCCTTCAGATGGCATTAAAGGAGCAATCTCAGCGAGATCTCAACTATGGAAAATCCTCCTCCAATCCCCATAAGCCCGTCACTAACTACATTCAACCTCCATCCTCTCAACCTAAGAGGTCAGTGCCTCCCGCCACGCTAAACAACCGCAAACCAAAGGTAGAATGGTTGACGAAGACGATGATTCTGAAGTGGAGATGCTTAGGATATCCAGTGGTGATGAGATAACGTTAAAGATCAGGTTACAACGTCTAGGAGTCGCGGTAGTTGAAGAGCACCGGGGCAGATGATGATTGGACCTGGGACGGTGAGGAGCCTAGTCGCTGGAAGCATGTTGACGAAGCTAAGGTATGTCATAATTGCTACTGATTGTGGTTCATGATCATATACGTAGACACTTTCTCAATCTATTATCTGTTTTCTTTGTTTAATTGTCGAAATTACTAGTGAATAGAATGTTCAATTGAAATAATAGTTAGTTTATTTTGGGTTTTTTATTTCACTGATATTCTGCTGAGTTTGTTAGAATACATTTGATTATCTATGTAGTATATTAGAATATTTTGTATTGTAGTTTCTAAATGCTGTTTCGCAATGAATTTTGATAAGTTGGATGCAAAATCATAATGCAGTTGGGAAACATGTGGAGAGGACCAATTGATTCTACTAGAGATTTCAAAACATTAAAATATACTTTAATATTTCCCCTCAAGCTAAAGCTTATTAAGCTTTAGTTCTATTTGGCAAGGTCAAACCACTAGCTTATAGCATATAGACTTGTGTGTGAACAAAGTCGAGTTGTTTAGTAATGGCCTTCTCTCACAAATTTATAGCATATAAACTTGTATGATCATATTTTCTCTCTCATTTTCTGAATAAAAAATAAATAAAAACTAATGAAAATATTTTTATAAGTCAGTTTTATATTTATCAATTAGTTCACCCGTTAATTTTACCAAACACTTATATTTAATCTACAAGTCTATTCGCTATCATCTAACTTATCTATTATCTTCCATCAATTAGCTTATCTATCATCAATTACTTTTTACTGAGCCTTAAGCTCATAAGAGGCTGTTGGCAGGTTGTACTGCAGTGGAGGAAGTGACATTGCAAAAGAGGCACATAGTGGAAGATGCAAGCAATCATAGATGATACACAACAACATCTAAGAGGTTGATAAAAATGGTTGGAGTTGTTGCAACTAAAGATTTACCAGCAGAGTCTTTTGAGGAAGAGTTTAGGCTTGGTTTGACGAGTAGGATCATTCTTTGTAATGTTCTTAACAAGGTTCAACCTGGTGCTGTATCCAAGGTCAGTTTTGATGCTCCTGATTTTATGTACTCTATGTTTTTGGTTATTGTTTTTTTACTAATGTAAATTATGTATTATTCTTTATAGGTTGTTGAGAGTCCTATTGATTCTACATTAATCCCTGATGGAGCGCCATTATCAGCATTTCAGTATTTTGAAAATGTTAGGAACTTTCTGGTGGCTGTTCAGGAAATTAGAATTCCTACATTTGAAGCATCTGATCTAGAACAAGTATGTAAAGGATCAAATTTTTAATACTGTTAGAATTTCAAGATTGTTAGAATTTATGAATACGTATTGCATTTAACTGGTGGTATGTTTGACGTGCTTTCTATACGTCTAAGTCCATAAAATTAGGCTATTGCTTGCAATTGCATATTCATTTACCCTGCACATTGTATACCCCCATCTTTTATTAATATTTATTTGTTTAATTATGTGGTTGTACACATTATATTAATATTATACCTCTCACCTCATCAATGTAAGGATGGATCAAAATCCTTCTCCATTGACCGTTTTAACGAAAAATTTTGTGATTGCCCTGATGGCACTGATGAACCTGGTATGTATGCTATCATACTGTAGTGTCAAATATTTTTAAAAACTTTATGAAAATTTGCAGATTGAATCTACTCAATAATAAATAGTATTAATTAGATGGTTGAATCAATGAAGTTCAATGTCTACAAAGAGTTATTGAAATGAGTAATTTTGACAAAATGGAATTAACTATGAATTTATTCTTTCATGTTATGCAAAATGTTTGATAGTTTGCTACTTTGGTAGTTTTTTTATCTTTCAATGTTACAATTTTCTTTTTCATATAAGCATACTTACACAAAGATATACATGCAAATGCATCTTTGTGTCAAAATCATGAGGTGGATTTTTATAATTTGTAAGAAGGTTGTTTGTTGTTCATTAATGTACTGGAACTTCAACTTGTCCAGCAAGGAAGTTTTATTGCAGAAACCTAGGAAGCAAGCCACAATTTTCCTTCTATTTTTTGTTCTCCTGCATGGGATATGTTCTAGACTAGAATTCACCTGATATGTATGCTAGAAGAGCTAAAGCTTGGGCTGCAGTTGAAACATCTCTCAATTCTCGACTTCAGGTGTTTAGAATACTTTTTTATTTTCATTTGAAAAATCTTTCCTACTGGATATTATTGCGTTTCTATATCTTTTTCAATGGACTTTACAGGAAGCCGAGGCTAAAGCTGCAACTGTCGAGGAAAGAGAGTGATCTGTAAATGACCGCTTATCTCAAACCTTGTCTCGAATTAATGTTCTTAAGGCCCAGGTTCTACAATTTCTTGAATGAAGTCATGTATTTAATGGTGGTTTTGTGTATGTGTGACTAACTTCAATAATGAATTGCAGATTTGATGTCTTAGGGCAGAACAGACTCAATTAAGTAAGACACTTAAAAATGAGAGACAAAGAGCAACTGAAACTAGACAGGAATGTCTTGTTGCAAAGGAGGAAGCTGACACTCGAGAAGGTCATGTGAGACAGCTTGAGGAAGATATTAGAGATGTAAGACAGAAACACAAGCAAGAGTTGCATGAGGCATTAATGCATGAGGCATTAATGCACATGGAGCTTCTTCAGCTTGAGGAAGAGATTAGAGATGTAAGACAGAAACACAAGCAAGAGTTGCATGAGTTGCAAGAGTTGCATGGGATATGGTATTTCTCGTAACAATGTTAAATTCCATCCATCTTATTAGATCCATGGGGAATATTGTTTTTCAAGTTCCTGAATCAAGCACTTTGTTTTTTTTCTTCCTTCCAGGAAATAGAAAAAGAAAAGGCTGCTCGATAAGATCTGGAAAGGACCGTCCGTGTTCATTCTGTGCCATCATCAGATCAATTTCCCACAACAAAGCGTAATTCTGCTTTTGAGAATGGTGTGATGCTTTGCTTCTTTTTATATCACTTGGCTCAGTTATCTTGTATGTGATATTTTCAATAATAAACTTTATGATGTAGGGAATCTGTCTTGTAAAATCTCTAGTGCAAGCTCTCTTGGAAGCATGGAAGAAAGCTATTTTCTTCAAGCATCACTGGGTTCATCTGACAGATTTTCTGAACGGAGAAACCCAGGAGAACTAAGCATGAGTCCTTACTATATGAAGAGCATGACATCCAATTCTTTTGAGGTTGCACTTCGTCAGAAGGAGGGTGAACATGCTTCATATATGTCGCGCTTGGTATGATTTGTTGCCTTCATTTTCTATCATCATACCTTCCAGGGATATCTCTTTGGATCCGCAGTTGAAACTACAACAACAGTAGTGATCTTGTCCCAGCACCGCCAATACGCACTGCAAACTAGAGAGCTCAGACAAGTCATTTAAGGTCTAACATAAAGCCGAACTTACTATTTTGGTTGGACTGTTATTTACTCTTTATATTAATAACCAGACCTTTTTGGAGTATTTATCAAATATTTTGTTTAGGAAGATGATTATTGTTCTTTATGAAATTAGTTTGCAGTTTATCGCAATAAATGTTAAGAAACTCATTCTGGCTTATGTTGAAAGTTTATTGAATCTTTTAGAGCAAAATAACTATTTATTGTATGTTTTAATAGAATTAGTAAAATTAAATTATATTTTATTGTATGTTTCAATGGCATTAGTTAATAAAAATAAATTAGAAATTTAAATTTAATTTACTGGTATAAATAATTTAGAATTACAATTAGTAGGGAGATAAATAAATTTAATTTAATAAATAATAATAAGTTTTAGTGACAGACAATACCGTATGAATAGATTAATTTTTTATTTATATTTATCTAGTTTTTAGTGACATACAATACCGTAGGAATAAATCAATTCTTTATTTATATTTATCTTGTTTTTAGTGACAATCATTATTGTAGGTAGAAATCAAAAACATGTAGTGACAGTCCTCAAAACATGTAGTGACAATCCTCAAAGTATAGCAAGATGCCCTCTTAAAGTTGACGGTCGATCCAGGTGTCGCTCAAAATATTATTGACCTTTGCCTACAATTTTTGATTTTAGTGACAAACTTTGTCACTAGAAGTCAATTTTCTTGTAGTGGATCTTGCTTGATTCATCATGAGTCATAGCTTTTACCCTTTGTCTTTTGGAGTGATTCTTTTGCTGAGATAAACCCTGTATATTCCTTGTGGAATACTGGAAACGTATTTGTAAATTCCAAAAGCTTTCTTTTCCTTAACAGATGATATCATCATTCTTGTTGTTTTAGGACTGTGGAGAACGTTCTATGTTTTCCAGACTTCTGTCAAGAACGTTCTTCGTTCTATTTGTATATTTTTGCTTTCTCTTTAAAGTTATTTTGCTTGTAATGCTTAGTTCCTATCTTTGATTATCACACTCAAAAACACATGTTAAATCAACATATCATTTAGAATCATAATTAGAAGTCTTAATTAACTTTTGTTTGTTTACATCAAAACACTAATTTGAGATTTTGTCTTGACAATATTTTGTGTTCCTTTCACCATTTGTAACCCATTTACCTCCCGACTTTTGAAACCAAATACACTCTTCTTGATAAAGAGTTTGAGCCATCTGGTCTTGGTGATTAGATTTAAGCGCCTCAAGGTATCTATTGTACCAATAATGAAAGCTATTTTGAATACCATTCAACCTAGCTATGATTTCCTTCTGATGCTTGAAAATGTTTCCAAAAATGTATTTGTTCCACTCTTTAGTAAGTGAAGTCATATTTTCCAAGAAAGAAACTAAATCTCCCACATAGATCCACTTCTCTTTTATCAAAGGACCGAAATTATCATGTGTAAGCCAAGCTGCCTCAAATCTAAAGGGATGGTTGGTTGGGGGGACTAGAAGGCTCCTTTAAAGCATAACAATAAGATGATGATTAAACTAGATACGAGGCAAAACTCTAGCAACCCCTTTTCGAAAATTGAGTCTCCAATCGACATTACAAAGAAGACGATTAAGCTTTTTGAAAATAAGTCTCTTCCCTCCCACTGGGGTCTCTCTAAGTGAACTTAAAACTAACTGGTCATTTCCATCAACTGGCAATCATTTACCCAATTGCCAAACTCAATACATCTAGACATGTTGACCTGTGCACCCCGTTTTGCTCCACGGGCCCCAAAATTTCATTTAAATCCAGGGCGACGAGATGATAGAAGCTATATTTTTTAAATCATGTCGTGCCTCACATCTCTATCTCTCTAGGACTAGCATATATGACAATTAACATCCAATTTTGAGAATCCCCATCTCTTACATTAACATCGAGAAAATGTTGATTTTCTTAAACCAAAGTGATATGTAAGTTGCTTTGTTCCACATCAACCAAATACCTCTAACAAACCCACTAGCCTCGATACTCAAATTATTGTGGAAATCGAGTCTCTTTATTGTATTAATGGCTTTAACACCTCTACATCTAGTTTCTTGGAGAGCAAACATATCCACTTTAAACCGCCTACAATAATATCTGAATGATCTACATAAATTCTTTCCTTGAGCGCCCCTGCAATTCCAAAATAAAATAATCATTATAAAAATAAAATTAAAGGAAAAAATATATATATTATGTTCATGTTAAAGAATTTGCAAGTGGGACTCTGTCTCCAAATTTTTTATGCCTTTAGCCATTCCTTGCGTGTGAGGTATATCAGGTTGCATCAATATTAAATTGGTACGTTTCTGCATTATCTAGCTTCACACTATGCTTTAAGCCATTAGGTAAGACCTGTGCGTTGATTTCCATTGTTGTAGCAGTCCTATTCTCACAAGTGGGCTAGTTTACAAGATTTATGTTTGAGTCCATTGGTTGAGAATTCATATTTTCCACTCTATGTTTGACTTGGGTAACCGTGTAACCTTCTTTATAGGTTTCAATTGATTCAAAAAATTTGTGGGTCGCTTTTGTAGCCTCCAAAGCATGTATGTTGCCATTTGTTACATTTTCTAATCTGGATCTTTTTTTCCTCCACTTTTTGGAAGGTGGAAGGTACTTACTTGTTTTTCTCCTTTTTATTGGTATCTTTTTGAAAATTATCATACACCTTTTGAACAAAATTAAACTTATTATTATTTTTTTACCATTCCATTTGCCACTGAAAATGGAAGGTTTATTTTGTCTTGTTTTACGTTGCACAGTAATCCAATCACCAGGTAGCAAATCTGCTTGATTTTCTCCACAAATTTCGCTTGTTTCCTTTCCACTAGAGGCGTCCATATCTGGAATTTTTGGAGATGGTTGTTGCAACTTCCGTTTTCTGCCACTGTCTTCTCGTACCACTGTTGCACCTTGCTGTGGTTACCCTTAACAATTTTGTGTTTTGTTAATTACTTATAAATTACCCCACTGCGAACCTTTATTTTTTTTTTTTTATAAAATGACCATTTAGATTGAAAGATGCACACTCCCATACAAAGTTAAGGATGAACCATATTTTGATAATATTTATTTTTTTCACACACATATTTTGATAATATTATAACAGATAGATGCTAACAAGTGCCCTTATAGTATTTTCTAATGATCTAAATATGAAAAAAAATTCATTAAAAGTGTATTTGGAATTATATACTCAAAGTTTTAATATTTTAAATTTTTCTCTTTTTAAAAAATATTACTACTTTTGGTTTATTAATAAGTCCCTAGCATCAACATGTGGGATTTGTTAAATAGATAACATGGATATAACTATCATCGCCCTAGTTTTGCCGAAAAAGTTAACATTTATACAATTGGACTATACTTTAATAACATAAATAGGACCTTATTTTTGTAAAAAAAAAATAGGGCCCTATAGTCGAAGAACATGTACAACTGGAAGTTGATGTTGTTGTGCAGAAGGAGCTTGCACATACTTTGCTTGTACAAGAATGGGAGGATGACGAGCATATATAGGAGGCTTCTATATAGGAGGGGAGGATAAGAAGTATATGGAGGAGGTTGTATAGATAGACGGATAGGAGGACCTTGTGCATGGGACTGTACAACAAGAGGACATGCTTACATGGTATATTGGAGGACTGTGTGACATGTCTTTCATTACACGATAGGTATCACATTGTTGGAGACTATAGTTTGATCAAGTATGTTAGTTATTTTGATTTTCAAATATTTAATTAAATATTATATTTATTTTATATTTTAATTTCATAAATTTTATTATATTTTATTTGTATGCAAGAGCGAACTATGTTGAAGATTTATAGCATATTACTCTGTAATTTACTCTGCAAGATATAGAGTGGTTGGTGAATTTTTTTGGATTAGCCCCACTACAATGGGGTAGTTCGAAGCTGATTGACAACAATATCATCTCTACATTTGTGGAGAGATGGCATCCAAAGACTTCATCATTTCATATGTCATTTTGTGAAATGACGATTATTTTGGATGATGTTGCCAACCTATTAGGCATACAAATTAGGGGTGAGTTTTACGGTTCATCGCTCAACATAGATAAAATTATGGCATGTAATCTTGCCAAAACATTATTGGGGGTGTCTTCTGCTGAGATATTGGATGAAACTAGAAAGACAAGAGGTCATTATAGGCTATCTTGGTTGAAGGATGTCTTCAGAAGACCATGTGATGTGGAGAAATTTGATTGTGCTACTATGGCGTACTTACTGAATTTGTTAGAGAGTATTATTTTCGTAGATAAGAGTCATACATTAGTTGATGTGAAGTACCTTTTACTATTCAGAGATTTGGAAAGTACTGTTAGGTACGCCTGGGGTCCTGCTGCACTCATCGTGCTTTATGACTACTTATCATTATGACACCTCATACAATACAAAGTAGTTGGGTGGATATATGTCTCTTATGCAAGTAATAATTTATATCAAACTTTATTATTATTATTTATTATTTTTTTATGATTATCATTAATTTATTTTAATTTATTTATTTTAATCATTATGTAATAGTGTTGGATTTACAAATATTTTCAAAATATTTGTAAAAAATGATACTTAAACAATGATGTGGAGTGTGTTGCTAGGATGAATATATGGAGCCATAAATAGGGGAAGCACACAATTACTTAGTACAGACAAATGATAAATGATTTGATACCCCTAAGTACAAACAAATGTTAGATGGCCAGACACCTATTGACATCACACGGAGATCATGAGAGAATCACAAAGACGTTGCTCCCTTCAACGATATCTTGATATACACTGTTCATTTCCGATTGTGTAGTATTGTAGTGACATATTTGCGAGAGAGGTGTTTGAGACAGTTTGACTATATTCAACATGTCACCATCGCCACCTCCAATTCTTGACAAACCATCTGATGCAGATGTGGAGTGCACAAGATATTTGAGTCATGTCACTGATTTGTAACATAAGATACATCCAACTACATATCCATCAGAGTGTCATGATGGATACTTGGAGTGGTTCTACATAGTATCTCATCTACTTTTTGTGCAGTCATACCATGTAGCCTATGTTCCATAGTTTGATGTCCTGACCACCGCTACATGATATATATGGCTTCACAACCATCTATCCTTCAGCAAGTGGGTGACCTTAGACAGCTGGAGTTGGAAGTACATGATGTTGATCCAAACGAAGGCTTCTATAAATATTTTTATAGAGCTTTAAATTTAGCACATGATGACCCTAGTTAGTAGTTTTTATTATTATTTGTGATGAATATGTTTATTATTATTTGTATTTAGTGTTTGAACTTATTATTATTGATAACTCTTATTACTATCTAGTGTTTGTTTCAAAAATAAAAATATAACAAGACATAACATTGTAGTGATTATGGATGATTGTAGTACCTCAATTTTGTCCGACCAATTAAAAATATTTTTTTAAAAAATAAATATATATATATATATATATATATATATATATTTAATAAACATTTTTCCTTTATTAAGGAAAAAGTTTTTTAAATTTGGTCCAATTTTAAATTTATATGTGTTTCCGTTACATTACATTTAACACATAAAATAAAATAATTAATTAAAATAATTATAAAAAAAAAGGTTTACGTGCAAAAGGTGCTGCTCAACACTTCCTTCTGCACTTCCTATTTCTTTCTCCATTTTTTCTTCTTTTCTACTGCCAGCAACAATGCTTTCTTTTTATTTTTATTGTTGTTTTTATCTTAATAAAGGTATTATTTTCACCATTTGAACACTTAATCAAAAAGGCTAGCCACCTAATTTCTTAATTGGTTGAAGTTGCTTAATTTTTAAGGTAAAACAATTGAAAAATCCAGAATCCAATTTTATCTCATAACCACTCAGACAGATTCATCACTTAATGCTCTATAAATTGAGAACAAAAATCACTAAAAATGGAAGATGTTTTCTTATCACTAAAAAAGAACAGAAAAATAGAGAGAGTAAGGAGTAAAAGAGAAACAATAAATCAAAGGAAGAAAAATCTGATAACAATAAAAACACTTAGAAATAAGAAGAAAACAAGGAGAGAATTAGGAAGGAAAAACAAACAGAAAAAAGATTAAGGTATTTCTTTCATCTTTATTCTATAATCACTGTATTTGTTGTCTAAATGTAATATATAAAATGAATTATGAATGAAAAATGAAACTTGTTGTTATACAAAAAAATTATGTTTTGATTTGTGGGAGTATAAACAAAGACAAGTTATAAAGAGAAGAATAGAAAAGATAAGACTGAGAATTTAAGCCATCGTTGTCGTTGCCGGAATGCCGACCATACTTTTTGTCCCTCTATATTCGGTTTCTTAATCTCTCCCCCTCCCTCTCGGTTTCGTTCTCCCTCTAAGTAATTTTTTTTTTCTCTCTTGCATTTATTCTTCCGTTTTTCTCTGTTTCAGTTTTTTAGAGTTTGTTCCCTTCTCCTACTTTATGATGTGTGCCATTCCCTTCTCCTACTCAAGTCTATGATATATGCCAATTGCCAAGCTGTTTTCTCAGCTTTTGAGCGTACGGGACATGCGCTTCTACGCTGCTAGCCTGGCCGATGGGAAACTAACGTTACTAATCTACTTTTAGTTAATATATATATATATATATATATATATATATATATATATATATTGTTATTTCTTTTCTTCTGCTTTATTGTTATTATGTATTTAAATTTAGTTTTTTTTTAAAATAAGTCTATTCTTTTATATTAAATTTAATTAATTTTTTTTAACAAATATTAAATCCTTTAAAAAAAACAAAGAAATCTTTTATTAAAGGCTGATTAGATATATCATCGCTTAATCTATGAGTCTTCGGGATACAAGTTGTACAATTTGATAGTTCTGAAACTTATTTTTATAAATAAATTAATCTAACATCATTTTTTTTAAATCTGATTAATTAGATGTGACATCATTTTAATCTTTGAGTTGTTAAGACACAAGTTGTACTACTTTGTGGTTTTAAAACTCGTTTTTTTTTTATAAAAAAAAAACGAAAATAATATAAAATACTCTTATAAAGATTAACTAGATGAGACATCTTTATACTCTTTGAGCTTTTGAGACACGAGTTGTACAACTTGAGTCTTAAAACTCGCATTTCAAAATAATTATTCGAGTCAAATAAACTCATTTCTTTTCGTCCAAATTTTTTTTATTGATAACAAAACACATTTTTCTTTAAAAGTAATCAACACATCCGCATTTTCTAACCAAGAACTACGTAGTTTTGATTTCTCCATCACACTGGGAGATACATAGAAGCAAGATCACACTCTTGTCAAGCACATTAACAAAAAATTTTCTTTTTTTCCTCTTTTCTTTAAGCTCGTATTTATTTTAAAATCACATTAAAAATAAATAATTGATATTCATATTTAATAATAAAGAGAAATAAATATATTTAAATTAATACTAATTTTGAACAATTAATTATAGGTAATCGTATTTTAACTGATGTCGTAGGGTGCTAATACCTTCCTTACGCATAATCGACTCCCGAACTCAAAGTTTGATTTCAAATACCATTTTTTTTTCTTTTTAAGGATTTCCCAATGTTTTCCCTATTTTAAATAAACTTTGGTGGCGACTCCATTGAATTCGAGAAACACTCGAAATTTAGGCTGCGACAGCTGGCGACTCCACTGAGGACCCTTAGAGAGTCAAGCGTAACATAATTAATTGTGCATAATTTTTAACTTTTTCTATATTTGTTTGATTTTCATTTTCTAATACTTTATGAGCTTATTATTTCTTAATAAATATTAGTTGTCATTATAATATTCTTTTAAGCTAGTAAGTCATTTATTTAATTATTTTATTTATTTATTTATTTATTTATTATAATAATAATAATTATTATTATTATTATTATTTGTGCATGTATATATGTTTTATTAGCAATATAGAGCTATTGAATTATGTTTATTCTACACCCTACACACACTTATGAGTGGAACCTTATACTCGAGTTTGAACAAAACTTAAGTTTAATTTCGAGGTTACGTAGTGATAGCCTTCTGGATGTACATCCTGTTTGGTTAGCATGAAGATCTCACCTAGAGTTTGATCCTGTCAAGGGTATTGTCAATCCAAATAGTTTACCTATTATTGTTGACAATATTCGAAAATAGGATTATTGGCTCTAGGAACCACATTTAGAATCATAGAGCCACCCTTGTGAGAGTTTCACTACATAAACCAATAATCCCTTTCATCATAAGAACATCCATATTAACCAAAAATAACTCATATATATATATATGTATATAAATATATTCACAATAATGATTCTACATAGTTTCATTTATCTCATGATTTTTTTTCTTTTCTAAAAAATAAAAAATATAATGGCATTTTGCATAAATTTTCAGGATTTTTTGGGAAATCATACAAACCTTAGTCACGTGTTAAGTGGATAATGGGATCGAAAAAAAGAAAAACTTTACTTTTAAAGTTCAAGCAACCTGATCTGAAAAGTTTAAAAGACATCAAAATCAAATGAAAACCATACAACGTGAGAGTTTCTTTTGTAAATATGGGAAAATCCTAAACCTCTTGGAAATAAATGTGAAAACAGGGGCCCTCACGGCACTGGCTCAGTATTATGACCCTCTCTTAAGATGTTTCACCTTTTAAGACTTTCAGTTGGCCCCGACATTATAAGAATTCGAGCGAATATTGGGTTACTCCCTCGAGAAAGGGAACCCTTATCGATATACTGGGCAACCACCAAATTTGAGCGTAGTTGCTGAAGTATTGAAAATCGACATAAGAGAGTTGGCAAGCAAAAATGAGGAAAAAGGGGCTATTTATGGTTTCTCGAGAAAATATCTGGAGCAAAAGGCACAAGATTTATCCGTTAAAAAAGAATGGGGTACTTTTATAGATGTCTTGGCTCTCATTATCTATGGTATTGTTTTATTGCCAAACCTTGATAATTTTGTTGATTTTGCTGCCATCAATGCTTCTTGGCTTTTAACAAAAATAAACAAAATCCAGTTCTTGCGGTCCTTGCTGATGTATACTACTCTTTGCATATGCGGCACGAGAAGAAAGGGGGAACAATTTTGTGTTGTGTTCCAGTGTTGTATACTTGGTTCATGGCTCACATGTTCAAGAAAGGGTATCATGTTGGAATTAAAAATAACCGTGGATGGGCTCAGAGTATAGCTAGCCTTACCGGGGATATAATTTCATGGTATCATAGAGAACAAGAGGTAGAAGAAGTAATATGAAGGTGCAAACACGAGAAGGGGGGTTGAATTGTGTTTGACTAACTTGAATACTTTTTCTGTTTTTGCAATTTTATAACAAAACCTGATGTATGAATAAAACAGAGTTAACAGCGGATATAAAGTAAATAAAAAACACATAATTTTATACTGGTTCACCATTAACTAGGATACATTCAGTCCCTTCACTTTGAAGGATTTCACTAATTCAAAACCTTGAATTACAACAATACCATTGACCCTCCAAGTCAGTCTTCTCAAACAGTCTAACAATCCTAGACTTTTGAGGAAAAGAACCTTGAATCTAATTGCTAAGTAATCTTCTACTCCTTCTGACTCCTTCAGATTGTAGATTCTACTTCAACAACTTAGATCTAACACAAGGGAAGGAAACACTTAGAGTACTTGCTTCTAGAAAGCGGATACTCACAATTGACCTCACTGAAAACTCAAGTATTTTGCTTTTGGAAGTGTATGACTCTTAAGTATTTTCGATGCTGAGTCTTCTGCCTTGAGCCTCCTTTTATAGATGAAGATTAGGGTTTCTTCCATGCTTAAATTCGAGTTGTATCTTGCCAGATTTTCTTGAAAAAATAACTTGGCCAATCGGGTTTCACTTAAATAAAAAACATATCTTTTTCGCTCCTGATTTGCATTCAAAAATAACTTTGGCCAATCCTGTTCTTGATTAATTCTGGATCAAATCTTTCTTCCCGCCAATAGCTTCTGAATTCCCACACGACTTCAATTTATTTTTGTATCAAATCCTCTTAATACTTTGATCAAATTTAATTAAGTCTTATTCCAATTTAATCAAGTCTCCACTGATTATCATCATGATTAAATCTGGTCCGTTTGATCTTTTGATTTCGTTCACATCTGGACCATACAATCTGATCTGTTGTGATCCTCTAGTCTCGGCCAACATTGTACCACACGTTCTGATCTTTTGATCTGGGCCAATCACTGGACCATATGATCTGATCTTCTAATCTCGGCCAACACTGGGCCATATGGTCTGATCTTCTGATCTCGGCCAACACTGAGCCATGATGCTTAAATTTGGACCATTGATATGAACATTTTCCCTCTGATCTAGACCAATTCTGGACTGAGTCTGGATTGAACTGAAATTAAATATGGACTTTCATTTCTTCTAGTCTGGACTGAATTTTATAAACACTGCCAAGCTATCTTCTGGTCAGAATAAAGTCTGGACCAAGTCTGACTTGTGATTCCTTCTGGTCTGGACCAAGTCTCCCTCTGGCAGACTTCCTTTTGGTCTGGTCCAGGTCTCCTTATGGACTCTACTTCCTTCTGATCGGGGCCAGAAAAGATATCCTCTGATGATGTTTTGACATCCTCTGATATCCTCTGGAGGTGTATCCTATGGTGCCTTTTGAATGCATCCTCTGGGGTCTTCTGGAGGTGTATCCTCTTGTCTGGTTTTATCATCTGGTTACTCATCTTCTGCCTCTGGTGACTTTATCTTCAGGTGGCATTTAATATATTAATTCTAAGTACAAAATAAGATTACATGGAGTGCTTTTGTAAACATCAAAATCCTAAGTACTTAGAACCAACTTGGTTCCAACATAATATGCCAATGCGGAGACTTTCCAAATGTACCTCTGATGGGAACTAAAGGTTGTATTAACTACAATCCGATGATAGCTCTGAGACAGCTTGGCTACCCTATGTTGGAGAAACCAGATGATAAGTCATTAGAAGATTTCGTTTTCCCCAATACGGGTATAGTAGACCCACCGATGTTTCAGAGAATAAGTCGAGCTTGGGAAGTGATTATTAGAAAAGGAAGAGTACTCGAACGTAGAAGTTGTGGCACAAAGGAACTCTATCAACAATGGGTAAAGAAAAGAGTCCAAGAAATCAAACTGCCTTTCCACAGTACACCGTTGAGTGATTAGGAGATACTTAAACCTACCCTTGTTACAAACAAAGAAATAGAAGAACTCAAAGCATTATTGTTAAAGTCCGAAGAGCAAAAAAAAGAGCTACAAGTAAAGTTAGAAAAAGTCTCCCAAGAGAACGAAAATTTGCGATCAGAAAACACTTGTAAGAATCAGTTTATTGAGAGAAGCAACAAGAGGTTGAAAATTGAAAAGGAAAATAAACTAGACATACAAGATTGTTTGAGAGATGCAAATGAAGAATTAGATGTGTGGAAGCAAGAAAGGAATGAAGCTATTGAAGAAGCCTATATGTGGAAGCAATTATGGGTGAAATCAGCAAGCTCTGAGAGGAATATAAAAAGGAATTTCAAGATTTAAAGAATCAACTTGAAGAGATGGTAGCCGACTACGAGAGTCAAGTAAAGAATGAGAGGCAACACAAGGAAGAAATGAAAGAATTACTCTCAAAACATTAAGATGCGCTAAGAACAGAAATGGAGACTTCTAGCGAGTTGAGGAATTACATCGATTGTCAAGAAAATATCTATAATGACTTAAAGGATGAAACCATATATTGGGAGGATCGCTTTACGATGTTGCTGGAAGATAAAGGCAAGCATTGGAAAGATTGCGTTTCAAAATTGGCAATGCTAGCTAATCAAGCAATCATAAAAATTCCAAAGCATCTAAGAGAGATTGATGCAATAATGCATCCGCCCAATACTCCAGTCAAAGTCTACAAGTTCGTTGAATATTGCAAAAATCTGGTAGAAGAATTTGAGGAAAAGATTGGTTGTCCTATTGAAAGAGAAGATTGAAATACCATAGATGCTGTAGTTTTTAATTTAAATGTGATGTACTCTTTTTCTCATCAATGAAGGATTTGCTTGTTTTGTTTATCGATCCCCATATTTTCTTCACTTATAATTCGAAAGGCTTATGATTCCCCAACATACAACTATAATGTAAAAAATAGATAATTAACTAAATGATTTCATCTTCATTCCATTCATACATACTCATAATTTTTATTTATTTATTTAAAAAAAAAACAGAAAAAATCAATAAAGCTATTCCCCCGACACCCTTTATCGGACTCGTGCAAACTCCAAGATTATGGATGAACTTGAGCAAAACCAAGAAGTGATGAGAGCAGATGTTAGCCAATTGAAGGACAAGGTTGATCGAATCCTAGAGGCTATACAGATGGGAATCCTCCAACTGCAAATGAAGAACACCAAACCACTCCTTCTCACCCACCAGACTTTACCCCAACTACCCATCAATTCCGTGCGGTAGCTATGCAATTTCCTATGTATGGTCTCCCACCTAGTTATACTCCACCCTTAGTCATCAACCCCATGGACAATAACCCAAATCACTCAACCATCAACTCCCAAAACATAAACCAACCACAAATCCCATCTCCTCTCGGCTACGTGCCACCCCAAAACACTCTACCCTTAAAAAATATTCCATTAAGCGCACCCCAAGCACCCCATTTTGATGCTAACGGAAATTGACAACAACATCAGTTTATTGGTAAAGATACACAGTCGAAAGAAAAATTACGTGTTTTAGAAGAGCGAATAAAAGTAATGGAAGGTAGTAATGCCTATGGTCTTGATGCTTTTGATTTGTGCTTGGTTCCTGATGTAGCAATCCCTTCAAAATTCAAGGTACCCGAGTTTGAAAAGTACAAAGGTGCCACATGCCCTATAAATCACTTGACCATGTATTGTAGAAAAATGGCTTCTCATGCTCATGATGACAAACTTCTCATTCATTTTTTTCAAGATAGTTTGAGTGGGGCATCACTAAGTTGGTATATGCATCTCGATCGAAATCGAATCCGTTCGTGGAAAGACTTGGCTGATGCCTTCTTGAAACAATACAGGTACAACATTGATATGATCCCTAACAAGATGCAATTGCAAAATTCGTTGAAAAAGGACAATAAAACATTCAAAGAATATGCACAACGGTGGAGAGAAGTGGCATTGCAAGTAGATCCTCCTTTATCCGAAAGAGAAATGGTTGGTATGTCTATGGATACTCTCCAGTCGCCTTTTATGAAAATATGATTGGAAGTATGTTATCAAACTTTTCTGACATGGTCATGATAGGAGAAAGAGTAGAAAGTGGTATGAGGAGTGGTAAGATTGTATGTGGAATGAGTGGTGTGAAGAAGCCCCAGATGGGATTCACAAAGAAGAAGGAAGGGGATGCTAACGCTATAATGGCAAACCCAAAAGTCTCTTATTCTCCATCCATGAATTCTTATCGACCTACAAATTTTCAGCCCCCGATACCCCAAATTCCATACATTACATATCCATATGTGGCTATGACTTCACCAGCTCCATACCCCCAATATCACCCTTCAAGGCCACCTTATTATCAACAACCCATGGTCCAACCACCCTCTCTAACGTTTCCCCAACAAAACCAATGGAACCAAAATCCAATCCCGAAATAATACAAACCACCAGTTAATCGAGAAAAGACGTTAACCCGTTTTGACCTGATTCCCATGACATACAACCAATTGTTGCCTCACCTACTCCATAACTCAACGGTAGTCACGAGACCCATGAAACCTATGGAACCACCATTCCCTAAATGGTACAACCCAAATACCACGCAGGAGCCATAGGACATTCCATCGAAGATTGCCAAGCACTTAAATCTAAAGTGCAAGAATTGATTAATACAAAATGGCTTACCTTCAAGGAAGTTAGTCCCAATGTGGGGAGGAATCCTTTGCCAGGCCATGGAAATTCCTCTATCAATGTCATTGAAGACGAGGTAGGCCGATGTGCAATTAAGAGTATGGAACATGTGAAAATCCCAATGAAAATGATTTTTACTGAGTTAAACTTGATTGAGACGATCGACAATGAGGTAGGTTGTGCAAAAGATGATCATGTGCTGACCATAGAGTCGTGCGTGGAGAATAATAGCTCTTTCCCAAGACCATTGAAAATCCTCTATAGAAAAGAAAATCTTATGGCAACTCCAAATGGTCCATATCCGATAGTTGTTCGGGCACCAACCTCTTTTCCTTATGGAAATACCAAGGCGGTACCATGGAATTATGAAGTCACGTCTCATTTGGCCAACCATCAATCAGGTGATAGCTGTGAACCTAAATAAATTGATGTCACCAACATTTTAGGAATTGGTGGGATGACTCGGAGTGGTCGAGTATACGCCTCCGAACAACCTAGCAAAAAGGAGGACTATGAGGAAAAGGGTAAAGAAGCTATGAATCATGCTATAAAAAGGCCAGAAACTAGCAAAAAGACGGTGCTTGAAGAATAAGCTAACGAATTTTTGAAGTTTATCAAGCAAAGTGAATATAAGGTGGTGGACCAGCTAAATCAAACCCTTTCCAAGATATATGTATTTTCTTTGTTATTAAACTCTTAAGCACATAGAAGGACACTAATGAAAGTTTTAAATGAGGCCCATGTTACGCACAATATCACGGTTGACCAGTTTGATGGAGTTGTTGGTAATATCACCGCTAATAATTGTTTGAGTTTTAGCGATGGCGAATTACCAGTTGAAGGGACAAGGCATAATAAAGCACTACATATCTCTGTGAGATGTCATGATCATATCCTGGCACGAGTGCTAGTTGATAATGATTCATCATTAAATGTCATGCCGAAAGCGACACTAATGGAACAGGAAGCTAAGATAATCCAACCCTATTAAGAACTTGTTGAGGTGATCAATTTGGGGACTGAATATGATAAAAATGAAATTAAAATTGGTATGTCTATGAAAGGAAGTGAACGAGAAAAGATGGTTAAACTTTTATTTGACTATGTGGACGTCATTGCATGGTCATATCAGGATATTCCTGGGCTAGATACTAACATTGTTGAACATAAGCTACCACTCAAGCCTGAATATGCTCCAATTAAACAAAAATTGAGGAGGATGAGGCCTGATATGTCACTTAAAATTAGAGAAGAAGTCAAAAAGCAATTTGATGCTGGTTTCTTAGCAGTAGAAAAATATCCTCAATGGGTGGCTAATATTGTCCTAGTTCCTAAAAAGGATGGAAAAGTTCGAATGTGCGTTGATTATCGGGATTTAAATAAAGCAAGTCCAAAAGACGATTTTCCCTTGACTCATATTGATGTCCTAGTGGATAGCACTGTTCAATATTCTCTTTTCTCCTTCATGGATGGTTTTTCACGATATAATCAAATCAAGATGGCTCCCGAGGATATGGAGAAAACCACATTCATCACACAATGGAGAACTTTCTGTTATAAAGTGATGCCATTTGGGTTGAAGAATGCTGGGGCAACCTATCAAAGAGCAATTGTGACATTGTTTCATGACATGATGCATAAGAGATAGAGGTTTATGTGGACGATATGATTGCAAAATCCCGTACTGAAGAAGACCATGTGGTTACCCTTCAAAAGTTAATTGTGCGACTAAGGAAGTTTAGACTCCGTTTAAACCCTGCTAAATGCACTTTTGGTGTGAGATCAGGAAAGTTA
Organism: Cicer cuneatum; assembly: GCA_037974295.1. NCBI lineage: Eukaryota > Viridiplantae > Streptophyta > Magnoliopsida > Fabales > Fabaceae > Cicer > Cicer cuneatum. The sequence goes on from JBBPBO010000003.1 coordinate 11,237,102, forward strand.
ATTGGGTTTATCGTTAGTTAAAAATGGATAGAAGTGGACCCAGATAAAGTAAGAGCAATACAAAAAATGTCAGCTCCACGCATAGAAAAAGAAGTCTGTGGCTTTTTGGGAAGATTGAATTACATTGCCAGATTCATATCAAATCTAACTGCAACGTAAGAGCCAATTTTCAAGTTGTTGCACAAAGAACAAAAGGTTGAATGGAATGAGAATTGTCAAAAAGCTTTCGAGAAGATTAAACAATACTTGTTAAAACCTCCAATCCTGGTACCTCTAGTTCTTGGAAAACCACTTATTATGTACTTAAGAATACTTGATGGGTCAATGGGTTGTTTGCTGGGGCAGCACGATGAATCTGGTAAGCAGGAGCATGCTATTTATTATTTGAGCAAAAAGTTCACTAGTTGTGAAACAACATATTCACTGCTTGAACGAACATGTTGTGCACTAGCATGAGCTGCTCATCGGCTAAGGCAATACATGTTATGTCATACAACTTGGTTTGTGTCTAAAATGGACACAATCAAGTACATCTTTGAGAAACCTGCTCTTACTAGAAGGATCGCCCGCTGGCAAATGTTGTTATCAGAATACGACTTGGTGTATGCTACACAAAAGGCTATCAAAGGAAGCGCATTAGTAGAGTACTTAGCCCAACAACCTGTTGAAGATTATCAATCAATGCAGTGTGAATTCCCTGACAGAGGCATAATGACTTTATTTGAAGAGACTGAATCATCTGATGGACATTGATGTTTGATGGTGCATCTAATGCATTAGGGCATGGTATTGGAGCCATTTTAATTTCCCCAGAAAACCAGTTCACTCCATTTACGGCTAGATTGTGTTTTGATTGCACAAACAATATTGCAGAATATGAGGCATGTGCCATGGGCATTAAAGCAACCATTGAATCAAAGGTAAAAGTTCTTGAGGTATATGGAGATTCGTCGTTGGTTATCCATCAGAAAAAAGGAGAATGGGAAACTCGAGATTCCAAATTGATTCTATATCATACCCATATCAAATAATTGATAGAATACTTCGAGAAGATCAGTTTTCACCATATCCCTCGAGAAGGAAACCAATTGGCTGACGCCTTGGCCACATTGTCATCGATATTCAAAATAAGCACAGGTAGGGATGTGCCGGTAATAAAAGTCCAACAAAAGGATAAGCCAGCATATTGCTTATCAATAGAAGAAGAGCCTGACGGCAAACCATGGTTTTATGATATCAAATCCTATGTTAAGAACAAAGGATATCCATTGGGTATTTTGGAGAATGACAAGAGGGCTTTGAGGAGGTTGTCAATCAATTTCTTCTTATATGGTGACGTGCTTTATAAGCGAAACCATGACATAGTTCTCCTTAGATGTGCGGATAAAACAGAAGCAGAGAAAATCATTCAAGAGGTTCATGAAGGTTCTTTTGGAACTCATGCAAATGGACACGCAATGGCAAGAAAAATCTTAAGGGTTGGCTACTATTGGTTGACCATGGAGTATGATTGCTTTAGCTATGTGAAGAAATATCATAAATGTCAAATCTATGCTGATAAAATACATGTACCGCTAACCTCTTTGAATGTCTTAACATCACCTTGGCCATTTTCAATGTGGGGGATGGATGTTATTGGGCTTATCGAACTTAAGGCTTCAAATTTGCACCGGTTTATCCTAGTAGCTATTGATTATTTCACAAAATGGGTTGAAGTTGCTTCTTATGCCAACGTAGTGGTTAGATTTATCAAGAGAGAACTGATTTGTCGATATGGGCTGCCAAATAAGATTATCACGGATAATGCGACCAATCTGAACAACAAAATGATGAAGGAGTTGTGTGATAGTTTTAAAAGTCAGCACCATAATTCTTCGCTTTATCGGCCGAAAATGAATAGAGTTGTAAAAGCGGAAAATAAGAATATCAAGAAAATCATAAAAAAAGATGGTAGAAACATACAAGGATTGGCACGAAATGCTTCCTTTTGCATTACATGGCTATAGAACGTTTGTTCGCACCTCAACAAGGGCAACTCCTTTCTTATTGGTATATGGAATGGAAGCGGTACTTCCCATTGAAGTTGAAATCCCCTCGATCAAAGTCTTGATGGAAACAAAACTAGAAGAGGCAAAGTGGGTTCAATCATGATTTGACCAATTGAATCTCATAGAAGAAAAAAGAATGATAGCTCTGTGTGACAGTCAGTTGTATCAAAAAAGACTTAAAAAAGCCTACGAGAAAAAAGTTCGTCCTCGAGAGTTTCAAGAAGGAGACTTAGTGTTAAAGAAAATATTGCCCATAAAAATAGATTCTCGTGGAAAATGGACTCCGAACTACAAGGGACCATATGTTGTGAAAAAGGCTTTATCTGGGGGAGCTCTAATACTCGCAGAAATGGATGGAGAGGAGTTTCCACTTCCAATAAATTCAGATGTAGTCAAAAAATATTATGCTTGAAAATAAAAATAAAAAATAGGCTCGCTAGGTTGAAAATCTGAAAAGGCAACCTAGGCAAAACTATAGCATCCCGATGGATTGAAAACTTGGAAGAGTGGTCCATGCAAAAGTTAGGGATAAAAAAAAATTAACAAAAATCAAGTGGTTCAAATGGGGCAATTGTTATTCTTAGAAGCTGATCAGCACGAACATCTAAATTACAAGAATGACTAGCGTTTGTTATCTCTCCAACTAAAGATAAACACACCCATTCCTACATTGTAGCCCGTTACCTCAATTGTTTTGTTCCCAATGAATGTACTTTGTTTGTTTTTCAATGTTGTCATTCGATGTCGTACATTACTTTCTTTCTAAGCTAATTCTCGTTTCTTGTTTGTTTATTCTAGAATTTAAAAAAAATGTTATTTTATGATAATAAATGTTGGAATTTGAAGTAGATGTAAACAAAAATATTTTAATTATTTTGATATTTGAAAATATATACACGGAAACTTGATAGATTCTCAATATGTATGGGGATGTCAACAAAAAAAAAGGGCAGTCATTTTAGACAATGTACTTTGTTTCGCCTCTAAAAAAATTCACACGAGATGTATAGAGTCATCATACAAAAACGGTTGTTATCTTTATTCATCCATTGAATCTTGTGGGCACATAGGATCGTATAAGGATCGAAGAATTAAAAAAATGAACAAAACTTTTATCTATATTGCAAAACACATGATTCATGCATTTTACAATCATATTTTTTACCTACTCAGGCATTACCTATTCATCTTCATTCACTCAACAATCTTTTGCAATACATAATGAGTGAATCATGCATATTTAATATTTATACTCAACAGTTTTCTATTACATTATTCATTATACATTATGCGTTTTTTGTTACGATTATCATAAATATATTTTCTCAAAAAAAAAAATCTCTTTCTTTATTTATCTCCTAAACTAGACATATGTGTTGTGCGTGGTTTATTTTTTTTACGTTCATTCTTTTACATTCTTGTCGATCTACGCATCAGTAACCAATCCAAAGACGATCATTTTTTCATTCTTGTCGATCTACGCATCGGTAACTAATCTGAAGACGATCATTATTTTATTCTTGTCGATCTAGCACCAATAACAAATCTGAAAACGATCATTCTTTTATAGTCCTGTCGATCTACGCATCAATAATCAATCTGAAGGCGATCATTCTTTCATTTATGTGAATCTACGCATCGGTAACCAATCCGAAGACCGTCATTTACATTCTTGTCGATCTACGCATCGGTAACCAATCCGAAGACGATCATTTACATTCATATCGATCATTTAGATTCTTGTCGATCATTTAAATTCTTGTCGATCTACGCATCGACAATTTATTTAAACAAAATTTAGGTCTTTATATTTAATTATTTTTTTTTACAACGATTATATTCATATTCTCTAGTAAATATAATTAAATAGGGGCAGCTGTAGTACCTCAATTTTGTCTGACCAAGTAAAAATATTTAAAATAAAAAATAAAAAGTATATTTAATAAACATTTTGCCTTTATTAAGTAAAAAGTTTTTTAAATCTGGTCCAATTTTAAATTTATATGTGTTTCCGTTACATTACATTTGACACATAAAATAAAATAATTAATTAAAATAATTAAAAAAAAGGGTTTTACGTGCAAAAGGTGCTGCTCTGCACTTCCTTCTGCACTTCCTATTTCTTTCTCCATTTTTTATTCTTTTCTACTGTCAGCAGTTATGCTTTCTTTTTCTTTTTCTTTTTGTTTTTATCTTAATAAAGATATTATTTTCACCATTTGAACACTTAATCAAAAAGGCTAGCCATCTAGTTCCTGAATTGTCTGAAGTTGCTTAATTTTTAAGGTAAAACAATGAAAAATCCAGAACCCAATTTTATCTCATAAACACTCAGATTCATCACATAATTCTATAACATGAAAACAAAAATCACTAAAAAGAAAAAGGTTTTCTAATCACTAAAAAAACAGAAAAATAGAGAGAGTAAGGAGTAGAAGAGAAACAATAAATAAATAAAAGGAAGAAAAATCTGATACCAATAAAAACACTTAGAAATAAAAAGAAGAAAACAAGCAGAGCATTAAGAAGGAAAAACAAATAGAAAAAAGATTAAAGTATTTCTTTCATCTTTATTCTATAATCACTTTATTTGGTATCCAAATGTAATATACAAAATAAATTATGAATGAAAAATGACAGTTGTTGTTATTATACAAAAAAAATTATGTTTTGATTTGTGAGAGTATAAACAAAGATAAGTTATGAAGAGAAGAATAGAGATAAGACTGAGAACTCAAGCCTTAATCTCTTCCCCTCCCTCTCGGTTTCCTTCTCCCTCTAAGTAATTTTTTTTTCTCTCTTGCATTTATTCTTCCGTTTGCTCTGTTTTAGTTTTCTAGAGTTTGTTCCCTTCTCGTACTCTATGATGTGTGTCATTCCCCATTCCCTTCTCCTACTCAAGTCTATGATATATGCCAATTGCCAAGCTGTTTTCTGAGCTTTTGAGAGTACGGAATATGCGCTTTTGCGCTGCTAGCTAGCCGATGGGAAACTAATGTTACTAATCTACCTTTAGTTAATATATATATATATATATTGTTATTTCTTTTCTTCTGCTTTATTGTTATTATGTATTTAAATTTAGTTTTTTTTTTAAAATAAGTTTATTCTTTTATATTTAATTTAATTAATTTTTTTTAACAAATATTAAATCCATTAAAAAAAAAGAAATCTTTTATTAAAGGTTGATTAGATATATCATCGCTTAATTTATGAGTCTTCGGGACACAAGTTATACAATTTGATAGTTGTAAAACTTATTTTGATAAATAAATTAATCTAAAATCATTTTTTTTAAATCTGATTAATTAGAAGTAACATCTTTTTAATCTTTGAGTTGTTAAGACACAAGTTGTACTACTTTTTGGTTTTAAAACTCGTTTTTAAAAAGAAAATGAAAATAATATAAAATACTCTTATAAAAATTGACTAGATGAGACATCTTTGTACTCTTTGAGCTTTTGAGACACGAGTTGTACAACTTGATAGTCTTAACACTCGCATTTCAAAATAATTATTCGAGTCAAACAAACTCATTTCATTTCGTTCAAATTTTTTTATTGATAATAAAACACATTTTTCTTTAAAAGTAATCAACACATCCGCATTTTCTAACCAAGAACTACGTAGTTTTGATTTCTCCATCGCATTGGGAGATATGTAGGTGCAAGATCACACTCTTGTCAAACACATTAATAAAAATTTTTCTTTTTTTCCTCTTTTCTTTAAGCATGTATTTATTTCAAAATCACATTAAAAATAAATAATTGATATTCATATTTAATAATAAAGAGAAATAAATATATTTAAGTTAATACTAATTTTGCACAATTGATTATAGATAACCGTATTTTAACGGATGTCATAGGGTGCTAATACCTTTCTTATGCATAATCGACTCCCGAACTCAAAATTTGGTTTCAAAGACCTTTTTTTTTTCTTTTTAAGGGTTTCCCAATGTTTTCCCTATTTTAAATAAACTTTGGTGGCGGCTCCATTGAATTCGAGAAACACTCGAAATTTAGGCCGCGACAATGATCAGCTAATATTTCATCAACTCTCTTGGGAGGGAGGAATCAAAGATACCTCAATAGCACTGAGAGATTTGCACAACGTAACATTTAACTCAATTGGTCCTCTAGTTTTGTAAAGAACAAATGTTGAGAACATTGTAAGACCCTTAATTTTTTAATTAAAATTATGGAATTAATTTTACGTGTATTTTGGGGATATTTGTAAAATATTTAATATATGTATGTTTTGAGTAAATATATATATATATATATATATATAAATATTTAATTTGGAAGATGTATTCAGATTATTGGATTAAGAATAAATTAATTTAATTACGAGTAATTAAATTAACGGACAGTTAATTAAGGGATTAGCGGCTAATTGCGACGAGATTGGTTAAGTGCTGAGGATCGGACAAGTGTCGGGTGAGGTGGCATCCACACAAGCCTATAAATAGGAGTGAGAAGGATGGTGAAATCAGAACACTATTCCTCCTCCCTCACTGCCCATACTGCATGTAACAATATCCCTTTTCCCTCCCATTCTGTTCTGTTCCAGTTCGTTCAAAAGAAAGGAAAAAGAGAGTTCCTCAAAAGTGCCATTACTTGGAAATCCAAGCACCGAAACACCAAACCCCCAGTACAAAAGTTGTTCCCCACATCATTACGGAGCTAGAGAACCCAGTTTTGTAGCAGTAAACGCAAGCGGCAGTTTCACCAGTTTTTGACGCGTAAACGAGAACGAAAGCAGAAACGTGAGCAGAAGCAGAAGCGCCGCAAGGGTAAGGGCACCTTCCACTTTCTAGTTGCATTCTAGGACTGTAAATATATGTTTGAGGTGTGGTTATATTTGAGTTTCTGTTTTGAAAAAGAAACTGTTTTGCATGACATTTTTAAGATGAAAGAAAATGCATTATGTTGAGGTTTTAAATAATCTGTGATGTTGCTGTTTTGCTTATACAACATGTCTGTGTGGAAAAGCTGAAAAATATCTTGCATGTTATTTTGAAGTTGATCAAAATGCATGTTGAGAAAACTGTGTGCATGTTGTTTTAAAACCTGAAAATTCCATTCTGTGATGTTTGATGATCTGTGAAATACAACATGGTTGTTCTGCTTGTGTGAGGAAGCTGGAATATGCTTTGCATGTTGTGTTGGTTGTGTAAGCATACTGGAGAATACCATGCATGTTGTTTTGGAGGTGCATGTTCTAGTTCTAGATGATTCTGATGTTGATCATTCTATTTCTGCTTCTGGATGTTCTGGTGTTGATCATTCTATTTCTGCTTCTGGATGATTCTGATGTTGATCATTTTGTTTCTGTTTCTGATGATTCCGGTGTTGATCATTCTATTTCTGCTTCTGGATGATTCTGATGTTGATCATCCTGTTTCTATTTCTGATGATTCTGGTGTTGATCATTCTATTTCTGCTTCTGATGATTCTGGTGGTGACTATTTTGTTTCTGTTTTTGGATGTTCTGGTGTTGATGATTCTGCTTCTGTTTCTGTTTTGAGTGATTCTGGTGATGTTGATGTTTTCAAAAGAAAAGGGATTTTAAATGATGAAAGTGTTTTCTGGAAAAGTGTTGAATCTGTTTTCATGCTTGGTTGTTTTTTTAAAAAGAAACAGTTTGAAATGTGTTGAAGTCTCAGGAAAAATTTCACTGGTTTTCGAAGGTGTATTCGAATACAACATGTGTGTATTCAAATACAACCTGCCAATCTTCTGTTTTACTTAAGTTTTCAAACTTGTATTCGGATACGAGCCCCTGTATTCGAATACAGAGGAATGATTTTTGCTTCTGACTTAGCATCTATATTCGACTACAACCATGTCGTATTCGAATACAGAAGTGAAATTTTAACACTGTATTCGCATCTGTATTCGAATACAAAATGCAGATTCTCACTAGTTTCAGCTTTTGTATTCGAATACAAGGGATCTGTATTTGAATACAGATTTGGGTTTTTCCAGAAACTCGGTTTTTAGCTTCTATATTCAAATACAAGGAAGCTGTATTCGAATACAGATTCGTGTTTTCCAGAAAATCAAGTTTTAAACACTGTCATGTGAATTTTAAAGTGTTGGGAAATATTGAGAAGGGTTAAAATGATTTAAAATGAAGTTTTTGAATAGTTTTGAAGAAGAGATGATGAGTTTAATAAAAACTTCAATGATGGCGGGAAAATGCTGATTATACACTGTTTTTGACTTCTGTATTCGACTACAGGCATGCTGTATTCGAATACAGAATGTTGAAATTACAGTTTCCGGTTCTGTATTCGAATACAAGGGGGTCGTATTCGAATACAGATTCGTGTTTTTCAAAAATCCAGAGTTTTAAACATTGTTTTATAAACCTTAAGTGTTGGGGATCATTTGGGAAGGTTTGTGATGAATTAAAATGGAAATTTTGTAACAGTTTGAAGTGAGGGTGATGAAGTTTTTGAGACTCTACTGATATAGTGAAAGATATTGATTTTTACACTGTGACAGCCTCTGTATTCGAATACAAGAAGGCTGTAGTCGAATACATAGTGTAATTCTGCACTGTTTTTGGCTTCTGTATTCGAATACAGAGAGGCTGTATTCGAATACAGATCCGTATTTTCTAGAAAACTCAGTTTGAACACTATTTTATGAATTTTTAAGAGCTTTGGAAACATTGGAAAGACTTAAGATAATTAATTATGGAAATTGTGAGATAATGTGAAGTGTTAATGATTATTTGAATGTTTAATCATTGATGTGTTGATTATGAAATTATTTGCGTTGAGTTGCTTTGGGGAATGCTGGAAAGGTTGAGTTTTTCTGATATTGCATACTATTTTCAATGAAGAGAAAACATTGCATGTCCATGCATTTCATAGTCAAGTGGTGACCGCGATGGGCCACAGAGTAATGCGGTAACCGTGATGGTCCGCGAAGTTAAGTAGTAACCACAGTAGTGGGCTACGGAATGGCCGCGTGTTCGTGGTGGTCCATTCTATCCGTGCGAGGATTTAACTTATATGTATTTGGCCTGTGAGAGGCTAATACACGTGAAAGTAGTAACCGTGACGGGTTGTAGAATGGCCGCGTGTTCGTGGTGGTCCGTGCTATCCGGGCTACAGAATGGCCGCGTGTTCGTGGTGGTCCATTCAAATACGTAAAACGTGTTGGTCTGGTGAGCGACTGCACTGGTGCTGATCTGTTGAGCGACTGCACTGGTGCTGATCTGTTGAGCGATTGCACCTGGTCTTGAGGGTCGTTCAAGTCAAACATATTTAAATTGTGCTGGTCTGTTGAGCATCTGCACTGGTGCTGATCTGTTGAGCGATTGCACCTGGTCTTGAGGGCCGTTAAAGTCATACATATTTAAATTGTGCTGGTCTGTTGAGCAACTGCACCTTGGTAATTCCAAGAAATTGTAAACATGAGCATATACATATTGCATTGGGGATTGACCGGTGGGTCACGAATTGGGTTATATGATGATGGTTGGAAATTGATGTGTGTGAGTACTTTATGAAATCTGATTTTCTGAAAAATGATTGTGATTGTTGAAGTGTTGGTTGTACTTACCACATATTTTTCATAGTAATAGTTTGTTGTTTTGAAAAGGTATATATGTCATGAAATTTCAAAATGAGCATTGTAAGACCCTTAATTTTTAATTAAAATTATGGAATTAATTTTAATTGTATTTTTGGGGATATTTGTAAAATATTTAATATATGTATGTTTGAGTAAATATATATATATATATATATATATATATTTATTTTGGAGGATGAATAAAAATTATTGGATGAAGATTAAATTAATTTAATTACGAGTAATTAAATTAATCGGGCAGTTAATTGAGGATTAGTGGCTAATTGCAAAACAATTAAGTGCTGGAAGACTCAGCATTATTTTAACATTATTTTTGATGAGGTGGCACCTAAGTAACTCTATAAATACATGTGAGGAGACATAGAAAAATCAGAACACCATCCCTTCTTCCTCATTGCCCATACTGCATGTAACAGTACCCTTTCCTCCCATTCTGCCTCCTGTTTTCTGAAAGCTGTTTCACGATTTCAAAAGAGAAAAAAAGAGGGAACTCCTCAAAGTGCCATTACTTGGACATCCAAGCACTGAAACACCAAAACCCTAGTACAAAAGTTATTCCCTATACCATTACGGAGCTAAAGAACCCAATTTCGTAGCAGCAAATGCAGGCTACAGTTTCACCAGTTTTTGGCGCGAAAACGGGAACGACAGCAGAAACGAGAGAAGTAGCAGAACATGCAACAAGGGTAAGGGCACCTTCCACTTTCTAGTTGTATTAGGGCTGTAAATGCATGTTGTTTCATTTCTGTTTTTGAAGAAAAACTATTTTTGAAATGACATTTTGAAAAAATGAAGAAAATGCATTATATTGATATGTGATGGTTGTTGTTGGTTGAATGCATTAAGGCTGTTTTGTTTATGTCGAAAAGTGGAAAAATGTCTTATATGTTATTTTAAACATAATTAAAATGCATGTTCATAAAACTGTTTTGAAAATGGTTTTGAAATGCAAAAATGCATTCTGTTGATGTTTTGCTGCTCTGTGATGCTTGCATGTTATTCTGATGTGTTGTGAAAGCTGAAATGCTTGCATGTTATTCTGAGGTGTTGTGAAAGCTGAAATGCTTGCATGTTATTCTGATATTGAGAAAGCTGAAATGCTGTATGATGTTCTGATGGTTTGAAAGTCTGGATGATTTGGTGTTAATCATTCTGATTCTGGTTCTGTTTTTGATGTTCTGATATTGATCATTCTGGTTCTGTTTCTGATGTTCTGATGTTGATCATTCCGATTCTGTTTCTGTTTTGAGTGATTCTGATGATGTTGATGATTTAAAAAGAAAAAAGATTTCAATGAGGAAAGTATTGTCTGGAAAAAATGTTGAATCTGTTTTGATGTTTGGTTGTTTGTTTTTAAAAGAAAACAGTTTGAAAAGGGTTGAAAATCTCAGGAAAATTTCATTGGTTTTCGAAGGTGTATTTGAATACAACATGTGTGTATTCGACTACAACCTGTCAAGTTTCTGTTTTACTTAAGTTTTCAAACTTGTATTCGAATACGAGCCCCTGTATTCGAATACAAAGGAAGGATTTTTGCTTCTGACTTAGCATCTGTATTCGACTACGACCATGTCGTATTCGAATACAGAAGTGAGATTTTAACACTGTATTCGCATCTGTATTCGACTACAGGCATGCTGTATTCGAATACAGAATGCATATTTTCACTAGTTTCAGCTTCTGTATTCGAATACAATGGGTCTGTACTCGAATACAGATTCGTGTTTTTCCAGAAGCTTGGTTTTTAGCTTATATATTCGAATACAAGGAAGCTGTATTCGAATACAGATTCGTGTTTTCCAGAAAAATCAAGTTTTAAACACTGTGATATGCATTTTAAAGTATTGAGAAACCTTGAGAAGGGTTAAAGTGATTTTAAATGGAGTTCTTGAAATATTTTGAAGAGGAGAGGATGAAGTATTGAAAACCTTTAATGATCTGGGAGAAAATGTTGAATTTTTTAGGGTTTTGTCTTCTGTATTCGACTACAGGCATGCTGTATTCGAATACAGAATGTTAAAATTGCAGTTTCATGCTTCTGTATTCGAATACAAAGGGTCTGTATTCGAATACAGATTCGAGTTTCCAGAAACTCCAAGATTTTAAGAGTGTTTTGTAAACCCTGAGTGTTTGGGGAATGTTGGGATTGTTGTGGTGAATTAAAATGGAACTTTTGGTGATATTTTGAAGTTGTGGTGATGAAGTTTTTGAGACTTTACTGATGTAGTGAAAGATGTTGTTGTGTGCACTGAGATTGCCTCTGTATTCGAATACCAGAGGGCTGTATTCGAATACAGAGTGTAATTCTGCATTGTTTTTGGCTTCTGTATTCGAATATAGAGAAACTGTATTCGAATACAGATTCGTAAAATTCCAGAAAATCCCAGTTTTAAACACTGTATTTGAATTTTTAGAGGTTGGGAAAACATTTCAAAATGTTAATGAATACTTGGCTGTTTAGTCATGTTTGTGATCATGATAATCCTGATTGTGCTGAGATATTTTAAATAAGAGGGAAAGGCATGAATTTTCTGATTTTGCATACTGTTTCAAGAGAAGTGAAACACTGCATATTCATGCATTGCATAGTCAAGTGGTACCCGCGATGGGCCACAGAGTAATGCGCAACCACGTGCTGATATGTTGAGCGATTTCACGAGTGCTGGTCTGTTGAGCGACTGCACTAAGTACTGATCTGTTGAGCGATTGTACTTTGGTATATAGGTGTTGGTCTGTTGAGCGACTGCACTGGTACTGGACTGTTGAGCGTCTGTACCCTGAAATGCGCAGCCACGTGCTGATCTGTTGAGCGATTGCACCTTGGTCTCGAGGGCCGTTAAAGTCAAACCTATTGTGCTGGTCTGTTGAGCGACTGCACCTTAGTGATTCCAAGAAAATTGTATACATGAGCATATACATATTGCATTGAGGGATTGACCGGTGGGTCACGTTTGATTATATGATGAATGGTTGGAAATTGATGTGTGTGAGTACTGTGCAGAATCTGAATTTCTGATTTAAATGAATGTGATTTGCTGAGGTGTTGTTTGTACTTACCATATACTTCATAATAATTGGCTGCTGTTTTTGAAAAGGCATATATGTCATTAAAATTTCAAATGAGCATTATTATTTTCCTCATCATCATATGTTATACCATGGATATATTTGTTGCTGTGAAATATATGCTATGTGATTATTTGTAAATTTCGGTCGGTGACCCTTGTTATTATATTGTGGAAATTGGGCTTTGCCCTCAGATGCCCCCAAACCTATGCCACCCGTGGGTACCCGAACGACGGAAACGTCGTTAGACTTCCTTGATCGCTATTCGCGCACTGCTTGGGTATTTGACCCCATCTCAAGCAGGGCGACTTACACGGGGTGGTTGGAGAGGACGAGTAGGACCGACGGCGTAGCGGATTTCGTGGAGCGCACATATACGAGTATAGATTTTCCCGTGCCTTCCTGTCTGGTATTGGAGGCGCACGGAATTTTCGACGATGCTGAGGAGTCCGCTAGAGGGGTTGAGACGGAGGCCACCGTAGGTGTGGTGACTCCCAACCCGGTGGTTAGAGGAGATGTACATGAGTCTGAGGCAGAAGGGAAGAATGATGAGCCGAAGCCAGTAGCAGCTGAGATTCCGGGTCCGTCTAGGATCTCTGATGATTGTTATGAGATTTCGGCTCCGCCGAAGCGACCGAGACTATGTATTGCTCTGACTTCTGAGGAAACCGACCCCTCTCTGTATGATGAGGAGGAGGAGGAGGAGGTCACGTCGAGGCGAGCGGTAGACTCGGAGGAGACTTGCTTGGGATGCGGAGGAAATCCGTGCTACTGTAGCTCTAGCGCATGATCAGTTAGACTTGATGTATAGGATTTGAGCTGGAAATGTATTTTGTTTATTTTGGAAATATTTGTACTACTTATTCCGCACTCTGATATTGTCTTTTGAGAATGTTATGACATTGTTAACATTTTGAAAATGCCTTAATGTTTATTATTAAATTTCCAGAAATTAAGTACTTATTGATTTTACGAAAACTTTATTTTAATTCTTTTTGATGTAAATCGGGAAACAATTCTTTTACTTATATTTAAAAAAAAAAATGCACCCGCGCTGTGTTTTAAACTCGGGGTGTTACAAGCATCCTTAATTTTCATCATTGTTATATGAAATGCCATGAATATATTGATTACTGTCATCATAAATGCTATGTGTTATGTGTTAATTTCGGTCGGTGACCCTTTACTATTATTGTGGAAATTGGACTTTGCCCTCAGATGATACCGAAACCCGTCCCACCGACGATTACACTAACGACGGAGACGTCGTTAGTTTTCCTTGATATTCGTATACGGAATCCTTGTGGACAACGCAGAGAGACGGATAGCTGGCTGGAGACGAGACTTGTAGAGGATGCGGCGGAGACCGTGCTACTGTAGCTTAGTGCATGATCAGTTAGAGTTGATGTATAGGATTTTGAACTGGAAAATGTAATTGGTTATTTTGGAAATTATTGTATAACTTTTCCGCCAATATTTTTCCGCACTCTGATATTTCCTATTAAGGTTATGACACTATTATCTTTTGAAATATATTGATGTTTATCATTAAATTTGCAGAATTCAGTACTTAGTGATATTACGATGAAGTTATTTAATTACGTTCATCGATTAAATTACGAAGTATCATTTTATGAAATGGATTAGTGAAAACTTTATTTTAATTCTTTATGAATTAAATCTGGAAAATCATTTTAATTATTGATTTTAAAAATAAAAAAAAACACTCGCACTGTGTTTTAAATTCGGGGTGTTACAAACATCGTTTTTACATCATCATCATTTGCAAGATAAAAAATGTTGTATTGTATAAATCCATCAAGATCGATCAATTGAAAACTATATTCAACATGAACCACATTCCTATTATCACCATATTTTAGTAATTCTTTTAGTTTTCTTTTCAAATCTTCAACTGAAATGTCTTCATTAACTTTGAACATTTCTGGTTTACAAGAGTTAAAATAAACAAAAGCTAGTTTAACTTTGAACATTTCTGGTTTACAAGAGTTCATATTCATCTGAGAAGAAAGACAACAAAACGTGGTCACTGAAATGGACTAATAACAAGTGATTTTATAGAAGTTTTTTAAAGTATTGTGGTCCATACAAAATGTCGGTGCAATATCAACTATACAAAATGTGTGGGTGCAATGTTAACCATACAAAACATGTTAGTGTATTCTCGACCATAAAAAATCAATCTTCATCTAATCACATGACATCTACGGATTCTTTGGGTGGATCGCGAGGAACATGTGACTTATTGACGCAGGCAGAATCGCAAAAGATTAGCAAGCGCTAAATCCGAAAGAACAAATAAGCTCTGGAATCCACCAAAAAAGAGAAAACTCTCGAAATCAATTATTTAATTAAAAGGTGCCATCTGTTACAGCATAAAAAGTCTTTAAATACTGAATGGAAACCCTAGTGCGAAAATTAAGCAAAACAAGAAATGTCTTAAATTACAAGAAAAACCTAAAATATTGTTTTGAGGCCCAAGACGAGCCCAAAACGGATCTGGAGCCCATATTCACGGAAAAGCCATGAGTTGTGTTTGTGGCGCGATTCCCTTTCCAGAAAGGTATAATAATAGGCAATCTGACACTGGACGATCGTTTTCCGCGTTTCCCGCTGGGTTTGATCGCAAAGCGGTTTCTTCCTCGATCCTGGCCGCGAACCTTCCTACATCACTTATACTCTAGTAAATATGTCTACTATTGTAGACATCTTGTATATGCTACTACCCAAAAAGTTGGTTCATCAGTACAAAATTTCTTCCAACCTAGTGCAATGTTTGGCATTGGAAGGTTATCTGTCATCTTTAACTGCAAAATCGGTTGAAATAATAAATAATTTTATTGTTTAAAAAAAATTAATTAAGAAAATAATAATATCATGTTACTTAAATCCAATGACTTGGGTCGACAAAACCATTACATATAATACAACCATTTATTTTCAATCTTGAATGTGAACCTCTCACAAGAAAGAAAGTCATAGAGAATGTTTGATCAAAGGTGATAAGAATAACATTATATATTGTTGCTATCATGTAACCTATATCTAGTATAGACATCCATTTCTCTAGGGGTTGAGCACCCAAACTTGTTATCTTCAAAGAATCTTTGACTTCTTTAATGAACCCTGAGAACAATCTATCATAAGGACTTTCATGAGAACCAATCTCCTAATCCAAATGATGGTGGACCAGAGATCAAGACTCTTCATTATATCCAGGCTATGATGCAATAACTCGATAGTAACAATTTCCATCGGCATCAACATTAATTATGTCATCAATATATGGTTGAATAACATCAGAAAATTTTCTCAAAAACAGATATGTCGAGGATTAACATAGTTGCTTTTATCGAGGATTGACAGGGCTGCTTCATCGAGGATTAAGGTGGCTGCTTCATCGAGGGTTGAGATGGTTGCTTCTATGATGATTGAAAGGGTTGCTTCTATGATGATTGAGAAGATCTCTTCATTGATTATTGAGATAATTGGGAACATGTTCAAAGTAAGAAGGATCTCGATATACATTATATCCCTTCAACTTCTTTCACTTACTATTATTTACCCGCCCTTTGGTTTTAACCTTTTCAAGTTGTAGACATATTGAATTTGTAGTTGGAAAAGCAAGTTCACGAACCTTAATATTCAACAAACATTTTTCTATAACATCGAGTGATTGAAATCATCTCCACAATGCATCCTTTTCATTAGACATATCCAACTTTGATATATCTTTAGGGTCTTGAATGAGTTCACACTTCATGCTTAATTTCCTCCATTGGATATGCACTAAATCCAACTGAATTGAGTCACCCGTCAACTTATATTGTGCCAATTCACAAGCACAAGGAAACCCGTATACAAATTTATCAGTACCCACCCCTTCAACTTTCTCATATTCTTTAGCAATGTGTCTTTGAGCTTTTCTCGACAAATGAATCCAATCTCTAATAAATGGAATATTGTGTTCACGCTCTTGATCATATAAAATTTTCTGAAACGCTCCTTCATTTTTTTAAGTTGTAATCCTATCATGTTGTTCATAGCCTCCCAACATTTACACATGTCACCCATGATGTGTTCCAACATTATCTTCATTTTCCAATTAGTAAACTCAACCCTATCATGAAAGGTAAACTTTTACCATAATAAAATTCAACAATATGTACAAATATGTTAGTCACTGTGTTCCCAAAATGCATCACCCAATTAGAGATTGAGATTATTTGATTTGGTTTAGTTTGCATCAAACATGAAAAATAATGAAATCAATTTAGTTAATTTCAACAAAATTTATGTGTTTATCAGATCATGGGTTTAATTTTTATATGTTTAGACGAAACTCACACAATACACAATTTAAATTTAAGTTAAAAAATAGAGTACAAAGGTAGTGCATTTTTACACTCTCATTCACTCTTAATCATTTAATTTGTCACATTGTATTTAACAATTTTTTAATTAGCATCAATTACTTAACTATTTGATGTTGTGACGATTTATAATTAGATGACAGTGTAAAACAACTTTACAGTATCAACAAAGATCCGCCAACATTAATGGTAAATTTTATATTAGAAAATACAAATCACACACATATATAAAATCAGTTTTAAACAACCATTCAAATTATCAACATATCATATAATAAGTATTTTTTTCTTTGGAACAAGTGAAGTTTGTACCTAGTTCAAAATAACAACATAATTAGTTTAGAAATTACAAGTAATAATTATTATTATAAGGACGGGATGTAAATTGAAATTGGTAAATTTCATGACTAAAATAAATATAAATTTAAAAATATTTAAATATTATAATCTTTTGACACAAAATAAAATTAATAATAAAAAATGACAATTTAATATAAGTGATTTTATAAAAAAAAATGTTGGGTCTGTGAGAAACGAAACCTAGCTAATATAAAATATGTGGATCGACAAGAGCTGACTAGAACACATTTAAATCACATGGGCAGGCACTATAGGACTTGGCATGGCTTAAAAATTTATCCCATATTTAGTACCCAAAAGAATCCAATGTCTTCCACACATACCAAATATGAATATGACATTGTCTTGGGATACTTCCAACTGTTTTCCATCTCAAACAACAGATCAATTGTTATTTGTTATATTGCATAAAATACGAGGGTTCAATTATTTATAAATATATATATATATATATATATATATATATATATATATATATATATTTATTTTATGTTCGTCCTTTTTTATAAGTTTTCATTACGTACTTTTTTATTCTTATTAAAAAAAATTTTAGTTAATATGTT
>JBBPBO010000003.1:11255158-11354394 GCA_037974295.1 Cicer cuneatum
TCCAACTGTTTTCCATCTCAAACAACAGATCAATTGTTATTTGTTATATTGCATAAAATACGAGGGTTCAATTATTTATAAATATATATATATATATATATATATATATATATATATATATATATATATATATATTTATTTTATGTTCGTCCTTTTTTATAAGTTTTCATTACGTACTTTTTTATTCTTATTAAAAAAAATTTTAGTTAATATGTTTATTTTATATAAATATTTCTAAAATAATCATTGTATTTGTATGTGTTAAAATTGACTTTTCATATTTTAAAATAAATTAATAGTATTAATAATATGTATATTTAAAAAATTAATAAATGTACGTAGTAAATTAAAAAAATACTTATATATATTCAGAGAGAAATTCCCCAATTGTTACTTATAATTTGGGATAGAGGTTGTGCTATATTACTCCTTTTAGCCTATATTACTCCTTTTAGCCGTAAATATAAGAAAAAAAATTACAAATATCAAGATGTATTTATTGTTTAAATATCCTCTATACTTTTTTATTAAAATTATAATTACTTTTTATATTAATAGATGTGAAGGTATTTAAATTTTTTTATAAGCAAATATTTATTAATGTGGGTATAAGGAGTGTTCAAAACCCATTACAAGAAATCAACCGTCATAAAGAAATTGTTTTCCCCCTTCTTACAAATAAATTATGACTTAGACAACCGGATAATTCTGTCCACCAAAAATATTCGTCACTTTACCATTAAAAAAAATTATTTAATATCAAAATTATTTTTGAAAAAATTTAAAAACCAACTCACTAAATTAATTTTCTTGATCTTGATGATTTTCAGTTTTTTCTAGGAAAATATTAAAAGTGCTTTGAGAGCACATGTTAAAAAATTAAGTATAAAATTTATATTATAAAATTTGTGTATTCAATTTCTCAAAAATTTAAAAGTTGATGTTTTCAATACAAAATTTTCGTATTTAAAAAGTTGATGTTTGGTTTTTAAATTTTAGTCCATCTGATCTATATCGATATTGTTAGATTGAACATCTTATCTCAAATTTCAATTTAAAATATCACAATTATGTGAATTAATTATAGTAAAATTTACGATTTTTTTAAAATAAAAAAATTGATGTTTGTATATTCAATATCTAAAGACATTTATAATTTTTTTAAATCAATCAATACTAATAATAAAACTTTTTATCACTTTATTTCGTGAAACCCACTTTAACAAAACCCTTTCTTTTTATATAAGATGGGGGAGTATATATTATGCAATGAAATGATATGGATACCGTACAATTTAATTATTACATAGTGGCAGCACATGTATTAACTAACTCATAGCATCAACCTCGAAGTTAGATAAATTTAAATTTGCAGTTATAGATTGGATAATTTTGTCAATATATATAGCCTTTCCTTCAGAACCTAGCTATAGTATATTGTTGCCGTAACCAACTAAAATGCTAGTACTTAAAATTATGTCTGTGTAGCTGTTGGCAGAATCCACATGTTATAATAATATTTTTATAGTAAGTAATATATTTTGAGAATAAAATACATAACTATATATATATATATATATTATAAGGTGTATAATTAACTATAATAATTTATCAGAAAATCAATATTGAATTTTTTATATAATTTCATGTATCAAATTCTATTAATAATAATTTTAATGATTTAAAAAAATAACAATTAGATAAGCATATGTCTATATATTACCACAATTTCAATTATCGGTTAATCAATATACATTTTATTCTTCAGAGTACCTCCCACACTCTAAACCTAAACATAATCAATGAGATTTGGTTCCTCTATATTGATTAAAAATTATAATATTTGTATATTGAAATTTCAAAGAGTCACATGTACTCCACACTCTTTATGGGCAATATAATCCCAAACATGCTAGGAATGCAACCCTAACCACCCTAATATATATATGATACTTGTCCAATGAGGAATCGCCAAGCACGTGGCCACTAAAGGTTTCCACCATTTTTTATTTGTTTTATAGACACCATTTAATTTGTTAATTATTTCTACTTGTAAAAAACATTGCTTAGTATCATAGTTGGCTTCTGAAATTGTCACCAAAATGCCAAAATTTTCCGCAAATAACCAATTTTTTAAAGCTAATTCGTTCACATGATCCCATAAGTATAACATCACATTATTATATATATAATTAGATATTTTGATGGATATACAGATTGTATCACATGTATTGTTTATATTCCACACCCACAAGAAAACATATACATTATTTAACTAAGAAATTAATGGATTCTTTTGTGTTTAATTATAAGGTATTTATTTACAATGAAGTAACGAGATTAGAGAATCTTACACAATATTCAGGTTTCCATGTCTCAAATTACAAAGGATATGCTCTGTCGTTTCGAGTAATCTATTTTTTTTAATTACAGTTTTCAAAGATAATGCACTCTAGTAATTTAGAGTTCGATCGAAAATAAGTAAAGTTTGATTAAATATTGTTCTTATAAAAAATTCAAATTTAAATTCTATTGAATAATTTTTTTTTAACTAAAATTTATTAACTATTTAAACTGATTTACTTAATTTCGAGCTAAGATATTTCCTACAAGCAAAGTACTATTTTAGTTAAAAATTATCACTGAAAAAACATAAATTGACGAGAGAAATTTAGAGAGAAAAATGTAAAACCTCTCTATATATCTACCAATAAATTTAGTTATGAGGATATTAGAGAGAAATTTCATTTTTCTATCATTAATTTCTATTGCTAATTTTATTTTTTTTAAATAGGAATGTACCCCTATTGTAGTCATTATCATTGCATGTTGTCAACCGATATTTTCACAGTTAACAAAGTATTGTACTTTTTTTATTTTACTCAAAGTATATGGTACTTGAACATAACATGTTATAGCAAGTTAAACAATGATTGCTAAAACGTGTCTTTTCTACAAAAATAAATAGTATAAATATAATCATCCCAACTTTAGTAACTAAAGTTTGAAAACAATAAAGTTAGTGATAGACGTTTTTCATTTTAAATTTGAGAAATAATTATACTTTTTTGGGTACAATAATTAATAATACATTTTAGTAGTGATATATATTTTTATAAAAAAATAATATATTATTTTGAGCTCTTCAAACCCACAAATTTCTATGTTTTCAGTCCACTATGCCAAAAAGACTTTTAATTGGATTTTTTAAATTTATATAGCGCTTTTAAAAAGCTTTATATTCTTGCACTATTATAGTCTATGATGGTGATTTTAGATGTAAAAATGCTATTACTAACAATTCAAATTTTAAAGAATTTTGTTGGCTCAATATTCCTAAGTATATTTGTATGCACGAAATCTAGCAAGTAATGGAACACCTCATTTATACTAGAAAATAAATAAGGATTCAGAGTAGGTGGAGTAGAGGTTATCAATTTGACAATGAGTAAATAAAAAAAATGAAGCATGAAGCGTGCTAGAAGGAGAGGAAAGTAATAGAAGACAGTGACATGATTCATTTCTGATATCCCTTTCTATTTGATGATGTGATTGTCCTCCATACTATCCAAACATGAAACAACACTCTGAAGATAAGAAAAGAAAATACAATAGGTGAAAATATATTTTTAGTTTTGTATTAAATTTTATTTTTAATCTTTAATAGTTTTTAATAGGTGAAAATATTTAATCTTTAATATATTTTTAATCTTTAATAGGTGAAAATATAATTTTTTTAATAGTTTTATACGAATTAAAATTGCTAACAAAAAATATTTTAAAGACTACAAATTAAAAGAATTAATAGAGATAAAATTTTAAAATTTTATTGAACACATTCACTTGAGCTCAACTTCATACTATTTATATTATAGAATATTAATTATTATGCACGATCGGTGTTAAAAAATTTATACTATCGACTAATCATAATTAATTATATGTATGGCTTTAGAAACAGAAATAGTTAAAAAGTTAAAATCAAATGTCTTTATTCATCAAATAATTTTTCAGTCAAAAAAATATCAAATAAATTAAGTTGATTATATTACTATGCATGGCATGACATATAGGAAAAGTGCAAATTCAATAAATAGATTTTAACAATT
Source organism: Cicer cuneatum (assembly GCA_037974295.1). Classification (NCBI taxonomy): domain Eukaryota; kingdom Viridiplantae; phylum Streptophyta; class Magnoliopsida; order Fabales; family Fabaceae; genus Cicer; species Cicer cuneatum. The sequence goes on from JBBPBO010000003.1 coordinate 11,259,268, forward strand.
TAATGTTGACCAAATATGTCAGCATTGCCATATAATCTATATAAGGGAAAAGAAAATGTACAAGGAAATAAGTGAACATAAGTGGAGGTGAAAATGAACTTAGGTGAATGCTAGAGAGTGGGTGACAGTGATCTCACATGAAGGTTACCCTAAAAATGGTGCATAGTGAAACGAGTACTCTGCTGATCACACCAAAAAAACAGGGTACGGCAACATTTGGCTTCATATGAAAGAAAATATCTTTATTTACATTTGGCACACTATGTACCATGTAAGAATTTTGAAAATTGTTTACATTTTTTTTTTTAAGTGAAAATTTTAAATACATTATGAAGGATATTAAGTCAAAGCATGGAGATTAATTTTTTTAAAAGTACGAATATTCAAGTAAAGAGAAAATTTCTTAAAGCATATACTCTATACACATGAATTTGAAAATAAATTCTAACTATATACTTAAAAGGATTTCATTGGATATCACCGAGGTCTAATTTAAGTAATTGGTGCGTATGGTATATGAATGTCGTAAATTACAATTCTAAATCATAAAAAATTGCTCCCACAAAAAAAATTTTGATTTGAATAACCATGTTTATAATCACAAGTGGCTTGTAAAATTATATAGTACATATGATTTTTTGGTACAAATTATATATAGTACATATTTAATATTAGTCCTTATATAATAGTAAGTACCTGAAAAAATAATAATTTCATATGGTACATTTCTTTTCTACTTTTGTCATGATCAACAAAATCGACAACGTCTCATTCACGAGAATGACTATTTCCCACTTTTTTGTTTTCTTCCACTCTTCCATATGTTTGTCTTCTTCTTATCTTGAAATGTGTGTTTGATTCTCTTTCTTTTTTTATATATACTTTGTTAAGTTCCTATGGATTTTGTTCATTGTTGGTACTGATTGATGAAATCAGCATAAATCATTAGAGGGTCTTTCTTCAAAGCAATAGCAAACATTTTTACTCTATAATTTGTACAAATGTATGATTCCCAAGCAACCTAAAAATAATTTGTTTAAGAAATATGTAAGGAGAGAATCTACAGATCTTATAAAAAATCTTTAAATTTCAAGTATAATTATTTTAGATTTAATAAAATTAAAATTTACATAAAGATCACAAGATCTACTACATGTAGTGTGACTGTATTGAATACATATGCAGAATATAGTCTGTGATGAAATTTTGTATTAAAAAAAAACAAAATATAAGTTTTTAATACAAAATTTAAACTTTGAAAATGTTAGATACACAAATTTACATATACATTAAATGATAAATTTTATATTTGGATCATTAACAAATACCTTTAAAACATTTATTAGCATTTGTGATTATAAAATTCAACAAGATAACTTTACTCAAAGTTGCATGAAAACATTATAAATTAACAAACTTAGGAAATTTAAAAAAGGAAAAATAAAAATGACTAGCCCTTTATTCATTCATATAAAATTCTTCAAGCCCCACCAAAATTTCAACTTGAAATATCCTATTTTATACATTAATTAAAAGTTTTCATAACAAGGCTTTTTAATTTAATAATAACAACTCATAAAATATATGGTGACAGATTGACACCCTTTTGATTAATTTCACATAGAAAAAGTAAAAAAAAAAAAAACTACATTGAAATTTTAAATTAAAACTCACTCACTTTAATTGAATTAATTAATTAAAATGTTGCTGCTCCAACCATGGCCAAAATCCAGTTTGATCATCCATGCCACAAAACATGTTACTTAAACTTTCTTCTTTGACAACCATTTGATCAATCTTTTGGCATTGAATTTCTGGCCTTGATGAAGAAGTTGTTTGAAAAAGTTGAGCAATTCCTGCTGGCCTAGCAGAGGGTGGAAAGAAGGTATGGTGTGTTGATAATGGACTATCACTTGCTTGTGTTCTTGAGATATCTAATTTGATATCTGAACTGTTTTCACTTCTATTGCTGCTTGATCCTTCTGTTTCTTTTATATTAAGGTTTATTGATTCAATTGGTTCTCTATTTTTCAATGCCAATAGCTGCAACAAATTCAAATTATGTAATTCAATAAGGTTACAATTATTATAACAAAAAAATATATAATTTGTTAAATTTGGTGCATATTGTTGATGTCATTTCAACAAATTCACCCTCATTCCAAACTTGTGCTAAATCTTTAAAAAATATAGAATATGATAAGATGAAACATTTATGTACAAAAGAAGTAAACAATTTAAGAGAAACATGTCATTGGAGTGAAGAAAAACAAAATCATTGGATCTTGATTAAGTCACTTTATTTGATAGGAAAAAGCAGCTTTTTAGAAAGTTGATGTTTCAGAATAGGTGAAAGGAAAGGTTCTGAAAACTATGCAGATAGTCAAAAAAGCATAACAAAAAAAAAAAAAAGAAGGATCATCAATTCATCATTACCAAATGTTATTCAACAGAATCAAAACAATTAACTTAAACAAGTTCTCCATCATTTATTTATTTTTCAATTTTGTTGAAAAAATAAATAAAGCAAAAAATGAATGGAAATTGTATTATTATAAACATGGTTTCGCAATTAAAGTTACAATATAACAATTTTATAGGTGTCTGCAACGATATTGCAATTATAATTTAATGTAGTTTACCGCAATGTAAATATTCGCAACTACAACTATAGTTTAAAATCATGATTATGAGTTAGAAAAAAACTAACAAACCTCTGCTTGAAGTTTTTGGTTTTGAGCTTGAAGTGCATCATTATCTAATTTGATAGCATCATATTGTCTTTTAAGGACATCATAGTCTTTTTCCAATTGCTTAGTCTTCCATCTAGCCCTTCTATTTTGAAACCATATAGCAATCTGTCTTGGCTGCAAATTAAGAGCTCTTGCAAGCTGCATTTTCCTCTCTGGCTCAAGCTTATTTCCAAGCTCAAAACTTTTCTCAAGTGTCTTCACTTGTTCCATGTTAAGTCTCCTCTTTTTCTCACCAGCTTGTGATCCATCATCTGACAAATCTTCCTCAGCATTGACTTCTTCTCCTAGTTCAATTCCTGATGAAAATGACATAGATCTCTTCCCTAGAAATGATGGTCCCCCTATATATCAATAACATTTGGAAACTAAGTATTAGTCACATATTAGAAAATATCAGTATACTTCTAAATTGCAGTCTGCATCTGTAATTGTGGCCGCAATATAAGTTTTAGAGGTATACGCAACAATATCATAGTTGCAATTGTGGCCACATCTACGAATTTAGTTGTCTTTTACTTTTACTGTAATATAAAAGTTTTCAGCGTAACTATAATTGTGACTGCAAATTAAAATCATTAGAGTTAGAGGGTATGGATATGTATATACCATGATAATCTTGAGGTAGAATTGAGTTGAGTGAAGGTGGTGGATGATGATGATCATCATGGTGATGAGGGGTTTGTAGCATGAAATTTGCTTGGAAGAAAGCCATCTCATTGCTTGTCTAGACCTATCACAAATCTTCAAGATCAGCTAAATAAATATGATATATATCATATATGAATCTATGATCATGACCACTTTGAATGCATAAAAGAAGAAAATTAGATTAAACCAAACTATTAATTTTCAAAGAACAAGTGACAAAGACTAAGGCTTACTTCACATCATCTTGTAATAAATACTCATGAGAGAATTTAATTAGTCTTTCAATTGAAAGGAAAAGAAATTTCTAGGTAAAGCTTTCTTTCTCTTGTTTAAATATTTGGAGAGAAAAAGAAAGTTTAGACAGAGAGAGAGAGAGAGGTGATGAGGTATATTTGAATCTATAGGTCTATACATCAACTTCCATATATATCACTTTTTTTTTTCCTTTTCCCTTAATGTATGTAAGCTTCTAGTGTCAAATAAAATAAAGAAATCAAATATATTTTTATGTTCATAAATAAAAAGGAAAAACAATATGTTGAACATTTATAGAAAAAAATTAAGAAAATTAGATGTTAAAATGACGTTTAGTGTATGGGGAAGGAATATAGAGAAAAAATATTATGTTTGCTTCTCTGCCTCAACTTGTCTAATATTCCCATGAATGAAGTGTTTGCATGTGCAAACTCTTAAGTCATAATTATTTTCCTAATTATGATAAACTAGTTTCTTAGTTTGGAGACAAGTAGAGGGGTTCTTCTTTACAAAGACAGTTGTCTTTAATTATAATGATGGAATTCGCAATTTGGACCCTTTTTCATGTCATTGATTCCATATTGTTAAAGGCCTATAGGAAATTGAGATTCAAGTGTAATCATATTTTTTTTTAATGTGAAGTGGGTGACTTTGATAAAGGAAAATATGGTTAGATGATTTTTATTTAATAAAGTTATAAACAAAAGTCACCAGATGGGGCAAAGTGTACATAGATTGAGTGGGAAAGATGGTGAGAAGCTTTCTTAGGAAAAAAAACCTTTTATATGGTTAGATGTTTCATTTACTTTTTTGGAAAATGGATTCCATATAGTCATAAGGTGATGCACTCAAAAATCTCCATCATTCAATGAAGATATCAGAATTTTTATTAATTTATGTTTTAAAGTAGATTTATTGAAGTTTAACTTTAATTCCTCAATCTTCACTCAACGACCATGACTATCTCAAATTAGAATTCATTGACTTAAAAGAATTTAGATATATTGTGTTCATTGTTTTAAATTATCGTCTACAACAACAAATTGTTAAAATATTTTAAAGGTTTCCTCAATAATATCTCTAAGAAATCAATCGGTTGAAATAATTAATTATTTTTCTCAACCGTCCAAAATCAATCAACGATCAAAATTATTTAAAACGAATTTGTAAATGTGTTATTTAAACAGTGTGATATCAAATCAACGGTTTAGATAATCTATTACCTTTAAGTGCGAGATTTCTTTAGATATAAAATCTGTAGCCTATCAAGAATATAATAACATCTTTTACCACAACTACAATTTAAAATATTAGTTGTGTTGATGATTTTAAATTGAAGTAATGTTATGAATTATCACAGCCGTAATATTACGAATTATAAATTCTCTATAACATCATCGTAATTGTAATTTAAGTCACATTAGTTGTATTTATCTATATTGTTTCACAATATAAAAATTTAAAAGATAACTGCAAATATAATTACAATTATAAATTATGCTTGTGTTTTTTTAAAAAAGAGAAATAGGTTGCTTAAGAAAAAAGTGAAGTGAGTTGGCTCTAACTTTTAAATTCTAAAATGGGTTATGTTTTTTGTGGGAGAAAAGAGAGAGAAAGAGAAAGGGGTAGGAATCTAGGGAGGATGGGTCCAATGAGGAGGGGCAGGGTTTGTTACCTAACCCACCAACAAGAATCGTGCATTAGGACGAAGCCCTTTCGCATCAACCATTATCCCTTTGCATAAGTTTCAATCCCAACCCCTATTTCATATTGCTCTCTCTATTCAGTCTATCAATTGTGAAAACACAACCTAAGTCCTGTTTTTGTTTACCCCACCACATGAATTTGGATTACATTACAAGAAATCAATTGGGGACTTTGTTTTAAGATTAAAATCAAACGGGTTAAAAATTAAGTAAATTTTAATATTTTTAAAAATTTAAATTTTAATATTTTATTTTCATCTATCTGATTTTAATTGAACGATTATCGACATATTGATCTAACAACTGTAATGATTTTAAGCGCATAAAATCTAAATCCTCTTTTTTGTCCTTTTGTTAATCATATATATGTTAATCTCTACGTGCCACACATTCTCACTACTAGTCTTACTAGATTACATGCATTTATACATGATAAATAAATATGCTCTTCCAACTCTCTTTGTTTTTTCACTTGCTCAAGTTTCAATGCAATCATACAATGGTATAAACAATAGTATTATAGCTATCTCTTCCAACAAAATCAAGAATCCTATATGCATTTTTTCCAACTCATCTAGATTATACTTTTAGGGGTATATATGTGCCAAGTGTGCTTTACTTAAGGGATGTGTCAATTGCGTTTAAATAATGAATCATATTTAGTTTTTTAAAATTTCAATATTTTAATTTTAGTCTTTATAAAATAAAAATATAATTTTTAGTTTTTGTGAAATTATTTTGTTAGGAATAAATTTTAGTCTCTACTAAAATGAAGCATATGTAATTGTCGTTTAACTTAAAAAAATTGAATGAATTTTTGTAACTATATTTAGAAGATTATAAAAAAATTGTTCCGCAAAAAATTGGAATTTATTAAGATCGGATAAATTAAATATGAATTTTTTAAAATATAAAAAACTTAAGATGAAAGTAATAAAAATATATACTTATAAATCGAATTTTGAGTTCATTTTTTGTAGAGAAACTTTTTATACTGTTGAAAAATATATGTTCACTTATCAACAAGGACTAAAACTTCATGTATGATAATTTTATATGATTAAAAATTGTATTTTTATTTTACAGAGACTAAAATTAAAAACTAATTTTTTTTATAGAAATTAGAAACATATTTAACCTTAAATAATTAACATTCACATTTTCTTCATTGATTGCAAAATGTATGTCACTTTTAACACATAAAACACAAATTAAAAAATATTATTTTTGTATGAGAAGGAAAAATAATTTATAATTTGTTTTAAAAAATTATCCTTTATTATGATATGAAAAAGAGAAATTAAAATAATTGAAAAATGACGTAATATAAATAATAAGAGATACTCTTTTATGTAATAAAATATATAATTAAAATAAAAAATACATGCATATAGGCAAATAGTCCAAATACATGTATTTTTTAAGGAGTATAACAAAAAAATAACATTAACAATTCATTAATATTGTAAAACAAATTTATATAAAATGATATGATTTTTTTTAGTAGAATATATAATGAGTATATAACATGATGAAATATGAATATTTTTAAAATGATAAAATTCTCGTATCAAATACTTAGTACTAATACATAAATACTTTATTTTTTGATATTATTCTATTACAAATAAAATTAATGATTTTTTTACATATTAATATATTACTATTTGTGTATTTATAGCTTTATTTTTTTCATAAAATATCATATTGGTACCAATATCCAATATCGAAACGGTATCTATGCATGATAGATGAAAGTTCCAGAGTAAATTCCCTAAAATCTGTTATCTGGACTGTTAATTAAGATTTAAACTTCGAGCTCGATCCAACCGATTAAATGAATCAATTACTGTGACTTAAAAAAAATTGAGTGCAGAGAATATTTCGGGTCCAATTAATAGTAGCAAGTGTTAAAGATTATTTGGAATTTTGGATACCCTTTTAGCACAGTATATAGTTTGACTTATTACAAGAACATTTATGATACATGTAAGTAAGGAGGAGACAGAAATAGAGGTAACAGGAAATTACTGCCCTCTATCAAACAGTAACATCTTTTATTATAAAATAATAATAATAATAATAATAATAATAATAATAATAATAATAATAATAATAATAATAATAATAATAATAATAATAATAATAATAATAATAATAATAATAATAATAATAATAATAATAATAACTGCCAGAGAAATCAGTTGTACAGTCTTGAATTTAATTTTGGAATTGAGGTTTCTACATCAACCGGTAAAAAAGGACGTGTACAATATTTTTCTTGACAGATGTGTAGAATTTTGCTATACGGAATTGTTGAATTTGCTGATTCACATAATGGTGATTTTATTTTCCCACCAAATTACATAGCATACTTGAAGCACATAAATGTAAATGTGAGAAATGATACATACACCTTATCTACCCATTAAGATTTCACTTAAAGACAAATTCTAAATGGATCAGATCGACTGCCGTAAAATGTTTAAAAGTCATTTGAAATATTAGCGACGATTAATAATATTTTTAAAAATATAAATTGACGATTATTTTTGTTTTTACGTTTGAAACGGTGATTTATTAATGTTTATTCAATGAGTTGAGTTTTAAATGACATATTTATTTTTCTTTATTTTTACACTGATCAAGTCATTGTCTCATCCATGAAATACATGAGTGATAAGTTTAGTTGAAATTGAGATAAAAAATCTCACATTACTTTAGATTGTAATGAAAGAGGAAGCTCAATACCATATATAAAACTCTAGTTTTTCATTACAATTCACACCAGTCAAAAACACTTTAAGTTTATATTTGACTTTTTTCTTTCTCTCTTATCTTAGAGTTTTGTGAGGGATAGTTAGATATTCTCTTTGAAGAGTGTGGTTGTATTGGGGTGTGGGGTATTTGAGAGAAGTCTGTGTATTCTAACAATTTTCACACAGTATTTTACAATGATGGTTTTTTTTTCGATTTAGAGTTTTCACATTATTTTCTTGTGTTTTGATTGTTATTTAAATTTCCCTATTTGTTTATTTTTTCCAACATCTGGTATCAGTAGCTTTTGGTTTGGTTGGGTATTAAATTCTTAGTATGCTTTGTAGTTGTAATGTTGTCTAATCTTTTACATCATAAATTTTGATATTGTAGAAGTGATGTTTAGGAAGATTATGTTGGAACCAAGTTGGTTCTAAATACTTAGGATTTTGATGTTTACAAAAGCATTTCATGTAATCTTATTTTGTACCTTGAATTATTACATTAAATACCACCAGAAATTGAAGATTGCATAAGCAGAACATGCATCCAGAATGCATTCTGGAATTACCAGAGGATACACCAGGATGTCAAAACACTACCAGAGGATATCTTTGCTGGCCCAGAACAGAAGGAAGCAAAGTTAGAAGGAGACCTGGACCAGACCAAAAGGAAGCCTACCATAGGGAGATTTGACCCAGACCAGAAGATGTCAAATGTCAGATTTATTCCAGAAGTTATTCTGACCAGAAAATGGCCTGGCAGTGAAATGATAAACAGTCCAGACTTGTTCCAAACTTAATCAGAGGATGAATTAATAGGTCCAGAACAAGAGAATTAATCCAGATTTGACCCAAACCAGAAGATAGCATGGTCCAGGGTATGAAACTAAGTCCAGACCAGAATAAATGATTTCCAGAATTGATCCAGACCTGATCCAAAATCAAAGGTAAAATGTCCAGACTGAAATATTACTTGTCCAGATTTAATTTCAGTTTAATCCAGACCAAGTCCAGAATTGGTCCAGATCAGAGGGAAGATTCCCAGATCAATGGTTCAGTTTTAATTATTTGTCCCAGTGTTGGCCGAGATCAGAAGATTAGACCATGGCCCAGTGTTGGCCGAAATCAGAAGGACAGAAAGTGTGGTTCAGCAGTGGCCGAGATCAGAGGATCACAGCAGATCAGTTTGTTGGACCAGGATGGCCGAGATCAAAAGATCAGAAGGTTAGGAAGTATGGTCCAGGGATGGCCGAAATCAGAGGATCATAGCATATCAATTAGTATGGCCCAGATGTGGACTAGCGCAGGGAAATCAAATGGTCCAGATTTAATCATGAGGATTAACGGTGGAGATTTTAATTTATTTTGATCAAAGTATTAAAAAGATTTGTTACAAAAATAAAGTGAACTATTGTGGAACTCAGGAGCTGTTGGCGGGAAGGAACTAAAGACTTGATTGGCCAGTTATTTTGAAAGAAAATCTGAAGCTAAATAAAAGATATGTTTTTTTATTTAAATAAAGCCCAATTGGTCAAGTTATTTTTGCAAGAGAATCCAGCAAGATTCAGCTCGAAATTAAGCTTGGAAGAGGCCCAAATCTGCATCTATAAAAGGAGACTCAAGGCAGAATACTTAGCATCGAAAATTAAAAAGAGTCATACACTTCCAAAGCAAACACTCAAGTTTTTAGTGAGGTCAAATTGTGAGTTCCAGCTTTCAAGAAGCAAGCACTCTTGTTATTTTCTTTCTCGTGTGATCTAAGTTGTTGAAGTATAGTCTACAGTCTGAGGGAGTCGGAAGGGGTAGCAGATTACTTGGCAATTAGATTCAAAGTGTTGTAATTCCTTCTACAATCTGGGGTTGTCAGATTGGCAGGAGAAGAAAGGTGTTGTATTCCTCAAGAGTCTAGGATTGTTAGACTGTTTGAGAAGACTGACTTGGAGGGTCAGTAGAACTGCTGTAATTCAAGGTTTGAATTAGTGAAATCCTTCAAGGTGAAGGGACTGGACATAGCCTCGTTAACGGTGAACCAGTATAAAAATTCTGTGTTTTATTTTTTACTTTATATCCGCTGCTAACTCTATTTTTATTTCATCAAGTTTTGTTTTAAAAGTATAAAAATAGGAAAAGTAATCAAGTTAGTCAAACACAATTCAACCCCCCCTTTTCGTATTTGCACCTTCAGATTATGGCTAAGGAAAGATTTGTTTATTAAGTGATCTTTTATATCTCACATCTCTTTCCTGAGAACCTACTTGTGGCATATAGTTGACAGTTTTATACCGCTACAATGTCAAATTTTTCAAGTGGTGTTAAGTTTGACCTATAGATATTTAACGGAAAAATCAATTTTGTCTTGAAAAATATAAGTAAAGAATGTGTTAATACAATCAGGATTACACAGGGCGCTGAATGAAAACATTTTCGACATGGAAAAAAGAAGTGAGGAATTAGATTCGAGAGATGCAAGTGCAATTCGATTTTGTTTGACTAAGAATGTTCTTGCTAATATGCAAGACAAGTCAAAAACCAAAGAGCTTTGGGAGAAACTAGAAGTGCTATATCAAGCAAAAGACATGTTGTTGAATGAGCAGTTTCATAAGTTACGCATGAATGAAAATATGAAAGTACCTAATTCTAATTACTCTCAATGGTATTGTCTTTGAATGAGAATGACTCTAAGTCGAATGCTAGCGATGTCTCCCTCATATGCTTTGATAACATATATGTTATAAAACTAAAACAGATGAAATAAAATAAAGTAGATATTATACAGTAAAATATAAGGTTGAACATATGTAGTCCTTATAAATATGTTCTTAGACTTTATATCTTCGTAGTGTTTTTCGTCAACAATTTTAGTCCCTACAAAATCAAATAAATCAAAGCATTCATCAAAATGCTACCAAACTTTGCATATACTTATTTGTTATTATTGAAGTCTATACGATAAAAAAAATGCTCAAAATTCAATTACTATCTAATGCCGATTTTATATTTATTTTGGTTTCTTGAGTTTTTAGTGCAAACAAGCTCAATTCAATTTATTTACTGTTGAAAAATTCTAAATTTTGTAGATTGGATACTTATATTATGTTAAACATATTTTGAAAAAAAAAATTAAAATTCAAAAAATACATATGAGTTGACTTAACAACAAAGATTAACGTTGTTAAAAAACAAAAGAGATTAAAAATATTAATGGAAAATCTTGTGGAGACCACCAGTTGAAGAAAAATTGTATACAGACTGAAAATAATTTTTTTTAATTTTATAGAAGCTAAAAATATATTTAACTCACCATAAAATATATATATCAAAAAAGGATTTTATGAGTTCTTTTTTACTTCTCTCAACGATTTGCAAAACGTTCAAACAGTTGGAACTTGAAATTTGAAAAATGGTCTGCTTCGAATTTTCTCTTAGAGAAAAGATTTAAATCTGGATTTGGCATGAAACACAAATGCTCAGTGTTGGATTTGTATCTATAATCTACCTTATGAATATTGCAGGCGAAATATCATTTTCACAATTGTTTCTGATATTGATACCTCTTTATCTCTTGATAAAGCAACCAAATAAAAACCGTTGGGACATTTTACCCAAGTCTTGGTTGCTTTGGATATGATACAAGAGTCGCATTCTTGTTGAACATGAAAAATATGCATTTTTTGTTTACATTGATTATGAGAAATTGTCATTGTTTTGTGAATCTTATAAGGTTGTAGAAAATTCTATTGATAAATGTCAAAATACTCTAATGGTCATAGAAAAGCTCAATCAGCTGAAGATGCTACAATAGTAAAAAAGTTGGTTAAGAAGTATATCCCTAAAAACACTACTTTAGACAAAGTAAAAACTAGAGATAAAAACCAATGTATTCAAGGTAATAATACTCATTGTATTATTAATTCTCGTTTTGTTGATTATATCTCCAACGTGGAAGTAGGTGCCACCATTGTATTTCAAGAATCTCCCTCGAATAAAAAAAAATTGATAATAATCATGAAGAAACATTTGACTCGGATTCAATTGATTTAATAGATTCAGAAGTCATTCTAGAGACACTTCAAAAATTTGAGATTTTATCTACACAAAGTCCTGAAGATGTAATTCACGAGATATTTGGTTCAAACATATCTAATTCACCTAACACAAATCATCTACAAGAGGATCATCAATATCCAACTATGCGTTTTGTTGGTTCTTTAAGTGGTATCATGTCAAAGGAAAACAATGTTCAAAATCATCAAAACTCTCCTAATTTAGAAGTCAACTTACACCCAAAGGTTGTTGCTCCAAGTATAGACGATAATTTACATATCAATATTGTCCATGATTTAGCAGTTGTTAAGGCAAGAAAAAAAATACGCAGAATGAATTTATAGTATATAATTTCTGTCTAAGAGCTAGAAAACCTATATAATTTTAGGAACTTTTTTAACATTTTCTTCTTTTGCATGGGTATGTCTTTGTTCTGTTGAATGTATGGAATTGAATAGAAAAGATGATGAATTCATGAATTCAAAGAGTAATACATCATTTATTATTGATTGAATATATTGTGATTCCAAATACAATGGAGGTAAGCTTCCTTATAGAGAAGGATGAGCTAACTGAATGTAACAAAAAAATAAACTGATAAACTGACTAATTAATTAAAACTAACTTAGACTGAGTCAATAACGCTAAACTATAAAATTGTAAATAGTAATTAATATAATACTCTCCCTCAAGTTGGATGGCAAATATCAACCAACCCCAACCTGCCAATATATTGGTGAAATTGAATTTTTGGGATTGCCCTTGGTTAAGGGATCGACCAACTGATACTTGGAAGGAATATAAACCAGTTTTATAAAACCAGAATCTACATATTCTCTAATGAAATGACAATCTATGTTTATGTGTTTTGATCTTCCATGTGTAGTAGAGTTTGAGGTAGGATATATGGTTGATATATTGTCACTACAAATTGTTGTGTTTTCAACTTTGATGCCAAATGACTGAAGTAACTACTTTATCAATATTAGTTTAGCTGTTAAAGCTCCCATTGCTCTATACCCAGATTCTGCAAACGATCTGGCTACAATATTTTGTTTCATGTATTGGCTCATTTTATTGACTGCAAAAGCTATATCTGGTTGACATATTTGTAATGAAGGGATTTTCTAGTAAATCTGTTGGTTCCTCCTTAAAACCCAAATTTTGTTCCATTGGTATTGACATTGGCTTAGCCCCCAAGAAACATGTATCTTCAAGCAATTGAAGAGTATACTTTCTCTGACATAAATGAATCTCTTTTTCTGATTTTGCAATTTCTAACCCAAGGAAATATTTTAAATCGCCAATAATTTTGAATTAAAAATGTTTCTCTAGATTCCTTTGAGTTTGATGTAGCACATTCTGATTTGGACAAGCAAATATTATGTCATCAACATATACTAATAGAATGACTAAATAAGAACTTGTACCTTGAACAAAGAAGGAGCAATCTATAGTACTTTTAACAAACCTATGATCGGTGATGATAGATGAGAATTTGGTGAACCATTGCCATGATGCTTGCTTTAATCCATACAAGGGCTTATGAAGTTTGCAAACTAAGTTGACATACTCCCCCTCCTTTGGATAACCCAAAGGAAACTCCATATAAATCTCTTCATCCAATTGCCCATTTAAGAAAGCATTATTGATATCTAACTGCAGGAGATGCCAAGGCTTCCAACAACTGTGAGCTTGGCAACAAGGGAGAAGGTATCAATATAGTGAATACCATATTGTTGAGTGTAACCCTTTGCAACTAGCCGAGCTTTGTGTCTCTCTAAACTGCCATCAACCCTATATTTAGTCTTGTAAATCCACCGGCATCCAATAGCCTTTTTTTCCGAAAGGAAGAGGAACAATAAAGTATGTGTTGTTAGCTTCCAATGCTGCTAATTCTTTAGACATAGTAGCTTGCCACTCCTTAAATTTAATAACTTAATGGAAATATTGAGGTTTGTAAACATAAGAGATTTACATATAAAAAATATTTGTAGTGTATAGAAAATTTTGAAAATTAGTGATGTTGCTGAATAGGGTGATGAAAGGTGCAAACATAGTTAGATAAGTATGGAGTAGGCATGTGATCTCTAGTTGAATGTCTAAAAAGAGAAGACTGAGTAATGGCAGGTAGATCATGTTAGAACATAGATAGTATGTTAGTGTGTGAATTTAAGAATTGTTGGACTCACACATAGGAAAAATCTCATATATTGAGTAGTTTTCAACTTTATAAATACTAAAGTCCCACATTGGATAGAAAACATACGTGAGTTTGCTTCCATCACTATATAATAAGTTTCAAAATCTTGTGAAAAGTACACCAAATTTAAAGTTGGATGCATTCCCCAACTTTCTCTTTTCTCCATGTTCTATTATGCTTGATATATTTTCAAGCCACTTCTCCTCTTTTTGTCTCTTCGATTTTTGAGTGGTTCTAATGTCACTGTCGTTTTAGCGCAATTAATGTTGTAGACCCTTCATTGTTTGAGAGAAATTTTTGTAACGTAGTCCCTTTGATTTTGAGTGGTCCTAATACCATAATCTTTTTTTAGTGGTTTTTATGTCGTAGTCCCATCGACTTTGAGTGGTCCTAATACCACAGTTCTTTTTGAACGGTTTTTTGTGTCATAGTTCTTTTGATTTATGAGTGGTCATAGTACCATATTGCGAGTGGCTTTAACCACCATATTGAGAGTGACTTTAACCGTCATATTGAGAGTGGCTTTAACCGCCATATTGAGGGTGTAATTTTAGAAAGGTTTTCTACGGTGCAATACAACTCCGATACAGTTTGTCTGAGCTGTTTTATCCTGGGAACTTCGTGGTTGAAAGTCTGCCTTGCATAATTTGGGCAGTGCCGCGAAACGTCTTAAAGAGAGCAACCTAGTTTGCGACTCAACACAGTAATATCTTCGGTGAAAATTTATTTTGAAATAGTTTTTCGAAACTAAAAAAACATGTCATTTGAAATATCTAGATCATCTAGATCTTAAAGAAGGTCGGCTGGAGAAACATGAGGACCTGAAGGATTTGAAACATCGGGGATGGAATGAGGAATGATGGTCGGGGTGAAGAACTCAAGCTTAGTATTAGAGTGAAGTTGATTGTGGTATGGAAAAATAGTCTCATGAAAAACTAGATCTCTTGATATGATGAACTTTCATGTGTTGATGATGTACAACTTGTATCCTTTAACACCAAGGGGATAACCTACAAATACACAAAAATTAGCTGGAGATGAAAACTTTTGCCTTAGGATTGGAATGGTTGTGGCATAAGCCAAACAACCAAACACTCTAAAATGAGAATTACTAGGGGTAGTATGATATAAAAGATCATAAGGGGAAAGATTATTAAGGTTAGGAGATGGAATCTTGTTAATGATGTGAGTTGTAGTTCAAACACAATCTCCCTAAAAAATAATTGAAAGTTTGGACTAAAAAAACATAACTTGAGCCACATTAAGAAGATGTTGATGTTTACGTTCAACAACTGAGTTTTATTGAGGCCCATAAGGACAAGAAAACTAATGTAGAGTACCAATTTCCTACAAAAATTTAGTGAGAGCCAATTTTTTGGCATTATCAATTCGTATGCATTTGATAGGGCTGTTAAACTATGTTTTGATAAGAGAAAAATATTGTTTAATGAGGTCTTTGGACTCAGTTGATTTTTGAGTTTCATAAATCATTCCAGAGGCATTTCACAAATCTGAGATCTAGTCTACACAGAATCCTAAAGATGTAATTCATGAGGTCTTTGGTTCAAACTTATCTAATTCACTTAGCACAAACCGTCTATGAGATGATAATCAATACCTAAATATGAGTATTGTTGGTTCTTGAAGTGCTGTCGTGTCAGAGAAAAACAATGTTCAAAATCATCAAAACTATATTGACTTAGAAGTCAATTTACACTCAAAGGTTGTTGCTCCAAGTATGACATATCCAAATGTTAACAAACGATAATTTACATCACAGTATTGTCCATGAGTTAGCGATTTAGTGGAATTTTTTTAAATATAAAGATATTTATGAAGCACATTATTATCCTACAAGTGAAGATTATTTTACGAAGAGGGTTTTGAAAGCAAGAAAAAAGAGCATGCAGAATGAATTTATATTATATAATTTCTGTCAAAAATTAGAAAATGTGTATAATTTGAAGAATTTTTTTAATATCTTTTTTCCTTTTGCTGGATAAGATCTTTGCCCCCAATTTTATTTTTTTATAAATTTTTAATTTAAAAAATATTGGCTAAAAAACTCCAAAATATATGTATCGAAACATAATAAATAAATAAACAAATAGACGAACACCAGTACAAGTAAAGTAAAAAATATCTTTTCATTTTCCTTGTTGCTCTTGGATTTGGGCCTGGTTTGATTTTTTTTTCTAATATAAATATGATGTTTTTCAGAAATAAAAAACTTATAAATCCTTGCATCTTAAATAGGGAAGTTTATAGCTGACATATAGGAGCCAATGAGAAGAGTCCATTTCCAACACATGGTCCCAAATTAGTTTGATCAGTCACAAACATGCACGACCACTTGTTCATCCTTAGGTTAATGGCTTTGAGATTATATGCCATGTTCATCAATTGATTTATCATTCGAAATTGATGGTTTGATTTTGATTTCAATAAGAAAATTACGCTTACTCGAGTAGTATTTTAAGATATTTTAATTATGTTATGTTTTTTCAACTAATAAATAACAAGTGTTAGAGGTTAATTAATTTTCGTACAAATTTGTTAGTCAAAGTGAGACACTTACACTCTGAAATTAATTTTGATTTTCCATTAGAAGGAAACTTTCTATTCTAACATGATCATCATTCAAAGTAATCAGACTCAATCTAAACAAAAAAGAAAGTTCAAGGAATAAAAAACGAATGTGTGTTTGTATTAGATGTTCCATGTTTCCTCTCATTAATGCAAATACATGCATGATTGAGGAAGTTAGGGGCTCAATTATTCATGGTTCAATGTTAAGGCTTTTATGTTTTGAATGAGAAAGGTCAAGGGCTTTTTAAAAAAATAATATAAATTTGGTCTTAAAAAAAAACAGAAGCTATACTATTGTAGGTCACAATAAAACATTGAAAAAATGTTAATTATCTTTTTCAACAATACTTTTATTTATTTATTTGACAATAACAATACTCTTATTTATTTATTGATATTTCAATTATTATACATCAATTAGCTTCACAGGCACCTCTAAGAATAGGTGAGTCGCAATGTCCAACACACATTGGTGTCTGACATTCTTACGACACCTCAAACAAATTTTGTTTTATAAAATAAAAATTATTTGTTATATACACACCTTAGATATCTCTTGAAAACATCTCAGATATATTTATAGAGTTAAAAGATGTGTCAAAGTAATATAATCAATGATAGAGTTAAAAACATTAAATTTTATTACATCATTTTTTACTTTTTGATAGTATTGAAGATGAAAAACTATTTTTTTATAATTTATTGTAATGAAACAAATTACTCTCAATTTAGATCTCTTGCCAATAATGTTTTTACCTTATTTAATTATAATAAATAAATATATAACAGTATATTAATGTCTGGCAGTGCGTCATAGTTAATTAGTCTCTTTGAGCACTATTATCTAATCTTAAATTTTTATAAAAAATGATATTTTAGTCCATATATTATTTTACTTAATAATGAACATAACTAATAATTGTATATACCTTTATTTCCGAAGCATTTTTTTTACCTTGAACAATACTTAAAATGAAAGGCAGGATGTACTAAGGATGTTCCTTTTTAATTGTTGTTCTAAAATTACTTACACATAAAAAAATATATTAAATTTTGTAACTTTTGATGAAAAGATAAATTTCAAAAAATACTATTAATTATTTATCAATTTACTTATTTTTCTTTCTACAATAAATTAATCAAGAATAATTTTTACAAAGCAATAGTAAAAATACGTCTACAACCCTTTAAGTTTGACTTCATTTTTTGAATTGTTTCATAAAGTTTCAGTTTTTTAAATTAATTATTTATATTACATTTTGTTTACACCATCAACTATTTTAACAACTTCCATTAAAAAAAAATTGCACATGTGGAATTATGTATGTTGGCTTACATATACATGTCTAACTTCATCTTGTCCTTCTTCCATACCCTAAATATTAAATAGAAAAAAATCTTAAAAAAATAAAAATTGTAACCTATAAAAATTCATAAATCGAAAAGGTTGAATTGAAGATCTAAGTTTTTGAATTTGGGAAGAGAACCTCTTCTTCTCTTTCTTCTGCTCGTTAAATTTTTATCTATTTTTATTTTCATTGGTTAAATAAATTTTTAATTCATATAAATTTTTTAATTTTAAATTAACTCGTATATATTCTTTAAATTTTCAAACGATTTTTTGTTGTCAGTGTTTAAAACATTATTATAAAAAGTTTCCCTGCATTATAAAACTTATTTGCTTGTGTTCATTTAAATTAATTGAAGCGAGTATCAAATAGTTTGATTTAAAAAAAGTATGTATTCATTATAAAAATTATTTGACAATTAAATTAATGAAATTAAGCCCTCCTCAAAGTGATATGGGAAAAAGAGGAAATCCAGACAAAATGTGGTGCAAGGAAGGGAAATTAGGTGTATACGTAAAAACTTTCTTGTTTGCATGTGTTAGTTGAGTGCTTTTCATAAATAAAAAAGAAAAAGTTGTAATTAGTACCTTCTCAATCCAAAGTCTTTTGTAGGTAAGGCCCAAGGGGGAGTTGCCAGTTGCCATAAAGTAATTCAAAAAACAGATTTGGGATATCCAGAAAATAATAATGTGGAATTATTTCTACATTGAAAATCGAAAACCACTAATTACAGTTGATAAACATGTTTAAACTTTTTCTTAGTAAAACAAAATGATTAAACCTTTCTATTCACATCTTTTATGATTTAGATTTAAGTTTAGAATTTTGACATTGGTAAATATTACGTTAATTTTTTTATTCATTAAAAAAGGAAATAAAAAAACGATATAGTAGGAAGAGTTAATTGTGAGAAAAGTATTTCTTTTCTTGTCACAAAGTAATATTCACAATTATTCTTAAAAAAAACTAAATTTTATCGAAACAAAAATAATTCCTCCAGACGAAAGTTCTTTGAACATAAATCAGTTTTTTTATCTTTAAGTTTTTCAAAATATATTTTTTTTCTCTAAAAAGTTTAGCAGTAAAATTAGCATCTATTAAGATTTTCTTTTGTTAAAATTAGCAGATGATTGATAAGGTAGAAAATAACCGATAAATTTATAATTGATATTAACTGTAACATATATCTATTTTTCATTTTACATTATAATAAATAAATTATAAAGAATAAAAAAAAGGTTTTAGTTAAAATAATAAGAATAAAATTGAGGTTAAAAACGATAAACTATAAATTATAAGCTGCTTAACTTATATTATAAGCTTATGAATAAAACTATAAGCTCGTGGACAGTTACCCATTCCGTAAAAATTAGTCCTGCCAAAATCTAAAATTAAAATTACTATAACCCATAAGTTTACCCTAAAATAAAAGTGTCTGGTATTATATTTTTATGACTATACTACCATTTTGGTTTTACTGTATACTTCAAATCAATTTGATTCTTCAAAGATTTTAAGCCATTAATATTAATATATTACATAAATATATTATATAAATATGTAAAATGTCTTCAAAATAATCCATATTGTAACGTTGATTGTTTGAAGAACTAATCTTTCATTAATTTAATATATAAAAAAATTAAAATTTAAAATCAATACTCCATTTCAATTCTCATAATTGAAAGAAGTGTGCATTTCAATACTCCATTTCCTATACACATTCCCAAGCATCTTCCATATTTACTGGTGAAGAAATTTAACAGATTGCATGTAATACACCTTGCTTAAAAGTTCAATTCATAAAAATCATTAATTATTTCAATCCCTTACAGCCTCTGCCATAGTGCCATGGCAATGTACTGTAAAATTAAGACCATAATTTAGTGATAGAATGAATAATCGAAGGTTTCATTTAATAGATCACCATTCACCACTGTCTACAGTTATACAGTAGAGATATATTACAACACTTACTTTTAGTTCCTGCAATATATAACTTTTTTGTTTAGTTCTTTTTATTTTTTTGTCTTTTTCCCTTAAAAAATGAGTTTTTGTTATTTATTCTTGTTTTGATTTAGTTTCTAATATTTGTTCGTGTTGAATTTCTTCAAGTAAAATAACATTGATGTATAGGGACTAAATGTAATCCAACTATTAAAAAGCCTAATTCAAAATATTTCTAGAATTAAAACCAAAATAGTAACAATCAAAAGCAAATCATTAATATATTCTAAAGATTAAATAAAACCTATACAAATTATTTTTGTACGTACGAACACAAAAAGAAAGTGTATAAGGTAGAAACTAAATTTATTCGAGCTTATACTATGTACTAGCAGGTACTGTAAAAGTAAGTTGTATAGCAGAGGCAGAAATATATACAACAAATATAAGAGTAGAACAATTTCAATGCCTTACTGATTGGTATGGCGGGTACCCAAATCAGATGCAACTTGAGCTGCCCGGGTTAGGGCGCCCGACATCCACAAGGCTCCCTTCGAAAAATAGCTACTATTTACCACAGAGTTTGCGGCTGCTGCTACTGATCTTCCGGTTGCAGATGCAGCTGCAATGGTTGTTTCAGAAACATTATACTTCTGATCGACGGATTTAACAGCTTCAAAACCGGCAGAGATCTTATTAGTGAGGCCAATTCTCTGGCTCAATTCTGAAACCTTGGCTGTTGCAGTGGCAGAAACCCAATGTGACTCATCAAAGTCTTTAGCCTTAGCTAATGCATCTTTACTAAGAACGTATCCCTTTGCTAGCATGGTCTTGACAACTTCTTGAGTCATAGCAACTGCTTCTCCTGCAGAGGAAACAAATTGACTGCTATGTTGTGTCTGAAAGCGAACATGTAAAAATGTTGAATGTCAAACCATGACCAGAAAGCCATAATCATTAGAATCTTCAAAATAAATTAAAAATACATACAGTTGAAGCTCCCTCCTCCTCATGACTATAGTTGGGCCTGTTCCAAAAATCAAATTCATCTTCATATTGCCCCCAGCGTGTTATGCATACACGTTGATCTAAAATAGTCGCTCCCTAACAGAAAATAATCAACATATCATGTGTTTAGCATTGACTCAACTGAATGTTCAGTTACCATAAGATCATTCAAACGTTAACATATATAAGTACTCTGGAATCTGGAATGCGTTAGATAAATACTCACACTGAGTAAACATGCAGTTTCTTGAGAATATGCATCTTGAAAGGTCACATACGCAGTACAAGCATAATCCCCAGACCTGTCCCAGGCAAATTACCGAATATAATATCAAGTTCTAAATACTATGCCAAAAATCAATCGTATCTCAATACAGTAAAAAAAATATACAATACTAAGGTAGGTAATTAAGTTCAGCTATCCAACAGACATTATCAACAATTCAACAAAAAAGAACAATAAAGTTAGGTTCGAAAAGCAATTAGTCATTATGGTGTCTCCCAATTTCAAAGTCGGTCTTATTAATTATTTTAAGTTGCCCATCGATATCTTTTCACTCTTATTGATTTAGGTAACTAGAATTAAATATTAGTTCTTATGTTTTACACTCATTTGAGTTTAGGCCCATGATCTGTGTTCAACAGGTTAATCCCTTGTTTTCTGTTCCTTCACTATGTGATTCTGCTTATCATTCTGCCTGCCAAAATATTAACATAGCATTTTAGTTTGTGATAAAGAAATGAAACAAGTGGTCTCCCCAGTTAAAATCAGTGAAAACAAAACTTTTCTTGTTATTTTCTCTCTCACTACATTAATGCATTTGCAGCAATAGATCTTCAGTAGGGCTTTCTGCGGTTCAGGTGCATCTGACAATTCAAAAGATAGTGTTTGTGATTGGATATATGAACGAAAGGATGAACTCTGATGTCTTCAGGTAATTCCAACCTGAGTGCAACAATTGCATTCCTCTCTAGCTTTTAATATGATAGATCACAATTCAGCAAATAACTCACCCCTTTCTTGTATCATCTTATTCACCTCTTCCTTAGATTGGATGGCATTCTCTTTTAATACTAATAGTAAGGGTGGCTTTAATACCAGTTGATAGAACTGGACCAAATTGAGAGTAGAAGAATTTGATGAACCCTTGTTCTCAATATTGCACCAATGTGGGTACAGTCCCAAGAAACGGAAACTATAAACAAGGATATTGAACTCCTAGATGTTAGAGAGATCCAAGGCCCTCCCCTCTCTTTTCTGAGTTACAACTTCAGTGCCTTTCACTATTATATTCCCCAATATATTCTTTCAGCCTAACTAATTCTAACAAAAGTCAGCTACACTTTCTTCTATCTACAACTTTCCTCAACTTCTCTAATACATTTCCTCAGGTAAAACCTTTTAGTTAAGGGCCCAGTCTATCACCAACAACTCAAATTTGGTTAATGTGGACTAAAATTCCTGATCAACCCAAATCAACCCTTCCCGTGGCTAGTGGTCAGCTCAAGTATCAGTCCATAACTCATTGATTTCCATGAGTATTTCTATAGATACCAATTAATAAGATATTGGTCCCTAAACGTAAGGGACCAAAATCCAAATAAATCAAACTATAAGGACAAAATCCAAATCAGGTACTACTGGAGGTACTATTTTCTATTTTAAGCTAGGAATTAATCAAAATCTGATTCATCCAAATTTTACGGCAATTTTTCAGAATATCAAGAATCGTGTAGCAACTATAACCACAGTTTCAAACCTTGGTGTCTTGGTGATGATAAAACATTGTGGATGATCATAATGATAAAACCTTGGTGTCTTGGTGCATAAATAAATCTTATCTGAGCTATGAAGAATTATTAAAATGAAAATAAAAAATGAATAATTAATGGTTTACCGAATTTAACATATGGTTTTAATAATATTTTTACCTGATAATTTCAACATGCTGAATGGCACCAGAGAAAGCGAAAAAATCATACACATCTTTATCAGTGGCTTTAGGTGAGAGACCAGTAACTTCAACAGTGTAACCACCACCAGAACTCATAGTTCTCAGTTGAACGCTGAAGCAGCGATAAATGCATATAGGAAATAAATAAATAAAATAAAGTGAAATTAGAATTGATGGCTGATTAAATGAGGTTAGGGATTATATGCACGTACCAGTAACAGTTTTCAGATCGAAGAAAACGATTCGACTGGAACGGACAGAGAGAGGGAGAGAAAGTCCCTTTCAGTGTTGAGTGTTTTGACGATGTTTCTAAGAAAGTTATAAAACACGTTGAAACTTGAAACCACCCTGGGTTTTAAATATTCATGGGCCATGGTTAATGGTGGGCCTGGGCCTGGGCCTAATTTTTGAACTATTGTTATTTTTGACAAATTTTGAACTGTTGTTAGAGAGCGACTTTTTTTAACCTTTATTTTTTTTGTCTTATTATAAAATGATAAAGAAATTTACATACAATATAAAATATATTTAATAGGCCTTAGGGATTGCATCTTCATTTTTTATACTTTGTATAAATAATAAATATAGAATCTATTTAATAGATCAACCTTAGAATAATTTCTTTGAGTAAATAATCAAAATCGTCCTTGAAATTTGACATTTACATAAAGTCTTTAGTTTTGTTGAAATTTCAAAGTTGTATCAAGGTTTATCAAATGTTATTTAGTTTGGTCCCTCAATTGGTCTCAATGAGGAGGCCTGTTGATATGTCTATCCAACATGGGTCATTACACAAGGCCACAAATTTACTAGGTCCCAAAAAACAATTTACTTATAAATAAAACTGACATCTTTTTCTACTCATATTTTTTTCTTTTATTCACGTTATTTGTCCATCTCTCTATCTCTATGAGTCTGCACCAAAAGCTTGAAACAAAACCACGCTATCACCACCAACATTCCTATCCTCTATCTCCAACAGCGACGATGAACACCCAAACACAACAGTGACACGACAACACGGCAACAACGACAAAAGTTGGAAGTCATAGACGTAACATCGTGGCAATGTGAGTTTAATTTGTACTTTTAATAATCATAGATATGATTTTGGTTTTAAAATTGGATTTCTAATGGGAGAGATTGAGCACAAAATTAGGGTTCCTTTTATCAGATTCTTATTTATAACTGTCTTGCCTTTAAACCCTTTTTTCCTAATACAATTATTGCATATAGAATCTTATTGACTATTCATGTGACATTTGCTTTTGCATAAAGAAGTTTTTCAAAATTGAAGTTGTTGTAAGTCTTATTTGCAATCTACTATGTTACAATAAAGGCTTAATGGATTAGCATTGATAGCAATTGAGAATTATTTTTTGGAGACAATACGATATGAAGAATTAGTTGATGAATATGCTTCAAAAAGTGTTAGAAGGATCACTCTTTTTAAATAGTTAGAAGGTTAATATTAACTTAAAAGTGTATTTACATGTTATTTAAACTTTACTTCTATTGATTAATTTAAATAAAGTAGTTTTAGTTTTTGGTGTTTTATTCGGTAAAAATATAATATTTTGAAATAATATATTATTATTAAAATTGCATTTTCTTTATTATGGACCCAACTTTTTTAGATTTGAATAGGGCTTTCAAAAATATTAAGACAACCATGTCAATTAGCTAACAAAATTAGTTTTGTTTTTGAGTTTCGAAAAACTGTTTTAAAATTAATTTTCAGCCATTGAATATATTACTAGGTTGAGTTGCTGATTAGGTTGTTTTATTTAAGACGTTTCACGACATCGTCCAAAATTTAGCAGGGCGACCAACCACGATGTCCCCTGGATATAACAGTCTAGATACACTATATCGATTTCCTACTACACTGTAGAAAACCATTCTCGAATTACACCCTTTAAATATGGCGGTTACAACCACTCGAAAATATGGTACTACGACCACTAAAATATTTGAAGGGATAATTTTTGGTAAATGGACAGAAAGGGAAAAATGAGATGAAGCAAAAAAGGGAGAAAAGAGAAAACTCAAAAAAACTTAGAGTTTTGGTGTTGTTTGTGAATTGAGTGGGAGGATTTCTGCAATTGATCAAGCAAAATTCACAAAGGAAGTGGAGGAAGACTTGTGCACGCAGTACTAAGTAGGAAAAGTAGAACATATTGGAGGAGGACTCACTCAAATCATTACTGATGTGGAGAGAGAAAAAACGCATGCATAAAAAAAATTTAATATTTCCTTTATTTTTTATTTTATTTTTTGGATACTAAATAAAAAAATGCACCCCACGATCTTGATTCGTAACTTTCAATATAAACCACCGTGTTATTCGCCAAAAAGTCAACTTACATATTGTTTCTTAACTTAGTCTTGATAATTTTCATTGCTGGCAAATATCTTTCAATTGTGGCTGTAGAAACCGGAAGAGTCATGGTAAGCCAAAGTAGTCTATCAATCAAGTAGAAATATTTCTCCTTTTTAGTTGCAACCAGACATTAGCACAATTCTTAGATAGTTGATAAATTCTTCAAAGTTGAATCTTGACGAGCATCAACCAAGAAATGTCGGAGTTGAAATTTCAAATTAATCTTCTCTTGCATATTGAAATGCATTGGATAATATTTTTCAACTAGAGTGCAAAGTTTTTCAATGTTAAAAGCTTTATAATTATCTTTACGAGTCAAAGCACAACTTAAAGTTAACAAATTAATTAGCTCGCTAAATATGCTACTCAACTCTTGTAATTTTTTGTCATTGGCAGTAAAAAATATTTCAACTCCAAAATAATGCTCTATTGTGACTTGACCTTGATAAAGAAGAGAGCGTCCAAATTTTGTTGCTGAAGCAATATAGTCGAGATCAAGAATCTCAATATCATGTTTTTCACAAAAAATATTCACTTCAATAAATAGTGTATCTCAATCATCTTCTCTTAAGTCTTGAATAAAAGGCTTTGTTGTTCCAACAAAATAACATTACATTAACTACATCATGAGATTGTTGTTGTAAGGTTTGACAAAGCATATCAGTTATCCCTATAACGTCTTTCATCAAATGTAAGATAAATATAAAATCAAATGCCTTCCAATAATTATAAGCATTATCGGCATCCCCACGTGTAGAATAACTTGTTCTTTCTTTTGTAATTTTTTAAAAACAATACAAGTTACCTTATTCATATTTACCAAACCACAAATAGAAGAGAAATTTGATCTCCAACGAGTATCCCCAG
The DNA here is from genome assembly GCA_037974295.1 of Cicer cuneatum. Taxonomy (NCBI): domain Eukaryota; kingdom Viridiplantae; phylum Streptophyta; class Magnoliopsida; order Fabales; family Fabaceae; genus Cicer; species Cicer cuneatum. The sequence continues at coordinate 11,285,734 of JBBPBO010000003.1, forward strand.
CTTGTTTCAAAGTACCAATTTGATTTGCACATTTACCAATTACAATCCCATCAATTTTTAGAAAATGTGCAACTTCCTGTAATTGAGTAGCATCATCATACCCTTGACCACGAATGTTAGAAACGTCAAGTTTATGTCGAGATAGTATGTCATATACTTCTACTTGTAGAGTTAAATTTGTAGTGTCTTTAACATGTGCCACATCAAAGAATCGCTCTGTATTAAGCCAAATGTATCAACAAATCTTAACACAAGAGTCATTTGTTCTTTTTTTGACTCATCACAAGCTTCATCTAAAATGATGCAAAATTTGGAATCATGAATATGTTTTCTCACCCAACTAGAAAGAATTTGCAAGAGCTCTTTTTGGAATTATATGAGGCATTTTCTAACACAACTTTTGCAACTTCATCGTTGTGAGATGCCAAGAATTTTATTTATCATGCCCCCTAAAAGCACAAGCTTGAAGTGCTAATGGACGACCAATGTCAATTGATGTCTTGAGACGTAGTCGATTCTTCAAAATTTGTTCTTAGCTTTGCACTTGAATAACATTTTTAATATGTACATCTTGATTCAAGAAGTCTAGATAAGCTTTCATTGCATTGTTGTGTGGTGCACAAGGATCATTCCCTATGTGTTTGAGAAAGGCACAACTCTTTCCATTTTTAACTTTCGTTCAACCTCTGAAACCGTACCAATGAATACATCTGATCCAAGACGTCCACTTGGTTTTTTGCTAAATAGATAGCATGATAAACAATATGCAACATCTTCAGAATGTGAATAATCTAGCCATGAAGGAAATATGACAAACCAAACGTGTTGAAACTGTCTTGGACAAACCTCGTCGTCGAACAAAAGATATTGTTCTAAATTTATTTGATAAGGATCCCATTTTAGATAAGCTCTTTATGTTGCATCCAATTGATCTTGTGGATATTTCCAAATCTGATGGCGCGTTCCAGGATCACATTCTAAAGAATTCCCAAAGTCATATTCGAAAACTCTATGAACCTTAAAAAGATTACTCTCATTTTCTTCGGTTATTGAATTCTCAAGGATAGTTTCATATGTAGAAGTTATAATTTCTTCATCTCTTTCACTATCACAAATTTTTCTCTTGAAAAAAGAATCAATTATTTTACTCTTCTTCATTCTCACAAACTTTTCTAATACAAATAATTTTTTTTTAATAACTCAACAACCATAAATCAAAATAATATGCACAACAAAGTCAATAAAAGACAAAGACAAGTGAATGTTAGGATGTGAATTGCAAACATTAGTTAATATTTATACAATCATTAAAAGATGCAAAACTCGTCACTTTATCTTTGTAGACTCATCCAAATTCGAAACTCACTCAAATTCACTCTCTCACATTCAATCAAAGATGCAAAAACAGAATCATATTCAAACTCAATTTATTATCAATTGAAACAAGTTATCAAACTCAAAGGGAGTATTAAAATCATAGAGATGCCCAGGCTGACATGAGATTGAGATATGCAATCGAATGAAACTCAGTGAGTCAAGAGTTGTTGCAGGAGAGCAAGAGAGATTTGAAAAGATACATATCTTAGGGTTTTAGGTATGTTTATTATTTCCTAATTTCAATAAGGATATTCCAATAGAGATTTGAAGTTCCATATAATTTTTACTAGGAGTGGGAAAAAAAACCAAAAACTGAATTGGTTTAGAGAACTGAACCAAACCAAATTATTTTAAAACTAAACCAGTTGAAAAAAATTGAAAACCAAACTTTATTTTAAAATCAATTTTGTTAACTAAATTGGTTTTAAAAAATACAGGTGAAATGTAACCATAATTTAGTTTTAAATTTTAATTCTAACAAAACCTCAAAACTCCAAAACCCTAAAATCATGATCAATGTTTCTTACGTTCCAAAACCCTAAAATTGAAACGAACTAAAATGAAGCCATGGTGGCCCATGGCCGCTACTGCAAATAGAAAAGCCATCTCTTTTCTCTTCGCGGAACATTTTTCTTTTCGATCTTCTCTCTTCGTGTGTTTGTGCCCCCGTCTTCCGCTGTTTCCTCTCAAGTATTCATCCACCTCTGTTTTCGTTGTTTCACCATTTTGATTCATCTTCATTATTTTGCTTGATGATTTTGCTTGTTTGATACCCTTTTGAGACGAGTTCATGCTTTTACCATCCCAAACATTTGAAATGAAAAACTAGTTATGTGTTGAAAATTCGAGTTCATGCATTTTATAACATACATGATTGGTGTTTTGCTGTATTTTTTGAAATTTTGTGTAATTTCACTTTATTTATCTTTGTATTTTTAAAGTTATGAATTGATAATTGCTTAAACTTTGAATTCATTCTTGCTGTGTTTTTTCTCTGTATTTGTGTAATCAATAACATTGGTTTTGTTCTGCTATGAGTTAAGAATAGGTTCTTTGCAATACATTTTGTACTTTTTAAGGTTTAGGGTTTAGGGTTTATTCTTGCTGTGTTTTTTCTCTGTATTTGTGTAATCAATAACATTGGTTTTGTTCTGCTATGAGTTAAGAATAGGTTCTTTGCAATACATTTTGTACTTTTTAAGGTTGGTGTTGTTTGCTATTTTTTTTGTCTTTGCAAAACATAAAAGGTTTGTTCTATAATAATATGCATTGAAAGAGTTTCTAATTCTAGTACTCATTCTGATTCTTCTTTGTTAGAAGATTGTAATTTTGGTTTTTTGGATTTCTAATTTGAATATTTGGTGAAGATGATGGTGGTGAACAAAGGTAATACTAATAAGATTAATCAATGTTTTGAGATTCCGTTGAAATTAATGTTGGGGTTGTAGGGTTGTGGAACTTCCTAAGTTCTGTTTGGATGAGGTGAAAAAACTTGTCCTAGTAGATTTACTTTTTTATTGTATATAAGTTCTGAAAGGATAGGATAAACATCTCTCTTGCTTGATTATTATATGTTATTTGTGATTTATATGATATATGATAATAGTATATGCAATGTGTGTTATCTATTCTATAATATATAAGTTCATTTGGATGTTGATTTGCTTTGCTAATAAGATATTCTGCTTTACACTTTTTGTATTGGTGGTTAGTGAATTGTGATTGTTTGTGAATGGAATTGAGCTTTGGTCAATAATTTGATATTAGTCATCTGCATGATATAATCTCTTTAAGTAATATTTCTAATATCAAATCTTAAGACAACAATTTTGAATTGCAATTTTTATTTTAATTATTGATTTTATTTTATAATGTAGTAAATTTGCAAAGTTACAATTAAATAAATATATGTTTGATGTGTTGGTTTCAATTTGGTTCTCATTTTATTGTTGAAGGTTGTTTAGTTCAGTTTTTTTTTTTGTTTCAATAAATGATTAGAAGTAGACTTTCTAATCATATTTATTTAAACAAATATCTTCAATAGGCGATTACATGGACTCTCCATCAATGGAGAATGAAGAACATATTGCTAACACTTCGGTTGTCCCTCCCGATGAAGCTATATCAGCTCATCTTCGATGGCAAACATGGAATCACTTTAGTGAAGTGCCTAATTCAGGTCAAAAGGTCATATGTCGTTATTGTGGAAACCTAATTAAATTCAAGGATGGGGCAAGTGCTATGACTATGCATTTGAAAAGATGTAAGGACCATCCTGATAATCAAGAACACAAAAGGCAAAAAACATCTTCCTCAACAAAGCTTATAGAAGGGGAATTATGTGTTGTCTATTCACCTCATTCAATGTTTGACTAAGAGGCATGTAGATTGGAGCTTGTCAAGATGTTTGTAGGCGCAAAGCTTCCTTTTCGATTTGTGGAGAATATGTTTTTACATAACTTTGTGAATGTCTTATAACCACGGTTCGATATTACATCCCGCTCTACATAAAAGTGTGCTATTTGGTCACTTTATGATGCGGAGAAAGAAAGACTTAAAATTTTCATCTCAAAGCATTGAGGGAGGGTCTGTCTTATGACAGACACATGGACTTCTATCCAAAATCTAAGCTGCATGAGTCTAACTGCACATTTCATTGATAAAAAATGGAATTTGCATAAGAGAATCTTGAGTTTTTGTCAAATCACATGCCATACAGAGAGTTCACGGCTAAGGAAGTTGAGACATGTTTAAATGCTTGGGAGTTGAATCGAGTCTTTAGCATAACGGTAGATAATGATTGTCTAACGACGTCGGAATTAAATTTATGAAGAAATAGATGAATGCAAGGAATTGTTTGCTCTTGAACGGAGTATATATCAATATGCAGTGTTGTGCACATATCTTTAGTTTGATCGTAAAGGAAGTTTTAAAGATGAGGACATTTTTATCACAAGAATCCAGATAGCAGTCAAGTAGATGAGGACATTTCACTATTTAAGTAGATGGCGAAGCATTGAAGACGAAATTGTGATCTTCCTTTAAATCAATTTATCAAGAATATGAAGGCAGTGAGGAAGGTTCTCAAAGTATGGGAGAATAACAACCAGGGGAAGATGACAATGACATACATGGTATGGGCTGTTGGAACCAAGTTGGTTCTTGCAATTAAAGTTTTGATGTTAACAAATGTATTTTATGAAAATCGTATTTTGACTTAGAAGAAAAATGAAAAATCAGAAGATGTCATCAGAAGCATAAACCAAAAGATGACGTCACCAGAAGCAGAAATCAGATGATGACGTTACCAGAAGATGACATCACTAGAAGCAGAAATTAGAAGATGACGTCACCGGAGGATGTTACCAGAGAATGATCACCAGACGATGGTCACCAGAGGATATCATCAGATGAATCTGTCAGAGAAATATGCTCAAAACAGAATTTGAGAAAAATGCTCAAAACAGAATCTGAGAAAAATGCTCAAAACAGAATTGGAGCAAAAGACATGAGAAACAGAATCTAGCTGAAAGTATGCTCAAAACTGAAGCGGAGCAAAATGCTCAAAACAGAATTGGAGCAAAAGACTTGAGAAATAGAATCTAGCTGAAAGTATGCTTAAAACTGAAGCGGAGCAAAATGCTCAAAACAGAATCGGAGCAAAAGACTCAAAACAGAATCTGAGCAAACTACTCAAGAATATTCTCAAAACAGATTAATTGAAATACACTCCAAAAGTAGCAAAATACTCAAAACAGAATCTGAGCAAACTATTCCAGAATATTCTCAAAACAAATTAATCGAAATACACTCCAGAAGTAAAGCATCAGTGAAGTCCTAATTTCAACTATAAATAAAAGCTTAATGCTAAAGAATAAAGCATCGAAAAACCACAAGAACGCAAGCTTAAATTCAACATTATCTAAGAGTTCAAAATAGAGAAACACAAATGTGCAAGAGCAATATTTTATAAGTGTTTCCGAGAGAGAAATTCAGTGCAATAATTAGCTTTCTAGAAGCAACAAAAGAGTGCAAGAATAAGTGCAGCAATCAGCTTTCCAGAAGCAACAAAAGAGTGCAAGAATCAGTGCAGCAAACAGCTTTCCAGAAGCAACGTTGCAAAGTTCCAAACCTTTATTATATAACCCGATAGTGGTGTAGATTCCTTCTTCAATCTGGGGTTGTCATATTGGTAGGAGAAGACTTGACTTGTAGAATCAAGGTGTTGTTATCGTTCCTCAAAAGTCTGAGGTTGTCAGGCTGTTTGGGAAGACTGACTTGTAGGGTCGGTGGTGTTGTAATTCAAAGGAGTTTGAATTAGTGAAAAGACCTTCCGGAGGGTCAGTGGTGTTGTAATTCAAAGGAATTTGAATTAGTGAAAAAGCCTTCTAGAGGAAGGGACCGGACGTAGCCTAATTAACGGTGAATTTAATTAGTTATCTATCAAATAGTTCACATCAACATTTAACAAAACAACAAAAGTATTCAAGTTTGACAAACACAATTCAACCCCCTTCTCGTGTTTGCACCTTCATGGGCTTCTCCAGAGTTTGAACCTTATTTTGTCAAGTTTGAAATTCTGAATTGGTGAAAAGTCAACTCAACTAAGTTCCTCATCCTTTCAAGTGTTCAGGTGTTGTTGCTCGTGAGGTCTACTTTAACATTGGAATTTGCTTTCAACATTGGAGGATAGGTGTTGGATCCTCGTTGTAGTAATCTTACACCTACGATGGCGAAAATGCTTGTTTGCACTCAAGATTGGCTCTAAGATCTATTTCAAGAAGACCTTAAGAACTTGAAACCTTTAAGAAAGTTAATTTTGTTACAATATTTTTAGTTCTACAAACTTTGTATTGTATTTTAAGTGTTTTGAAAAATAATGAAATACTCATTTTTGCAAAGATCATTCTCCAACACTTTATGCAACATCATCTACTAACATCATTAGTCAAGTCAATTGAAGACATTTCTTTCTATTTTATTTCCGTTTTGAAATCATTGTATTTGAAGTAATACTTTTGAAAGTAAAAAGATTATGAGTTTAGATATCATACTTCTAAAACTATTTTCATATTTTGAAGTAATTTTACAAAATTGATGGTATTTTGTTTAAAAATTACTTTGGAAAGCCTTAGACTTTGTAGGTTTTGTAAACACTTTGAAAAATTCAAATATATTTTATATGTAGATGGTTTGAATTGAAATGTAAGTTATTAGCTTCATGATTTTAGAAGCATGAGCACTATGTTTAGAATTGCTTAAAAGTTCTCGTGAATGAGTTATGTCAATGTGGAAAAATGGTTATATATTATTTTTTTAAAAATAATTATGTAAAATTAAACCTATAAAAAAAAGAAAATAAAATAAAATCAGTTCGATAGAGAGTAATAAATCAATTCAATTCAATTTTTTTAAATTAAAAATTAGTTCAACTATGCCCTCTTTTATTAGGACTTATATTTCAAGATTTGAGTATTCGTGAATTTTGAAATTGTAAAAAAAGATTTTTAAATTAAAAATTAGTTCAACTATGCCCTTTTCTATTAGGACTTATATTTCAAGATTTGATTATGCGTGAATTTTGAAATTGTAAAAAAAGATTTGAAATTGTGACGTAAACCTCTCAAAATAATTTTTCTCAAATAAGTTATTATACAGTTCACATTGGCAGAAAATAATAGAGTCACTGCTACTACCATTAATAAAATTTGATTTCATAATTATAAAACCACATAGGTAAGTTACAAATTCAATATTCAACAAATATGAATAGAAAATTGTAAGACGATAGAGATCAGAAATTGGTAAGAGTTGTCTGTCACAGTGATTCAGAAATACGGACCAATGTTAAGCTCATCATATCTCATCGATTTCAATGCAAAAATAAACTGTTTAAAAATAAAGTAAAATAATTTTCATGATGAAAAAATTACATGAAAAAACAATAGTTAATCATCAGAGAATTGTAGTATTGATAGGAATCATGGAAATAAATCCAATCATATTGTTGCAGTTATTTTTTCTCATCACATGATTGATCCAAACGAAACTCAAAACAAAAATAAAGAAACAATGATAATTAAAAATAAAGACAAATGAAAAAGTAAATACAGTGAACGAAGATATCTATGGCGAAAACCTAATTACATGAAGAAGCGACTGAGAGAGACATTATGCACGAACGGCTTGCTACGCGTATTTATACAACGTGGTCAGTGAAAACCTAAAATCGAAAGTAAGGTGTGTAATGGGCTGGATCCGTATTAAATTGGGCCTTGAGTTCTGTTTTTTCATGGAAAAATTGGATTGAAAACTTGACCTTGTACCCCATAATTATACTCTTATCTCACAAGGTATTTATTTTACTTTTTAAAATTTTATTTTACACCCACTAAATTCAACTTGGTTTCAGAAAACATAAAAAAAATATTTTTGAAATTCATGAGTTTTAAAAATTTTGATATTTGTGTACTAAAATTTTGAGTTTTAAAAAGGAATGTGTTTTTTGTGTAGCCTAAAACTTTTTCCAAGTTTTTCAGTATACAATTGTTTTTTTTTTTTGTACCAGAAGACATGGAAAAAAATTTCGGTACACAAGTGTAGTTTAGTAGGGTTTAAACCCTAAGGCCTAACTTTTGTGAATCGTAAATTTTTTTTCAAGTTTTCTGATACACAAATGTATTTGTATACCAGAAAACTTTTTCCAAAATTTTCAGTACAAAGTTCAATTTTTTTAAAAAACATGTGTTTCGTTTAAAAGTTTTTCGAAACTTCAATTGTATTTAGTGGTGTAAAAAAAAATATTTTTTTTAAAAATTAAAAAAGGGTAAAATAGTTAGTTTGTATAAAGTATAGGGTATGAGTATGAATGTAGGGGTACAAGGTAAAATTATCAATTGGATTTTGTGCTCCTCAATTAAACTTATACTCTCTAATACATAAAAAATTCAATTTTATCTCTTACATTTTTAATCATCTCAATGTAAAAAAACTGCTCCAAAATCGTACCTCCTTCACCAAAATTTTTGGTAAGTAAAATTTTTTCTCTAAATATCTGGTACACAAATCAATACCATTGGAAATTTTGTTTTTAAAAAATTTGGTATGCAAATTTTTTTTAAAAAAAATTATCAAAATATTTCATATTTTTAAAAAAGCAAAATTTCCAGTTATATTAAGTTGTGTACCGGAAATTTCGTTGTTGAAATTTTCGGTATATTTTCATTTTGCAATACTGGAAATTTCATATAGTTGGTATGTATTTTTTTTTAAATTGTTTTTTTCTTTAGATGAAAAAAACACAATTATGTATAGATTTGACTAAAGAATTCACAATTGATCAAATTTTTGAGTCACGAGAAGCTATTATAACATGGACAAAAGATGTTGGCCGACAAAATCGAGTAGTTGTTATCATTACTCGTTCTGACATAGAGACCGGAATAAAAAGGAAGTCAAAATTAATTCTCACTTGTGATAGAGATGGAAAATATAAATCAAATAAAAGTAGTTCAGGGACTTCAACTAAAAGTTGTGGATATCCGTTTAAATTTAGATCGAGACCATTGAAGGATGGTGATGGATAGATTATTAGTTTAATGTGTGGACTTCATAATTATGAGTTAGAGGCTACTTTAATGCATTTGTGGGACACTTAAAAGAAGAATATAAGAAACATGTTGACAAAGTATTACGTTGCACCGAGGCACATCTATACATACTCCATTCAACATCAACATCACGTACAATGATCTCTGGCAGTGTAGGAGGGATGTATTGAGTATACACAAATTGTTGTAGACACCTCTTTGGAAAATACGGTATTATCATGGAGCACCAATGAATGTACCATGTAAACATCGACACAGACTCAAATCATGTTGTGTTGTCCTCATCATAATTTGGCATCCAGATAACATTGGTAGGTCCTAAAGCATTTAACTTCGTTATGTAATTCTCAGATGTTTGTTTAACACTCTACCAAAACATCTGTGACAGTGAAAGTATAGGTTTACTCATATTACGCTTATAGATGTCGAGGAAATGCTCATAAATCCATGTTTGTAAAATAATTAAATAAGTATTTCATCAAATAACAATATAATAAGTATAAAAAATAATCATAATATATTTTATAAAAAAAAGTACATGAAATAGAGATAAATATTATTTCATCTGCTTCATTGTAGGCATGGTACCATATCAAAGATAATCATATAAAACAACAAGACCAGTTGATCCCTATGCCCATTTACCACAAATATCAAGGTCTTGAAAAAGAAACAGGTGTTTTGCAGATACAAGAGTAAAGTTTTTGTCAGCTAGTCTGGTACACCCTTCCAAATGAAGTAGGTATGCCTTAGTCGCACAGTCAAGTGCTAACATCAAGAAGTTTCTTAAAAAACTCAACTTTCAACAATTCATAACTATATGAAGCACCTCAATTGATCATAGTCTCATTCACAGCTTATGCATCATCAACTCCCAATAACTCAACAATTGCCAAATCTTTACTCATGTTAGTTGGAGGTGTGAATAACTTTCCATAACATGGTATGTCCAATAGACCCGAACATCGTCAAGAGTAATAGTCATTTCATTAAATGGCTGGTGAGATGAAGTAGTCTCCGTGTACCATCTCTCAACAAAAACAAATATAAGATTACCATAAATCATATGCAAACTATATATTTGCAGAGAACATAACATTGATCTAGTAATCCATTGATCTATCTTAATAGGTAATACATGTCTAATATCAATGAATTTGTCTTGTTTTTTGCCATTTGAAACAACTTTCAATGCACGTTTATCATGTTTATTAAAATATCACACCATATATTATACTATTAATTAGTTTATTATACATATACTAAACAATACTATACTATACATATACTAAACTATACTATATTATACATATATTAAACTATACTAAAAATATATTAAATAATATGTAATAAAATAAATTATTTACTAACTTGTTCATTCCGCACTCTAGCTGAAATATGGTGCACATAGTTCTTAAGGACGGAAAGATCGAATGATCCTCCAAGAAACAGAGGTTGGTTGAGCACAAGATCTAGTTATTGCCCCTTCTGATGCATGTGATCCTCAAACGTAGGATCCTACTGCTCCTCCTGTTGTATGTGATCCTAAAAAAACTCATCATCCTGATTCACTGCCTCTCCAAACTCAGGTTGAACATAATCCTCATGATGCTCTTCAACCTCTTGTTGCATATCTTCGTTCCTCAGTCTCCTTGCCTGAACAACAACTCTCCTATTAGATTGTGTAGGAGGTCAAATTCGAGAATATTCTACAATGTTTTTCACTCTTTTGCTCCTCATTGAAAAAAATGAATGAAAAATGTAAAAACTGAAGAAAAAAATGACCCGAAAAATTCATTTTTCATAAATTTACGGTAGTTATGTTTTCAAAAATGAAATTTCTGATAGTTATTTTCTACCAAAAATTTTAGTTTTCGAATTTTCTGGTTGTTTTATTATATACTGAAAAATTTAGAAAACTAAATTTCCAGGTGAAAATAACTACTTGAATTTTCAAAAACTGTTGGAAATTTTGGAATGTGAGAGTATGCTTAATTATTCAAAATTGTTTTTATTTTCATTATTTACGTAGAGGTATTTTGAAAACTAAAGGAACACATATCACAAATTATAAATGGGAGTATAAATATAATTGAGGGAGTACAAAATGGAAATTTCTTTTTATGTTCTATGTTAGCCCAACTAACGTGCTTGTACCATGTTGACAAAAAAAAACATGTGCATGTACATTTTGTCAAAAAAAAAAAGTCCATGTACATTGACGAATTTCATTGACATAATAATTGTTAAATATTTGATAAAATTGATTAAAAAATAGATTGAGAAAGAAAAGTTCATTGACATTATTATAAGAAAAAAAAGTTGAGGCACCTAATTTTCAACTTATTATATCTAAAATTATTTTTCAATTATTTAATTTTTTACAGTTTTAACATTTTGGTTTTTGAGAAAATATATGACAATCTTGATTTCAACAATGAATTAAATAAAGATAGATTAAAAATTATTTTATGTGATACAATGAAATGAAATGTGTTAAAATCAAAGACATTATACATTTATTCTTTCTCAATTTAGTTATCAATCATTATTTTTCAATTATAATTATAATCTATAATATAATGAAGATTGATCAAATTACTGTACAACAACTCTGAGCTAAGTTCCATCTCCCTGACCCAAAACGCTATGCTAGGCTTAGTGTTTGTGGTGACTCAACTTCAACTCCTTCTAGTTTTTGTTCAAGTCTTTTTTATTTATACTCCTCTTTCCTATGTGTTTCTCTCTAGTTTATTCCATCTTCTCCCAATTATATTTGTTGTTTGGTGATTTCAGTTTAGGGATTTGGTCATGAAATTGAAGTGGAACAAGGAGTTATTTCACTTACTCAAGGAATGAAAGGAAACAGGGGTATAAAAAGAAATCTAAGGTAAAATAGAAAATTGGTTGTTTCAAAACAATTTGATATGGGGTCTGAACCTATCTAAATTATGTTAAGTAGTCGTCGACAAATTCATTTTAACCCTTCATCTATTACAAACTTCCCCATTTATGTGGTATATCTTGCAATGTGTTCAATAGTTGATGGACATTATGGTCGTCCTAATTGACAACAATATTACATTGTAACAGAACTAGTTCAAGGTTGGGCTGTACACCTAAACCATTCTTTGTGTAGGCCCACTCAAAAGTTGCTTATTCTCTTCAATTTCGTAGAGGTCTGAGAGCTTGAGAAGAAAATGGTGTATTGATAAAAACGATCCAAGTTGTCGGTACATTTGTAACTACATGTCCAACATTACTACAAAAATTGACATTGCCATGCTGTTCACAACAATCGGCATGTCTATAGTTGATGGACAAACCTATTATTAATAGTTATACTTGTGTCAAAAGTTTGATAATTGCTTAATTTTCTACTTGGTAACAACATGCACACACATGAAAATAATTGTCTGAAACACAAATAACACACATGGAAATCACATTAAACTTATCCCATTGGGCATGCCAAATTGTTAAGTGACTTTTAGTCCACTTAGAAGTCTATCTAATTCGATCACAAAAGAGTATTTAATCAATGAGTTCTTGTATACGTTAATTGATAACTTTACATGTATATCACGTTGTTTTTAGATTTTATTTAAAATATATTTGATTTCAAGATATAAGATCACTAAAACGTAAATTTTTATGAAAATGTGTTCGATACAATTAAAAATAACATTCAAGAGTAAAACGAGACCAAATTGAAATGTAATAATCTTGAATAAAAAAACTTTTGATTTCGGTAAGTAAGTTTTAGGAAATATAAATGAACAATAATTGAAAATATTGCAAGAAATTTAAGTGTTAAACAATAAAATACTTGTAAAATAAATGACTTGAAAAATAAATGACTAGAGAAGTAAATTATATAAAAAGTAAAAGGTATGAATTTAAAGTTGATAGAAATATAAATGACTAAAATCTTAAAGTTTATTGGAAATTTAAAAGAATTTAAAGACCATTAACGACTAAAATCTTAAACATGAATTCATTTTCAGTTGTAGTAGTAGACTTTAGAATCTAAGTATTAGATCTTAATTCCTTTGAAGGAATTGCTATTTTAGAAAAATAAAGGAAGTAATTATCCCTTAAAGACAATTTACTTTTATTAAACTAGTTTCAGCACAAATACGCTAGATGCAGACATAAATAGTGTTGGCGTATGTCTAATCAGTTCATTTGCATGAACCATCTTAGTTTCAATCTTTTGAAACTATTACATGTCTCTTTTCCTTGCAATATTGTCGTAGTGTGTCGACATTCTCTTTGAAGATCTTGTCAACATTCCGTTTGAAGATCTTGTCAACATTCCTATTAAAATTCTTATCAACATTCACCTTGAGAATTTATTATGTAATCTTCATCAGAATCTTATTGACATTCGTCGTGAAACTTTTCTTGCATAGCAAATGTGAGTTAAAAGTTCCACACTGCTTAAAAAAGTGAAGGTTGAATAACATATAATGAGAGGACTTATAATAGACTTTAGAATCTAAGTATTCGAACTTAATTCCTTCGAAGGAATTGCTATTTTAGAAAAATAAATGAAGTAATTATCCCTTAGTGACAATTTACTTTTATTAAACTAGTTTTAGCACAAATACGCTAGATGCGGACATACTATCAAATAGTATTGGTGTTTGTCTAATCAGTTTATTTGCATGAATCATCATAGTTTCAATCTTTCGAAACTATTACTTGTCTCTTTTCCTTGCAATATTGTCGTAGTGTGTTTGTTGACATTCTCTTTGAAGATCTTGTCAACATTCCATTTGAAAATCTTGTCGAACATTCCTCTTAAAAATCTAGTCAACATTCACCTTGAGAATTTATTATGCAATCTTCACCATAATCTTATCGACATTCGCCGTGATTTTTTTTTTTGCATAGCAAATGTGAGTTAAAAGTTCCACATTGCTTAGAAAAGTGAAGATTGAATAACATATATTGAGAGGACTGATAAACTAAATGTCTTAAGATTTTGGGTAAAGATATGGTGTGTAGTTGCTTTTGGTCCAATATGGATGATTTGAGACTCCCCTCATGACCTAGCAAAGATATTAGAGTTGATAGTTACTAAAGAGACTGACTCCTTGTATCGAAAGTCTCTCGTTGGTGTGCGGCAGTCAACAACGGTGCAAGTGTATGTAAATGAAAAAGCTTCCACTTGAAGAGGAGTACAATCAAATGAATGGAATAGACTTACACTTGAAGTGAAGTTTTTATATAGCAAATATGAAAAGGTTATAAAAGAACGGCTAATTTTTCTATTAATATATATTGTATAAAACTCTATTGTAATATTTCAACATTTAAATGATGATATCTAATTGAACAACATCTTTATAAAACTATTTTTGCTATCAATGTATAAATTAAAATATATTGATAATGATAGTATATAATATAAAATTAGAATATGTTAACAAAATAACACTAGTTTATAACTATACGTCTATGTATAATATATTTAGAATTGAATGGTATATTCATATATATATATATATATATATATATATATGAATTGGGGGTGTACAGCACCCTTGCCTCCTCTTGGGTTCGTCTCGGTGAGCATATGATGTATGAACTATAGTATTATTATTATTTTTTTACAAAAGATATATTAATATAACTGGTTTTTAATAAAATCAGTGTAACATCACTAATTTCATATGTTTATTATGCATTAGTGATTGTATTATAAGATAAATTATATATCTTATCTTTTAAATTTAGTTTAGATTCTATTTAAATATTTAAAATTTTATTTTTAATTTTTGCAACGTTAATTTTTTTGTTTTAATTCATTTGTACAAATATTATTTTTTAATATTTTTATTATAAAAAAACACACGTGGCAGTATGATGCTGACTCTTATCCTCGTCAGCTTGATCTTCTTCTTTCCATCATCTTCAAGTCTAAACCCAAAAAAATTCAAAAAATCTAAAAAAAACTCATAAATTCTACATTTCAAATTGGTTAATGATAATAACATCTAATTTTAGCAATTAAAATTATAAATTCAACTTTGAATGAATTGGAAAATAGAAAAGTGTAAAAAAAGAAACAAAACGAAAGAACAAGCTTCAAATTAATTGATATAAAACAAGAAATAAAAACATTTAACATCACTAACAACATTTTTGTTTACGTAATTATATTCTGTTAAGATTAGAAAATATTCTGTTACTTAATTTAGATCGTCAAATATTCTCAAAATGTAAATTAGGAATTTGTAAAGGTGTGAGATATGTGTACAACAATTATTCCTAAATAGAAGAGAGGAATTATAGGGCCTGCTATATATATGTATTGCATCATCAAGATTCTGAACTTCATGGGGGGAATGTGAGTGAAGTGCAGCATCAAGATGTTAGCATGTTTAATATTGATACGCAATTATATTGTGAAGACGAATTGTCTTGTGAAAATCACTCTGCAGGAAGTAAGCCAATCCTGGACATGGGAACTTCACCTTTAGATAATACATCGCTTCCTGATCAAAACCAATCAGCTCAATCTTCTCCACAGGTTCAACGTGATTCTTCAGAGGTATCTCTTGATCCTATCCTTGATAATACAATTATAGATGAAGTTGATCCTGTTTTTAATTATGAAATTGATTCTTCTTTGCATGAAACTGATCATGAAATTGAACCTGGTTTGCATGAGACAACTGAGTCTACTGTTGTCCAATATAATCTTTCACCCCTTTCTAACCGTGGTCAACCTCCAATCTGATATGAACCGACCTCCAAGCTAAAATTAAATATCCCATTAGTAAATATGTGTCATTTCACAAGTTATCTCAGTCATATGCATCTTTTGTATCTCAATTATCCTCAATGTCTATTCCTAGTAATGTACAGGAAGCCTTGGCAGATCCTAGATGGACAGAAGCAATAGTTGAGGAGATGACAGCCTTGAAAAAAAACGACACTTGGGATATTGTTCCTTTACCAAGAGGGAAGAAAACAGTAGGTTGCAAATGGGTCTTCACAATTAAACACAAAGCTGATGGAACTATTGAGAGGTATAAAGCACGATTGGTGGCGAAAGGTTACACTCAGTCTTATGGTGTAGATTATCAAGAGACATTTGCGCCGGTTGCCAAACTCAACACTGTGAGAATACTTTTATCACTAGCAGCAAACCAAAATTGGCCTCTTCTACAATTTGATGTGAAAAACGCTGTCCTACATGGAGAAATTTCAAAAGAAATCTATATGGATTTCCCACCAGGCATGATAGATTCAAATGGAACAAAGGTTTGCAAATTAAAGAAAGCTCTATATGGATTAAAGCAATCCCCAAGAGCATGGTTTGGAAGGTTTACTAAGTCTATGAAGATTTTTGGCTATAGAGCAAGTAATTATGACTACACTTTATTTTTGAAGAAAGGAGAAGGTAAAATTACAGCTTTGATTATCTATGTGGATGATATAATAGTTACCGGAAATGACCAGAATGAAATTTCTAGTTTACAACAATACCTTGCATCTGAATTTGAGATGAAGCAACTTGGAAACCTCAAATATTTTTTGGGTATTGAAGTGGCTAGATCAAAGCATGGTATTTTTCTATGCCAAAGAAAATATACTCTTGACTTATTATCTGAAACTGGGCTGCTTGGGTGTAAACCAATTGAACAAAATCACAAGCTCTTTCAATGTTTAAATTCTGCTACAACAGACAGAGGAAGGTACCAGAGGCTGGTTGGAAAACTAATTTACTTGTCTCATACACGTCCAAACATTACGTATGCAGTGAATGTCGTTAGTCAATTTATGCATGATCCACACAAGCCTCACATGGATGCTGTTGAGAGAATTTTGAGATATTTGAAGTCCACTCCTGGAAAAGGAATTTTGTTCTCAATTCATGAGAATTTGAAGGTAGATGGGTACACTGATGCTGATTGGGCAGGTTCAAAAAATGACAGAAAGTCTACCTCTTGATATTTCACCTTTGTAGGGGGGAATCTTGTAACTTGGAGGAGTAAAAAACAGTCGGTAGTAGCCAGATCTAGTGCTGAAGCAGAGTTTAGAGGCATGGCACTTGGGGTATGTGAACTTTTGTGGGTTCGAAATGTTCTGACAGATTTGGGTTTTAAACCAAATGAAGCTATGAATTTGTTTTGTGACAATACATCAGCAATAGCAATTGCTCATAATCCTGTCCAACATGATAGAACAAAACATGTGGAGATTGATAGACATTTCATCAAAGAAAAGCTTGAAGTTGGAATAATTTCATTTCCATTTGTAAGATCAGACTTGCAATTAGCAGATGTTCTCACCAAAGGAGTGGCAAACAGGGTGTTTAATGAGTCTTTATTCAAGTTGGGAATGTGTGATATCCATGCACCAACTTGAGTGGGGGTGTTAAGATTAGAAAATATTCTGTTACTTAATTTAGATCGTTAAATATTCTCAAAAACTGTAAATTAGGAATTTATAAAGGTGTGAGATATGTGTACATCAATTATTCCTAAATAGAATAAAGGAATTATAGGACCTCCTATATATATGTATTGCATCATTCAGGAAAAAGTATAAAATACAAAATTATCTTTTAAAACCTTTTCTATATATTCTTTTACCAATTAACCATAGTTGATTTAAATTTAACGGTAACATCTAATTTTTTCCCTTCTACACTTCAAATATATGTTTTACTCTTCCCTCTTACTATATATACATGTCTACTATAGATCCATCTTCCCTCTTACTATAAATCCAAAAAGCCGACTTGTATGAAGGAGGAGTACAATTAGTCGGAGTACATATATTTATTTTTTTACAGTTTGTGTGATCATTATTCTGAAATTTGAATTTGAAGAAAAATTAGTGAAAAAAAGAATAGAGAAGAAGATGAACCATAACAATTTAATTTGATATTTTTATTTTAATAAAATTATTTATTAAAAATATAAATTGATCATTTGTATTTTTCAGTTAAGATAGATATACTTTCCGTTATAGCCATTTAAACTTACCAAACACATGAGTTATGACTAATTTTTTAATGAAAAAAATATAAGAAAAAATCAAAGAAAAAAACTTATAATTTAACCTTATATTATATTATCGGTCATTATTAGACTTTCTACTACTCAAATTTGAATTTCCACCGTATAATCCTTTTTTAGAAATATCTACCAATATAATCGTTTTTGAAGGAATGTCCACCAGATAATCGGTAACATATATAAATTTTCTTTTTGGTTCTATATATAATAATTCTTTTCATTTATATTTGAGAATAATAAATGGAGTTTGTGATTATCCGTATACATATTGTACACATAATATATGCAACTACATATATAGATATTAGATGGATACATAAATGTATGTTGCTAAATATCATGGTTTGGATGATGAGTTAGTTATTTTATATCGTGGTCCTATTAGCAACATCAATATCACGGGTCGGCAAGAGCAAATAACCGAAAATGGCATGTGGGGTAATGTCACATGTTAATAGACACTGTCAACTTCAACCTTGACCCTTTGAATGGGCCCACACAAAAACTGCAAAATGTTTCTCTCCTAAGATAAATTACTATGATCAACCCCAAATATTGCGGCCTCCAAATTTGAAAATTATAATTTCACACTATATACATCTTAATGTAATATATAGGATCATCACTTAACTTAATTCATATCATCATCTCACGTTTTAGATTCAATTTAATTCATCTTTTACAAAATTAACTTGTACAGTAAATTAAGAATTTTACCGACCACTTATAAATACATTTTCGCGATTTTACGTAAAATTCTTATAACACACCCTTTATGTCTACGTATTTAGAGTGTGACTCCAATGACTCGTTAAAAATGATTTATTAGCAATTAGATTAACGAATCTTGAATAAATTCTAATATTATTTAAGATTTTGTATTAGACTTAACTTAATCTTTACAACATTTTTAAACTTTTTTTTCTTCATAAAATGTAGAACTCTTATCAAATCACACACCCAATTAGTTTATATAAATAAATACTCACCATAATTAAAATATAGAATTTATCAAAATGTAGTCCATTTTATTTATAGCTATAAAAGCTATGATCATCATATCATAATCATAATCACTACAAAGTGTCACATAGAATTAAACTAATTAATCAAGGACTAACAAAGGTATATAGTATAACCTTTTTGCCTTGGTCTACAAACCAAACCCTACACAGATAAGAGAATAACCATAAAGTGAGACAGAGACATGCACACGACAAATAAATGCAGAGTAGTAGTAGTTATATATATAACTAAACATTATTACATAAGTAAGCTCCTAATTATAGCTGCTTGAGCACTGTTGGAATCTGTTGTAGCCAAAAGTTGAGATAATCGGTCACTTAAATCATCAACTTCTCTATGCAAGTTTTTTATGTAGTTGCATGTCTCTTGCAATACCTTAGAAGCTGAAACCTACAACACAAAAAAAAAAATGTTACAAATTAAATATTTTATTAGACTTCAAAAATTTTATTTTATTAATTTTTTTAATCCACTTGCAGCCAGCTACAAGCTAGTAATTAAATGCAATTTAATTAATTAGTAAATGTGTACACATTCCAATACAAGTTGAGGATTAAGAATTGAGAAAGAGTCATATATAATAAGGGTTGCATATCTACCAAAAACAAACAATGACCACACAAAATATGCAATGTGTGTGTTAAAATTAAGAGTACAAGAGATACTCGAACCCATATATAAAAATTCAAATTGATCAGATAGACAAAATTTAATACATTTTAAAGAAGGAATACCTTGTCGGAGTGGCTAGCACGAAGTTCAGGGATGAGTCGTTGTAACTTAGCGACGAGATCAGTGATTTGAGCATCAGTGATCTCAGAGGAAGCACCAGATTGTCTAGAACGAGATCTTCTGCTAGACATTGTTAAAAATTAAAGGAGGTGCAAATAGTAAATGTGTGACTATGTGTCAGAAAATTGCTTTTAATTTTTATAATTCAAGAAAAAAAGATAATAATGAAAGAAGAAATGGCGTTGGTTGGTTGGTTATGGTTTGTCAGAGAAGGAAGTAAAAGAAAATGAAAATATGAGTATGGAGCTGGGGAGGGAATACTAGCTAGTAGTAGTATTTAAGAGAGAACAAAAAGTGGTTATTTGTGTTTTTTTTATTTAAAAAAAAATGATAAATAGTGAAATAAAATTAAATTAGAGATAAGGGGGGGAAGGAAAGGAGAAGAGAGAATGTGTTGAAGAGAGGACAAATGCATGGGAGAAAGAAGTGGGCAAGGATTGATATTAATAGAGAGGGAGAGAGAGGGAGGGTGGGAGAGAGATACGCCATACTGTCCTTTGTGAATGTGTCCCCTAACTGGGGTTAGTCTTCAAGTGGCTTAAGGTTAATGTGCTTGTTTATCGCCCAAGGATGCGGGACCTCTTTGTGTCAGTCTTACCACGCAACCCCATGTTATATTTCTTTTATATGTTTCATTTATTAAACAATTTTTATTATGTCAAATTTTCAAATCATATTTTATAAACATCTTTAAAATATTATTTAATATCTATTCATACTGATTTATAATTTTTTCATTTAAAATAAATTAAATATAAATTTTTCAAATATTATATGATTAAGATAAAAGTAACAAAATTATTAATTTAAAAATTAAATTTTGAATTTTTTTAAGCAGAATTTTTTATATTATTGTAAATATTTGTACAAAAGAATCAATTCAAAAATATCTATTGATATTTTAACGAAGACTAAAAATACTTGTACAATAATTTTTTAAAGGTTAAAAAGTGTAATTTTTTTTTATATAAACAAAATTTTAAAATTTTATTGACTAAAATTTAATCTATTTAAATTTATTCAACCACCTATTATTAATCTATTTGATCACACTCCAAATACTGGGTCATAGATTTGAGAGAAATGTATTAAATGACTCGCATTAGTATCGAAATGAAATTAATCTCGTAGCGGATCATAAACAATTTAAGCATGTGAGAATAATTCATAAAGATCCTAGTGACAATATTAAATAAATAAAAAATCAGCCAAAATATATTTTATTATAAAAAAAGGGTGTCAGACGATTTCTGTCCTTCAAATAATAGTTTTTATCACCAAACATTTATTAGTAGGAGACGAGTAGAAGGGGTCAATTTCAACTTCAAGTTTGTATCTGGGTAAGTAGTTTAATAAGCTGAAATATATGAAGTTAGCCCTCAAACATTATTAAAACTAGTCAGTGATATTCACTGGGCATGATCCAATTAAAAAAGAGACCATTAATGTTCTACAATGAATGACTCTAAAAGTATAATAAATGATTGTATTAAAAAAAAACTCATATCTAAATAAAAATAATGGTTAAATATAGTTTATGAAGAAATTGAGACATTTCTTACTTTATAAATTAATTTTATAAAAATAAATTAAAATCAATATAATATTATGAGAGTTTGTGTAATTCTAGTCATCTACTGTTTATATTCTACGTATCAAATATTAATGATGTTGGGCTATTTTTTTTTTATATAAAGAATAAGTTATAGTAATTTCTAATAGTATTTTGATGTATAAACTTAAAGAATAAGAATAAGTTATAGTAATTAATTAAATTAAATTGAGGACACATAAACTTTTAACAAACTTCAATATTTTAAAAACATATTATAATAAGAAAACGAATAGTGAGAATAGATCAATCTGATTAATAAAGGTTTATAATCTTTTAATCTACGGTAGTCTTAGATCAAATTACTCTTATAAGTAGATTTGATCAAAATTGTTTAAAAATTTATTTAATTAAAAATATCAATTATTAAAAAATATGGTAGGGATATATTAGTTCAATCTATTTAAATAAATATAAATAAACTTTTTATTATTATTATTATCATCATAATATTAAATTTGTATTTTATGTTAAATTATAAATTTTTTAACATTTTCTGTAATTTTAATATACCGATGGATATCCAATTTTGACATATTTAAAAAAATTATTATAACATAAGATGTATTAAATTTTAAAAAAAATCATATTAGTTATCAAAATAAAAACTTAAGTTTATCAACATAGTTTTTTTAAGAGGAAACTCATTAACATACTACGTTATTAGTCTATTAACAAAAAATCCTATATCACACTTTGTTGCTTGAACCACGTAAACATTAAAAAATACAGTGAGTTCTACTTTTATACACAAACTTTGTTAAAATAAAAAAAAATGTCATATCAAACTTTAAAAATTGATCTACACGAATAATACATAAAACTCATATCTAATATTTTCAAAGTAAAATATAATTGAATATTATTCCATTCTAACTTATTTATGTGCCTTCCTTACAAAATTTCAAATAAATAAGAATAAAATTTATACATAACAAATGATATATATAATGTAATATAAAATAAAATTTAATTTATATATAATTTTTCATTATAAATAATTTTTATACTGTCAGTTCAATCACAATAGTTAAATAATTAATAATATTTGACTTTTGTCATAATTATTTACAAAATCACCTGCATAATTAAATATGATTTACTCACTCTATAAAACATTTTGTATTAAGAATGCACAGAAATTAAATTTTACGAAATAATGAAATTGTTGGCACTGAAACTTACATTTTAAGTCCCTGTCAGAAAATTCGAAATATATCTCTTGTTATATATTAATGTGTATGCTATCTTCATGACTTCATCTCTGTTTTTTTTTTTTTTTGACTGACTTGATGACTAATGACTTATCTCTCTTAAATAATGAAAGTAGCACATAAACATATCGCATAGAAATTGATACGATACTTAAAAGAAATTTATTGTTTAGATTTATATGTATTTAATAAAATGAATTAACTATTTTTTATTTGACAGAATTAAATGAAGTAACTTAAGAAAGACGAAATTTGCAAAAAGTATAGCATTAAACCATTTTAGAATAACAACAATAGCATTACTGTATATCCCCTTGAGCTTGCTGCATAACCTTCACTTGGGAGTTGGGAGCATCAAACAAGTAGCTATGTTACCGGTTTTGGTTGTCTCTCTAGCAAGCATTGAATATATTGTTGATTTGGTTTTTGTCTCCATTTGAATTTCTCAAAAGCTTCAAAAACACACTTCAAATTTTAAAATATAAGAGTTAAATAATTTTTTTAGCTCTTATAGATATATAATATTTTGTTTTTTATTTTGTTAATTTTTTTTTCAAATAGTTGTCTCTTTAATATTTTTTATGAACATTTTTAGTTCTTACTTTTAAGTCAATTCATATTTATTATTTAAAATTTTAAATGATTTCTTGCAAACGTATTTAAAACATTATAAGAACCACTTTAACAAAAAATGAATTTCTAAATCCTAAAAGCTTAAAAAAAATCATATGTAATTCATCATTTATTAAAAAATTCTAGATTTTTGTGTTAGGGGTTCTTATTATTACGTTCTAAATATGCATACAAAATATCATTCAAATGATACACATAAATTAATTTAAAAGTACAGATAAAATTGTTGTCGGAAAATATTTAAGGGATCATATATGGTTTAAAGAAATTTTTTAACATAATTAAATATGAAATATGATATATTTATAGAAAGTAAAAACTTATTTAACTTAAAATATAATCTCCTAAGATTCTTTAATATAGGTTTTACATTTTTTTTAGCTTTTCTTTTTATCCTTCTTTCTAAGTTAGTTAGGTTTATGCTCTCTAAATTTTAGAATTAGAATCACTTTAGTCTAAAAATTCTGAGTTTATGCAGTCAAAATATTATAGTCTTCTTAATTGAAATTGAATGGTACAAAATACAAATTTTAAATTATAATTATAAATACTGAATTTGAATTTGAGTTGTCTATTGTTAATCAACAACTATTGATATTTTGACCGCGTCAATGTAGATAATACCAACGGCAAGGAATTAAAGTCTCAAATTTTTATTATTATCCTTTTGTTTAAATATATTATTAGCTTATAAAAAAATAGCCTTAATTTATATGACATATTAATGATAATCGTTGATCACAATTAAATAATTATACTTTAAAATTAATATATAGATTTTCAATAAAAGAATTAAAATTATATATTTCATAAATTGTTAGATCTATTTTTTGTGTGTGGGAAGAAAGACCCAAATTCAATAGTCACCACACCAATATACTGAGTGCATTAACCGAGGAATATTCAATTGGATGAAATCCATTTTCCAAAAATGGAGTTGGAATTGTTGACCAGTGTTTATAAATTGGATTGCAAATTATGGATCTTGGATCTATATGTACAGTTCTTCCACTATATTCCCCTATGAAAAGTGTAGCACTTTATAGTTATATATATATATATATATAGCACTCACAAGTCACGTGTCATCTCGTTATGTATGTCTTTGCGGGCTTCAAAATCGATTCCTTCCTTCTACATAACATTAGCACGTCTTTTGTTGCTCATACATACTACTATGTTTGGGTAAACGACACAACATATTATCATATGATTAAAAATAAAACGTATAATATTGGGAATAATAAATAATACAAGTATTTCAAAGCACAATAGTTTGGAAAACCACTTCAAGTTTTCAACTTGTATCTCCAATGATTCTTAACTCGTCTATGAGAGAAAGACAAAAAGGAAATGGACTATCTGGGTAAGGTTGTTTTAAACTGTGAAGTAATAGTAACATATTTTCATTATTTTCATTGATGGATTAAAATTCACATGGATTTCACAAAATCATGTTATTTTTATATGAATTTGATGAGTCTCTCATATAAATTTTAATCAATCTAAGATAACATATTAAAAAATATATGTTCAAGAGTGTGTTCTTAATATTATCATCTCGTATATGTTTCATTAACAATTTATTTTTTCTTGTAATATCTTTAACCATTTAATTGGTGGTACGTAATAAAATGAAACTATATAAAATATTCTATTGTTTAGGAATATTTTAAAAATGAAATGGAAAGAGATGACATCCTTATTGACACAACAAAAGAAACATCTTAAATGGAATTGAATCTTTGTTAACACAAAAAAAAGCGCACTGTTTGTGGATCTCTAAGTGTTGCATATGTTGTCCGAGTTTGTTGACTACTTCAGATAACCTTTCATCTATTGAGATGTGGTAAGTTACTAAGTAATTGTCATTCTGAACCCAGGTGCCATGTCAGAGGAATTTTTAAAATATATTTGAAATTCTTTAATAGTTATATTAATGTAATAAAATTAAATAACTTAATATATTACTTGGTTAAGTGATTGCAATGCTTGAGTTTTAAAAGTTGTTTTTTTTCATCAATTGAATGAGTTTATCTATAAATAGAGATATTTTAGAGACATAACTTAGAACACAATTTTCATGTTACATGAATCAAGTTTCTGTCAAAAATATTTCTGAGTCATTTCTTTTTTTCTCTAGTGCACGAGAGTAAATGAATGAACTTTATTTTGTAAACTATCATTTATTGATAGACTTGATGTCAATGTGTAATTCACTTCAAGAATTCCAAAGTATCTGGAAGGAGATTCGTCGATTAACCGTTTACATCTAACATATATAGATTGGTGGGGCTAATCGAACATACACCTAAAGTGGTACACACGCTTTGAAATTTATTTGTGCAACATCATTGTCAATTTTTTCATCTTCTTTTTCAAGATTTACAACATACCCCAACAAAAGATCTAACAATAATTGTGGTTAACGGAATAGTTAAATGGGTTGAAATACAATAAATAAAGGTATATTAGTGAAAAACAAGTAATTAAAGCTTCATTGGTAATATAAAGAAGGTTAAATAGCACCTGTGGTCCCTTAACTTAATTTTTGGTAACGATTTGGTCCTTTATGTTTTTTTTCCCATTTTGGTCCTTTATGTTTTTAAATAATTTCAGCCTCAACCTTTAAGTGGGATTCCGTTACAAAAAAAGTTAAAAAGTTACCCATCCGTTTCTTTTTCCCTGGGTTTTCTCTCACGTTTATGTTTCTTTTGTTTGGTTTAGGGTTACCTTTCTTCTCCCATTCACTTTCTCCCTTCATCTCCTTTATTCTCTTCTCCCCTGTCATCTCTTTCCTTCATCGTCTTCTCCCTTCTCATCTCCCTTCCATGGAAAATCATATTCATGGTTCACAAAACTCTAAATCTATGGCTGCCTCTTTCACAAATGGATCAAAGTCAACCTCGTACAACTCAACATCCTACAACTATGGTTCTTTTGATTCCAATGGAACTCGTGAGCTGCCAAATTGTGCTTGTGGTCTGAAACCTGTAATTCGCACAGTGACAAATGGGGTCCGAACAGAGGAAGAGAATTTTGGGGTTGTAGGAATTTTGTGGTAAGCATAAATACCTTTGGGATTTAGGGTTTTAAGATTTAGGGTTTTTAGATAATCGAATAATTTTTTTTCATCTGAACCAAATCTAAATAATTTTTAATCTTAAAACCCTAAATCCCAAAGGTATTTATGCTTACCACAAAATTCCTACAACCCCAAAATTTTCTTCCTCTGTTCAGACCCCATTTTGTCACTGTGCGAATTACAGGTTTCAGACCACAAGCACAATTTGGCAGCTCACGAGTTCCATTGGAATCAAAAGAACCATAGTTGTAGGATGTTGAGTTGTACGAAGTTGACTTTGACCCATTTGTGAAAGAGGCAGCCATAGATTTAGAGTTTTGTGAACCATGAATATGATTTTCCATGGAATGGAGATGAGAAGGGAGAAGACGATGAAGGAAGAAGACGATGAAGGAAAGAGATGACAGGGGAGAAGAGAAAAAAGGAGATGAAGGGAGAAAGTGAATGGGAGAAGAAAGATAACCCTAAACCAAACAAAAGAAACATAAACGTGAGAGAAAACCCAGGGAAAAGGAAACAGAGGGGTAACTTTTTAACTTTTTTTGTAACGGAATCCCACTTAAAGGTTGAGGCTGAAATTATTTAAAAACATAAAGGACCAAAATGGGAAAAAAACATAAAGGACCAAATCGTTACCAAAAATTAAGTTAAGGGACCACGGGTGCTATTTAGCCTATAAAGAAACATATAATTTTAGATAAATAAATATTGCAAATGAGACACTTATCATGAGATGGAGGAGTGTTTCTCAATAAGGAAATAATTTACTATGTTTTTTAGGGGTACTATCATGGGAAAGAGTATTTAAAGAGAGATATGTTTCAATTTGAAGTGCATCAGCGTCGCTTATATGGAAAATTTTCTATTTTCAAGGAGCATTTGTGGTGGTAGAAGACGTTGAGCATATAAATTTTTGAGTTAAATAAGTTTTTAGTTTTTTTAAAATTTTAAAATTTAATTTTTATTCTTTATAAAAAAAATCACATTTTTTAGTCTCTACAAAATTATTCTACAAGTTGTTTTAGTTTTTGCTGAAAAAAATCATCCTTCAACTTTTAAATTTTTGAATGATTTTTTGCTTTTCATTTGCACAAATTTATAATATTTTAACTTCAAATGAATTAAATACAAATTTTTTAAATTTTATATGTTCAAGATAAAAGTTGTTAAATTTTTTTATTTGAAATTAACTTCATTAAAAGAGAAGTTGGTTTTAACTATTTTATGGTTCAATGGTTCACAAATCCATCAAAATGTTAGCATGGTGAAATAAATAAGAAGCAAGAGGTAACGAGAGACTTGTTTTGTATGGTGGTGTAAAATTTGTAGCTGAAACTTGTTTTGTATCTAGTTTTTACAATCTCTTAGCATATCTTATGTTTGGAGTGTTTGTCATATCTACTTTTATGTTGACCTTCAACTACCTAACCCAATTTTATTTTTTTCAATCCGAGCTTGACATTGGTTATGTATAGCAAAGCAAACAGAATTTTTTGATGTCATTCAATAACATGAATTAAATAACATGGACTATTATTGTATCCTTTTAAATGGTTTTATTTAATATTTAATGATGTGTTTGATAACAATGACCTAACATGAATCTCTTGGAACTGGTGACTGAAAATAGTATCGGATATTTTACACGTTGCATTTGGATTTTTCATGGCATGATTTGGCATACAGATCTTATGCTATATAAATACCAACAATTTTAGCCATATGGAGGGCTATGAAATCCAAAAGTTGTTTCCCATATGCAACTTAATATTCAAATTGGAATTGTAGTGCAAATTCATTTACATCGGAGATATGCTACCCTCCTTTTAAAAGTAACAATAGTATAATATAATTTTAAGATAATAATGAGCTCGTGTGCTACCCATTTTTTAAATATAATTTTTATAGTATTTTATTTTTTTTATAACTTTTTTGAAAAATAAAATTAAAAGTACATTCCCCAAAAAAAATTCTTTCATCCAAACACATTCTATAAGGTTTTGTGTGAAGACAATGTCGACCCAACACTTATTGAGGCCTAAAATGATGTTTTGATAAATAAAAAATTAGAGGTCTTTTTAATACTAACAACAATATTTTACTAAAATTTTATTTAAAGTCTACATTTTTTATTTTATGATATACAAAATATTTTAATTAAATATTTCAAATAGTTGTATATTTTTATAATTGTGATACCTTTTACTTGTACAACTTAAATATTTTTATTTTTTTAGACCTAAATATATATGAAAATTTAATTATTTTTCATATGTCTAAAGCCCTAACTTTACTTTGTGTCATCTTTAAATAAATATGTGGTGTAAAAATTTCTTGCAGTCTTAAAATATTTAGTTAGTTATTACTCTCGTGCACCCCAAAACTCTCAACATAATATGGGTGAGTTTACGATTTTCAAGTATACATTATAAATTAAATATTTGTCATAATTAGAGGAACTAATTTATTGATTTTGAATTGGGGGGGCTGCAGGGGGTGTGACATCCCTATATACTATTCTTCACTTCAAATCGAACTCACTTCCCTTAGGTTTGACCAAATCTAGGTTGTTAAATAAACCAACAATGAAAGATACCAAATTTCTCTCATGCTTCATCACATGCATGTCACTAGCATTGTACCCATTATATTGAATACGACGAATGGGACCAAATTGAAGTTGAGTTTATAGATTCAAAAACAATAAGGGACATAGCCCCTACACTCTTGAGGACTACGAGGACTACCTTATTTTTTATCCAACGTGATCATTTTCAAGCAATTGCATCCGTTAAAAAATCAGTAGAGCACGTATGATATTGCCTCTTATCATTTATGTGTGTTGCAAAGTTCATTTAACATTAATGTTCTAAAATGTATAAGGGAATGAAATACACTAAAGAAATATAAAAACACTACGGTTTTGAACATATTTATGGTGTACGATCACAAGAGCTCTAAATTTTTATGGTATCAAATTTTTGTTAAAACATAACAAAATTATATAGTAATAAAAGTAATATAAAAATTATTCGTAAAAAAATATAAAGTTAGAATGGTTCAATTTTTTTTCTCTTGAATTCTAGGTCTAAATTTATATATAGTTGGTCTTTATAGTTGGATATATACCAAAAATGAAGGACTTTTTTTTTAGGCTAAATAGCACTCGTGGTTCCTTAACTTAATTTCAGTTAACATTTTAGTCTTTTATCTTTTTTTTCCCAGTTTGGTCCTCTATTTTAATTTTAAGTGATAATTTGATCTTTTATGTTTTAAAATGTCAACAATATTATCCTGTTTTTTTACAAAAATTCATCAAAATTTTCAACCAAAATCCATAAAATTAATTATATTCTTTCATATAATACAAATTTCATCAGATTCGTAACTCAAATATTTAAATAAACTCATATTTTCATTCTTTATTTCACTTAAAATTAAAATAAAGGACCAAATCGGGAAAAAAAGATAAAGGATTAAAACGTTAACTGAAATTAAGTTAAGGGACCACATGTGCTATTTAGCTTCTTTTTTTATCTTTATACTAAAATTACAACACTAAAAAATAAAATAAAAAATTGTCTTTCTCTATTCTCATACACTCGTTACTTCTTGGTCCCTCAAGTTTGTGAAGAAGAACAAAATAATCATATCATTTTCCATAAGAATTTGTTTTACCAACAATTGTTTGTCAATACTTCCATATAAAAAAAAAATCTCTCTAGTTGAGATGGTGATGGTTGAATGGAATATTGTCATGGAAATATGTGTTGATCACATAAAAAATAATCAAATTTATTATCATTATCTTAGCCATAAGATCCAAGATTAATTGATTAGTATGTATCAAAAACATAATGAATTGACTAATATCGCATAAAACATATCAAATTCATTATCATTATAAGACTTATAATAAGAATAAAGAATATGTATAAACAAAAGTATGACATCAGGTTCAAACTTTGCACAAAGCACCCAAATTCTTAAAGAAGACCTTGTATAAAGATATACTACTCTTGAATGAAATATAAACAAAAAGTATAACTGAAAAGTTGATGTATCTTGTTTTAATTTCTAACCAGATACATCAACTTTTTAACATATATATTGTTGCAAGAAGTTAACTAATCAATCCTCTTGTATCAAAGTAAATATTCATTTAAGTCTCACACTGAATAATGCAAAAAAGAAACAAGTAAAAAATTATTATAAGACAAATGTTAATGTTAAGGAATAAAATGTAGAAATTTTATTTTGAAAATTGTGTATTCAAGCCATCAAAACTTCAAAATTGTTTTTTTCAAAAAAATACTTTTATTTTGGAATTTTTTTATTAAACTCTAAGGGTACATGTTACCAAGAGGTTTATTATAGAGAGTTAGTTTAGGTTTTCTTTACCATGAGTGCACTGAGGATTTGGATGATGGTGTGTCTTTGAAGAGTTTACAATTTTTCAAAGCAAACATGTGTAAATTGTGAGGTATCTTTTATTTATGTTTTCTTCTTGTGTTAATGTGCTTATGCTTTTGGTGGAGATTTCCCCTTATTGGTTTCTCAATAATTGGCATCACAATTGATGTTTCTATCAAGGGAGGAAGAAAATCAACGTAGTGCGTTGCGCTATTCATTTGAAGAGAGATTAGTTCTTATCTTAGTTATAGATATTTGTTATAACTACATTGAAGTTGATGTTCCTTTGTTTAAATGTTTATTCATGTATGAGTTGCAAAGTCTAAAAGAGAAAACAATAAAAATGAAGAGTGCTCCTTCTACAAGTGTGGTTAGTAATGAGAATGACATTTTACTTTCTAGGAATGAAATTGATCACAAAGTAAAGAAATGAGAGACTTTAGATACATGTAAGGATGTAAAGAAAATATGTTATGCAAAAGTATGTAATTGTCTAAGTCCCACTTGAAATAATATGAAGGAGAAAGAAGTATAGAGTTATCCAAAGTATGCACTCATCCAAGAAATGTGAGAGTTAGAATATAAGAATGAAGTATATAACTGGAAATACAAAATTTTGATGTGACTTTTTCCCTTTTAAGTTTTTCCATTATTTAATCACTATGCCAAAAACTGTCTTTTACAGTGCTTTTTTTTAAGTCTTTTACAGCGCTTTTAAGCGCTGTAGTATCTAGTGCTGTAAAAGGATACAACAACGCTATTGAAAATACAAAAAACGCTGTAATAGGTCTCATATATAGCGCGCTTCTTATATTAGATTTATAGCACATTTTCAAAAAAGCGTTGTAATAGGTCTCATATATAGCACGCTTCTTATATTAGATTTACAGCGCTTTTTCAAAAAAACGTTGTAATAGGTGCCATATATAGCGCGCTTCTTATATTAGATTTACAACGCTTTTTCAAAGAAGCGTTGTAATAGGTCCCATATATAGCGCACTTCTTATATTAGATTTACAACACTTTTTCAAAAAAGCGTTGTAATAGGTCCCATATATAGTGCGCTTCTTATATTAGTTTTACAGCGTTTTTCAAAAAAGCATTGTAATAGGTTTCATATATAGCGCGTTTCTTATATTAGTTTTACAACGCTTTTTCAAAAAAACGCTGTAATAGGTCTCATATATAGTTATTTAACTAAGATTTACAGCGCTTTTTCAAAAAAGCGCTGTAAAAGGACTTAAAAAAAGCGTTGTATAACGTTTTAAAAAGCTCTGTAAAAGGATTTTTTATGGCATTTTTTAAAGAAGCGCTGTCTTTTTTATTACATATTATGAACATCAAATATCACATTCAGATTCTTCTTTTCAACATTAAAATTCACATCACAACAACAAATTCATATTCACATTCAACAATATCAATTACAAGTGTTTCACAGCAACAAATTATAATAAATTATAGTATGAATTACATATATTATCAGAACAAATTACATTCAACATATTTACAATATGAATTACATATTCACATAACAAATTACATCATGACAGTAGCAATATATTCACAGTATGAATTACATATTCACAGAACAAATTACATCATGACAGTATATCAACAAATTAATTACAAATTATATAATCTTCATTTCGAGGACAAACTAGCACCATTTTTCTTTCATTTCTTTGAGATCATTTTTAGAGTAAGTTGGGTTGAAGTTGTCAAAATACTGAAGCAAAATAAATTAGAATCATATATATATATATATATATATATATATAGTTTATATATGAAAATCAAAATATAATGAAAATAACGTACTGTTTCTGGAATTATATGTTGATTTAGATCAACAATCTCCTTCATGAACCTCATTATATAGGATCTGCAGTCTATGTTGTTAGTTTGACGCAAACACTATAAAATAAAACATGTACGCCAATAAATATTTATGCATTGATATTGTAAATGAAAATGTAAAGGCATATAATTAAGTTCTATAACAAAAATTTCAAACCTTTACTGGAAGCCATGTGATGTTGTTTGACTTATTCTTCGACACTGAAACACCCCTTTGAGCTCGGAAAACTTGCAGAGCACTATCAAATATATGTGATTATTATTCAATGACCAAACACATTATTTATATATATAGATGTTCTTTATATCAGGGTGATTGTTGAAATGACTGTGCAATGGGTGTAAATAATATACAATTTCAGAAGTCGCATTTATGGCAAACAACACCCAATGTTGCCTACAACAACACAAATTTGGTTGGCAAATTTGTTTACACAACTCATAATATCATAAATTAAAAAATATATAGATAGAGTATCTAATTACGTACCCTGAGTTGTATGGTGTCAGAAACATATTGTCTTTCTCTTTATTTTCTATATGTCTATCAACTACATTATCTAGATCGAGTTTAAACATAGATAGTTTATGCGGAGATAAGAATGAAAGTCTACTTGACAATTTACACGCGCACACCAACTTCTCGTACAAAAACCTTCAAATATAAAATTAGATTATAATATCAATAAATTAATGTGGCAGTGATGCAATTAAAAGGTAATTTATATCTTAAATAAAATATTTATATTACTTTATGTATATGCTGATTACAATAGCACTCAGCTCATTATGATCGAGAAGTTCGTATATTTGCTCTTTGTCAAGTAATTCTAAATACTCTTCTTCGAATATACTTTTTTCCATGTCTAGCATACGTGTATCATTGTTGCTCTTCATATTCATATTTGTTGCTTTGTCAAGACACTCACCAAATCGAGCAAGGCGTGGTTGACTTATTTTAGGAAGAGCAACTGATTTTCCTCGATCTAGTTTTTGCATTTTGGAAGGTTTATTTTTATCACGGACCTGCACCTGCGGTGCACCGAGTTTATTTTTTGTTTGAATCTGAAAAAAATAATGAGGTTGATCAGCTTGTTAGTTATTATAGTAGGCTAATCATTTCGTATACATGAATTGATGTATATGTCAAACCTTTTCTGGTGCCTTTTCTGGCGAAGTGACAGACTCGCTGCGAGGGATCTTATCATCATTCCCTTTAGCAACAATCTAAATAAATGAAATATAAAAGCGGAAAAATCAGCAATTACATATAATCAATCATAATCATACAACTAAACATACATAGCAATTAAAACATACCTCTTGATCAGTGCCAACAAGATGTTTCGGCCATGCCACATAGCTACCTGTTGCTTCTCCCAAAAGTTTCATATCTCCGTCGTTGTCGGGGATAGGCAACGATGCAAGTGGTTCTAAAGCCACCACAGATGAAACTTTAACATGGCCGGCAAGGACATCTTTGTTGTGCAATACTTCTCCCAAAGTATTGTACAATGTTCCTTTCCCAACCATGCGGGTAGGGGAAGACAAGTATATGCAGCAACGTGAAACACCCTAAATTAAATCAATGGTTAATACATAAGTATGTGAAACAATTAGGTTGAATGAATTTCTTATTTCGTTAAGTAATTAATTACCTTCGGTAGACTTTTACGACCAGTGTTGCAACTTCCATCTTCACTTTCTATTTGCATTTCACGTTGAAGTTGTTTTTCCTTATCTTTTTTAACCAAGTACGCAACTTGCTCCGATAGGGTTTTCAGTGCTTCTAATACTTGATCATTTGAAGGATTTGTGCGCTTCTCATGTGAAAAATAACTTTTGGGAGTCATGCCAAATCTTTTACCCCTCACACGGCCAGAATATTCAGGAACATTGAATATCTTGCCGAGAATGTCCCTGCAGCTAACTTTATTTCTATCTTGATTTTCAAGACTTTGTTCCAAATTTTCCTAAAATACATGTAGTATTAAAAAGATAAGTTCAATATCATTTTTAAAAGCCAATATTAAAAAATATTAAAGTGATAGTATACTTACACATTATTGAACAACTTGTTGAACATTTTCGTTATCCACTATTCCATCTTTATTTACGTGAGCCTCCTTCCACAAGATATGACGACCCAATGGTTGATCGGATTTCGTCTCTTGCAGCTGTTCGTTAAGACAAACAAAATACTAGTTATAAATTATAGTTTATAATCTAGCTAACAAAATGTATAAAAGTGATGTTTACTTACAATTTTTTGCTATAAACGCGCATACACCATACGCGATCTTTTGTATGGATGCACTGGGTTTTTTGCTCGCTCCCGATTTGCTATACTTATATTCTATATATAAATAAAAAAATAACGATCATGTAAAAAATATAAGATATGAATATGAATAAAACACACATACTAATAAAATAAATATTACCACAAATGCGGGGTCTGTGCGTTTAGCAACAAAAGAGGTCCACTCTTCAGGTGTTATGTAGTGTTTGAAAATGTTTGGAGCTTCAACATTCACATTTCCACACTTGTCTCTTAGGTAACAATTCGACAGATGGGATCTAAATCCTCTATGAATTTTACCGGCAACTCTAAGTACGTAATTTTTACGCACATCTTCAATGTTAAAAGCGCTCTGAAAACCAAATAAATAAAGAGTTTGAATTAAAGTATTTCAATGGAAAAAATTGTAATTAAGTAACAAAAAAGTGGAGTAAAAAAGTGGAGTAAAAAAGTTGATTACTTGTACATCACTCCACAATATGTCTTTAGCATCCTTCAATGCTTTGTCTCTCCAGTCATCGATTGTTATTGGGATATTTTGGCAGACAACAGCACCAATGTAGCTTACCATAATTGAACTGTTGGGCTCAATTGGCTGACCACTTTCATTCCATCCCACCTAATAAACTAATAGCTAGAGTGTAAGTGATTGCTTTCAAAAAAGAAAAAAGAAAAAAATCTAAACAAAAGTATAGTATATATACCTCAAATTTTATTCCGGTACTTCTTGCTATAATGACTTTTTGCATTATTCCAGTACTTCTTGCTATAATGACTTTTTGCATTATAGTATACATACCTCAGTGTTTACAACTTCTTCATTTTGACGACCTAAATCGTTGTTGGAATCCATTTATCTACACATTTCACACATTATAAGTTTAACGTGCAGTATAAGTTCAACATGCAGTTTAGTGACAACAACAGATTGAATAAATACAACATGCACTATAAGTTTAGTGACAACGAGATATGAATAACAATACCTATAGTTTAGCGTTACGACGTCGCAGAAATACAAATAGAAATCTCTTGTGCAACGAGAAGATATCACTAGGGTTCCACAGAGTGCTTTAAAAAACTGAACAAAAAGCGCCTTAAAAACCTTTATGGTCGTAGGGATAGAACTTAGTGAAAATGGAGAATAATGAAAACAG
Organism: Cicer cuneatum; assembly: GCA_037974295.1. NCBI lineage: Eukaryota > Viridiplantae > Streptophyta > Magnoliopsida > Fabales > Fabaceae > Cicer > Cicer cuneatum. The sequence continues at coordinate 11,321,856 of JBBPBO010000003.1, forward strand.
ATAGTACGTAATGAATGTGGACAGAGAGAAGGGTTCGCATAGGGAGAAGGGTTCGTATATGGAGAATGGTTCGTATAGAGAGTACGTAATGAATAAGGGTTTCACACTGCCAAGTTCGTAAGGGATCAGAATATACGTAATGAAGAAGAAAATAAAGAGGCGGTTTTTTATATTATCAGTTTACATAATATTATAAAAAACCCTTTTACAGCGCTTTTCCAAAGAGCGCTTTAAAAGACTATATAAAAAGTGCCTTAAATAGTATTTTATAGCGCTTATATACACACTATATAAAAGGTGCTATATGAGCATTTTACAGCGCTTTTTATACATAAGCGCTGTAAATGTTTTGTACTTGTATTTTATTTTTCCTTTTAGAGCGCTTTTTCCCATAAGCGTTGTAACGGCAAAAGCGCTGTAAATGTTTTGTACTTGTATTTTATTTTTCCTTTTACAGCGCTTTCTCCCATAAGCGTTGTAAATGTTTTGTCTCTTGTAATTGTAATTTTTTTTAAACCATTTACAGCGCTTATGGGCAAAAGCGCTGTAAATGTTTTGTACTTGTATTTTATTTTACATTTTACAACGCTTTTTCCTATAAGCGCTGTAAATGTAATTTTGCATTTTACTTGTAATTGTAATTTTTTTTTGAAACCATTTACAGCGTTGTAATATAATATCCATACTCATGGATACCAAATTGTTCATATCAACTTATATGATGAGTTCAGATTATAGTTAAAAAATTTATCAAATTGTCATCTCTAAAATAATTAATAATATAATTAAAAAAATTATATGATAAATAATATAAGCATAAAATCAAATACTCAGTTCTGGCAGGTCAAGTTACATGAAATTTTACACAATGAGTACATATCATTACATGACTTATATAAAACACATAAACACACTTAAGATGCCCTTCTTCTTTTCCTGGTGGGATTCACATTTGTTTATCCATTAACGATACGAAACAATGGATTAATCCAAATTCCCTCATCATGATTATCTCTAAGATATAAACCATCATCAGTTGAATCAATTTCACATGGTTGTGATGTCGCAAAGAAAATATCATTACCAACATCTTCAACGTTGTTGTTATCATCACTTATTTTATTGGTCGATAGGACAATAGATCATTTATCATCTGCAGGATCAATGACATAAAACACTTGTTGAGCTTGCGACGCTAAAATAAAAGGTTCATCTTTGTATCCCACCCTCCTAAAATCGACAAGCAAGAACCCGGACTCATCAATCTGAACGCCATTATTATTATCGACCCACGTGCAACTAAAGATGGGAATACGAAACATTGTGTAATTCAACTCCCATATGTGTTCGATAACCCCAAAATATGATAGATTTGAAAATATTGGGTTTTTGTCTTTTGCACTTGAGATATGCATCGCTTTAGCTGCTAGAGTGACTCCGCTATTTTGCATAGTGGTTTTCTCATCTTGTTTTGTGGTATAAAATGTATAGCCGTTAATTACATAACCGGTGTAAGAAAAGACATGTAAACTCGGGCCATTTGCTAGGCACCTCAATCTCTCTAAAATTGAAGTGGGGTCTATATCAAATTTTGAGCTAATGTGATTTTTTAGCCAATGGATAAAACTTCGATTGTGCTCTCGTGTTATCCAATTTTTATTCCTGTTCATGTTCAAACTAGATAACTAATCCATGTGTATTGTAACATACAGTTGAACCTAATCATCATTGTGCAAAACATACAATTGTGCCTTCTCCCATTCTGTTCTTGATATAGTCATTACTCTCTTTTCAACTATCCCTTCTCATGTTATTCTTCCCGAATGACAAGACATGGGAAGTCCTATGGATTCAACATTGATAGATATTTAGTACAAAATTCAGCAGCTTCTTCGACAATGTACCGTTCAACAATACATCCTTCTGATCGACTTCTACTTTTTACGTACCCTTTTAATATTTTCATATATCGTTCTATCGGATACATCCATCTCATGTAAGCTGGCCAACAAAGTTGTGTCTCCTTAACAAGATGAACAGTAAGGTGAACCATTATATCAAAAAACGAGGGTGGGAAATACATTTCAAGCTCAGACAAAGTAACAACAATTTCCCTTTGCAATGTCGGTAATTTCTGAGGATCGATCACTTTACAACAAATTTCCCTGAAGAAGAAACATAATTTAGTTATGGCTCGTTGAACTTTTTCAAGTAATTTTTTTATGTTTGAACTGTATCCTTCTGGAACTTTAACTTCGTGTAGAAATTTACACAAAACAATTTTTTCCTTTCTAGATAGAGTATGAGCGGCTTGAGGTAGATATGTGCGATTTCCTTTCTTTACGGGACCCAATTCATTTCTTATTCTCATATCGACCAAATCCAATCTTGCATTGATATCATCCTTAGACTTTCTCGAAACACTGAGTAACGTACCAATCACACTATCAAAGACATTTTTTTCGATATGCATCACATCGAGAAAGTATCTTATATACAATGACTTCCAATATGGCAATTCAATGAAAATTGACTTTTTCTTCCACCTAGTTTTGACAAGCTCTCCCGCAAATGGTTTGCCAAATTTATTGGTCAAACCTTGTACTTTTTCCAATATTTGATATCCAGTCGGTGCTTTTGGAGCAGTACCTTCCTCTGATTGTCCATTGAATGCATTTATCCACCCACGATAATGATGACTAAAAGGTAAAAATCTACGATGTCCAAGAAAGACGTTCTTCTTACAATGTTTCAACCGCATCCAATTAGTACTCTCTTCACATATAGGACATGCACACTGACCTTTAATGCTATACCCTGATAAATTACCATATGTTGGAAAATCATTAATTGTGCCGAACAACATAGCCCTCAAATTGAAACATTTTTCTTATACCCATCATAAACTTCCACACCTGACACCCATAAGTTTTTCAAATCTTCAATTAAAGGAGCCAAGTAAACGTCGATATCATTCCCCGGTTGTTTAGGTCCAGAAATTAACAGAGACAACATCATAAACTTCCGCTTCATACATAACCATGGAGGTAGGTTATAAATCAACAAAATCACATGCCACGTGCTGTGTGATATGCTTTGAAGACCATGTGGATTCATTCCATCAATATAAAGTGCAAGTCGTAGATTTCTTGACTCTCTACCGAAATCAGGATACTCGTGATCAATTTTTGCCCATTGTGGAAAATCTGCAGGATGTCGTAAATTTTCGTCTCTAATTCTTTCATCTGCATGCCATGTCAAGTGTTTTGAATCTTCTTCACTGCGATAGATTCGCCTAAATCTTGGTATTATAGGAAAATACGATACGACTTTTGTTGGAGTAGATTCTTTCTTCTTATATCGAGAGACATTGCATTTCGGACACGCCTTTAGTAATTCATATTCGTTTCGAAATAAAATGCAATCGTTAGGACACGCATGAATCCTTTCGTAACTCATGCCAATAGAGCACAAAATTGTTTTAGCCTCGTAGATTCGACTGGGAAGTTCATTATCATCTGGCAACATTTCTTTTAGGAGTGTTAATAATTCTGTGAAGCTTTTATCAGACCATCCATTTCTTGCTTTTAAGTTGTACAACTTTAATATCGCCGAAAGTCTTGTGAATTTAGTACAACCATTATATAATGGTTTCTCTGCATCACTCAACAAACTATCAAACATTTTAGGACAATCCCGAAGATCTTCTTCAACTGCTTTTGCAATATCTTCAACTCGGTCCCGCTCATATGTATCTGTGTTGAAATCATTTGAATCATATGTCGCATGACTGTCAAAACAAGTGTTCCCTTTTTTTTCTCACCATGTTTTATCCAACATGTATAACTTTTATCAATTTCATGCCATACTAAATGTCTTTACAATTCATCTGCATTAACGCTTTTTCCAAAACAACATTTTAAACAAGGACAAGTGATTCCAGTTGGGTCTTTTGCATTCTTCACTGCAAATTCAACAAACTCCTTCACTCCATTTTCATACTCTTTTGACAATCGATTGAGAGACATCCATTTCCGGTCCATTTTAATTATATGACCTATATGAATGCAGTAAGAACAAATCAGTCTATAACAATTTATCAATCTATAACACTATATATATATATATATGCATACAAGTTATATATATTTCAAAACATAACAGAACAGATCGAACAGATTTTATATGATTTATCATGTAAGAATTTATGAATGCAGTATATATGAATGCAGTATTACACGAATTTATCAATCTATAACATCATACAAATCTATAGTATATATAGACTAATATTGGAAAATAGAAACCAAGGTCCAAGGTCATGCACTAAGTCTGATTTCAAAACAGAACAGATCAAACAAATTTCAAAACAGAATAGATTTATCATCTAAAAATGATTTATCAGGTAACAATTTATCAGTTTTAGAGACAATAACAAATTAATAAATACAGTACATGAGACAACAATCATTCAGTAAAAATGGGCGCAAAGTAAAGGAGAGGAAAGTTCGTAATATAGTTCGAAGGGATAGAACGTATTTAATATGTTTTTATTTATTTATTTATTTATATATAACTGCTTATAATTTTACAGCGCTTTTGCCCATAAACGCTGTAAAAGGCTTTTAAAAATTAAATTTTAAAACATTTACAGCGCTTTCAAACAAAGTGCTCTTAAAAGCGTTGTAGATATAGTGTGTGGGCGCTATATTTTACAGCGCTTTTATCCATAAGCGTTGTAAAACGGCTTTTAAAAATTAAATTTTAAAATATTTATAGAGTTTACAGCGCTTCTATATTAAGCGCTGTAAATGTAGCGCTCTAAACGCGCTGTAAACTTTATATGAGAGCGCTATATTTTACAGCAATTTTACGCGAAGCGCTCTAAAAGGGCTGTAAACATTATGTGAAATCGCTATGACCCTACAATAGCGTTTTTCTGTAAATCCTAAGCCCTTCATGACCCTACAACAACGCTTTTTCTAAAACGCTTGTCATTAAAGCGCTGTTGTATCCTCCGTTATTTTTAAAATATTATACAACAGCACTTTTAGTTATTAAGCGCTTTAAAATGTGTGCTGTAAAAGACCATTTTTGACATAGTGAATCTAATTTATTTATCATTTTATCCTTCACTATTTAATTAAATAATTGAAATTTCAAATATCTATATCTATAACTATAATTTAAAACTTGTGCAAACAGAAAAGCTATAATTTATAACTACAATAAAAGCGCTTTAAAATGTGTGCTGTAAAAGACTATTTTTGACATAGTGAATCTAATTTATTTATCATTTTATCCTTCACTATTTAATTAAATAATTGAATTTTCAAATATCTATATCTATAACTATAATTTAAAACTTGTGTAAACAGAAAAGCTATAATTTATAACTACAATAAAAAGGATACATTTTTAATTTGGTGTAGCCTATTTTAATTCTTAAATTTTCGTGAATAGTTGTTCACATAATAGAATGCTTATTATCTAGTTTCTAACAATCAAACTCATCCACAAAAAATAACTTTTTTTCTTTCTAATTGTTTTCAATCAATTTGTTATAATTTTATTTTTGTGTTTGAATATACTGCAAATTCTACTGCATTATTGATAAATGTTTGAAAATATATATATATAGAGAGGGGTAAAAATACATACATCGTCCTTTAATTTTGGCCTAATTTTCACTTAAATCCTTTAAATCTTTTTTTTTTCTTTTTGAATTGATCCTTTAATTTATATTCTATTTGTACTATTATCAATTGTCTCGCTTTCAACAACGATCAGTACAATTGAAAACATATTATCATTAAAAAGTCTACTAAAGCCGAAACATTAAATCTCTCGTACTAATCCTTTTTTGTTCTTGATAATAACAAGCATATCAATCCTTCATAAAATATTCATCAAACATTATAAATGATCTACTTTTATACGCACTATGAACATACATGCACAAAAATATCCATTTGTACGCCAACAATGAGGAGACTTAAATCTTATTCTAGCTAAAATAGAGAGAGAAAGAAAATGCTTTTAAGAAAATATTATGCCACATAAAAAATGAAAAATTACACAAAGCAATTTATCGACAAAAGAAATATGTAACAAGTAGGGCTGGTCCTCATATTTTAAGCAAACCGATAAAATGATACCTATATGACTATTTAAATATCATTCTATTTGCATTTTTATTACAAAATCATCAATGGTATGTCATAATCAACAATCTTTAAAAAATTGATTTCAATAGAAATTAAAACAAGATTATTTAATCTATTTCGTGACATAATAAATCTCAAATAAGACTAATTATTTCAATTTAGAAAAATTTCATTTAGCATATGCAACAATAACATCAATATGTAATATTATTCTATATGTCGTGCATGCATTAGGAAATGTATATACCATTAATTACTATGTAAAATAAAAATTTGGCACCCAAAAAATATGGGGACCTGGGCAACCGCCCCTCTCGCCCATGCTCCTTACAAGAAAACTTAAAATTAACCATTAAATTTTCTCCACGCCTTGTTATCGTGGGTAAATTTTCCATTTTTGACGATTTACCCATGACTTACCCATTAGTGAAGACAATATTTGATATTGAATTTTCTAAAACTTTATCAACAGTTTCGCTATGGATAATTATCTATGACTTTGACTTGTGAGTAATTACCAACAGCCAAACCTTGGATAAGAGTGATATACTCTTTCAAATATTTTAATTTACTGCTTATGTTTGCCTCCAAATAAGATTTAATTATTTAAACTAATAAAAAAACAACTTGTTATAAATAAAATATATAACAAATTCCCTTTCTTTTCCTTCGGTCACTCTTCTGCTTAGGTCACCATTATCTATGCTTCAATCCCTCTCTTCTCCTTTGAGCGTACGTTCATGAGCACACGAAGTAGATCAAACCATTGAACTTTGTTTTTTGATTTTATAGTTGTGTCTCTTCTGTTTGGTGGTGAGTTACTTCCATTTTCTTATTTTTCAAAATTATTTATTCTTCCTTTTAGTGTGAAACTAATGAAACCATTGTTCAACTTCTTCTCTCTACATCGCTGCAATTGATGACTTTGGGGTTTTCATTCCCTCCCATCGACTTCAACACAAATTTCTCCCCCATTTTAAAACCCTAATCTTGTTTGCAATCTAAAATCAATCAATGTGAATGTTAATTTCAAAAAGCGTGTAAATCCCCTTATGGTGGAGGACAATATTCGTGTATTCTACTTTACATTTCAACCAATTCAAATATGGCAAAGAGGTTTGGATATCTCTTTATTTGATCTATATTTCTATTGCCCTCTCTTGATTTGTGTTTTGGCGTCTAAATTTGAGTGAACGAAGGGAGGCGGAATTTATTTCTTCGAGATCGAATCAAAGCAACATAGAGAAGTTTTAGGACTTATTTTCGATGAGCCTTTTTCCAACTATTCTGTGGTCGTGGGTAATTTGTGGGTAAATCAGCATTACCTACAACTTTTGATAGATACATACGAGTTTTGGTCGTGGGTAATAGGAGAATTTCTTGTAGTGGCTCAGGGCTACCATTGGTAGCAAATAATATACCCGGTGTTGGAATATTATTGACCAATAATATTATGTGGGCATTAATTTTTATTATAATTATATTAGCTATTTTCCAATAAGTACCTTATAAGGCTAAATTGATTTCTGATTAAATTACAAATTAATTGATATGAGCCAAAATTATTATGAGTGGATGTCACATGGTCCATTTGAGAATAATGAGAACTCAATGGGTCATCATGCTATGTATAGGCTATGGTCTCTAATACCGTACACATGCACACAAAAATGTAACATCTCGAGTTTTAAACAGCGCGAGTGTATTTTTTTTAACCAAAATAAATAACAGAATTTTCAGAATTAATTCAAAGGAATTTAAATAAAATAAAATTTAGTCATCTCATAAAATAATCCATCTTAAATTCAAATGACAAGAATAATTAAATAATTACATCGTAAAGATAACTAAGTAATTAAAATTTGGGAATTAATACTTTTAATACAACAAACGATAATACGTCAACAAAAGTTAGTGTCATAATATCTCCAAAAACATCCGGATCGCGGCCCACCAAAATACTATCAGAGTGCAGAAAAATGTACAATTATCCAAAAATAAATAATTACATCCACTGAGCTCAAGACCCTATACAAAAAGTCTAAAATGATCATGCACTAAAGCTACAGTAGCAAGGGTTCCCTCCACATCCTATACAAGTCTCGTCTGACTCCGCGACTCGCCTCGATGTGACATCCTCCTCCTCATCATATAGGGAAGAATCAGTCTCCTCCGAAGTCAGATCTACCCATGATCTGGGTCGCTTGGGCGGTGCCGGAATCTCAAAGCAATCATCTGCTGTCCTAGACGGACCAGGAATATCAACTGCTGCTAGTGTCGGTCCTTTATTCTTCTCTCCCGCCTCGGATTCACGCACAACACTTCCAGCTACTGGGTTATGAATCACCACACCTACTGTAGCCTCCATCTCAACCCCTACAGCCGGACCCTCCACGTCCGTAAAAACCCCGTACTCCTCCAATATCAGTCTGGAAGGTACCGGAAAGTCAATCCTCGCGTGAGTGTGCTCTACGTAAGCCACTGCCCCGTCGATCCTGCATGTCCTCGTCAATCTCCCCGTGTAAGTAGCCCTGCTTGAGGCGGGGTCATACACCCAAGCAGTAGGCAAGTGACGGTCAATGAAATCTAGCGACGTTTCCACAATAACAGTAAAGTGTCACCGACTGAAATTAACAATTACTACATAGCAATTATTTCAAAGATCAAATACTTTCATGGCATGTTTAAATGATATGACAACAGTAATTATGAAGTATGCTTACTTATTAAATATATACATAACATCTTTGCAAAATAGTCATTTTTAATATTAATCATATTGCAAGTACAACCAAAATCAGCAATCACTAACACCCATTTGACACTTAGAATTCATAAGATACTGGAAACCCTCGGTTTCCACTCATCAACTCATTTTCAAATATGACTCACAGTCAACCATCCCGATGCAATATGTAAATGCCAATGTACACAACTCTTGGAATTACCAAGGTGCAGCCTCTCACAGACCATCACAATTTTCAAATAGATTGGACCGTCTAATACACGCGGAACCATTCTGTAGCCCGGATAGAATAGACCGTCTATTACACGCGGAACTATTCTACAACCCATCACAGTTACTACATTTACGTGTATTAGCCTCTCACAGGCCAAATACACAGAAGCTAAATCCTCACAAGGATAGAATGGACCGTCTAATACACGCGGAACCATTCCGTAGCCCGGATAGAATAGAACGTCTAATACACGCGGAACTACTCTATAACCCATGGTTACTACTTAACTTCGCGGCCCATCACGGTCACTGCATCAACTCTGTGGCCCATCGCGGTCACCACCTGACTATGCAATGCATGGACATGCTATGTTTTCTCTTCACTGAAAACAGTATGCAAAACCAATCTGAAATCATCTCAAACCATCTCAAAAACTTCACATAAGTTTGTCATATACCTTCCAAATGTTTCCCAACTCTTTGAGTGCATAAACCAATGTTTAAAATAGAGTTTTTGAAAAAAAATAATCTGTATTCGAATACATATGCAAAAAACAGTGAAAAATCAGCATTTCTGTATTCGAATATGAGGTTGTCGTAGTCGAATACATATGCGAAAACAGTGGCAAAAATCACGTATTTATATTCGAATACAAAGTGTCGTATTCGAATACGACATTCCAATTTTGAATAAAAACTGGAAATTTACAGGAATGTATTCGAATACACTAGTACCGTATTCGAATACACATTTGAAAACAGTAAGATTTTCCAGAAAACTTCAACATGTTTTCAAACTCTTTTCTTTGAGAAACCAACACAAACACCAAACATAATCGCAGCTTCTTTAACCACAAAACCCAGAACATGCTCAACACATATAATTGATTCTACTCATCCACACAACAACAAAAACATCATCAATGCATCAACTAAAGGAGCAACAACACAGAACATCAACATCATGCATATTCATCATTCATAACCACATGCAAGGAAGTTTCAGTATAAAAAACAACAACAAAAACATCGTCAATGCATCAACCAAAGAAGCAACAACACAGAACATCAACAACAGCATCAACAGCATGCATTTTCATCATTCATAACCACATGCAAGGCAGTTTCAGTATCAAAAACAACAACACCATTTTTAACACACATAACTCATAACAATCATCCATCAAACATGCATTTACAACCCTAAATGCAATCTAGAAAGTTGGAAGGTGCCCCTTACCTTAGTTACGTTTACTTGTCCGTTTACGTTACCGCGACAAAAGCCGGCGACACTTCCGCTCACGTCGTCGCTACGAAAGTTAGTTCTGTAGCACCGTGAAGATGAGAGGAACGACTTTCCTTCTTGCACTTTCTATTTCGACTCTTGGATTTCCAAGTAATTTGACTTTTGAGTATCCCTCTTTTATTACCACCAACACAAAACAATTTACAAAGAAGAGAAGGAAGGAGAAAAAGGTTCACGACTAGTGAGGGAAGAAAAGGAAATGTTTCTGATTTCTTTTCTTGCCTTTCACTTCTATATATATATAAGTATATATCATTGCCACCTCACACATAATACATATTAATATTATAATATTACTTGACCATCAATTAATTAACTACTCTTGTCGTAATTAACAGATAACATCTTAATTAACTGTCTGATATTTAATTGCTCGTAATTAAATTAATTTATCCTTCATTCAATAATTTTAATTCATCTCAAAATAAATATTTATATATATATATATGTAAAATATACATATATTAAATATTTTACAAACATTCCAAAATTACACTTGATATTAATCCATAATTTATTTTAAATTTAAGGGTCTTACATTACTACCCCCCTTAAATTAGTTTCGTCCTCGAAACTACGTGTCGATAAACAATTCAGGATGTTGTACCCTCATCTTTCTCTCTAGTTCCCAAGTTGCGTCTCCCTTAGTCGGATTCCAAATCACTTTGACTAGTGGAACTTCCTTGTTCCTCAACTGTTTAATCTTTTTGTCCTCAATCCTTACAAGTAATACTTCAAATGACAGATTATCCTTCAGTTGAATTGTGTCTGGTTCGATCACATGTGACGGATCCGAAATATATTTCCTTAACTGCGACACGTGAAACATGTCGTGAATATTGGACAAAATCGGAGGTAAAGCAATCCGATAAGCCACTGGTCCAATTCGTGCAGTAATCTGGTATGGTCCAATAAACTTCGGAGTCAACTTTCTTGATTTAATAGCTCTACCAACTCCCATTGTAGGTGTGACCCGTAGAAACACATGACCACCCTGCTCGAATTCCAAAGGTCCGTGACGCTTGTCAGCATAACTCTTCTGACGATCCTGTGAGATCTTCATTTTCTCTTTGATCCTTTTGACTTTCTCTATAGTCTGTTCCACCATCTCAGGTCCTACAATCATACTTTCTCCGTCCTTATACCAGCATAAAGGCGTCTGACACTTGCGTCCATACAAAGCCTCATATGGTGCCATTCCAATACTTGCGTGAAAACTATTGTTGTAGGTAAACTAAATCAATGGCAATACATCATCCTAACTCCCTCTATCATCCAATACACATGCTCTCAATAAATCTTCCATGGTCTGATTTGTTCTCTCGGTTTGCCCGTCTGTTTGCGGATGGTAAGTTGGACTCAATTTCAGTTTCGTTCCCCAATAAATGCTTCATGCAGCGCTCCCCAAAAGTGAGACGTGAACTTTGGATCACAGTCCGATATGATACTCGATGGAACTCCGTGTAATCTCACAATCTCAGCAATGTAGATCTCCCTCAGCTTATCTACCTTATAAGTGGTCTTTACTGGTAAGAAATGTGCGGATTTTGTCAATCGAATCATTCTTCCTCCTTGGCTTTGGCAATCCATGGAAATGCTATCCCAATTCCATTCCGGTATGTCCAAAGGTTGCAGCATTCCAGCAGGTCGTTGATGTTCCACTTTCGCTTTCTGACATGTCAAACAAGCTGATACATATTCCGCAACATGCCTCTTCATTCCTGGCCACCAAAAATTCGGTCGTAAGTCTTGGTACATCTTTCTCGCTCCAGGACGAATACTCAATTTACTCTGATGAGCCTCTTCCAAAATTGTTCTCATAAGATCTGCAACTGCAGGAACACAAATCATCCTATTACATCTCAAAATGTTATCTGGTCCAATCCTGAACTCAGTTGTCTTTCCTTGCACTGTTAGATTCCTCTTTTCTTGGATTAATGCGTCATCTTGCAAGTTCGCAATCTCCTCAAGTAGTCCACTCAAAATTTTTATCATTCCACACTTTAAAATTACTCTACGTCCAAGTGTAGATCTCTAAATGCTTTCCACAACTCTTGTTGTCTGGCCATTATCATTGAAGATACTGACACACTTCCTCTACTTAATGCATCAGCCACCACATTGGCTTTCCCAGGATGGGACTGCAATGAAAAATTGAAATCCTTGAGATTCTCCATCCATCTCCTTTGGCGCATGTTCAATTCTTTCTGATCAAACAACTATTTCAAACTTTTATGATCACTGAATATTGTGATCGTGCATCCATATAAGTAGTGCCTCCAGATCTATAATGCAAAAACTACCGCAGCAAGCTCTAAATCATGAGTAGGATAGTTTCGGTCGTGAGTTTTCAACTGCCTTGAGGCGTAGGCTACAACTTTCTTGTGTTGCATCAAAACACATCCCAAACCTTGGTGAGATTCATCACAGTAAACCTCATATGGTTCCTCTGGTTGTGGCAAGACCAATACTGGTGAGGTTGTCAACTTTTCCTTAAGCAATTGAAAACCTTCCTCACACTTCTCTGTCCATGCAAACGCTAATTCTTTCTGGTGAGGATTGTCAAAGGAGACACAATCTTAGCAAATCCTTCAATAAATCTCTTGTAGTATCCTACAAGTCCGACAAAACTTCGTATGTCTGTGATGGTCTGAAGCTGTTTCCAAGCAAGGATTGTCTCAGTCTTTGCCGGATCTACAGTGATTCCTTCTTTTGTTATCACATGTCCCAAGAAATTCACTTTCTCTAGCCAAAACTCGCACTTCCACAAATGCTTCTGTCGTAAAACTTCAAGAACTTGACGTAAATGCTCTCGATGTTCTTCTTCATCCTTTGAATAAATCAATATATCATCGACGAACACCACAACAAATTTATCCAAGAATGGGCTAAACATTCTATTCATATAATCCATAAAAATCGCTGGTGCATTCGTAGCTCCAAATGGCATAACAAGATATTCATAATGTCTGTAACGGGTTCTGAAAGCAGTCTTTTGAATATCTCCTTCTCTTACCCGAATCTGATGGTATCCTAACTTCAAATCGATCTTTGAAAATTTAGTCATCTCATAAAATAATACATCTTAAATTCAAATGACAAGAATAATTAAATAATTACATCATAAAGATAACTAAGTAATTAAATTTTGGGAATTAATACTTTTAATACAACAAACGATAATACGTCAACAAAAGTTAGTGTCATAATATCTCCAAAAACAATCGGATCGCGGCCCACCAAAATACTATCAGAGTGCGGAAAAATGTACAATTATCCCAAAATAAATAATTACATCCACTGAGCTCAAGACCCTATACAACAAGTCTAAACTGATCGTGCACTAAAGCTACAGTAGCAAGGGTTCCCTCCACATCCTATACAAGTCTCGTCTGACTCCCCGGCTCGCTTCGATGTGACGTCCTCCTCATCATTATACAGGGAAGGATCAGTCTCCTCTGAAGTCAGATCTACCCATGATCTAGGTCGCTTGGGCGGTGCCGGAATCTCAAAGCAATCATCTGCTGTCCTAGACGGACCAGGAATATCAACTGCTGCTAGTGTCGGTCCTTTATTCTTCTCTCCCGCCTCGGATTCACACACAACACTTCCAACTACCGGGTTAGGAGTCACCACACCTATTGTGGCCTCCGTCTCAACCTAAAGTCGAACCCTCCGCGTCCGCAAAACCCCGTACTCCTCCAATATCAGTCTGAAAGGTACCGGAAAGTCAATCCTCACGTGAGTGTGCTCTACGTAAGTCACTGCCCCGTCGATCCTGCATGTCCTCGTCAATCTCCCCGTGTAAGCAGCCCTGCTTGAGACGGGGTCTGTAACGCCCCAGATTTTTGGTCCAAAACGTTACAAAAAAATAATTACTTTTAGATAAATTTACGATAATTTTTTTTTAAGAATAAAAACATCTAACATTTATCCATTTAAATAATTAGTAACAATCACGTTTATTTAATATTATTAAAAAATGTTTATTGAAAAACTAAAACTAAAAAAGCTTACTAAAGTTTAGTGACAAAGATTTAAAAATAAAAAAATAGACATAGAAATGTTGCGGTAATATTTATTATTACAAAAATTATCTTGAAAACCCCATTTTTACCCCACGTTCGCCGCACATTAATACTCATCAACTACTCTTGAATCTCCTCGAACTCATTAGTACCTAAAATGTTGTTGTAAGGGTCATTTTTTTCCATCATCCACATTAAACCAAAGCTAAACATATAGAAGAATAACACAAAACATATAAAGGTAAAAACTTCTAATTTAAAAGAAAAAAATGTGTAAACGGTAAATCGTATATAAAAATATATGTATAATGTATGCTCCTAAAACTATATGATCCGGATATAAACCTGCCACTAAGGCAACTTCCACACAGAAAGATCACCCATACCAATTGGGAAAATAAACATGCCACTAAGGAAACTCCCACGAAGATACATATGCCATGACATGACCATATATTATCACAATTATCCACGCACACACCCCACTAAGAATCATGTCATATGCATTCAAAAAAAATCACCTTTTTAAAACCATCATCTTATTCACATCACAAAGATCACATATCACACATCCTTATCATGAGAATCATATATTCATAGACAAAATCATTAAATAATAATTTTCACCACGTACGCATAAAAATCGGGACTTGACTTCATTTACACCGTAAAGATTAAAACTTTATATATAACAAGAAACTTCAAACTCCAACTCATAATACATCATCAAAATCAAAACTTTATCATATATATAACATAAGAAAAATCATATTTTGCTTCATATCCATCACAAAAATAAAAACTCTATCATGTATAATATAAAAATTCATATTTTACTTCTTAAAAAGACATACATTACATATCGAACTCAACGTAAAAGATTTCAGATTCCATTATTTTATTTTATTAGTCTACATTTATTTTTTTCAAAAGCAAGCAATTACAATTATTAGTTACATGTCATCGAACTAACAGTCTAACTCAAATTTGTGTGGGGAAAAGCCCTTACCTTAGCTCTAAGCTCTTCCTAGTACGAAGCTCTTCCTAGCAACAGTCTAACTCATTTATTTTCTTCCTAGTACGAAGCTCTAAGCCCCCACGAAGTTGTTCACACGAAAAGTTTGCTGCACGAAGGAGATGAGGTGTGAAGGAGATGACGGCTAGGGTTTCGGTATTTTTTTCTGCTTACTATTACTTAGTATGGAAATATTGTGGACTTTAGGGAAAATTTAAAGTGGAGATTATTGGGTAGATAGTGTTGGGCCCAAATAAAGAATAGAAGGGAGAAAATATTATTTTATTTATTTATTAGTTTTTTTTTCTTAACCTTGATCGTACAAAAACTAAGCCACCAACCCCAAGCCTAAATTTCTATTATGGGTTGGGTCACACCTAGCCACAAACCATGAGCTCAAATTATTCTTGTACTAAAATAACATATATATATATATATATATAATTATATAAAACTTCTCCATTGATTAAATAATTCTTACTAATAATTTTATCAACTACAATAAGTCGAACAAGGCAATATTCACCCCCTTAAAAACAGTTTCATCCTCAAAACTAGTCTAACATGAAAAGGTTAGGGTAGAGCTCTCTCATTTTTTCCTCTAATTCCCAAGTTGCATCTCCAGTTGTTTGGTCCCAAATTACCTTGACCAATGTGATCTCCTTACCTCATAGGTGCTTAGTAGTCCTGTCTCCAATTCTCAATGGTGGAACTGCAAAAGAAAGGTTCTCCTTCAACTAGACACGTGGAACACATCATGCAGCTTGGCAAAACTCGGAGGCAAGGCAATTTGATAAGCTACTAGACCCACACGTTGGAGGATCTGGTATGGGCCAATGAATTTAAGAGTTAACTTCTTAGACTTTAGTGCCATACCAACTCCAATAGTAGGCGTCACTCAAAAAAATACATGTTCACCCTCTTGAAACTCCAGCGGTTTCCTCCGTTGGTCGGCATAACTCTTTTTTCTGCTTTGTGCTGCCTTCATCCTTTCTTGGATCAGATGGACCTTATCTGTGGTCTGTTGTACCAATTCTTGCCCCACAATTAAGTTCTCACCATCCTGATACTAACACAAGTGGGTTTGGCACTTACGCCCATACAGAGCCTCGTACGGTGCCATCCCAATGCTTGCATGATAGCTATTGTTGTAGGTGAAGTCAATGAGAGGCAATATATTATCCCAACTTCCTCGTTCATCCAGCACACACGCTTTCAGTAAATCCTCTAAGGTCTGAATAGTGCTTTCTATTTGTCCATCGGTTTGAGGGTGATAGGTCGAACTCAATCTCAACATAGTACCCAACGCCTCATGTAATGCTCTGCAATGTATATCTCTGCAAGCTTAGTCACATCATAATTAGTCCTCACGGGTATGAAATGGGCATATTTGGTCAACATGTCGACAATCACCCAAATGGAGTCAAACTTCTGTTGAGTCTTAGGCAATGCTACCACAAAATCCATGGATATACTATCCTATTTCCATACTGGTATGTCTAATGGCCTTAGTAGTCCCCCTGGCTTTTGATGTTCTACCTTAGCTTTCTGACAAGTCAAACACCAAGCCACATATTCTGCTACTTGTTTCTTCATTCCCGGCCACCAAAACTTCTGCTTAAGGTCTTTATACATTTTGGCAGTACCAGGGTGAATACTCAGCTTGCTTTTGTGGGCCTCATCCAAGATAGTCCTCCTTAATTCGGTATTGTCAGGTATACAAACACGTCCATTACATCTCAAAATATCATCTGGGCCCACCTTGAATTCAGGTGCCCTGCCAACCTCGATCAACTTCGTTTTCTCTTGAGTCAACACGTCTGTAACTTGGAGAACTTTACTCTCATTCATCAGTTCACTATCTATAATGATCATTCCACAGTGCACTTTCCCCAATGGAGAATCCAAATTAAGATTCAAGTCACATAACTTCTCTAACAACTCCAAGCCCTTGATTGTTACAAAAGAGAGATGAACGCGCTTCCTGCTTAGGGCATCAACCACCACGTTCGCTTTCCCTGGATGGTAATGCAATGTGAACTCATAATCTTTAATAAACTCCATCCATCACCTCTGCCTAATGTTAAGCTCCTTTTGATCAAACAAGTATTTCAGACTCTTATGGTCACTAAATACATCAAAACTACACCCATACAGATAATGTCTCCAAATTTTTAATGCAAAGACAATTGCAGCTAACTCCAAGTCATGAGTGGGATAATTCTTTTCATGCACCTTCAATTGCCTTGAAGCATAGGCCACTACTTGTTTGTTTTGCATCAGTACACAACCCAATCCTTGATATGAGGCATCACAATAAACTTCGTAAGGCTCTTCTGGTTGTGGCAACACTAACACTGGAGATGTAGTTAGCTTCTCTTTCATCAATTGGAAACTTTTCTCACATTCCTCAGTCCAAGCATAAATCTGGTTCTTCGTAAGGTGTGTCAAAGGAGCAGCAATCTTGGCAAATCCCTCAATAAATCTCCTATAGTACCCAGCCAACCCCAGAAAACTCTTAATCTCTTTGACTGTATGCGGTTGGTTCCATGCCATCACGGCTTCTACCTTGGATGGGTCGACAGCGATCCCTTCCTTAAAAATAAAATGTCCCAAGAACTTTACTTTTTCCAACCAAAATTCACATTTTTCCTAGATTGGCATATAGTTGTTGCTTCTTCAGTACTTGCAGAACTTGACGCAAATGTTCCTCATGTTCCTCCGGACTCTTGGAATATATCAAGATGTCATCAATAAAGATCACCACAAACTTGTCTAAGAACGTACGGAAGATACGGTTCATATAATCCATGAAGATAGTTGGCGCATTGGTCACTCCAAAAGGCATCACCAAGTACTCATAGTGCCCATATCGCGTTCTAAAGGCTGTCTTGGATATATCATCTTCTTTCACTCGAATCTGGTGGTATCCTGACTTTAGATCAATCTTAGAAAACACATCTGCCCCTCTAAGTTGGTCTATTAAATCATCAATGCGAGGTAAAGGGTATCTGTTTTTTATTGTGCCTTTGTTGAGCTGTCGATAATCAACACACAATCTCGACTTTCCATCCTTCTTCTTGACCAATAACACAGGGACTCCCCATGGTGACACACTAGGCCGAATGAATTTCTTAGACATAAGGTCTTCCAATTGGTTCTTTAGTTCTGATAGCTCTAAGGGGGCCATTCTATAAGGAGCGATAGAGATGGGTCCAGTACCTGGAATAACATCGATAGAAAATTCGACATCACGGACTGGGGGTAGTCCTGGTACGTCTAGTGGGAAAACCTCAAAGAAATCCTTCACTACCGGGATCTCATCGACAACAACATTTGGACTCATGATTACTGAGTTGAGAAACACATACTTCTGGACTCCTCCCTTCAGAGAAAACTTCAATCTGTTGGCTGAAAGGAACATCAAAATATCGGGATCTGGAAATATCACGTTCCGTTGGGCACAATCTAACATGATGTAGTTGCTAGACAACCAATCCATTCCCAAAATTACTCCAAGATGTTTCAGAGGAATACAAATTAAATCGATCTTAAAATTCATTTTAAACACAGTCAACGAGCATTGCAAACACACCAAATTACATTTTACTGGTTCAGTAGAGGGAAGGGTAACCATTAAATCGAATGGTAAGGTAATGACATCTAGTTGGAGCGATTCCACCCAATCTAATGAAATAAACGAGTGTGTTGCCCCAGAATCATATATCACATAAAGTATTTTTCCAACAATAAAACACTCACCCTGGATAAGTTCTGAGGAACATGGTGCTTCTTCTCCTCTAATGTGATAAACACGTCCTCGAGCAGTAGGGTGTGCCACATCCTTGTCGTTGACAGTATCCTTCTCCCGACAATCTTTTGCCATATGGCCTGGTTTCTGACAAGCATAACATATCCTGGTTCTTCTTGGACACTCAGTCAGCCTATGTCCATAGTGATAGCATCGAACAATATGCGCCTGGTTTTGTGTTGGACTCTGATGCCTCTGATCTCCCCTGTTTTGGGGTCCTGGTCGATCTCCAGTAGTCCCCTGTGGGCGGGCATACTGCTTCTTCTATTGGAATTGACTGCCTTTGTTTTGTTGGTCACCATTTCCATATTTGAAAGTAATATTTAGAGATAGAACCCCATAATTAAATGGTAAGGTTGTGTTTGATTTCCTACCTGAGGTCTCGTTGGTCCCCCAATAGCACCTCTGTTCAGGCGACCCCACTTTCAAACGTATCTCTAGAGGTCCCACAGACTCCTTAATTTCATATCTGAGCCCGCTTTCAAACCTCTCACACATTTACTCTTCATCCATTTGCTTACGAAAGTAGAGAAAATGTTTTGCTAGGGACTCAAACTTTGCGGCATACTCGGACACTGTGAGACTTTCCTGATATAGTCTCAGGAATTGGGCCTCCTTCTCAGCCCTGGCACTCTTTGGAAAATATTTTTCCAAGAACTTTCTCTTGAAAACTTCCTAGGTCACCTCTTCGTGATTTCCTTCCATCATTTGCCTCGCCCCTCGCCACCAGTTTTCAGCTGCACCAATCAACAAATAGGTGGCATACTCCACCTTCGTGTCATCTGGGTAGTGGAGGTCATGCTCCCCTTTAAATTTTGGCGGATCTTGCCTAAGGAATTCAGTCAGTCCTCTTGTTGCCATAGCTGCTTCCTCCCTCAGGTCCCTCTGCGCATTACGTTGAGCCTGGTCTATAGCTTGTTGAGCTTGAACTGCAGCTTGTTGGGCCATTTGGCAGCCATTGCATTCATGGCTTGGATTGCTTCAGTCATGTCACTTACTCCCTGGGGCAATAGTCGATTCGCGCGACGAGCCATACTTCCTACAAATTATCTAATCAGGATAACACTGCGATCTCATTGTAACCTTAGGGTCGTAAGGAATATTTTATTCACGCCTATATAGTAGGTTCGAGTCACACAATAAATTGTGTACTAGGGGGGTTCCCAGGAAAGATAGGTGAGTCTACGGACCACTTAATAACCAAGTCTTTTCTTAGCCAGAATCCCACTACTACAACTTTTTACGGTATTACCTTCCCTTCTATTATGGGGACAATAGCTTTAGGTCACACGATAAGTCGTGTACTAGTGGGGTTCCCAGGAAAGAGAGGTGAGTCAATGGACCACTTAGTAACCAAGTCTTTCCTTAGCCAGAATTTCACTAATACAACTTTTTACGGTGTTACCCTTCACTTATATTATGGGAATCATACAATTTTATATCAGTTAGAGATTTACCGCATTGTCTTTATTACAAAAATTTAGGTCATAACACAAAATTAAGTAATTAAGGAACATTCATAATCATTATAAATTCAATTGGCCTAATTAATTTCATAATTAAGGTGGAGACCAATTAAATTTCGTATGTTTTCAAATCAAATCAATCTAATTTATTACGCAATAATTTCACGGTGTAACAAAATAACAACTAATCATTTATACATTTTAAAAAAAAACATCAATCAGTTTCAATTAATTAATAATGTCATAATAGTAAATTCATAACGTCATAATGTCATTAAATCACGATTATTAAATCCATAACATACAAACAATTATTAAAAATTCAAATCACGAGTAGTAAATTCATAACATCATAATATTAAATTCATAACGTCGTTAATTCACGAATAATAAATTCATAACATACAAACAATAAAAAAAATTAAATTACGAGAGTAAATTCATAACATCATAATATTAAATTCATAACGTCATTAATTCACGAATAATAAATTCATAACATACAAACAACAATTATTCAAAAAAAAAATTCAAATCAAGAGAGTAAATTCATAACATCATAAATTCAGAACGTCATTAATTCACAAATAATAAATTCATAACATTCAAACAATAATTATTAAGAAATTCAAATCACGAGAGTAAATTCACAACGTCATAAAATTAAAAGCAGTTATTGCATTAAATCAAATTAATTCGAAATAATTTCAAATTATAATGCAATAAATTCATAATTTATACCATCATAAAATCGTAATTAATTATTGCATTGAATCAAATTAAAACTATTTTAAATCATAGGATTAAGAATTTAAGGCATATCATAATTGCAATTAATTGAAGGAAAATTTCTATTTTTGAGAAGAAAAAAAAAATCAATCAGTATTAAAAGAGACCAATAATCAATGCAAAATGTTAATTTTCCCTATATGAATATATATAACCACATTAGTAATAAATCATAGTATAAAATATACCAAGGTCAAACATCACACTTAAATCAAGGCATGCGTCATACAAATTCGTCCCACCCAAATTTTTCCGAGGATTATTGCACTGATACCATAATGTAACGCCCCGGATTTTTGGTCCAAAATGTTACAAAAAAAATAATTACTTTTAGAAAAATTTACGATAATTTTTATTTTTTAAGAATAAGAACATCTAACATTTACCCATTTAAATAATTAGTAACAATCAAGTTTATTTAATATTATTAAAAAATGTTTATTCAAAAACTTAAACAAGAAAAGCTTACTAAAGTTTAGTAACAAAGATTTAAAAATAAAAAAAAGACATAGAAATGTTGCGGCAATATTTATTATTACAAAAATTGTCTTGAAAACCCCATTTTTAGCCCACGTTCGCCGCACATTAATACTCATCAACTACTCTTGAATCTCCTCGAACTCATTAGTACCTAAAATGTTGTTGTAAGGGTCAGTTTTTTCCATCATCCACATCAAACCAAAGCTAAACATATAGAAGAATAACACAAAACATATAAAGGTAAAAACTTCTAATGTAAAAGAAAAAAATGCGCAAACGGTAAATCGTATATAAAAATATATGTATAATGCATGCTCCTAAAACTATATGATCCGGATATAAACCTGCCACTAAGGCAACTTCCACACAGAAAGATCACCCATACCAATGGGGAAAATAAACCTGCCACTAAGGCAACTCCCACGAAGATGCATATGCCATGACATGACCATATATTATCACAATTATACTCGCACACACCCCACTAAGAATCATGTCATATGCATTCAAAAAAAATCACCTTTTTAAAACAATCCTCTTATTCATATCACAAAGATCACATATCACACATCCTTATCATGAGAATCATATATTTATAGACAAATAGTCATTAAATAATAATTTTCACCACGTACGCATAAAAATCGGAACTTGACTTCATGTACACCAAAAAGATTAAAACTTTATATATAACAAGAAACTTCAAACTCCAACTCATAATACATCATCAAAATCAAAACTTTATCATATATATAACATAAGAAAAATCATATTTTGCTTCATATCCATCATAAAAATTAAAACTCTATCATGTATAATATAAAAATTCATATTTTACTTCTTAAAAAGACATACATTACATATCGAACTCAATGTAAAGGATTTCAGATTCCATTATTTTATTTTATTAGTCTACATTTATTTCTTTCAAAAGCAAGCAATTACAATTACTAGTTCCATGTCATCCAACTAACGGTCTAACTCAAATTTGTGTCCGGAAAAGCCCTTACCTTGGCCGCTTTTCTTCCTAGTACGAAGCTCTAAGCCCCCACGAAGTTGTTCACACGAAAACTTTGTTGCACGAAGGAGATGAGGTGTGAAGGAGATGACGGCTAGGGTTTCGGTATTTTTTTCTGCTTACTATTACTTAGTATGGAAATATTGTGGACTTTAGGGAAAATTTAAAGTGGAGATTATTGGGTAGATAGTGTTGGGCCCAAATAAAGAATAGAAGGGAGAAAATATTATTTTATTTATTTATTTATTTTTTCTTAACCTTGATCGTACAAAAACTAAGCCACCAACTCCAAGCCCAAATTTCTATTATGGGTTGGGTCACACCTAGCCACAAACCATGAGCTCAAATTATTCTTGTACTAAAATAACATATATATATATATTTATATAATTATATAAAACTTCTCCATTGATTAAATAATTCTTACTAATAATTTTATCAACTACAATAAGTCGAGTAAGGAAAATAATTATCACACCTAAATTAATAATGAAATATATATGTTTATAAGTCTTAATTATTTTAAATAATAAATTTAGAGGATGTTACAGGGTCATACACCCAAGCAGTAGGCAAGTGACGGTCAATGAAATCTAGCGACGTTTCCTTGGCTGTGTACCCATCGGTGGTACGGGTTTAGGGGTCATCTGAGGGTAAAGCCCAATTTCCACAATAACAGTAAAGAGTCACCGACCGAAATTAACAATTACTACATATCAATTATTTCAAAGATCAAATACTTTCATGGCATGTTTAGATGATATGACAACAGTAATTATGAAGTATGCTTACTTATTAAATATATACATAACATCTTTGCGAAATAGTCATTTTACATATTAATCATATTGCAAGTACAACCAAAATCAGCAATCACTAACACCCATTTGACACTTAGAATTCATAAGATACTAGCAACCCTCGGTTTCCACTCATCAACTCATTTTCAAATATGACTCACAGTCAACCATCCCGATGCAATATGTAAATGCCAATGTACACAACTCTTGGAATTACCAAGGTGCAGTCTCTCACGGACCAGCAGGATTTTTCAAATAGAATGGACCGTCTAATACACGCGGAACCATTCTGTAGCCCGGATAGAATAGACCTTCTAATACACGCGGAACTATTCTACAACCTATCACAGTTACTACATTTAAGTGTATTAGCCTCTCACAGGCCAAATACACAGAAACTAAATCCTCGCACGGATAGAATGGATCGTCAAATACACGCGAAACCATTCCATAGCCTGGATAGAATAGACCGTCTAATACACGCAGATCTACTCTATAACCCTTGGTTACTACTTAACTCTGTGGCCCATCACGGTCACCGCATCAACTTTATAACCCTTAAGTTTATCACATATCTTCCAAATGTTTTCGAACTCTTTAAGTGCATAAACCAATGTTTAAAATAGAGTTTTTGAAAAAAAATCAATCTGTATTCGAATACTGTATCATTGTATTCGAATACAGATGCCAAAATAGTGAAAAATCAGCATTTCTGTATTCGAATACGAGGTCGTCGTAGTCGAATACAGATGCGAAAACAGTGGCAAAAATCACGTATTTATATTCGAATATGGAGTGTCGTATTTGAATACGACATTCAAAATTTGAATAAAAACTGGAAATTTACACGAATGTATTCGAATACACTAGTACCGTATTCGAATACACCTTCGAAAACAGTACGATTTTCCAGAAAACTTCAACATGTTTTCAAACTCTTTTCTTTGAGAAACCAACACAAACACCAAACATAATCACATCTTCTTTAACCACAAAACCCAGAACATGCTCAACACATATAACTGATTCTACTCATCAACACAACAACAAAAACATCATCAATGCATCAACCAAAGCAGCAACAACACAGAACATCAACAACAGCATCAATAACATGTATTTTCATCATTCATAACCGCATGCAAGGCAGTTTCAGTATAAAAAACAACAACAAAAACATCATCAATGCATCTACCAAAGCAGCAACAACACAGAACATCAACATCAACAGCATGCATTTTCATCATTCATAACCACATGCAAGGCAGTTTCAGTATCAAAAACAACAACACCATTTTTAACACACATAACTCACAACAATCATCCATCAAACATGCATTTACAGCCCTAAATGCAATCTAGAAAGTTGAAAAGTGCCCCTTCCTTAGTTACGTTTACTTGTCCGTTTACGTTACCGCAACAAAAGCCGGCGACACTCCCGCCCACGTCGTCGCTACGAAAGTTAGTTCTTTAGCACCGTGAAGAGGAGAGGAACGACTTTCCTTCTTGACACTTTCTATTTCGACGCTTGGATTTCCAAGTAATTTGACTTTTGAGTATCCCTCTTTTGTTACCACCAACACAAAACAGTTTGCAAAGAAGAGAAGGAAGGAGAAGAAGGTTCACGGCTAGTGAGGGAAGGAAAGGAAATGTTTCTGATTTCTTTTCTTGCCTTTCACTTCTATATATATATAAGCATATATCCTTGCCACCTCACACATAATACATATTAATATTATAATATTACTTAACCATCAATTAACTAACTACTGTTGTCGTAATTAACAGATAACATCTTAATTAACTGTCCGATATTTAATTGCTCGTAATTAAATTAATTTATCCTTCGTCCAATAATTTTAATCCATCTCAAAATAAATATTTATATATATATATATATGTAAAATATACATATATTAAATATTTTACAAACATTCCAAAATTACACTTGATATTAATCCATAATTTATTTTAAATTTAAGGGTCTTACAAAAAACCCCGTCTCCCTAATGCATTAGGAGTATCGGTTGAGGAAGAACTACAAGCCAACGGGTGCTCGTCATCCATCTTCATTTCAAGATGCTTAAAATTATTCAGGTTCGCCGTCCATAAATTATAGAAATGATAAATTCAGATATTCCTAAAACTTTATCTTTGATAGATCAAACATGCTATAGATTCTAATGTTGTCAAGATTTATTTTTGTTCTTGGTGTTCATATACATGCTCATATGTTTATTGGTTTTCCACATTAACACGTGATTTTTAAGATAATTGTAACACCCAAATCCACTCGATCCCCATTAAAACAAATAAATATGATGTACTCATAGTTTACAGTGTAGTCTAATACTTAAAAATCATTGAAAACTTTAATGATGGTCAATGACAATCTTTAAAAATGAATACACTCGCTGCCCTTTTTTTTTCAAAAAGAAAACCCTAGGTTTCCAAATCATTTTTTTCATTTTATCTAAATATGTGGCTTCTGCACAAAATTAGTTTTTCTTTCATATTTTTTTGTTGTAGTGATTTTGTCGTCTAAGTGCGAATGTTTTTGTTTTCCCGTCTTGGTGCAATGTTTTTTTTCATCCTTTTTGGTTTTAGCAAATTTGAATTTGTATCTTCACGATGTATTTTACAATTTGAATCAATGAATTTTTTTTTTCAATAAAAAAATTATACTCTTTAAAAGTAATAGTTCATCATCTTCTTCGTCGTTATAGATAAGATATTGATATGTCGATATAATACAAGATATATATTTATTTCTTATTATTTTTATCAAATCAATATTATATAAATCCTTATCTCAATTATAGAAATAAAACGATGATTAACATCTATTTTTAAAAGACAACGTCTGTCATCGCTGGAGTTTATTCCGCTTAGTAAACAATGGAGATCCATTTTACTTCAGAAATAAATTAGAAATAATTTATTCCGCTTAGTAATGAAAAGAGTAATGTAATCAATTTTAAACTTTAAAGTCATACTCGCATAAAAATAGCATGCATTTTTAATTTTAAGAACACCCAATCAATCACATAATATCAAAAAAAAATTCATTCTTATCATGATGCAAATATCATAAAAATTTGGAATTGAGTGTACCTCCTGTGGTCTAGTTCAACGACGAGAGATCTTTGAATATTTTGGAGCTTCTCTTCATTCTCTTTTGTTCATCTTGATTGATGGTCAAAGTGGGACAGTTTATCTTTTGTTGTTGAGAGAGTTCTTCCAATGATGAATCAAAATTGTCATACACTCTCAAGAGTATTCTTAACCACTTTGAAATTAATGCTTTAATCCTTTATTCACACAAGCGTTCATCCAATAGGATGATGGCTCCATAATCAAGTCTATGCCGTATACAACACCTTGCTGCTTGATTTTTAAAGCTTGGAATGCTTGATGGCAGAGCCACTCATTTCGACCTAAGAGACGTTTGGATGTTTTGAATGTGTCATTATACTTATTCTTTAGTAGAGCTTGAATATCATTTCTATTGTTCAGAGGCATGTTTACCACTATAGTTGTACCTGCAGCAGCAACAACTTTGGTACCAGTAACAAATTCCTCCCAATTAGTTCTTCTAATAATTTGATCATGAGGAGATGTTTTGGAGGAAAGGTTAATAGTGAGGTAGGTATAGGAGCAAATGGTTCAAGCTCATTGTTGATGTTCTTCAACCATATCATCATGATGTGCAACATTACTTTTGATTGGATGAAATATATTTACTGTCATGAACATTCTGCTTTTGTGGAGAACGTTCTTCTCATGTGGAGAATGTTCTGGTATGAACCTTTTTTTTGCTTAAATTGATCATCCTCTTAGATTCTTCTTCATCTAGCTTTTTTCGGAATACCCATCTTGTTCCAATGATAGATTGATCTTGTGGATCTAGAACAAGAGTCCAGACTTTATTGTTGTCAAATTGAAGTAGTTCTTCCTTCATTGCTTCAAACCAAGATTGATCAACTACGACTTCTTTAATTGATTTTGGTTCAATTTGGGAGATCATTGCCATGTTATGGTTGACAACATCTTTGAATGACATTCTTGTTCTAATTCCATCAACTGTATCTCCAATTATTTGTGTTTGAGGATGATCTCCAATTGTTCTCCAGCTTTTTGGTGGAGAATGAAACGGAGATTGTTTATCAATCTCGGTTTCTTGCAAATTGTTTTATTGTGTACCTTCTTGCTTAATTTGATCTTTCTGTTAGATCTTTTTTGTTTTTCCAACTCCATGATCAGACTTTGGAGTTTCCATGGATGATATTTGAACATTATCAACTTTGTAATTTATCCAAATTTAACATTGTAATTATTTTTCTTCACCATCCTATCTTTCATCATAAAAATTAACATATTCATCAAACATAATATGCATAATTTCATCTATAATTTGGGCCTTGAGATTCTATAATATTTATAGAATGTAGAGCATTCAGAATATATACTTTGATGGCATTTTAAAACAAATTGATCATACGTTCTTTATCATACAAAACATAGTAATGACATTCAAAAATGTCAAAGTATGATATGTTTTGCTTTCTATTTTAAAAAAAAATGATATGAAGGTATGTCACAGATATTTTCTACTAAAGCCAAGATTAAAAACATGGTAATCAATTTTTGTGGCTTCTCTCCAATATTATTTTTCCAACACTTGATTCATCTAGCCATTTATTGTGGCTAATTTCTTTTTTTAAAAAACTTCATATTTTTGGAGAGTTCTTTGACAAGCAAGTCATGTGAAATATCATTTTTATCAAAGAATTATTTGAAGAATGATGTTTCAGATTTTCTTTGATCATTTATAGAAATGACAACAACAAAAAATTTAAAAGATTTAAAAACATGATTCGGTTGGAAATTCATCTAAGTATAAAACATACGGATTTTTCTTTAAAATGAGGATGTTTGTTTTACTTCAGCCATGTGGAGTTTACAAAATAACTTTAAAAGCAATTTTACAAAGTTATATCAAACATCCTTAATCTATGCAAAATTATTTCAACAAATAATACATGTACCTTTGATTTGTTAACGTTTCCAAAGGTTATAGATGTAACACCCCGAGTTTAAAAGACAGTACGAGTGTATTTTTTTTTAATGTCAAGGGAATTAAAATAAAATTTTCATCAGTTCATTTCAAAAGAGAATACCCGGCCTGTGGCCACTAAACAGTATCAGAGTGCGGAAAACATTGGCTCTTGTAGTGTCGTCTCTTCGTGGAGGCATTGTTTCCTACAAAAGAGAATACGCAGCCATGTTGTTCATTGCTTCAGCCATCCTATCTTCCCGGCTGACATTGGCTCTTATGGTGTCGTCTCTTCGTGGAGGCATTGTTTCCAACAAAACTATCATCACTTTAGTCACACCACAACTTACACAAGACTTGACACTTTAACTACTTGCTCTTATGCATGATCAGCTAATGACTCAAAACATATACTTAAATCAGAGCTTTATCCCAAAACTTTAACCAAATGCTCTGATACCACAATTGTAACACCCCGAGTTTAAAAGACAGCGCGAGTGTATTTTTTTTTCAATAAACAATTAAAATGAGTTTTCCAAAATTAATGTCAAGGGAATTAAAATAAAATTTTCATCAGTTCATTTAAAAAGAGAATACCCGGCCTGTGGCCACTAAACAGTATCAGAGTGCGGAAAATACAGCGGAAAAGTCATACATTAATTCCCAAAATAAATTACATTTCCATAAACTCAAGACCCTATACAAAAGTCTAGTCTGATCATGCACTAAGCTACAGTAGCACGGTCTCCGAGGATACAAGTCTCGTCTTCAGCCAACCGTCCGTCCTTCTGCGTTGTCCACGGATACTCCATACGTAAAGAGCAAGGGAAACTAACACCATTTCCGTCGTTAGCATATCCGTCGGTAGGACGGGTTCGGGTAACATCTGAGGGCAAAGCCCAATTTCCACAATATAATAGCAAGGGTCACCGACCGAAATTAACAAATAATCACATAGCATATATTTCACAGCAACGATTTTATCCATGGTATAACATATGATGATGAGGAAAATAATAATGCTCATTTGAAATTTAATGACATATATGCCTTTTCAAAAACAGCAGCCAATTATTATGAAGTATGTGGTAAGTACAAACAACACCTCAGCAAATCACATTCATTTAAATCAAAAATTCAGATTCTGCACAGTACTCACACACATCAATTTCCAACCATTCGTCATATAATCAAACGTGACCCACCGGTCAATCTCTCAATGCAATATGTATATGCTCATGTATACAATTTTCTTGGAATCACCAAGGTGTAGTCGCTCAACAGACCAGCACAATATGTTTGACTTTAACGGCCCTCAAGACCAAGGTGCAATCGCTCAACAGATCAGCACCAAGTGCAGTCACTCAACAGACCAGCACTCGTGCAGTCGCTCAACAGACCAGCACGTTTGACATATACCAAGGTACAATCGCTCAACAGATCAGTACCTAGTGCAGTCGCTCAACAGACCAGCACTCGTGCAATCACTCAACAGATCAGCACGTGGCTGCGCATTTCAGGGTACAGACACTCAACAGTCCAGTACCAGTGCAGCTGCTCAACAGACCAGCACCTATATACCAAAGTAAAATCGCTCAACAGATCAGTACTTAGTGCAGTCGCTCAACAGACCAGCACTCGTGCAATCGCTCAACAGATCAGCACGTGGTTGCGCATTACTCTGTGGCCCATCGCGGGTACCACTTGACTATGCAATGCATGAATATGCAGTGTTTCACTTCTCTGGAAACAGTATGCAAAATCAGAAAATTCATGCATTTCCATCTTATTTAAAATATCTCAGCACAATCAGGATTATCATCATCAAAAGCATGACTAAACAGTCAAGTATTCATTAACAATTTGAAATGTTTTCCCAAACTCTTAAAATTCAAATACAGTGTTTAAAACTGGGATTTTCTGGAATTTTACGAATCTGTATTCGAATACCGCTTCTTTGTATTCAAATACAGAAGCCAAAAACAGTGCAGAATTACACTCTGTATTCGAATACAGCCCTCTGGTATTCGAATACAGAGGCAATCTCAGTGCACACAACAACATCTTTCACTACATCAGTAAAGTCTCAAAAACTTCATCACCACAACTTCAAAATATCACCAAAAGTTCCATTTTAATTCACCACAACAATCCCAACATTCCCCAAACACTCAGGGTTTACAAAACACTCTTAAAAACTTGGAATTTCTGGAAACTCGAATCTGTATTCGAATACAGGGGATCGTATTCGAATACAAGTTTGAAAACTTAAGTAAAACAGAAACTTGACAAGTTGTAGTCGAATACACACATGTTGTATTCGAATACACCTTCGAAAATCAGTGAAATTTTCCTGAGATTTCAACCCTTTTCAAACTGTTTTCTTTTAAAAACAAACAACCAAACATTAAAACAGATTCAACACTTTTTCCAGACAATACTTTCCTCATTAAAAATCCCTTTTCTTTTTAAATCATCAACATCACCAGAATCATTCACAACAGAAATAGAATCAGACTCATCAACACCAAATCATCCAGAAACAGAAACAGAATGATCAATCATCAGAACATCACACAGCATTTCAGCTTTCTCAATATCAGAATAACATGCAAGCATTTCAGCTTTCACAACACATCAGAATAACATGCAAGATTTTCAGCTTTCACCACACATCAGGATAACATGTAAGCATTACAGCTTTCACAACACATCAGAATAACATGCAAGCATTATAGAGCAGCAAAACACCAACAGAATGCATTTTTTTTTGCATTTCAAAACCATTTTCAAAACTGTTTTATGAACATGCATTTTAATCATGTTTAAAATAACATACAAGACATTTTTCCACTTTCCCATATAAACAACACAACTTTTAGTGCATTCAGCCCAAACAACAATCAACACAAAGCTTTTAAAACATAAAAAAAATGCATTTTTCATTTCTTTCAAGCAACAGGAAAACCAGTTTCAAAACAATAATGAAAACACTAGTAATGCCATGAAAGTTATGCACTTACCGCCCTAATGCAACTAGAAAGTGGAAAGTGCCCTTACCCTTGTTGCGTGTTCTGTTGTTTCTCTCGTTTCTACTGTCGTTCCCGTTTTTGCGCCAAAAATTGGTTAAACTGTAGCCTGCGTTTGCTGCTACGAAACTGGGTTCTTTAGCTCCGTAATGGTATGGGAAATAACTTTTGTACTGGGGTTTTGGTGTTTCAG
The DNA here is from genome assembly GCA_037974295.1 of Cicer cuneatum. Classification (NCBI taxonomy): domain Eukaryota; kingdom Viridiplantae; phylum Streptophyta; class Magnoliopsida; order Fabales; family Fabaceae; genus Cicer; species Cicer cuneatum. Next base: position 11,353,973 of record JBBPBO010000003.1, read on the forward strand.
TGCTTGGATGTCCAAGTAATGGCACTTTGAAGAGTTCCATCTTTTCTTCTTTGTAATCGTGACTGGAAATGGAGGAAGGCAGAAAATAGCAAACAGAATGGGAGGGAAGAATGCTGTTACATGCAGTATGGGCAGTGAGGAAGGACGGATGGTGTTCTGATTTCACCATCCTTATCACTCCTATTTATAGGCTTTTGTGGTGCCACCTCACCCAAAAAAAATGTTAAAATAATGCTGGATCCTTCAGCACTTAATTGTCTTGCAATTAGCCACTAATCCTCAATTAACTGCCCGATTAATTTAATTACTCGTAATTAAATTAATTTAATCTTCATCCAATAATTTTTATTCATCCTCCAAAATAAATATTTATATATATATATATATATATTTACTCAAAACATACATATATTAAATATTTT
>JBBPBO010000003.1:11354640-11404934 GCA_037974295.1 Cicer cuneatum
AATGTTAAAATAATGCTGGATCCTTCAGCACTTAATTGTCTTGCAATTAGCCACTAATCCTCAATTAACTGCCCGATTAATTTAATTACTCGTAATTAAATTAATTTAATCTTCATCCAATAATTTTTATTCATCCTCCAAAATAAATATTTATATATATATATATATATATTTACTCAAAACATACATATATTAAATATTTTTCAAATATCTCCAAATACACTTAAAATTAATTCCATTTTAATTAAAATTTAAGGGTCTTACATTACTACCCCCCTTAAATTAATTTCGTCCTCGAAACTACATATCAGTAAACAACTGAGGATATTGTTTCCTCATCTTACTCTCCAGTTCCCAAGTCGCGTCTCCAGTAGTCGGATTCCAAATCACTTTGACTAGTGGGACTTCCTTATTCCTCAACTGTTTAATCTTCTTGTCTTCAATCCTTACAGGCAATACTTCAAAAGACAGGTTGTCCCTCAGCTGAATTGTATCTGGCTCGATCACATGTGACGGGTCTGCAATGTATTTCCTTAACTGCGACACATGAAATACGTCGTGAATATTGGACAGTATGAGAGGTAAAGCAATCCGATAGGCCAATGGTCCAATACGTGCAGTAATCTGGTATGGTCCAATAAATTTCGGAGTCAACTTTCTTGACTTAATAGCTCTGCCAACACCAGTTGTAGGCGTGACCCTTAGAAATACATGATCACCCTGCTCGAATTCCAAAGGTCTGCGACGCTTGTCCGCATAACTCTTCTGACGATCTTGCGAAGCCTTCATTTTCTCTTGTATCTTCTTGATTTTCTCTGTGGTCTGTTCCACCATCTCAAGTCCAACAATCATGCTCTCTTCGTCCTTATACCAGCATAAAGGCGTCTGACACTTGCGTCCATATAAAGCCTCATAGGGTGCCATTTCAATACTTGCGTGAAAACTGTTGTTGTAAGTGAACTCAATCAATGGCAGCATCTCATCCCAGTTCCCTCTGTCATCCAACACACATGCCCTCAATAGATCTTCCAAGGACTGATTTGTCCTCTCAGTCTGTCCGTTTGTTTGTGGATGGTAGGCTGAACTCAATTTCAGTTTCGTTCCCAAAGCTTCATGCAGTGCTCCCAAAAAATGAGATGTGAACTTTGGGTCACGGTCTTATACTATACTCGATGGCACTCCATGTAACCTCACAATCTCGGCGATGTAGATCTCTGTCAGCTTATCTACTTTATAAGTGGTCCTTACCGGTAGAAAATGTGCAGACTTCATCAATCGATCCACTATTACCCAAATAGAATCATTCTTTTTCCTTGTCTTGGGCAGTCCTATTATGAAATCCATGGAAATGCTGTCCCACTTCCATTCCGGTATGTCCAAAGGTTGCAGCATTCCAGCAGGTCGTTGATGTTCCACTTTCGCTTTCTGACAAGTCAAACAACCTGATACATATTCTGCCACATCCCTCTTCATTCCTGGCCACCAGAAATTCTGTCTTAAGTCCTGGTACATCTTGGTCGCTCCAGGATGAATACTCAACTTACTCTTATGAGCTTCTTCTAAAATCGCCCTTCTCATCTCTGCAACTTCCGGTACACAAACTCTTCCATTACATCTCAGAATATTATCTGTGCCGACGCTGAACTCAGTTGTCTGTCCTTGCGCTATCAGATTCCTCTTTTCTTGGATCAATGTGTCATCTTGCAAGTTTGCAATCTCCTCCAATACTCCACTCGAAATTGTTATCATTCCACACTTTAACATTCCTGGTGCAAACTTTACGTCCAAATGTAGATCTCTAAATGCTTCCCACAGCTCTTGTTGTCTGGCCATTATCATTGAAGATACTGACACACTCTTCCGACTCAATGCATCAGCCACCACATTGGCCTTTCCAGGGTGGTACTGCAATGAAAAGTCAAAATCCTTGAGAGTCTCCATCCATCTTCTCTAACGCATGTTCAATTCCTTCTGATCGAACAGGTACTTCAAACTTTTATGGTCGCTGAACACCGTGAATGTGCATCCATATAAGTAGTGCCTCCAGACCTTTAACGCAAATACTACCGCAGCAAGCTCAAAATCATGAGTAGGGTAGTTTCGCTCGTGAGTTTTCAACTGTCTTAAGGCGTAGGCTACAGCTTTCTTGTGTTGCATCAAAACACATCCCAACCCTTGGTGAGATGCATCACAATAAACTTCATATTGTTCCTCTGGTGTTGGCAAAACCAATACTGGTGAGGTTGTCAACATTTCCTTTAGCAACTGAAAACTCTCCTCACACTTTTTCGTCCATGCAAACGGCTGATTCTTTCTGGTGAGTTGTGTCAAAGGAGCTACAATCTTAGCAAATCCTTCAATAAATCTCCTGTAGTATCCTGCCAATCCGACAAAACTTCTTATGTCCGTGACAGTCTGGATCTGTTTCCAGGCAAGAATTGTCTCAATCTTTGCCGGATCGACAGCGATTCCTTCTTTTGTTATCACATGTCCCAAGAAGTTCACTTTCTTTAGCCAAAACTCGCACTTCGACAAATTGGCATACAGTTGCTTCCCTCAATTGGTCCATCAAATCATCGATGCGTGGTAATGGATAACGATTCTTGATAGTCACCTTGTTAAGTTGCCGATAATCCACACATAAACGTGAACTTTCATCCTTCTTCTTAACCAACAACACCAGAGCTCCCCAGGGCGACATACTTGGTCTGATAAATCCTTTCTCCAATAATCCTTCAATTTGACCCTTAAGCTCGCTTAATTCCAATGGCGACATCCGGTACGGCGCAATGGAAATAGGTCCAGTTCCGGGGTGCAAATCAATGAAGAATTCCACCTCTCTTACTGGGGGTAATCCTGGAATTTCCGTCGGAAATACGTCCGGATATTCTTTGACTATCATTACGTCTTCTATGTTCACATCCATCTTGGTCTCCACGTTAGCCAATGATAAAAATTTCTGAGTTCCTTCTCTCAGTGATACTCCGAGTTGGTTAGCAGCCAAATACCGAACGACTCCAGGTTCGGGGAAAAGAACCACTTTTTGAGCGCAATCCAAAACTACGTAATTATATGTCATCCAATCCATGTCGAGAATGTTCTCGAGTGATTGTAGGGGCAGATAGATTAAATTGACTAAGAAATCCCTATTCTGAATCGTTACAGTACAGTGTAAACTTGCAGAGTTTACAGTCAAAGTCTTAGCAGGTGTAGAAACAACCAAATCAAAAGGCAAAGTAGACACAGACAACTTCAAACGATGCACACAATCCATAGCAATGAAAGAATGGGTTGCCCCCGAATCAAAAAGTGCAGTTAGTGTGTTACCTGCGATCTCACAATCTTGCTGGATTAAATTTTGGGCTTGTCTTCCAGCTTCAACACCCATGTGATAAACGCGGCCTCTAGCAGTAGGACGAGTAGCCCTAGTCGCGTTCACAGTTGGCTCCACCTTCAGAACCCGGCAATCCCTCACCACGTGTCCTGGCTTGTGGCAGTTGAAGCACATCAAATCCCTCGCAGTACAAGCAGTTGCAATATGTCCTTCCTTCCCACATCAATAACACCAGACTCCTTATCCCAATTGCCGTCCAAAATTCTGGTTTCCCGACCGATTCTGGCCTCTCTTGTTGTTTGGTGGCCGGTTATACGGCTCGGCAACTTGCTTCCCTTTATTGTTCTGATTATCTATCCGACTAGGCCTCCAGAGTTAAAGTTCCCTCCTCTGTTGGCCCTTCTGTTCTTCATCTCTTCAACCTCTCTACACTTTTCCACTAGCACTTGGAAACGTTGAATTCCCAAGGGTAGGACCAAATCTTGGATCTCATACTTCAGTCCATTCTGAAAGCGATGACACATAAACTGTTCATCAACTTCTTCCTTGAAGAATCTGAAATGTCTGGACAGCGACTCAAACTTAGCTGCGTATTCTCCCACTGTCATATTCCCCTGGTACAATTTCAGAAAATCATCACCCAACTTGGTCCTAGTGCTCATCGGGAAGTACTTGTCCAAAAACGTCTTCTTGAACGACTCCCGGTTCACTTCCTCTTGAGTTGACACCATCAGTAATCTTGTACTTCTCCACCAATACTCTGCATCCCTTATCAGCAGGTACGTGGCATAATTGACTTTCACCGCTGCCCGACAGTTAATCATCTCGAAAATTTTCTCCATCTCTTGGATCCACTGGTCCGCTCTTTCTGGACCCTCATAACCCTTGAACTTGGGAGGATTATGGCGACGAAAATCTTCTAGTCCTCTAGATTCAGCAGCGCGAATCTCTCTTTCTCTCTTCTCCAGATCTCGTTGAGTCTTGGCAGCCATCTGTGCAGCAACAGACGCAGCCATGTTGTTCATTGCTTCAGCCATCCTATCTTCCTGGATGACATTGGCTCTTGTGGTGTCGTCTCTTCGTGGAGGCATTGTTTCCTACAAAACTATCATCACTTTAGTCACACCACAACTTACACAAGACTTGACACTTTAACTACTTGCTCTTATGCATGATCAGCTAATGACTCAAAACAGATACTTAAATCAGAGATTTATCCCAAAACTTTAACCAAATGCTCTGATACCACAATTGTAACACCCCGAGTTTAAAAGACAGCGCGAGTGTATTTTTTTTGTTCAATAAATAATTAAAATGAGTTTTCCAAAATTAATGTCAAGGGAATTAAAATAAAATTTTCATCAGTTCATTTCAAAAGAGAATACCCGGCCTATGGCCACTAAACAGTATCAGAGTGCGGAAAATAAAGCGAAAAAGTCATACATTAATTCCCAAAATAAATTAAATTTCCCAAAACTCAAGACCCTATACAAAAGTCTAGTCTGATCATGCACTAAGCTACAGTAGCACGGTCTCCACCGTATCCTCTATAAGTCTCGTCTTCAGCCAACCGTCCGTCCTTCTGCGTTGTCCACGGATACTCCGTACGTAAAGAGCAGGGGAAACTAACGACGTTTCCAACGTTATCATATCCGTCGGTAGGACGGGTTCGGGTAACATCTGAGGGCAAAGCCCAATTTCCACAATATAATAGCAAGGGTCACCGACCGAAATTAACAAATAATCACATAGCATATATTTCACAGCAACGATTTTATCCATGGTATAACATATGATGATGAGGAAAATAATAATGCTCATTTGAAATTTAATGACATATATGCCTTTTCAAAAACAGCAGCCAATTATTATGGAGAATGTGGTAAGTACAAACAACACCTCAGCAAATCACATTCATTTAAATCAGAAATTCAGATTCTGCACAGTACTCACACACATCAATTTCCAACCATTCGTCATATAATCAAACGTGACCCACCGGTCAATCCCTCAATGCAATATGTATATGCTCATGTATACAATTTTCTTGGAATCACCAAGGTGCAGTCGCTCAACAGACCAGCACAATATGTTTGACTTTAACGGCCCTCAAGACCAAGGTGCAATCGCTCAACAGATCAGCACCTAGTGCAGTCGCTCAACAGACCAGCACTCGTGCAGTCTTTCAACAGACCAGCACGTTTGACATATACCAAGATACAATCGCTCAATAGATCAGTACCTAGTGCAGTCGCTCAACAGACCAGCACTCGTGCAATCACTCAACAGATCAGCACGTGGCTGCGCATTTCAAGGTACAGACGCTCAACAGTCCAGTACCAGTGCAGTTGCTCAACAGACCAGCACCTATATACCAAAGTAAAATCGCTCAACAGATCATTACTTAGTGCAGTCGCTCAACAGACCAGCACTCGTGCAATCGCTCAACAGATCAGCACGTGGTTGCGCATTACTCTGTGGCCCATCGCGGGTACCACTTGACTATGCAATGCATGAATATGCAGTGTTTCACTTCTCTAGAAACAGTATGCAAAATCAGAAAATTCCATGCCTTTCCATCTTATTTAAAATATCTCAGCACAATCAGGATTATCATCATCACAAACATGACTAAACAGCCAAGTATTCATTAACAATTTGAAATGTTTTCCCAAACTCTTAAAATTCAAATACAGTGTTTAAAACTGAGATTTTCTGGAATTTTACGAATCTGTATTCGAATACCGCTTCTCTGTGTTCGAATACAGAAGCCAAAAACAGTGCAGAATTACACTCTGTATTCGAATACAGCCCTCTGGTATTCGAATACAGAGGCAGTCTCAGTGCACACAACAACATCTTTCACTACATCAGTAAAGTCTCAAAAACTTCATCACCACAACTTCAAAATATCACCAAAAGTTCCATTTTAATTCACCACAACAATCCCAACATTCCCCAGACACTCAGGGTTTACAAAACACTCTTAAAAACTTGGAATTTCTGGAAACTCGAATCTGTATTCGAATAGAGACCCCTTGTATTCAAATACAGAAGCCAAAAACTGCAATTTTAACATTCTGTATTCGAATATAGCATGCCTGTAGTCGAATACAGAAGACCAAACCTTGAAAAATTCAGCATTTTCTCCCAGGTCATTAAAGGTTTTCAAAACATCATCCTCTCCTCTTCAAAAATATTTCAAGAACTCCATTTAAAATCACTTTAAACCTTTTCAAGGTTTTCCCAACACTTTAGAATTCACAAGGTAGAGTTGAAAACTTGATTTTCTGGAAAACACGAATCTGTATTCGAATACAGCTTCCTTGTATTCGAATACAGAAGCTAAAAATTGAGCTTCCGGAAAAACATGAATCTGTATTCGATTACTGATCCATTATATTCGAATACAGAAGCTGAAACTAGTGGAGATTTGCATTCTGTATTCGAATACAGCATCCCTGTAGTCGAATACAGATGCGAATACAGTGTTAAAATCCCACTTCTGTATTCGAATACGACATGGTCGAATACAAGGGATTGTATTCGAATACATGTTTGAAAACTTAAGTAAAACAGAAACTTGACAGGTTGTAGTCGAATACACACATGTTGTATTCGAATACACCTTCGAAAACCAGTAAAATTTTCCTGAGATTTCAACCCTTTTCAAACTATTTTCTTTTAAAAACAAACAACCAAACATTAAAACATATTCAGCACTTTTTCCAGACAATACTTTCCTCATTAAAAATTCCTTTTCTTTTTAAATCATCAACATCACCAGAATCATTCACAATAGAAATAGAATCAGACTCATCAACACCAAATCATCCAGAAACAGAAACAGAATGATCAATCATCAAAACATCACACGGCATTTCAGCTTTCTCAATATCAGAATAACATGCAAGCATTTCAGCTTTCACAACACATCAGAATCACATGCAAGCTTTTCAGCTTTCACCACACATCAGGATAACATGCAAGCATTACACCTTTCACAACACATCAGAATAACATGCAAGCATTACAGAGCAGTAAAACACCAACAGAATGCATTTTTTTTGCATTTCAAAACCATTTTCAAAACAGTTTTATGAACATGCATTTTAATCATGTTTAAAATAACATACAAGACATTTTTCCACTTTCCCATATAAACAACACAACTTTTAGTGCATTCATCCCAAACAGCAATCATCACAGGGCTTTTAAAACATCAAAAAAATGCATTTTTCATTTCTTTCAAGCTACAGGCAAACCAGTTTCAAAACAGTAATGAAAACACTAGTAATGCCATGAAAGTTATGCACTTACAGCCCTAATGCAACTAGAAAGTGGAAGGTGTCCTTACCCTTGTTGCGTGTTCTGCTGTTTCTCTCGTTTCTGCTGTCGTTCCCGTTTTTGCGCCAAAAACTGGTGAAACCTTAGCCTACGTTTGCTGCTACGAAATTGGGTTCTTTAGCTCTGTAATGGTATGGGGAATAACTTTTGTACTGGGGTTTTGGTGTTTCAGTGCTTGGATGTCCAAGTAATGGCACTTTGAAGAGTTCCCTCTTTTCTTCTTTGTAATCGTGAATAGAAATGGAGGAAGGCAGAAAACAGCAAACAGAATGGTAGGGAAGAGTGCTGTTACATGCAGCACTGTTACATGCAGTATGGGCAGTGAGGAAGGAGGGATGGTGTTCTGATTTCACCATCCTTCTCACTCCTATTTATAGGCTTTTGTGGTGCCACCTCACCCAAAAATAATGTTAAAATAATGCTGGATCCTTCAGCACTTAACTGTCTTGCAATTAGCCACTAATCCTCAATTAACTGCCCGATTAATTTAATTACTCGTAATTAAATTAATTTAATCTTCATCCAATAATTTTTATTCATCCTCTAAAATAAATATTTATATATATATGTATATATTTACTCAAAACATACAGATATTAAATATTTTTCAAATATCTCCAAATACACTTAAAATTAATTCCATAATTTTAATTAAAATTTAAGGGTCTTACAATAGACACTCCATTTTTTGTAATGAGAGGAGGCATCATACTTTTCCATTCATGTGTATTGAACATGCCTTGTTCATGTATCAATGTTCTTTCTTGATTGTTGGATGGTGTTCCTGCATCACAAGTTAATAATGATTTTGGTACCCATATTTGTTTGGGTCCTTGATGGTTAGTATATCTTCTTTTTGAAGATTTTTTAAAACTTGATCTCTTTTTAAAATAGCAAGTAGACTCGAAGTGGCCATTCTTGGAACAATGGGAACACTTTGTTGTTGGTCTTGAAGAAGGTTTGAAAATCTAAGTTTTAAAAGTCTTTGAAATTGACTTTGATGAAATTCCATAACATGCTCCATTTTTCAAACTTTCTGGAGAAAGTTCTGTTTTTGTTCCATAACGTTCTTCGTTTTGAAAACAATCTGGAGAATGTTCTCCCTTTTTTAAGTTTCCTGGAGAATGTTCTGTTTTTGTTTCAGAACGTTCTTCTTTTCTAAAGATCCTTTTGTTCTTGATTTTTTCATCTCTTTTCTTAAAATAACACACAAATTCCATATGTCCAAATTTACTGCAATATGAACATTTCTCCTCTTTTCTTTTAGGAACAAAAAAGTTTTCATATATCTTTTCTTTTTGAGAAGTTTTTAAACATAAATCATCTTTGTCAAATATCCCTTCTTCAGATATCATGTTCTTTTCAAATGTTTCAGTGGTTTTTACAAAGTTGGTTAAATCATTTTTCAATTCATGAACTTTTTTTTTAAAGAGGTACTTTCTTCTTTAGTTTTAGAACATTTTGGAAAATGATTTTTTATGGTTATTTCATTGAAAGTCTTTTGTTGCTCAACCATTTTTAAATGAGTTTGCTGCAAACTTTGAATGACCTTTCTGAGTTCGTCATTCATAGCTTGGGCTTTCTCTTTTTCTTCTTTCTCTTTACAGAGTTGTTCTTTTAATAAACCATATTTGTTAGCAAGAAGATTTGAATCACATAAAAGATTATTAAATTCTTTTTCCATTTCTTCACACAAAGGACAGAGTTCCTATATGGTTAACTCATTATTTTCTAAGTTTTCCTTTAAGCACATGTTGGTTTCTGACATTACTTCTTCTTCCTGAATATTTTCCTCTAACACTTGTTAGGTGCTTAATCTTTAGAGACCAAGCTCTGATGCCAATTGAAGTAGCAATGTCAATTTACAAGAAAATGGGGTTTGAATTGTAAATTTGCCCTTTTAAAATTTCCTGTTAAAAACTTAAGAAAATAACTCAAGATTGATTTTGGTTGTGAAAACAAAAAACAGAAAACATTATTGGTTTTGACCAGAATACGGAGAACGTTCTTGGTTAGTTAAAATTAACAATTTAATTTATCTTTTTAACTAAATAATCAAACATATTGAAAGTAAATAGATAAGGGAAGAGATACTACACAAAGATATATCCTGGTTCACCCAACTCGGGCTACGTCCAGTCCTCACAACTGTGAGATTTTCACTAAGTGCTAAAACGGAGATCAATCTTGGTTTTACACACCCTGTTTCAGATCAACTTTGATCTCTTACAAAAACAAATCATTTCCACCCAGAAAGAAGTTCAATCAAATCACCTATCAATCTTTAGATAGGATTTTACAGTTCACCTTTTAATCATAAAAGGATTTCCAACATGTATACTCAAAACTATACTTCACACTATAGCCTTGAGTTTACAATGATATGATTTAAAGAATTTTGTCAGAATCTGAGAAGGCTCAACACTTGTTTGAGTTCTGATTCTTTTTGACTAAGAAATACACGAGAATGATTATAGTAATGGAATAGGAAAAATCAGAACTGACTCAATGTATGTGAGTGAGATAAATTCAAGTATGATTGAAGTGAGTAATGAATTGCTCAGTACTTGAAGCTCTGATTTTGGACAAAATCTGAGTATGCTCAACTCGTGTTTGAGATTAGATTCTTGACAAAAGAATTCAGTAGAATGATTCTGATATAAAGAAGAAGAACATAACTGAATCTTTTGTTTGTGATTGAGAAGCTTTCAAGTATGTAAGTGTATGTAAGTGATGTATTGATTTGAACTTGAACCTTTTGAATCTGATTATGAATGATGAAATAATTGCTTTCGTGAGTTCTGATTTTTATCTTGAGTTCTCTTTTATAGACTCAAAAAGTGCTTATGACAGCTCATTTTCCCGTTGGAAATAGACTGGTTGTACTTTGTCATTGATTAGGTGAGAGCAGGCCAAAATGCAAGAACGTTCTTCATTCTGCTTTTGATGTTCAAGAGCAGACTTGGTTCTTCCTCTGTGTGGGAAATGAGTCTTGATATTAGCGATGCATATTCTTGGCTTTTAAATTTTTAGAGGGATCCTCTGGTGATGTCCTCTGGAGGTATCCTCTGGTGATATCTTCTGGTATCCTCTATGTAAGACCCTTAAATTAAAAACTTAAATATTGGAATTAATATTAAGTGTATTTTGAGGATATTGTAAAATATTTAATATATGTATGTCTTGTGTGAATATATAAATATAAATATTTATTTTTGGAAGATGAATTAAAATTATTGGATGAAGAGTAAATTAATTTAATTACGAGTCATTAAATTATCGGGCAGTTAATTAAGGGATTATCTGCTAATTGCGACGAAAACCGGTTAAGTGCTGGAGGGTCCAGCAATATTTTCATATTATTTTTTATGAGGTGGCACATAGATGTGCCTATATATGGACAGGAGAGGGCAGAGCAAAGGCAGAAAACACTTCCTCCTCCATACTGCATGTAACAGTAACGTTCTCCTTCTTCCTTCCATTCTTATTTCTATTTCCCGTTTAAAAAAAAATTGCTCAAAAGTGAGATTACTTGGAAATCCAAGCACCGAAACACCAAGTACCAAGAACAAAAGTTGTTCCTCTCCTCATTACGGAGCTAGAGAACTCATTTTGGTAGCGGCAAACGCAAATGGAAACTTCTCCGATTTTTGACGCAGAAACGTGAACGGGAGCGGAAACGTAATAGGGGTAAGGGCACATTCCACTTTATAGTTTGCATTATGGTTGTAAATGCATACTGTTATGGCATTAATGTTATGTCATTACTGTTTTTGAAGAAAAACTGTTTTGCATGTCATTTTGAAGGATGAAAAATGCATTCTGTTGATGTTTTAAAATATCTGTGATGTTTGCTGTGTTGGTGGATATATCAACGTTTTTCTGTTCATGTGGGAAAGCTGGAAAATGCTTTGCATGTCATTTTTGGGATGATCAGAATGCATGTGTTGATAAAACTGTTTTGCATGTTGTTCTAAAATGCGAGAAATGCATTTTGTTGATGTTTGATGATATGTGATGCTTGCTGTTTTGGCTGAATACATCAGTGTTGTTCTGTTTGTGTAAGAATACTGGAAAATACTCTGCATGTGTTTTGAGAAATGATCCAAATGTAAACGTGTAAAAATGTCTGTTTGTGGGGGTTGACATTCTGTTTTGGGTGGTTCTGGTGTTGCTGATGTTTTCAAAAGAAAAGGATTTAAAATGATGAAAGTGCTTTTCTGGAAAATCTGTTATTGATGAAAAATGTTTGAGTTTTGTGGATTTCAAAAGAGTGGTGAGAATTTTTTGGGGTTGTGTTGATTTTTCAAAGGAAAAAGTTTGAAAATATGTTGAAGTTTCAGGAAAATTTCACTGAATTCAAAGGTGTATTCGAATATGGCATGAGTGTATTCGAATACAACCTGAAAAGCTTTTGTTTTATTCAAATTTTTGAACTTGTATTCGAATACGAGCTTTTGTATTCGAATACAGATAAGGGATTTTTGCTTCTGACTTAGCCTCTGTATTCGGCTACGACCCTGTCGTATTCGAATACAGGACTACAATTTTTGCCACTGTATTCGCATCTGTATTCGACTATGATAGCCTCGTATTCGAATATAGAATGTTGATTTTCACTATTTTAGCTTCTGTATTCGAATATAAGGGAGCTGTATTCGAATACAGATTCGTGTTTTTCAGAAAATCAAGTTTTAGACACTGTCCTGTGAACTTTAAAGTGTTGGGGAACATTAGGAAGGTTTGTGACAAATTGAAATGGAGTTTTTGTGATAGTTTGAAGTAGTGATGATGAAGCTTTTAAGATCTTTACTGATGTTGTGAAAAATACTGATTTTGCACTGTGTTAGCTTCTGTATTCGAATACAAGGAAGCTGTATTCGAATACAGAGTGTTGATTCTGCACTGTTTTAGCTTCTGTATTCGAATACAAGGAAGTTGTATTCGAATACAGATTCGTGTTTTCCAGAAATCTCAGTTTTAAACACTGTTTTATGAATTTTAAGAGTTGGGGAAACATTGGGAAGACTTATGACAAATAAGAATGAAATTTTGAGATAATGTGAAGTGGTAATGATGAGATGCTTGAATGTTTAATTATTGATGTGATGATAATGAAATTAATTGTGTTGAGATGTTTTGGGGAAATGATGGAAAGGCTGAATTTTACTGATGTTGCATACTGTTTTCAGTGAAGAGAAAACATTGCATGTGCATGCATTGCATAGTCAGGTGGTACCCGTGATGGGCCACAGAGTAATGCGTAAAACGTGGTGATCTGTTGAGCGATTGCACGAGTGCTGGTCTGTTGAGTGATTGCACTGGTACTGGTCTGTTGAGCGACTGTACCCTGAAATGCGCAAAAACGTGGTGATCTGTTGAGCGATTGCAAGAGTGCTGGTCTGTTGAGCGACTACACTGGTATTGGTCGTTGAGCGACTGTACCTTGGTATATGTAAAACGTGCGGGTCTGTTGAGCGATTGCATGAGTACTGGTCTGTTGAGCACTGCACTGGTGCTGATCTGTGAGCGATTGCACCCTGGTCATGTTGGCCATTAAAGTCAAACATTTATAAATTGTGATGGTCTGTGAGCGACTGCACCTTGGTAATTCCCTGAAGTTGAGTACATGAGCATATACATATTACATCGGGGGGGGGGGTTGACCGGTGGGTCACAAATTGGATATATGTTGATGATTGGAAATTGATATGTGTAAGTACTTTATAAAATCTGAATTTCTGATGAGTGATTGTGATTGCTGAAGTGATGGTTGTACTTACAACATGTTTTCCATATTAATTGGTTGCTGTTTGAAAAGGCATACATGTCATGAAAATTCAAAATGAGCATCCTTATTTATCATCATTGTTATATGATATGCCATGGATATATTTGTTACTGTGATATAAATGCTATGTGTTAATTGTTAATTTCGGTCGGTGAACCTTTACTATTATTGTGGAAATTGGGCTTTGCCCTCAGATGCCCCCCAAACCCATGTCACCCGTGGGTCCCCAGACGACGGAAACGTCGCTCGATTTCATTGATCGTTTTGTGCCTACTGCTTGGGTATACGACCCCATCCCAAGCAGGGCCACGTACACGGGGAGACTGAAGAGGACCTGCAGGACTAACGGAGTGGTGGACTATGTGAAGCACACCTATGGGAGGATTGATTTTCCTATGCCTTCCAGATTGGTATTGGAGGCACACGGAATTTTTTAGGACGCGGAGGAGCCGACGAGAGGGGTTGAGATGGAGGCCACAGTAGGAGTGGTGACTCCTAACCCGGTTATTGGAGGAGATGTACAAGATACAGAGGTGGAAGGGGAGAATCAAAGACCGACGCTAGTAGCAGATGATGTTCCGAGTCCATCTAAGACATTCGATGACTGCTTTGAGATTCCGGCACCGCCGAAGCAACCCCGATTGTAGATTGATCTGACTTCGGAGGAGACCGATCCTTCCCTATATGATGAGGAGGAGGACTTTACGTCGAGGCGAGCTGCGGAGTCGGACGAGACTTGCATGGGCTGCATAGGGAATCCCTGCTACTGTAGCTTTAGTGCACGATCAGTGTAGACTTTTTGTATAGGGTCTTGATTTTGGTGGATGTATGTATGACTTTTCCGCTGTTTTCTTCCGCACTCTGATACTGTTTAGTGGGCCACAGGCCGGGTGTTCTATTTGGAGATGATATGACACTGTTCTTTTGAAATGTATTAATGTTATTATTAATTTCCAAAGTTAAGTACCTAGTGATATTATGATGAAATTATTTAATTACGTTCATCGATTAATTTACGACGTACTATTTTATTAAATGAATCAGTGAAAATTTTATTTTAATTCTTTTTGAATTAATTCTGAAAATTCTTTTATTTATTTATTTTAAAAAAAAAATACATTCGCGTTGTGTTTTAAACTCGGGGTGTTACACTCTAGAGGTATCTTCTGATATCCTCTTGGGATATCTTTTGGTATCCTCTGGTGATATCTTCTGGTATCCTCTGGTGACATCTTTTGGAGGTATCCTCTAGTGATATCCTCTGGTGATGTCATCCTCAAGTGTTTATATACTTCAAGATCGTTCAATGTTCTTGGCAGTCAAGCTGGAGAAGGATGTAACAAGGCTGGAGAATGATGTTCAGTATGCTGGAGAATGATTGTATCATTCTGGACTGATGTTATCATACTGGAGGATGATGTTTGATCATTTTGGAGATAGCTGTTAATCATGCTGGAGAAAGATGTTTGCTGCTGGAGATTATTTATCAATCTAGAGACTGATGATACACTGTTGGAGAATGATGTTAAACATGCTGGAGAATGATAATCATTCTGGACAGAAGATCATTTTGGACAGCAGATCATTTTGGACATTCTGGAGACTGATATGATCATTCTGGAGATTGATATGATCATTATGGACATTTCTGGAGACTGATATGTCTTGTTGGAACAGTTTGATTCATAGCCTTTTTCCTTAAACAAAACTCAAGTGCAATAATTAGTAGATCACCATTCATAAAACTCAATCATTTAATTCAAAAGGTTTGTTGTCATTAAAACATATATCAAAAAGGTTTTTTCCTCAACATCAGTTTGTATATATTTTTTTTTGTTTTGAAAACCTAATTGAATATAAATATATAAAAAAACACAATTTTTGGTATAAGACATACCAAGAATGGGATTAAAATTACAAAGATGTTATATACAAATAATAAAACAAATAAAACACTCAACACACCCACCAAAACGTGAGTCACCCAAAATAACCCACTTAAACCCTACACCCAAGCAAACTAACAGATTGGTTCACCATTGACATCACTCCATATTTAAAGTCTTTTCATTTTACTTTCATCCACCACCATGTTAAAATTTTAATACGCTTAACCATCAAAGACAAATCAAAAGTAACATTATTAAAGATGATCTTATTCTGAGCTCTCTAGATATACCAAACGCACATGATTCAAATAACCACAAGTCTATTGTAAAACGTGTTGAAACACCTATCTCAACACACCACCATACTACCATGCCAATGAACGATACGCTTCCACACCTCACCAAAAGTCAGACACCCTAGAAACAAATGTAGGTTAGTGTCCTCACTTTTGCACCGTGTTGAACAGAGGACATTTTTAGATGATATCGTCCCGCGTTTCACCAAATTGGACCTTGATGACAAACGATCCTCTAACAACCTCCAAAAAAATAATGAGACCTTTAAAGGTACCATCTTATTCTAAGTGATATGAGTAAACAAGTACAAAATGGTATTGTGACTAAAAGAAAACATCATGTAGAATCCTTTGACAATGTATTCTACATTTTGCCCATTATACCTACGCCAACGATCCGCAACATTTTCCTGCAAATTAATGTTTTCATCCAAAGAAATACATTGCCCTAACAACTCTTAGCCTACCATCCCACTAGAATAACTCGCATCTTCATCTCCGTCTCCAGCCTCCTTTCGCAACCCCTAACGCATCCCTCACCATAGAAGAAAACTACACATCCTTATCTGCAGCAAGGCTAAACAACCTATAATACCTATCCTTATATGCCACTCTACCAATCTACGGATTCTCCCAAAAATAAGTAAATAGTCCATCACCCACCTCCTTAGCCAAATTACTCTCAAACCATCACCCTTCATCTCCCACACCTCCCTCACTAATGGTCACAATATCTCTCCACCACAAAGGTTCACGACATAACTCACGACCCATTCTTAACTCCTTAAACCATACTTATTCTTCAACACTCGAAACCAAAACCTTCTTATCCTCCTTTAATCTCCAACACCAATTACCTAACATAACTAAATTAAGAAGTCACAAATTTCTCACCCCAACCTCCGCTCTCTCGCTCAAAACTTTTTGTCTCATTTAACCCAATAAACTTAGTAGACCTCTTCACTCCCCCACCCCACAAAAAAGATTTGAAAAGGAATTCAAGTTTAGAAATAATATCTGCAAGCGCTTTGAAAAATGACAAGAAATAATGAGAATCTCTTTATAAACAAAAATATTTCAAAATAAATGTCATTCTCAATAGTAGACTTAGAGTTGTCGCAATCTGCCCCAATCTACACTAAGATCCGCCATTGTTATGAATCTAACCCATATTAAAAATCATGTGAAATTGTCAAAATTATTGACGTTTTGAAGTCGGTTGTTAACCTAAGATTCTAGTGCACATAAATACATTTTTTAATAAATTTAATAGGGTGTTGCAAATGATAGATGATAGTTTTAGAGTGTCAATATAATTGGAAAGTCAATTCTACCATGCATGCTTTTGCAATTTAAATTTTGAAAAAAAAAATACATTTTATTTGTAGATTTAGTTAACTATGTATTAAATTATTAAAAGATTTTTCCATTGAATTATCCATGCTATTGGACAAAATATGAGTTCGTGAAAAAAAAATTGTAGATTTAGGTGAGATGTCAAAACCGATTTCCCGTAAGAGTAGATTTTTTCCCACAACTTAATTAGTTGAGCTAGAAATTGATTAAGTTCATAACGTGTATGAAGACCCGATTTTATGAAAGTTGGATTGTGAAGGATGTGCTTAACTAATATGGAAGTTAACAATATGTAACTTAGTGAATAGGGTAGTAGCTTATATTAGTGTTGTCGGTCATTATTATATTTGATGTAATAAGTGAGTTAGTGTAAGTCTATCAATACTACTGTCAAGGTTATATTTGACGCATCATATCAATAAAATAAGTCTTTAGTTATTATCAATTTCTTTTATCATATATATCAATTTATTTTTCATGCATGCAATCATATAAAGTAATTGAATCTTCTATACTAGTCACTTTTTAGAATAGACTTAGAACTTGTTGAGAAACAAAGTCTCATTTTAAGTGTATTCATCTTATATAAAATGGAATAATTGTTACAAGTGTGAGTTAACCAACGAATTATCTTATCGATATATGAGAAAACCAAAAATCAACCAAGCATACGTCTAATTTGCACAAACAGCTAATCAACTAAGCACCAATTTTGCACAATGACAACAAGTGGCACACGTTGTTTAGACAAAATCTTTACCACTAGTTCAATCACACTTTATCTAGACATGACCTTTGCCATAGGTTCAGTCAAATATGCTCACTTCTACTAATTTTAGAAGACAATTAAAGGTGAATAGTGTTTTTGGTTCTTCTAGTTTTAGCCTTTGTAACATATTTATTTAGATTCTAGCCCTATAATTTTGTATTCCTTTAGTGTTAGTCCTTGCTGGAATATAATCATTCAAAAATGTTAAGGTGTTAAATACATTGAGCATATTTTTTGTTGGCTACATATTGATGTGGAATATGAGTCACCTTATTTTTTAAAATAAATAAATTAAAATAAAACTAAGGACTAAATAAATTAAAATGTTATTTTAGTATAAAAATAAAAATAAAACTATGGTGTTCATCTTCATCTTTGGAAAAGAGAAATCAAAACCTAAAAAAAATTCAACTTTCACAACTTCAAACAATCCTAAAAACTAAAACATAATTTTCTAAATATTTGAATTTGAAACTCAGAAACCCATCTCAAAAGATAAAAAAAATGGATTTGAAGATGAACAAGCTTCAAACCCATAAAATATTTCCAATCCAGAAAAAGATTTAAAAATTGTTCAATAACCCCAAATATAACATTAAAAACAAACACATTAATTTTTAGCTCAGCAAAGAGCAGACCCCAAACCCATCTATGCTTAGTGCCAAAGCTAAATCCTTAATGAAGGAAATGAGGATTGTAATGGGATCCCCATAGAAGTTAGCCAGAGATTGAGGATTTGGTTTGACATTCTAATTTTTATTTTTTTATTTTTAAAAATATTTTAGTAATTTTGAAAAGTTAAATAAAATAATAATGTTTATTAATAAATCCAACTCAAAAAGAAAAATGTTGCATAAATACATCTATATAAGGATTATGATGAAGATTAGTCATGGAATAACATTCCACCTTTCTTGACTAATCATTTATCCGTTTATTGAGTTTAATATGCAGAAGGGTGGCAAAGGACATCAATTCCATTTATGATGATTAATCAAATGGTGATACCTAATACCCAATAACATATGTACCAAAATTTTCTTCAAGGAGCAAAAATGACATCAATACAACATGGTCCAACTTCAAGCTTAGCTCAAAATCGATCTAGCCATTAATGATCAAAAGTAGACAAATTGTCTCTTAACAAATTGATCCCAATATGATAATTGAGATTATATAAAGACACTTTAGCGTACAACTAAGGATTTTATGTAGGCCTATGTATAGAAAATCATATCTAGAACGATTGGAAAATATGATACCATTACCAACAAGTTTGAGATCAATTGTTTCATATCTTTTTTGTGAAAAGATGGTATGTCTAAAATATGAGTTTCTTGACCACAAATTTTCAGACTTTGGTCAGCTAGCAACCAAATCTTTTAGTATTGAATGTTACATCCTAGAGAATGAGATGGAAATATCTACCAATGTGACAACAAAGAAGGTTGATCAATTGAATAAGACGAAGAATGAACACATTTAGATGGTTAAAAAAAAATATAAGACTATTATTAATTGAAAACCCAAAGTCTTTATTACGTGGCACTTTCCTAAATTAGTTTGATCATATAAAAGTTGGAAGCATTAAACAATGTTATTCATGCATTATAAGACTGCTATTTATTGACTTACAGATTATAAAAATGATTTTAGCCTAAATATTTTAGACATTTTTAACAAACACGAAAGCTATTTTGTATATTTTATCATCATGACAATCACTTTAAGAAAAACATAAAGATAATTTTATTGAAAAGTTACACAAAACAACTCCTGATTTGAAACAATTTTTAGATTTTTATTTTTTAAGAATTTTAAACAAATAGATAAAAACTCATAAAAGTAATTTTTATTTTTTAAAAGAGCTATTATTTTTTATAAAAGCTATAACATCCGACCCCAAAGTTTTCATTAGTCCCACAATCTTAATAGTCAAAAAATCAAGACAACAATCAAAAAATAGAAAATGTACATCTTTCATCCCATCCTCTTGTTGTCATCAACTAAAAGTACAAGGGGAAATATGTTAAAAAGTAAAAATAGTTAGTTGGATCATGTATTCCTCAAGTGAAAAAGTTTTCCTATCATTTGAATCATAATCAAATGATTTTTAATTTTTTTTTGGTTTAGAGGCTATGATTGAGTCTTGTGTTGGTGCTAATATGTAATAGAACCCTCAATAGACTATAATATAAAATTAGCCAAATCAAAATATCATTTAATCACTTTTCTAGATATATGAAAGATATCCAAGAGGTTATGAAGAGAGCAAATGAAAATATAAGCTGATGTCTATGTTAGTTTGTGAGTAAAAAAATGTGGACAAACATCCACCATTTAAAAATAGGGATGTAGCTAACATGAATAGTTGACCAGTGGTCATGCCAATTGATGAGACATAAATTTAATACTTGATATTGTACATAAAGAATGTGCTATATTTTCAATAGAACACGTGGATATTTTGTAAGGTAAAGCATCTAGAATTCAGTCATTACTTGAATAACTTGTCAGAGAAAATTAAGATCCCCTCTAGTGGGTCATCATAATACCTAATAGTTAGGCCAACTTGCATATATAGAATTGCTTCCTTTCAAAATTCAGCAAGGCCATGCATTGATGGTAGGAGTGGAGTTACATGTAGTTGCAAAATTCAAGTATAGTACGAACCACGTGATTTAGTAAAATATTAACAAACAAAAAAGGACACTATACATTAAACTTGTAATATATTTATTATAGTAACATTATGAAATTTATAACTAAGCAAAGCTCTCAAGATCTTCTCCACACAGATCGCATGTGCTATTCTTTTGATAAAAAAACCTTTTTGTTTTTATAAATATATTATATTTCATTTTTAATGTTTTTCTAAAAAAAAATTTTAAACATGATATCTAAAATATTTCTCGTAAATAATTTGTTTATGCTTTTAAAATAATTTATATGTATCATTCGAAGTTTTAAATGATTTTTTGCATGCATATTTATAATATTATAAGAATCTTTTCCACATAAATATTAAAAAAAATTAACAAATGATAAATTAAATATAATTTTTTAAGTTTTTAGCGTTTAAAAAATTTATATTTAATTCATCTTTTATTATAAAATTATAAATATTTATAGAATCTTATAATATTCTAAACATTCTTGTAAAAAATCATTCAAAAATTCGATTAATACACATGAATTAACTTAAAAGTAGAAAGTAAAATTAATAATAAAAACATTTAAAAAATCATTATTCGAAGAAATTTTTTAAAATGACCAAAAACTTATTTATTTAAACGTGTATACACACATACCAAAAACTTATTTATTTAAACGTGTATACACACATACCATTGGAAATTTCGTCTTAAATCAAATAGAGCTAGTTGACCAATATATTAAACCTCACTCGCAGCTTAATTAGACATTATATGATTTGGGATGATACACTTGATTTCCCTGTCAGTGAATGGAACTTACTAAGAAGCAAGTTGATGACAAAATTTAAACGATCTAACCCTTAAGATACCACTCCAAATGAAAACAAAGCTATAGCTAGTGAACTAATCAACTTAATTAATAAGTACTCAAGCAAGTGCACAAAGGTGTAAATAAATTAATGATAATCACTGCAATGATTAGTTGGGGATTATTAGGCATAACTTAATTATTCACCAAATTCCCATAATTAAATACATGTATACACATGCGGACCTCGTACAAGGTTCTGTAACCTTAGTTCAAAACTAAAAACCATAAATTAAAGGGAGAAATTTAGAGAGAAAAACTTGATAGATGTTTTATTAAATTTTGTAATGAGGAAATTAGAGATATTTTATTCTTTTTGTTACTAATTTCCATTGTTAATTTTATTTTTCTAAGTACCTACATTGATAGATCAAAAAGTTAAGTATTTGGCACAATCTAAAAATTACGGAGACGATATACAGATGGTTAAAAAAATATAAAAACATAGTTAGGGATTGTTTCTTGATCGAAAACTTATATTATTATAAATTTGTTCATTTAGAGATCGATAAATTGGTCGCTAAAGTGGTAAAATCAGTTACTAAATTATTTAGAGACTAATTTAAATCAATTGATAAATTATTAGTTGTTAATTTTAAATGAGTCTTCAAACGTGTTTGGAATCAAATTTTATATAGAGATAAATAGTTGAAGTTACTTAGTTTGAGTCACGGTACATACTGCAAAATACTTAGATTGATGATTCTAAATATTTACGCATGATTTTGAAAAGTATATTACTTATGCCACATGTAGTCCCCTATTACATTTGATGAGAGGGAACACACGAGTGATTTAATATGATTTGGTGATTGGATCTATGATGTATATCATAATATGTATTTGATTAGATGTCTCGTATTGGAAATGTTTTGGGCTCCATGCTAAAGACATATTGAAATATATTTCATTTCAAGTAAATACCAATTTTAGATTTATTTCAAGTAAATACACATCATTTTATTTTTGAAACCATGAAGATTAATAACACCAAACTGCGGAAGGTTTTAGTTGTTAGTAAGTGTCCATGTGACACTATTTTGAAAACTCTGTTAAAAATATGTGTAAAAGTAATAGTTAGTTTGCAGAAAACTTAGTTCTTTAAAAAAATTTCAAACTCATTTGTAGAAAGAACATTCAAATTATTGAAAATGCTTTACAAAATACAACTCTGGTAAACAAATATTTTACGGTTTTTCGAACATAAAAATATATAGTTCTTGAAAGTTTTATGTTGACAACCTATGATGGACACTCTTGACAAGAAGAATCAAGCCCATGATTGGAAAAAGAAGGAAAAAAAAAACTTGGGCTTTATATTTTTAATTACAAATTACCCATCTTTTTTGTTTTGGTTATATTTTAAGTTACACAGGTTTAATTGACGCATTTCACTATTATAAAAAAAAAGGTTTTAAATATTTCTTCTCTATATTTTTCTTGTTAATTTTAATTATTTGGTAGTTGTTTTATGGATTAGAAAGTTGACAAATTTCTGTAATAGAAGGTTTCGAACTCTTTAATTAAATTTGACTACATATTTTTTAGTTAAATGTGTTGGACATTTAATTTATTTATTTTAATTAAATGTGGCAGCGAAGGGTTTTTACAGTAATTTGAGTGGGTATCCTACGCCCACTTTGTTCTCTTTTGGATATTGTTTTTGAAGGGAACCAAAAAAAATAATTTAAATTTAAAAATAAAAAATAAAAATACTTTTGTTATACAATGTACATATTTATATTATTAACTACTTTAAATATTTCATTAACTATTAAAATATATGTTATTAGCCAGTTTTTAAATATATATCTCATTATTTACTAAAATATATGACATTAATCATTTTAAAGTACTTCTTTAACCACTAAATTGCATAATTTTAAAGTGATTAATGTCTTTCAATTTAATAGTCGATGAAATATACGTAAAATAAATAGTTAATAATTTATGTTTTAATGAAATAAATTTGTATATGTATCACACAAAAATGTCTCAATTATAAATAAATAAATAAATAATATTAAAAAAATTATGACAAAAAATTAATATTTTTTTAAATATTATTCAACGTATAAATACAGTAAACAAGACATCCAGATTTAATATTATGTCTGTGTTTAAATATTGTTTTTCCTTCAAATTTTATTCAAAATTCACGAAAACTCTGATAACTTTCCCCAATACATTCTCTGAGCTCCCCTATATTATAGACTTTAATCCAATGAAAAAAATAAAATCTCGAACATTTCATTTGCCTTGTACTCACCATCTTCTTTTCCTTTATTTATCAATATATTTTTATTTATCAATATATTTCGTTCTCTTGTTCAAACTCCCAAACAAAATCTAAATAACACACTTAGTTTTGTTTGTTTAAGATTTTAAAAAAGTAATTTTGATTTTATATTTTTAAAAATAATTTTTATGAAGATTGATTTACTTAAAAATAGTAATTTTCTAGAAAAGTAATTTTGACAATTAAAAAAAGTAATTTTGACATTCAATAACTTATATTCATTATTAGAGATTTTAACATCATAAAAATTATTATTTTTTAAGAAAATATATATCTTTCAAAAATAATTTTTATGAATAGCTTCTCAAAATAACTTTTTATTTTAATTATGTTTTGAAATTTTATTATCCAAAAAATAATAATAAAAAATAAATAAAATACTTAAAATTATATTTTAAAATAAACTATTTAAACTAATTTTTCAAATGAAACTTTATTTTTAAAATTCATTTTTAAAAATGTTAAAAAAAATAAAATACTATAAAAAAAAATTTTTTTTTAAATCGTAAACAAACGTATCCATTAATTAATATTCACCTAATCATTTTCCTCTATCTATTTACTTATTTATATTCATTGAAATTTATTCTTCTTATTTGAATATCTAACGAAAAAAAAACAATATTTACGAAAGCCATGCCGTGGCATTGTGTCAAGTGGCGTCACCAAACTAAAAATAACTGTCTGCAAACCAACTGAAAATAATAATGTCTTAATCATTTTATTTATTTTGAAACAATGTCATTATCATAAAATTGTTATGTTCACACGCAAACAAAACCGACACAGTTAACATCAAATTACTCTCATGTGACATAAAACTTTATCATGAAAAATCCATGAACTAGCATAAATACCATATGATGCATAGATAGTAGATTGAAAGATGCCAAAAAATCCTGTAACGGGACAAATTAATTCATACGACACAACCAATGTCCTTGAATTACAAAACACAGAGGATGTAGACTTTCATGACAACCCCAGCAACTGACCAATTCCGACATTTCGCCGCTATGTGTTCCTGTCCTTTTCCCTTCCAATTTCAATCATTTTTCAGTATACTCTGTTTCTTCTAATCCCTCTCACAATTTCAGTTGGGTAAATTATATATCTAAGTTTTTGTTTACTTACACTATAGCCACATGTGGTTATGTCACAATCTTTAGTATCATATGGAACCTAGAACTTTCGTGCATAGTGGCTTCAATTACGACAATTAACTTTACTATTATGAATCATGTGTATCTTTTTTGGTTTTGTATCCTTAAAATGTGGTTCCTTTTCCCGGTATTGGCTTTCTTTTTTACAAAATAAATGGGTGTTATAAAATTATTATTAATAAGAGTTATATTTTTATGATTGTTTTATACGAAATTTGAATTCGTTTATTTGAAATTATAAATATCAAATTCTTACTGTTATACTGATATGAGTTGAATTTCTACCACTACAGAAAACATATTTTAAACTATTTTAAATTTGTCAAATGCACAACCAATTTAAAATATCCTAATTTATTACATGAGATATATTTTAATCCGGTTACAAGGCAACTTATCAAAAAAAACATGTTTTAATAAATAGCCGACTTAATACATTGTGTTAAAAAGGTTTTTGGTGTGTTTTTTAAGGCAGTTTTATTATTCAAAAACATCATAAAACATGTTTTGAAGTCCAGTTTTATTCACAACTGACTTAAAATTTAATTATTATATTTAGAAGCAACAATTTCATTTATTATAAACAGCTTGAACTAATTATCTATCAGTTTGAACAAATTATATATGTGCTCAAATATAGTACATAGAATGAAATTTTTTATTACACAAGAAGTATTATAAATATATTCTTGTATCTTTGCTTAGTTTAGTAATCTTTATTAACTCGGTTATAGTTGAAACAAATACAAGAATATTAGTAAATTACCTATAAGATTCATCATCAGATAAATAAATTATTATTTTTCTTAATCGATGAAATAAATAGATTATTATTGTAAGATGGAGAAAGTAAATTCTTTAGAGCTTGGTGAATATGGTTTTGATATTGAAAAACACCGATAGGATTGAGGATTTTTGTTTCATACAACGTGAAGATATAGTTCGTTGTCTAGTAGTACAGTCAACAATCGTAGTCAATGGGACCAAATTTGAAGCCAACAACCCATGTAGAGGAAAACAAGAACCTATGGTTGAAAATTGACCAATTTCTACAAAACTCTGCCCCAGGCTACAATGTACTTGGCTTTTTGGGCATGTGGATGTGTTTCCCTTTTTGCTGAAATTTAGGACAATTTACAACATTAAAACATGAGAAATTAAGTCAGCTCAGTTTGAATGTGATTCTCAAGTCACAAAAATTAATTTTAAAAGAATTAATATTGTAAGTTGATTTTGTTTACAAGTCAGGTAAAAGTAATGTAGTTTTTGTTTCAATACAGTGAATTGAATGATAAATTTCAAGTTAAAAAATTATTTTTAAAGAAAAAAGTTATAAATTTTAATTTTAAGCTAAAATTAATTTTTGAGATAAAATTAATTTTACTTATAAATATTTAAATATGTCAAAATTAATACATCTCTAAAATTAATTTTAATTATTAAAAAATTATGGCGAACATGCAATGAGTATATTAGATTTGGTTCATCCAATAATGATAAGAGGCCTAGTGAATAGAATAGAGACCTCTAAAAGAAAACTTGATTA
Organism: Cicer cuneatum; assembly: GCA_037974295.1. NCBI lineage: Eukaryota > Viridiplantae > Streptophyta > Magnoliopsida > Fabales > Fabaceae > Cicer > Cicer cuneatum. The sequence goes on from JBBPBO010000003.1 coordinate 11,380,956, forward strand.
TAGATACGCTGCAAATTGCTTATTGATCGATCATGTGCCCGTTGCTCATGATTTGACCTGTATCATGACATGTCAAGATCAACTTTTTCGCTCTTTTTTTTTAAGGTAAACAAACTTCATTTATGAAAAAATATTGGTACAAATTAGATTAAATTATTTGTGTTGAGGCATTTCTCTTCCACATATTAGAGTTGATACAACTAAATAACATTGAAATACATAAACAAGTCAAATGCAAAAATAGTATAGTCAATGGTCAAAAAGAAATAAAGATCCATATTTTTTACTCTGACCCAATTAAAGATTATTTCTTTAGTTTGTATGTGATGAGATCGACTATATATGGTCTCAATAGTGACCTATTCAGTAACATGCTCTAAATATTCACTAGTAAGTTTGAGGAGGGGTTCAGGTTGGACGCATCCCGCAATAGCATTGTCGTCGAGATGCAATTCTAAAATTAGGCCAAACACAATTGGGACTTTCCAAAACACAAAATCAAATAAAACTTGACTAGATTATAAGATACTACCGCTTCCTCAAATATTAATATTTTTTATACAAAAAAAATGTCATTAATTATAAGCATTTTCGGTAAAATAAAAATTATTATACACGTTTATTAAAAAAAACTAAATATATCCTTATTTGATATTATTGTGTTTTAAACAATAAAAAGATAAATTTGAATATATTTATATATAAAAAGAGTATATTAAAAATATTTATATACAAAATAGACACATTAAGTTTATTATTTACTTTTTTTAATATATATGGAAAATGAAAAACTTATAATAATGAAAAGAAAAGAAAGTATTGGGAAGCTAGTAGAAAATGAGAGGTTTTTGAATTGTTGATAGAAGAAACAAATAAAAATAAAGAAAGTAAAGTTTTTACCGATGATTGTATAGAAAATTAAAGAAAGTAACCTATTTGTAAAATGACATAAATGTTATTAGCAACTAGTAAGTATGTGAATATATATATATATATAATAAACTGGGAGGAAATAAAGGACATTTTGGCATTAGTACTAAAATTATGAAATGTAGTCTTAAGGTTGCATTTCACTGATCTAGATCTTCTCTTTCTAAATAATCAAGTACTCTATGCATCCTCTCTATTTCTCTTTTAATTTATCTCTTATTTTTCATCAGTTTTATAATATATTTTGTCTTTCTGTGCATGAGAGTAAACCAGAAGAAAAGAGAGCCAAAATTCACACACCGCTACTCTTTTATATTTAACTTTTATATCAATCATTTGTGTTCTAAGCTTAAAACCATAACCAGAGATGCTCAAACACATCATATTTATCACCAACAACAAAAAACTGATAAAAATTAAGAATAATTAAGAGATTTATTTGATTCCCTACTCAAAAACTATTTTTTAACTTTTAAAAAAAAATTATTTGAGAGCCTTATTTTTAAAAATTATTTTCTAAAATTATTTTTAATATTATATTTTTTAAAACTAAAAAAACACACCACGTAAATGGTGTTTTGTTTCTTACTTTCAGTGTTAAGTTTAAAAAATAAAAAATAAAAAAAGATACAGAAAATTGTTATTTTTTATTAATGACATAATTGCAATTGTGAAACAATAGAGAAATTACACAAAAATGAAGAATCAATGAATAAAGGGTGCCATTGACCCAACCGAAAAAGATGGAATGTGATTATCTCTAAACCCTAGCTCGCGATTCTCTCAAGCTCATATGTCACACTACATCTTCTTGATTATTGTTATGTTCTCTATTCTCTCTCTAATAATTTCTTTAGTGATAATGATTAGACATTCTTCTCTTAGCATTTTGTTTATGGTTTTTATGATGACGTACTTCTTTCTATTTGTTGAACAATTGTATGCATGTTTTTATGAGTTTTTATTTATTTATAGTTTTATTATCAAACTTTTTATAGATTTTCTTGTTCTTAAACTTTTGTTATGAAATTGTATAACAAGTTGTAACTAAATTTGACGTTGTTACAAGTGATGATTCTACTTTTGATGAAAGTGATGATGATTTTGAATAATTTCTTATTAGTAATGTGATTTATGACTATCGATGGAAATACTTTAATAAAGTAAAGGTTCTAGTATCTTTAGTATCTAATCGTAAATTTGTTGCTGAAGTATTAAATCGATGTGAAATAAACTTTTTTGATTTATTTTTGACGAAGAAAGAAGGTTTTCTTAATTTTTGTAATGAACTGAGGGGGGAGAACTACTTAAGCGACTCAAGGGATGTACTTGTTGAAAAAAAGGTTGTCACTTCTTTATTCATAATTGATCACATAATGTTCGTCATAGAGTAGTTTCAAACCGTTTTTAGCATTCTACATAAACAATCTCACACAATTTCAATGAAGTATTAACGGCAATGTGTCAATTGGGAAAAGAATTGATAGAACAAAAGTCAATAAAATTGCATAAAAGAATTAAGAATAACCCAAAATAATTTCTTTAGTTCAAAGTATACATATCATATTATCAAAGCTATTTGAGTCTGGTAAACTTATCCATATTATTTTGCTCTAATTCTTTATGTTTAGATTATGCGTTATAGAATTGCATAGGTGCAATAGATGGTTACATGTCTAAGTGTATGGGTTTTCGCATAGAAACAAATTTCATGAAGAGGTAGAAAGACAACAATCACGTAGAACGACATGTGTGCTTGTGATTTCAAAACGATGTTTATATATATATACATATATATTTCAGGTGGGAAGAATTGATTCATAAGTTTTTTTCAATGCAATTACAAATCCAAATATTGGATTTCCTTGGCCACCTAGAGGTAAATAATACTATCATAATAAAATTATGTTATGTTGATGAATTTAACAAGTAGAGCTAACATATATATTTTTTTATAAAAGTTCATTTTATCTTGTTAATTTTGGGTATTCATGTATTAGATGTTTGTTTCCATTTTATAGAGGTGAAAGATATCATGCTCTATATTCAAGGTAGACGGTCTAGGAGTGCCAAAGAGTTATTCAACTAGAGATATTCTAAGGATGGCAATTGTGAGTTGTTTTGGGGTGTTGAAAAATAGATTTTTTATTTTGAAGTTGATGTCTCCTTATAAACTTTTTGGACAAAGACTTACAGTGATAGTATGTTGTGTTATTCATAATTACATATTACATATGTAAGTGGAGTTTACTGGACAAATTGTTTAGCATATGGGAAGAAATAGATCTAGTGGAACTTGTGAATGAAAGTTCAGACATAGAAATTTATGTGATGATATGAGGAATTGCATTAGAGATAGACAATAACAATTAGTTGAACAAATTACTATCCTTTATATTTTTTGTATATTCAACTGTGGAGTTTCTTATATGCAACCATGAATTCTTCGCAAATATTTCCTAAATACTTATATTGGTTTGGTTTTATGTTTATGTTATGGATAATACTTGCATTGCTTTTGCTTTGATGTTTATGTTATCGATAATATTTGTGTTATTTTTGTTTTCAATTTTTGATATGATGATGAGATAAACCTATTTTTTTTACTAATAAACCTATTAATTATAATAAGTTATTGATTCAAATAATTAAAAGAATAAAGGTCTATTTTGGTCTCTGAAAAATTGAGAGACCCAATTTAGTCTTTGCAAAAAGTAAAAACACTTTTTAATCGATTAGAAAAATAAATTTGACCAAATTAGTACTTATGTGAACTACATTTAAAAAATTGGGTTTTTTTTTTTTTGCTATTTTGTCTTATGACTCATCAATTCCGAATTAAATGAACAAGCTTAGAGTCTATATCAGGGACTTAATTAACTATTTTTAATTATTGGAAAGAATCTAATTGTCCTTCTTTATAGAAATTACATGTGAGATAATCAAGTTGATAAGTCATTAGATAAGTCAGACAAAAAAACTCAATTTTCTAACTGTGGTTCACCTAAGGACTAATTTAGTCCAATTTATTTTTCTTATGGACTAAAAAGTGATTTTATTTTTCTCAAAGACTAAATTGAGTCTCTCAAAATTTCTCAAGGACCATAATAGGCATTTACACTAATAAAAATTTTGCTTAAGCATAAAAAATCTATAGATTACAATTACTCTTATTTTAAAAACATATGTATCAAATAAAGTTTTTAATTTTTTTTAAAAATATTATGAAAATAAAAACTATCAAACATCTTTTTCATTTTTTTATCAAAAATTGTTTTCAAAAACATGATTATCAAACCATTTTTATTCTACTTTTTTCATAAATATAATTTTTAAAACTTTTCAAAACCTAAAAACAAAACACTACAATTTCAAAATGTATAGGTTTTTTCTCTATCCATCATTAATTAAAATACTATTAAATCTAAAGCATAAAAGCTAAAAGCTATCCAACTTAAAAGGGAAGACTGTTTTTTTATGGATCCCATCCATGCATAAAAGCTATCCAACTTGAAATGAAAACAAGAGAAAGACACCGATTCCTCAAAAAAAGAAAAGAGAAACACATCAAAGAGAGCCCTAAATCAATATACTTTCTTGTTTTTTTATAAATAAATAAAAATAGTTTTTCCAATATGTTTAGTTTTACGGTGACTAGTCAAAATTATAGTAATCCATCAGTAATTTTATCAATTTCATCGTAAGTCTAAAGATAGACTTAATCTTAATATATAGCACGTTAACTGTTTTTTCTTTAATATGAAGACACCTTTGTTAAAATTAATCATTAAAATTAAAGGTTTTCTTTCCTTTCTCTTTCTTTTAACAATTTTTCCTCGCTTTTTTCTGTTTACTTTCTTTTCAAATCCAAAATACACCATTAGTTTTAGAAGAAATAATGCTTGAAAGTTGAAACAAAAAACATCCTAATAAATTACAACATAAAAAATACAAACTTTCCTACCATAATATATTAGGCATAATATATGCATACACTTCTCACCCAAAATGCAAATTCTATCCTAATAAATAGAATAATTTTGTCAAATAATAAATATAAAATAAATTAATGAGCAATAATAAATATCGGATCAATCAAATTACAATCAATAAAAAAAGTGAAGCTTTAAAATATGAGATACAAGGACCATGATGTGACAGAACAAAGATTTTATTATGTCTCAGTTTTTCCTTCGACAACTTTTAGGCTTTAATATTAACCTGCCATTTGAATTCATGATTGTGCATATTTAGAACAATTGATCATACTTAACAAACACCAGTAACCGTATATCATACTTAGACATTATACAATATAACATTCATAACATTACCAACTCCATATTCAACGTGCTTCTATTAGGGGAAACATTTCATTCTCTGCAAAGGGACACATGAAAAAGGTGTGTTAACCAATTGAACATACATTATAGTGTTAATTGATGACTTATTTCTTGAATCTGGTAACCATTTATTACCTGTTTTTCAACTTGGACAGCTGATGCAGCTAACCTGCGCTTCAAAATTGATCTGTCTAGCTCACAATTTTCTGTCTCTGTGTCTAACAACAAACCCGGGGAGCGAGATTCAAAAAGGGAAAAAGTCCAACACAACTATTAAAATTTCGATGATAAAACTGAGACAAACAAACTAATATAAAAACTGTTGAATATTGTCCCAACAAGTGTGAGCTCATGAGTTTCCTAAGCTTAGGCTTGCACTGAACAAGCTACCCCCAACACCAGTCAAGCTGGTACGAAGCTGACTGACTGCAAGCTCCAACCAGTCAGTTGAGCTAGTTAGCTGGCAGTTGGAGTTGGTTAGCGGTAACATTTTTGTAACTTCCAATGGCTAATATATAAAGCCTTGTACATGTAATTCAAGGAAATAACTGATACATTCAGCAGCATTTTGGGATAGAGAAAATTGAGAGAAATCAAACACTAGTGAGGAGTAAACACAAGGGAATGATAATGAATTTTTCACAAACTCTCATTAATGTAATTTTCTCAAATCATAGTGAATCTTTTATGTCGATTCAGTCCCCCAGATTTAAGAGCATTGCTCTGAACTGGGTTACCAATCTTTGGTGTTTTCTTATCTTTACATTATTATTCTTGCATTTTAAGTTATCAAGTTTTATCAAAGTTCCTTCAATTGTTCAAAGAATCATTTTAAGGTTTAATTCACTGCAATCAAACTCAACAACTGGTATCAAGACCATTTCAGATCTTGGGAGGCATGACAATTACAAAATACGATTTGGAGAAATTCACAGGAAAAAATGATTTTGGGATTTGGCGTTGAAAGATGAAAGCTTTCTTGGTTCATCAAGGTTTGGGAGATGCGTTGGCAAGAGAAAAGAACCTTCCATCAACACTTTCAGAAAAAGAGGAAAAAAAACATCATGAACAAAGCACATAGTGCATTGATCTTGAGTCTTGGTGACAAAGTATTTGAGATTAGTAGCAAAGGAAACCACTGCAACAATATTTGGCTCAAACTTGAAAACCTATACATGACAAAGTCATTGGCAAATAGATTGTATTTGAAACAAAGATTGTACACCTTCAAGATTCAATCTGGAAAGTCAATTGAAGAACATATGGATGAATTCGACAAGATCATCTCGGATCTTGATAATATTGATGTAAAAATTGATGATGAGGATTAGGCCCTACTGCTCATAAATTCTTTATCAAGTTCCTATGAAACTCTTGGTGATACATTACTGTATGGAAGAGACTCTTTGTTCCTTGAAGAAGTTCAATCTGCTTTATTCTCAAAAGGATTGAAGAAGAAATCGGAGGTTAAAGAATAAGCTAATGGTGAAGGGTTGTTTGTGAAAAGCAAAGGTGGAATGAAGAATAACAAGCAAAAAGGAAAGGGCAAGCACAAAGAGAGAGATAATTCTAAATTGAGATGCTTCATTTGCAAGAAAGGTCATTTCAAGAAAGATTGTCCTAAAAGAAAACATAAGAAAAAGGGTGATAGTGATGATGACTATGGAAGTGTCTTAGTGGCTTCTGAAGGATATGATAGTGCAGAGGTACAGATGGCAAGTTCAACAAGCATTATGGAAGAAGATTGGGTGTTTGACTCAGGTTGTTCATTTCATATGACTTCCAATAGAGATTGGTTTCTTGAGTATAAAGAAACTGATGGAGGAAAGGTCATCATGCGAAACAAATCAAAATGCAAGGTTGTTGGAATTGGTTCAATCAGGCTCAAATTTGAAGATGGTACACAAAGAATTTTATCAAATGTGAAGCATGTCTCTGAATTGAAAAGGAATCTGATTTCTCTTGGCATGTTGGAAGAATCAGGTTGTTCCTACAAAGCAGAAAGGGGTGTTCTCAAAGTGATAAAGGGATCTCTTGTGGTCATGAAGGGAATAGAAATCATGGCATCTATCTTCTGAAGGGGCAAGCAGCCACTAGTATGGCAGGAGTGGCAGTCACATCTCCAAACAAGACAAGCTTATGGCACCAAAGACTTAGGCATGTGAGTCTTAAAGGGATGAAGATACTTGGAAAGCAAGGTGTGCTACGTGGAGACACAATTGGTGATCTTGAATTTTGTGAGCACTGTGCCTATGGAAAAATGCACAGGATTAAGTTCAACACTAGAAAGCACACTTCCAAGGATGTTTTGGACTATGTCCATAGTGACCTATGGAGGCCAGCTAAGGTGACAACTCTTGGAGGTAACAGATATTTCATTACTTTCCTTGATGATTATAGTAGGAAAGTTTTGATTTATTTGTTGAAACATAAAGATGAAGCTTTCAAAACCTTCAAATAATGGAAGGTTATGATTGAAATCAGAATTGGAAAAAGAATCAAGAATCTAAGGACTGATAATGGCTTAGAGTACTGCAATGATGAGTTTAACAACTATTGTAAGACTCATGGAATTCAGACACAAAACTGTGAGAAATACTCCACAACAAAATGGATTGGCTGAAAGAATGAATAGAACATTGCCTGAAAGGATGAGATGCTTACTATCTAATGCTGGAATGCCAGCTAAATTTTGGGGTGAAGCTGTTTATACAGCATGTTATTTGATCAACATGAGTCCCTCAACTGCCATTGATCTTAAAACACCTCAAGGGATGTGGACTGGTAAGGTTGCAAGCTACACTCATTTAAAGGTATTTGGGTGTGCAGCCTACTATCACATAAATGAAGGCAAGCTTGTTCCAAAGGCTAAGAAAGGATACTTTGTTGGGTATCCTAGTGCAGTTAACGGATACAAAATCTGGTGTCCTGAAAGCAGGAAATGCATTATCAGCAGGGATGTTAAGTTTCATGAGTCTGAGCTTTATAAGTCTCAAGATAACACTGAAACTCAAACCTCAAACAAGTAGGGTTTGGATAGTTTTGAACTTAATGTGGAGCCTATCACTAGGAAGGTTAAAGCATATGAAGATCAGTTTGAAAGCAGTGATGAAGATCAAAATGTTCAACAATCTAGACCTAACTCATGACATTGAAGACTACAATCTCATCGGGGACAGACAAAGAAGAGACATAAGGCCACCTCAAAGATATGGTCATGCTGACATAGTAAGCTATGCACCTCATGTAGCTGAAGATATCAGCAATGAAGATCCAAGGAACTATACTGAAGCTATCAACAGCAAGGATAGCGAGAAGTGGATGCTGGTCATGACTGAAGAGTTAAATTCACTTGATAAAAACAAGACTTGGGTCCTAGTCCCTAGGCCTAACGACACCAAACTAGTGGGGAGTAAGTGGATTTACAAGAGGAAAGAAGGTATATCGGGAGCTAAGCCACCAAGGTACAAAGCAAGGCTAGTTGCTAAGGAATTCACACAGAGAAGGAGTAGATTACAATGAAATTTTCTCACCTTTGGTCAAACATTCATCTATTCGTGTAATACTATCCATGGTAGCTCACTCTGACATGGAGCTTGAACAAATGGATGTAAAGACAGTTTTCCTCCATGGAGACTTGAATGAAACCATCTACATGCAGCAGCCTACTGGTTTTGAGATTCAAGGAAAGGATAATTGAGTCTGTCACCTGAAAAGGTCCTTGTATGTACTTAAACAATCACCAAGGCAATAGTACCTAGGGTTTGATTCCTTTATGCTCAAAAACAATTATGTTAGAAGCAACTATGACAGTTGTACTTTAAGCATTTATCAAAGTCATCATACGTATACCTTCTATTGTATGTTGATGATATGTTGTTGGCTTGTAAAAGCATGATTGAGATAAATAAGTTGAAGAATCAACTTAAGAAAGAATTTAAAATGAAAGATCTTGGGGCTGCCAAGAAAATACTGGGAATGGAAATCATAAGATACAGAGATCGTGGTAGAATGATCATCACATAGAAGGATTATCTTCGAAGAGTCTTAAAAAGGTTCAACATGATGGATTCAAAGACTGGGAGTCTGCCCCTAGCCCCTCATTTCAAACTGTCAACAAACCAATCACCCAGAACCACTGAAGAATATTCCTTTTGTCGACAAATGATAATATATTAGTTGTTATGTCAGTATTTTCTTCTTTATCAAGGATTGATTGAACCTCGGTCTTCTAACTATTTCAACCCATTCAACCCTTAGCTCATTTGGTTGAGAGCCACTCAACTCTGACACAATCGTTACTAGTAATGATTAAGAGATCATCACTATTAATAGGCTCTAGAGAATCGCCTAGTGGGATTTTGCATCTCAGATCAGTGGTTTGCCTCTTTTGGGTTTGGTCGAGTTAGAGTTCGGCTTCCATGGGTGTGTATCCTATCTTCAGATGGGTTAGTGCTCTAAATCTTAGTTTTTCATGGATTTTTTCTAATTAGTCATTAAGGTACTGGAAAGCACATTATGATTCATGCGCCTATAAAAGTTTGGGAGTCTTACTTTTTCCTGAGAGCGTTTTACTCCTTCAAAGCTCCTCACTTTTTTGCTACGCAATTTATTAGTGGAGACACTTTCTTCTCTGAAGAACCTAATGGTAACCTAATGGCCTTCACACCCTGGATTTGTATGTATTCTTGGCATAGTCAAAGACAGAGGGGGCACATAATGCTTTCTTCAAATCAAGCTAACGCATTTTTTACTTCTTTGTGACTTGGGTTGTTGACTATCGTGGACATTCAAAAAGAACCTCTATACTGATGTTGGTGGGGCATTTCCTCAGTCGTTGCTTATCCCAACATGGTATTAGATTCCACATTTCTACACAGGGAATTGTTGTGTTCTGCGGGGCTTGGATGTGCAATGGAAGATCTGACCTTGCCTTATCTTCCCCTAGCCCATAACGGATAGTGGAAGACCAAGGGTGGTGGAGGTATACTTTGTAAGACGTTTCGACATCTGCCATTGTACTAGCTTAAGAAATTGTATCCCAACCGAGGTCAATCGACATCTGCCATTGTACAATCAAACCAACCACAAACTTTCTCCTTCATTTCTCCACTCTTTTCCTAAATATAAGACCCTCTAGAGATTTTTCATTATCCCTTTTTATAAGATCTCTTTCAATTTTTTAGCTGCATTAATTATTTATTTACTAAACTACTCCTAAGTATGTTACGTTTTTTCTACTATCTGTAATAAATATTACAAATACAATAAAAAAAATAAACTAATTATCTCTCTTCAAAGGTAAACTAGTAAAACAAGTCAAATTACCGATAAATTTAATTCTACAAACAAATTTTTTAATTCCCGTGATTTAGTCAACGGAGTCTTATATATAAGGACAGAAGTAGTGCAATAGAGTAGAAGAAAATACTATGAACTTAATGATATCAAACACATTGGAGTCGAAGAAAGTGCCGTTTTATTCTAGTATATGATAGGGTTAAACCACATACAGGCATATCCTAAAAGATTCCAACATTTAGGTGGGACTATTCATAACAAATTCCACATGGATTCAACATGTTTAAACGAATTGAGAAACAATCTACTCAATGTGCTTCCTTTCAATTCAATATATTAAAGATGATAATTGATGTTATCCTTTCTTAAAGATTACAAATTGACGTTCGACAATAGATGGCACTAATTGCTATATATATCTCAAGAAATATATCAAAATATTGTGAAGACGATGTGTGATTTTAATGGATACTCTTTATAAACCAAATCAACAAATATCTTATTCTACTGAATATCAGTGCTGTGTAACATGATTTACTTTCAATTTAGATCAAAAATATTTTTATAATAATGTCCAATATGTTTTCTATTTATAGATTACAGATATATAAAATATTACCTAGTTAACACAGCATAATTGTCAGTGAAAATATCGTCTTCCATGTTTTAGCATGGCTCCAAGTTTCATATGAAAAATTTAAAATATTTAACTTTTATCATTCTAATTCAAAAAGTTATTGAAAGTACTTTTGGTGTTTGCAAAGCAAAATTGAGAATGTTATAAAATATGATCAGTTTCAAACTCAAATTTATATTATATGGATATATAGTGCACTCCACAGTTACATTAGAATAATCAAATCAGCTGATTTAGATATTCTTAAAATTTTAGAAAATATTTACATGTTTCAATATGATAATAATGAATGACAAGATTTATCACCTGCAATACTAATTTTAATTTTAGGAATATAAAAATTGATACGGGAAGCATAGAGATATTCCCAATTGTTCGATTTTTTGGCATTAAATATGTTAAACTTGTACATGAATCCTTGTTCCTTTTTTATTATGAATTCAATTTAATTCTTTTAGTTAGTTGTGTTTGCATCATCACATTTATCTGAAAATTGTTACAAGAAAACTTGGTGTAAAAATTTAAGAACAAGACATTATAATTTAGGTGTCCTAAAACCATAGAAGGTAAAGAATGTATGTATGAATGCATTTGTGAGAGTCTAATTTGAATATGTATGTATGTATTTTCAGTACTTTACTTTGACTGATAAAATCTTCAACACAGTCTGAGAATCTGAGTGCTCATTTATGCCTTCTGTTAGTACCTGAACTTAGATGTATATTTTGATTTGTCTAAGTTTTGAATGAAGACTAATGCACATGACATTCCATATAAGTTACTCTAATTTTTATTTTTCAATGAAGCAGAAAGCAAACGATATTGCATGAAGTATGAGCATCTTCCAATGCAAATTATTCACGATATTTCATTCAATAAGACAATTAATCCCTAATTCCACTCAATTTCGGTCCCTAGATTTTATTATTTTGGATATCAGACTCTACTTCCAATATGTTGGATTTTTATTATCAGCCATTAGGCTTTACTTTAGACTCTATAGTTTATATTTTTTAAAGGTATTTGACTCGAATTTCTAAAAAGATTTGGTCCTTAAAGTTTCAATGTTTAAAAATATTGGTCCCTAACACAAAATTCAGATGAGGGGTTGATATTCAAATAAAAAACTATGTGGGAGACATTGCAAATCAGGTGAAACTATAGAGATTAAATGTTTGGTTTAGCCTAAAAGCAACAATGAAAACTACTTTTGGTTTTCCCCTAAAAAGAAAAAAGAAAAAGACTTATGGTTGAAAGATTCTTACCATAGTAATATGATGAGAGGATGGTGATGCGCTCAGTTGGCTGTAAAATGGAAAACAATATGATCTAAGTACAGAGGAAGAAGTATACGTGTTGAGTAATTTTGAAATTAACAGTAAAAGCTTAAAAAACAAAAGATAAGCGTGTGCACATTTGTTCTATTAGAAAGCCAGCTAAACTGAGAAGAGACAATTTCGCCGATAGATCTATCCATGTAATAGATAGACATATGATGCTAACTTAACATTCACATAAACTCTTAAGCATATGATGCTAAACTGAACATTCACATAAATGCACAAGTATAAGAAATTTTTGAAATATTGATTTAAAGTTATTCACCTCCAGCTCAGACAAACATAAATGTTTGATGTCATTTTATTTTAGTTTTCTGAAATATTCTAACACAAACCACCCTCAATTTCAGCCACATATTACTATATATTCTCTCAAATCTTGAATATAAGCCAAAAAAAAACTAACTCACACCCTTCAGGAAATTTAGTTATTAGTCAATATCATTTAAGTTTCTGTATGTAATTTGCACATCCAAAATACCCTTCATTGGAATTTGTTTCATGAGAGTAAAAGGTTATTGAAACTTAATTCAAAATTAGTTAAAGAGTATTATAGGAATGATATTAAATATTACTATAAAAGTATTTAAGATTCCCTTATATTTTGGACCACCAAAACAGAACTTTTGTTGGTTATATTCAAGACCAAAGTTGAGTCGAACTTTATCTAACACACACACAAATACATATCTATGCATTCAACTTTCAAGGATTTCCCGCCCATCGTATCTCCTTTTTTCTCTCCCACCATCATAAGTCTCACCATCTCTACCCCCGAACTTCACCTCAAAGTAAAAGAATCAAAGCATGTAAAAACCTATCATCTACGAACTTCCAAGAAATGTAAATTAAATATAATTGATCAACGATTGAACACTAAATGAAGAGTAAAAAAGAACAATACACAAGAAGGATAAGAGAGTATACCATTACAAATATTCCTTCTTTGCGGGTAGGTAGTTGCTCAAGCTTTGTCAATGTATCGTCACCTTTAGTAACTTTTCCAAATATTGCATACTGAAAAGGGCTTAAATCAGCATATCAATTGTAAACATCACAAAAGTGAATCTTCCAAAATTATGTTTGGAGGTTATAGTTACCTTACCTTCCCATCCAGATGAGGAGCATCTCCAAGTAGCATTGAGAAAGATGATGCAGCACTATCTGGATCTTCATACCTGTAAGAACAAACTGCATTCAATCAGGTCTTCCAACAATTGCTCAAACCTAAGGTGATAAATGGTTTCAGAAATCTAGAAAGCATTCCAACTTCCAAGAAACTATGACTCAAAGCAAGAACATTACATAAAAACTACGCAACAAGTAGCTTAAAAACTACATTGATCAAAAACCTAGGAGACATTGTAATCACCAGTATGCTAAGTTCCAAATATGTTGATTTTACATTCAAGCATGAAGCATAGAAACGAATACTCGAACTGTATCTAAATCTAGTACATAGTAAACTGGAACTAATAAAGAATTGTAAAACTGTTAGGAACCCAAGAATTGGATTCCTAAGAAAGAACACTTTTATTGAGAGATAGGAGAGAAACTTCTCCTCCAAGGGTTTCCCCTTCATAATAGAGTCACTACTCTATTCCACAATTGATTACAATATTCAATGATATCCCAAACTAACTACATAAGCCCTATTTATACACAATAGTACAAACTACCTCATAACTAACTAACTAACTATTATTAACTAATCCTACTAATCTAAGCCCTAACAAAAATCATAAATGCAACTTAATGACAAACAAACAAACAAGAACATGAAACCAAGAACTTCAAAAGAAATAAGGTTACAACCAGAATTGTCAAATTGCGGATATAGTACTATAGCATAGCAGAATTTGAACAGATCGTTATTGTTCCGCGATAAAGTGTTGTCAAATAGTAGCTATAGCAGTGTTGCAGCATTGTGGTGTAGCGGAATTTAAGCAAACCGTTATTTTCTGCGATTTAGGACTCACAACAATAGTTACAACCAACAATTGCTATCATGAGAGACCTAACCTTCCCATGGAAAGAATACCCCGAACATGTTTGACATCACTAAATTCACCAACAACGGTCTTTTCCGCTTCTCTTTTTTGTTCCTCATTCATGGGAGCAGATCTTCCACTCATAACATCTGCAACTTGGGCTACAAATCCCTTATCCACCTGATCATCGAATTCAAAAACTATTAACTTACACTGCAAAACCAATACTACACCCAACAAATTCATAAAAATCCAATGCTTACTTGCATTTGTTTCCAAAGAACAATACCCGAAAGAAATGATTGGTGTTATAGCCTCCAAGTCTCACAAGCTTAAAAATGTGGTCAACAGTTTTGGGCGCAACAGTTGGATAGAAACCAAATTCAATATCCCCATAATTTGTCTGCATTTAAAAACACAATAACCTGAGTATATACCATGGAAAAATCAAACATTAACAAATTGATATCAATTTAAAGAAACAAGGTATTCATTCTACAAACTACAAAACAAGCTAAACTTCCATAGCAAAAGATGGTTTTTTTTATAGAAAAAAGTTTAGGTGAGTTGAGTCTCGGGATTCCTATTGGGCAAACATCAAGGTTCAGAGAGCACCACATGTCCACAGGTACTTACAAATTACTCACCGAGGTTCTCGTGTCGGCACAGGAGGTTATGAGTCAACTCCTTACCAATATAACCAACTGTCGTTGGCAAAGATGGGATTTTTCACTGAGTAAAACACTTGATTCAAATTATCACTAATACCCAGAATGTAACTAACTGATATCTTCTCAATCAACAAAATGGGGTCCAAAGTTTGAGCTTTTCAATCACTCAAGGACTTAACAGAAATGGATTAAACACTGCTCAAGCTATGAACTTTTACTACAAACTCAAATAATTATAAGTAAAATAAAAATTTGATTATAGAAAACCTGAAAGACGACGCGGGTTGATCCGAGTTGAGGTTCCAGAGAAGAAATCGCAGATGCAAAGGCCAATAGAATACAAACCCTAATCGAAATAATGAATCCTAAGCTCCACATTTCAACCAACGTTAGATTTAGCACCTTCTCCTCCTGAAATTGAAGTCAAACGTCGGAAGTTTAGAAATCCAAAGAAATACTAGTAATTTCTGTGTTGTTTTTTGTTTGGTTTGATCATGTCATTTTATTTTTTAAAGTAAATTATTTATTTTAGATAAGTTAAATTCTTGTGCTGATAGTTAATAGCTTATTTTATTTTAACAATAAGATATGGATTATCAAAGAAAGAAAGGGAAAAAGGAAGATGCTTTTAGTGTAAATCACTTTTACTATAATTGATTTTGTCATATTATATCTTCATAGGATAATTATCATTATAAAATAATTATATAATTAATGACTTGTTTTGTCTTGATGTAAGGGTAAAACTATTTGCCATCCACATTAAATTGGAAAAAATAAGTAAAGTAACTTTTTGCAAGGAGTATCAATGGTTTGGTGGAATTAATTGGGAAAACATAACCTTCTCTTTGTGAACAAGTTGGGAAAAGTCCCCAAAACAAAGACTATAAATTCTTAGAAAAACTAATTGCATCTCTTAATAGAACGATCTACATTAAGGTCATGTTTAGCTAGAGCATTTCTCACTTAGTTGGCTTCTCTAAATATGTGTCTCCGTTTAAACTCTTCATTATGTGTTGTTAATAATTGAGTACACTAAATAAGAGAGTAGCAAAGATGTAATCAACCATCTTCTAGAAGGTGAATAGTTGTCATAGAATCATTTGTTGAGGTCAAAATATCATCTTATCAAAACTTTTCAAGATTGAGAAAGTTTGAGATTGATTTCAAATGAGTTTTTAAAGAGTTCATACAATGCAAAGGTAAGAATCATTTTCATTGAATGTGAAAAGAATATTCTCATGAGTCGTGCTGAACACATTTATTATCCTCACAAAACATCTTTATATAGTTATATAAGAACAAAGAACAACTTTTATGAAGGAATCTTTGAAGACACTATGACAAAAAACGTATTTTATAGTACTTATTTTGGCCTTTCATAATGCTATTAAAAATATGTGGCGCTGTATAACGTTTATCAAGTACTATTATAATATTTTTCTAAAAAAATTGACCAAATCATTATAGCCATGATAACATATATACTATTATAACTTGATATCAAAATCCAATATTGTTTGTAATTACTATGTTTTGTACCTTAATTAACTATGGTGATTTTATTACTAATATTTATATATTTTTTTGATTGACAACAGTCGTAAAATATATAATAAATTTATCAAAATGCTCGAGCTTTCATTAAAAGTATAGTCATATTAACATAAATGTACTTCAAATATAAAATGTGATAATACAACTCAATTCATAATAGTCAAAAAGAAATTTTATTCTAAGAAAACAAAAAAAAAATAGGTGTTGCTAGCATCAGATAATCCTTTTGCATCATTGAACGAAATAAGCTTACTTGCAATATTAGTTGACTGAAATAACAAGAACAACAAAATTAGTTAAAATATTTCAAATTGCAATTAAAATATTTTCAAGAACAAGCTTGACACAATATTTAAAACCGTAAACTTTAATCTTCACGCCATATGATATAAGCTACTTGTGTAAGGTGTAGTATCATATGTCCAAATTTAAAGAAAATTTATCATCACTGATTATCCAAATCTTTTATATCAATCATGTCATTCAGATATACATTTTATATACCAATTGAGTCAAGCCACTAAAAGTTTTGATGAACATTTTTACTCTCTATGACAATGGCAATCTAATATAAAGAAACTTGCATTTTTTCAATACTATGTTGTATGTGAAAACGTCAATCAATAGAGGAGCACATACGGTCTTACAATAATGTTTGTTACAAGAAACAAGAATGTTCTCCTTTTTCAAAGATGAATCTAAAATACAGGGATATTACACTTATATTGTGTCAATATTGTTCATAAATGTTTCATGAACAAATGAAAAGCAAACAAATCAATTTCATAGTTCAAAAGTCAAGAGCGATATTCAACGGAACGTTCTAAACAACTAAGAAATAAAAAGATTGATCATTTGATGCATTAGAAAATATGTTCAGCGACATACTGTGGATTCAAACATACCAGAAGATCAAGTACGGAATGGTATGGGTTTTTTTCAAAAAGGTTTGAATGATGCTTAATTTTTTGTGCCCAACATCTCTATTTTTAAGGTTCGTTTGAAGATCTTTATCTTTAAATAAGAGTGATCTCAATATTTGAAAAGCAATAGTCTAAATCAAGATTCATCACACTTAAGCTCATAACATATTTGTGGATCAACATTATGAGTGTGTTCTTGTATCAATCTCATTTATATTGAATTGTAAATAAATCCAACAAATCTCTATCACATTCTTATAACTTTATGAAGTATTTCTTTTAAGTTAGATTGAGAGTAGTAAGTATGTTGAGGCTAAAAAAATACAAGTTATAAGTTTGATGAAGCTAATAAAATACATAGTGCAAACCTACTAAGGTTAAGAGAATATAGGTTGAAAGATCAAGAGTGGTCTAAAATGAAAGTTCTAAGTTAGGTACTATCATAAAAATCTATAAATTATGAGCATTGGAATAGTCCACATCTGCGAACTAAAATATTTTTTGTGAGTGATCTCCCTATCTTCACTTCTTACATTTGTTATACACAACACATACACTTGAATATCTATTTTAAGTTTATCATATGAAGTGTATTTGAGAACGTTGCCTACCAAATGAGCTCCATTAACGAATTGTTGTTTTCCAAATATACACTTGAGAAAAGTTTTTACCAAGTAAAAAAAGCTCAACTTAATGATATTATCATTTTCACTTCGTCACTCTCTACAATAATATATTTTAATTGCAATGTCGAGCTACATAAATATCATGAAAAACATCTCATAAGTCAACTATACAATCAAGCAGGTCCCAAGATTAACATTGAAAGCAACTAATCACAACACAATCCCACTACAAGTAGTTGTAATTTGATTATCTTCTTATCTTATCTGTAAAAGTTGATGTCAATGTTAAACAACATTTTTTCTCCAAAAGCATGGTCAACTTAGTCGTGTAAATTTGAAATTGTTTATTTAGTAATGTCAATGATTTTTTTTAAATATAAAACTACTTCATTACTTCAATTTTTTTACAATTATTTGCTAATTTATAAAATTTAAAATATTATAAGTTAATTTTTAAAAATATATGTAATTGTTTCACAAGAATAATTTTGTCATATAAATAATATATATTCTATCATGTCATGATGAAATATATATAAAAAATATGATATAGTAAAATAATGTTATCTTGTTTGCTATCATGTGCACAACAAATACATAAATACACTAAGTGTTTATCATGTACATATTATATCATATATTTATAAATTATAATGTTATGTATTATATCATGTCTCTATCTTATCATGACCATCAAACAAACTATTCACGTTTAAACACCCTAACAAACTACTTTAAGCTTTCTAATGAACTCTCATGTGTTGGTACCAAGTTTTAAGGGTGTACAAAACTCGGTTGGATCTATTAACCCATTCAGGGCCGTAAGATTTAGGCTGAGTCCGATCCCAACCTAAAAATAATAGAGATACAAATAGAGGACAAGAAAGAGACAAAGTTGAAGTAGAGATCGTGTTGTTGACCTCAGGTTGCTCATCCTATCTCAAAACTTTTAGAGGACACAAAGTATTGTTTTTGTTCATTAATTTTATAATTTTATTCACAAATTCACACTCATTATCTCTAAAAAATAATTACATTATTATATTGATTTTTCCAAAGACTCATACTTGTAATTTTACACATGCAATAGTGTTCAAAATATATTGAAACCAATTGTACTCAAATTTTATTCAATGCGATGACTTTATTACTCAACTAAATTAAATTTTTCCACATTAAAATGTGAGCCTGAAGTAACAATATAATGTATAAATAAAATATACAAATATATAAAAGATAAGCTGGAGTAGCTCAGATGGTTAGAGCGTGTGGCTGTTAACCACAAGGTCGGAGGTTCAAGCCCTCCTTCTAGCGTTTTGTTATTATTTTTGTTACATAACGTTGCTTAGTTTTGGGCCCATGTGTCTGGACTGTAGGTTTGTAGCCGTTAATTGCAATGAATTTTATTTTTTTTCACTCAATCGCAATAAATTTCTAAAAGTACAGAAGATCGATCTCAAGGGATATGCTATTTTTTTTCTTGAAAAAACAAGTGATATGCTGTTGAAAATCATTTTAGGCTAAATTACTTTTTTTAGTCAATATGTTATTGAAATTCACTTTAGGTTAAATTAAGCTTTTAGTCTCTTAACTTATTCTTTAATTTCAGTTTAGTCCTTTAATTATTTTTTTATTCTATTTTGGTCTCTTAATTATATTTTGATTAGTCAATGTTAATTTTTTCCGTTTCTTTCATCCTACCCATCTTCAAATTTATAAAATTAGAATTTTTTTTATCTCATTCAATCTAAAACCTAGAAAATCCATTAAACTTATGATCTTCAAACTCATAAACTATTAAATCCATAAAATAAAAAAACTCATCAAACTTAAACCTTTCAAATCTAAAAACAGGCAAAGATGATATCAAATCAATGTTGAACATGAAATTTGATATTGGTAAAGAGTAGTGAGTCTTCTTGTTTAGAATCCCTTGTTAATTTACCAAAAAAAATAATTTTTTATTATTATGAATTTGAAATATTATGGATTTGACATTGAGTTATGGATTTGAAAGGTTGTGTTTGAAGGTAATAATTTTGAAAATTTGTCTAGGTTTTTGGATTGAAAAAGATTAGAGATTTTTGGATTTGAAAATGAGAGAGATAAAAAAAATGACAATAATTAATGTTTTTTTGGTAGAAGTTAACGGAGATGACCACTTAACTAATATATGTATAGTTAAGTGACCAAAACAGAACAAAAAGTAATTAGAGGATTAAAATGAACAAAAAAAATAAGTTAATAGACTAAAAGAGTAATTTAGTCTTTATTTAATAGTATAATACGGAAAAATATCTACAATTATAAAAATCTTAAAGTACCTAGAATATACATACTTCCAAATTTGTAATGTTGACGACGTCAAAATTATTGGTTGAATATGTAATAGATCAAAAGTAATTTTTCAATTTAAACAAAACAAATATCACAATAAGATGATAAATCAAACAATGCCGTAATATGATCATAAATAAAATAATGTTGCATTTATGCGACGAAATACATACGAAACATGAAGGAAAAAAAAACTTTATTTAATTAAAATAAAAGAAAAACAATTTTAAAAAGATGATTTTAAACTAAAAAAGACCATAAACCATCAATGAATGAGGATATTAATGTTTTTTTTTTTTACAATAATGAGAATAGAGATATTAATTTTTTTTTGAAAAAAAAATAGATTATTACTTACATTTACTCACCGAAGATGAGTTAAATCAAATTTTCACATTTTGTCCCAAGTAACATTTTTGCCACGGAACTTCCCTAAAAACAACTACAATTAAGTTCAATTTTTTTCTTTCTACCACTCAAATAAAGATTATTGAGAAAACAAAATCAAGATTTTGTAGACACCTCATTTATTATATTTTTTTAACTATTAGATTTTTTTTGTAGACACTAATATTCAATTTTTTTTATTTTTCCTTAAATATTTACAGAAAATTATATTGGAGAAAACATATATACTTACAAAATTGAAAAACAACCCCACCCTCATGTTGTCATATTATGAAGACTTTGAAAAGCAGAAAAGTAAACTTATAGCACTTGACCTTTATCTTATAGGCCTAGCCTAAATTTTAGGTGCATGCCAAAGTGTAGGTTCAATATTTCAACATAGAAATGATGTAATTAATATGCAGTTGGCTTCCTGGTTTTACTATAAATGCACTTAAACACCAGTGTAGGAGAAAGGAAGAACACTGGGTAGTTGGCACCATTACTCAAATATCCTATTGGGATAAAATTGTCAATCATTGCTATATCAACTACTACTAGTATTACTACTTTGGTCTTTATTATAAAATAAAATAAATTAGTTTCATTTTGTATTTATTAAAAAAATTTAATTAAATCTTATTAATTCTATTTTATAAAAAAATCTTATTAGTCTCATAAATAATATGTTCATTTCCAAAAGTGTCTTCATATAATCTTGTTCTATGAAAATAAGAGAATCACTTAAGAGTATGTAAACACAACTTAATTGGTAGTTATAAAAACATTGATATGTAGGAGTTTAAGTTTGAATCTCGAATTTTACATTTATCTATATTTAGTGTGTTAGTTTAGTCATTAAACTATTTGACAAAAAATACTTTATTTAAAAATAAAACCCATCTTAATTAAATAATATTTAAAAATATATCGCTGTATTTTTTTATATTTAAAGTAAAATATATTAAAAAAACTAGAGGGAGTTCTGTATTCACTGAACATATTTCTTTTAAAAAAATCTATTCAACAAACATAGGATAAGACTCCATAATAGTTCCCTCTCCCCTACGAATATGCCAATTCAAGTGCAAATAAAAATCCAAGCAAGATTATTTTCAAATAGACGTGGAATTAATTTCTTCTATTAAGAAAAGGGGTGGCATATATTCTTGTGATCACATTCTGTCCAGGAGTGCCATTCAATAAAAACTTTATTCTTTAATAAGTGTTTAGTATTTAGCACCTTTCTCAATCCAATGCATTTGTAATTGCAACCATGTCCGTAAAAAATAATTCTATTCTTTCTTCAAATAGAACATGAACCTGATTCCAATTGGTGCTATTAAATTCTGGCCCAAAAGCCCAACATCATTAGGTAAACTACAAAGCACCTTCATTGAAAGTTGATAGTATATTTTTTCATAGTATCATTGGTCTCTATCACATGGAAGTCTTGCTTCAAATTTACCTCTAAAATCATGCAAATTAAAACAAGATTGCATCTATATATTTATCTTCAAATGTTCAAATAATATATACTTTTTGTTAACTCTAGATTTAGACTCAGGATTACATCTATCAAAAGCATTTGTGGTCTAGTTGGGACAGCCTTCAACCTCTATGCCTAAAAGGCAAAAGAGTTTGCTAAGTCCAAAAACACATTGTAGTAATTCAACTTACTTTTCTTTTTATTGATTATAATAATCTTATAATTTTAGACGAATAAACTAGTCCGAACTTTTCTTTAGGATCCTAGACATTCAAAATTTGATTGATAGGTAAATAAAGTTTGATCAATAATTATTTTAGTTAGAATTTAAATTCAAATTCTCTTGAAATATTGTTTTTAATTGATGTTCATTTACCATACAACATATTTTTCATAAATAAATATAAAAAAATCGAGTTAAATATTAAATTAATTTAAAAATCTACATAAAAATCAACCTAAGGTGATAAAATTGAGTATTTATTTCTCTTATGTGAAAATTTCAACAATTCATGTATATATTTTTAAATTTAGTATACAACTTAATTTCTTTATGATGGTTGGAAAATCAAAAGGAGTTTTTCCTTTTGTTCTTGAAAGGATAGCGTAACAAAAACCAAGAGTGCGTGTTAAAATTTCCTTTGCAAATATGGATAGTGATGATGGATGTTTGCTTTACTTACATTACATGCTCATATATATTCGATTCAACATGCTAGACTTTTGACCTATATAAAGCCAAAAACTATATGGCCATAAAGAATTTAATGCTCAATCAAGATCCAATTCGGGCTTTGAGGGGCCTCAAGAAAAAGAAGTGGGGAGGGAATTCTCTTGGGCCACATGAAACCCACCATGACACAAAATAGAATTTCAATGCAATAAAGTTAACAAGGAAATTATAGGGATGAAGGTTAGATTGTACTATTGTCATTTCAGAACAATTAATATTAACTTTAACAATAATATTTGCACCGTTAAGTATTTTGTTTAAGATTTTTTTAAAAATAATTTTTATAATATTTTTTTAAAAATATTTAAAAATAAAGCTTCAAAAGAAAAATTAGTTTAAATTATTATTTTAAAATATAATTTTAAGTATTTCATATATTTTTTACAGTTTTTTTTTAATAATAAAGTTTTAAAAAGTGATTAAAATGAAAAGCTATTTTTATTTTTATAAAAATTGTTTTTGAAAGATGTTTTTTTTTTAAAAATATGATTTTTATCATGTTAAAAATCTTTAATACTGAATATCTAAATTATTAAATATCTAAATTATTTCTTTTAATTGTTAACAAATGAATCTAAAAAACTTCTAGTATATTTAAGTAGATTTTCAAAAAAATCATTTTTAAAAATAGAAAGTAATTTTTTTTTAAATCATAAACAAACGCCCCTATATCTAAACTTTTTTCCATTTTATCATGATCAAATTTAGGGTATG
>JBBPBO010000003.1:11405044-11443209 GCA_037974295.1 Cicer cuneatum
AATAAATAACCACTTTTAAAAAATTTACATTTATTTATCACAATTTAAAAAAAATGAAATTTTGTAAAATAATCTAAAATTTGATTTTTTTTTATAAGCTGTATTTAGTTGTTTATAAAAAATAATTTTTTTATTTTTTATAACTGATTATTTTTAAAATTATTTTCACTAGAACAGACAAATACAAAAATAACTTATTTATTTTTTTTCAAATCCTTAAAAAAGATAATCTCTAAATTATACGATATCAAAATTGTTTATTTATTTTAAATTTCTTATTCTCAAGGAAAATAAGCTTCAATAATTTTGAATTCGATCGAAAAATAAATAAAATATGATAAAAGATTATTTTAGTCAAGATTCAAAATCGAATTTTCATTAATCAGTTTAGTCTAATTATTTGAATAATACCAAAAAATTTCAAAATATGTACCAAAAGGATCTATATCTATAAATATTAAACAAATGAAAAATATATAATTTTACTAATTGTAGTGATTACCGTGCCGACCTTTGGTTCTAGTGAAGAAAATTAGGGGAGACAAAAAAAGATTATCCAAAAGTAAATGGCTTTCAACTATCCACACATCACAATTAGTTATCCACATAGACATGACGCTCATCATTTCACACGTTTTCAAACACCCCAAATCCCTTCTAAAACTCCAACCAAAAAGCATTGTTAATTGGAAAACGACATCTAATAATAATAAAATAATATATTAATTTGGATCTTATGTCTTTGATTTTAGTATGAATTGATGTATTTAACACACGTTTTTTATTTTGCAATAGTGAAGCGTTGTAAAAGATAACTTCCAACTTTCGAAAGCGATTAAGGAGATTACAACACACAACCAAATATTTATATATACTTCTCCTAACTACCATTTTCACCCTTTTGAACATGTACCAACAAATAATTAAAGATGATTATTGAGATGAACCTATTTTTCTTTTTACATAAGAAAAGCACTGTATATTCAACGTACAATCAATCACATTTTTCATTTATTTAATCTCCAAAAACACGACTATTAGTTAAGTTTAATTTGTATCTATCGTTAATATAATTATTTTTGAATAATCATATAAGTAATTTTATAAATAATTATGATAAAAATAAAATATTAATAATAATTTAACAATTGTAATTGATTAATAATATAAATTTTTTTTACACCGACCAATTATATAAATTAAATTGTGAGTAATTAACGACCAATGTTTAAATTTTAAAATTTGATGAGGCCTAACTATAGGGGTAGAGGCCGGCCATGTGGTATAGCAGAAAATGTAGGGATGAATAGATAGATTGCTCCACTGTGGTTGATTATTGTGTGCAATGCTTTGAGAGTGATGTTTAATAATGTTAGGCATGAAATAGTGACACATATAGGCCACTAATTTAGTTGTCGGCCTACAGTTTTAGAAAGTGTGGTATAACTATAATTCATTAATAAATAAATAAAAATAAAAATAAAAATAAAATAAAAAAGATTGGTATAATTGTATGCGTAACACTTCCAACTACTTTGCACAAATTTGTAACCTCAATTTGCACGCAACTATCTCCTTCTCTATAATCTTATTCATTCTTGGCTAAACTCACACCCTCTTAGATCTTGCCAATGCTACTTCTTTTTATTTTAGTGGAAAAACAATATTATTTGTGGGCTACTAAAAGTTGTTTATTTGATTTTTTTCTTTTAATTCGAATGTTAATGGTAGATAATAATTTTTTTTTGGAAATTTAAGATTAAAATTGATTTAATAATTTTGTAAACTGATTATTTAGTTACAACAGGTAGATTACATTTTACTAAAGGTCAACGCATATGTTAATATGAGAATTTTTTATATTTTTTTTATAGTTTTTCTTTTTAAACTATTAACATTATATTAGTTGGAGTTGAACTAAATTGTTATTTTTTAAAATAAGATATCATATTCGAACTCGAACTCTGTGAATTGAATGATAGAAAAAACTCTACAAAAAGTGATCAATCAAATTTTTCAACAAAAATCTGTCGTTGATAAAATTAACGAACAATTCAACAAATAATAAGATTTTAAAAGAAACTAGTTTCTTCATAAGCTTTTCTGATTTATTCTTTTACTTCTTTTGTCAACTATGCACATATGATTTTTTTAAAACTATGCACGTATGATTTTTTTAACTTAAGTTTTTTTCTTTCTAAAAATTGAAAAAGAAGTACAAAGCTAAAGTAGATCTAATAAAGTATTTGGGTAAAATTTGAATTCGAAATCCATCTATTTTACGGTGTTTCTTTTTCTTTGTACATTACCTCACTAAAGTATCTATTAATGTTCTATGTACCTAACCAAGCTACCCCAATCAACAGTGGAGAACTACTGTATTATTGAGATTTTAACGCAATAAACAGCCATTAAAATAAAATGACTAAAAAAAAAATCATATCTTTTTGTAATTTTAATAACTATTTGTGGCTTTTACTCATTTTTAATGTATGAAGTAAGTCTTACTATAACTAGTTTGGAGAAAATAATTTGACATGTATGATAGATCCTACAAGTGGAGCTCCAATAACTGGTCCCCTTCTTAAGATTTCTCATTTTAGGCTTCTAAATTAACGGTGTTGAAGTTGAACCTAATAACTTTAGGCTTCTAATAGAGAAACTCTAAAAACAAAATTATCAAAAAAATATTTACTTGAATAACCGCAGAGACAGCAATATTCATCTCTCAGTTTTTTTCATAAACTATCTTTTTCATAAATTAGAATAAAAATTATTTTTTTATAAAATAATTAAAATTTTAATATTTAAGTTTTATGTATATCCAAAAATATTAAATTAGTATATCATTTTAATTTCATCCCCAAATACCAGTAATTAATGAAGTATGACATAGTATAATATTGTGCAAATTAAACCTGGGACGTCACTATATATATATATATATGTCGTATTAAACGAGAGAATGAGAGGTTAAATTTAAATTTTAAGCATATAATTATAGATAAATGATTATGATTAAAAATTATTTAAATAATAAATGATCACTTAAAAAAGTTTTTCTTTTTAATTTTAATCATCCATATATGATTATATAATCAAAATTTAACTTTTTCGTCATCTTATTATAAAATTCATTTAATTTGATTTGATATAATATATATATATATATATATATATATATATATATATATATATATATATATATATATATATATATATATATATATATATATATATATATATACACCAAACTATCAATTGATACATACAATTTCCCTTTCCCTTTTCTGTTTCATTTTCTATCTCTTTTCCTTATGTGAATCAATCATGCTATTCATAATTCTGCTTATTAATTTATTTATCATAATAAGATTGGAAAACAATTAAATATTTCTTAATATATATATATATAATAGAAGATGATACGTTGATTTAAAGAGTACTTCTGTGATAAACTACTTCGCTTAATAATTTAATATAAATGATGAATTTAACTAATTTAACAGTCAAATGAAAAATTTATTAAGTAGAAGAACTATACAAATTTTTATAAAATTTTAACTATTTGATATTTAATTAAATAATTTCAAATATACATATAATAAATTTAAAAAAAAAATAAGTAAATATCAATGATTAGATTACATAGCTACAAATTTATGATTCATATAAAACTTTGCGTATTTAATCATTAATATATTATGTTAATAATTAATCGTTTAATCAATAAAATTTATCATTTATATTAAATTATTAAACGAATAATACTCAGTATTACTTGAGTCAACGAATTCATGTAAATATATATATATATATATATATATATATATATATATATATATATATATATATATATATATATTAAAATGTCACTTAATATAATTAAACGGAGAGAGTATTTATCTACGGCTCTAACCAAAAGTAAAAAGATTCTTGACGAAATCAACCCCAACTTTAATAAAATTTGATTTATAATGGGGAATAAAAAAAAAGGAAACAGTCCTTAATGGTTAAGGTCGTTGAGGTGAAAAACGTTTTCCATGTCATGTCATTTACAGCAACAAGAATAACAACATCTAATATTTCCCAAGCTCTCCTATTTCTCTTTTGATAAACAAAAAGAATATTTAAGGAAAACAAAATATGTGGTGATACTAGAAAGAAAAAGCAAAGGAAAAACTATACATAAAGAAAAGGAATATATATTTTTTTTAAAAAGGTAGCTGGAACAACTCAATTTAGGTGAAATGTTTTTATAATATTTAGTGATAAATACTATCTAACAATAGTCATTTTTATTTTTATAAGAAGTAATTAAGTCATTTTTTTTCTTAATATTTTGGAACAACTAAGGTTAGTAAATTAGTATTGTTTTTATTTTTTTTAGAACAACTAAAGTTAGTATATTAGTATTATTTGTATTATACTAATGGTGGGAGTTTAACTTTGGACATTCGTTATCACTTTTATCCTAACACTAATACTCAACTCAACCTTAGATCTCCTATTTTTTTCTTCTTAAATGTAAGAAATATGTACTAATTTTCTGATTAAAATACATAATAATTTTTCAAAATATTGTTGAAATTCATTTTATACTTACACATATTTTGGAAATATAATTTAATACTAACTTCTTTAATTCCTCTTCTATATTTTATTTTGACAATTTGAGAGAGCTTGGACCATTTTGAAAATGGTTTAAAGGTATTAAGATTAGGTTGATGATATAGCAAGATTAATTATTATTATTATTATTATTATTATTATTATTATTAAGAAACTTAAATATATATTTTTTAAATAGTAATATTATTATTATTATCAACTGGTAACCACATAAATAAAATATGTTCAAACATTAATCAAGTTTTATCATATTTTCGTCCAAACCTTTTGCCCAAAGCCTTAATGGTGGTCTCGTTTTCAGGTCCAAATGGGTGGTTGAAATAAACCATTGTAGGACGGTTGGGTGGGGGTGTTATCTTTGTGCCAAATTTAGAGATGTTTTGCTTTTGGTTAGGCCAAATTCAAGTATTTCTTGCATACCCTCTTTATTATCCGTGAATAGGACATATACATAAAGCTATATTAATTCATGGATTAATTAGTCACATAGGTGCTTGACATAGGTGCTTGTGTTATAGAATCGTGTGGAATTATGTGGTTGTATATTGTAATTTTCTTGCCTGTCCTTAGACCACGTGATTTGGCGGATTCACCGTAACTCAGTATAGAAGACAAATAGTGTTTGTTCTCATATTAATACTCCGTTGGATAAAAGAGATGATGTGAATACATCATTATATTTTGTTTGAAATTAATCTTTGCTCAATCAATTCATAATTATATCATATTATGTCTCTTTAATTGGAATTTATATTATGAATATGTGTTGAGTTAAAAACTAACAGAATATAATAAAAATAATAATTTATTCAATTATCCTAATAAAAATATAATTTAAAATACAAAATTAAAATATAATAAAATATAAACATAAAAACAATTTATAAAATAATCTAAAATATAAATATAATCGAATATAAATATAAAAATAATCAATAGAATTTGATATTAAAGTTAAAAATAAAATATTAATAGTTAATTTAAAAAATGTTTATTATTTTATCACGAGTAATTTTGTCTTTTTATATAATTAAATAAATTAGTATTTAAAATTATAAAAATATGAAAAATAATTAAAATTTTAAAATAAATATAATTTATTTACAAGGATATTTTTTCCATTTACATGTAGTATATATCATATCTATATTTATAACAAATAAAATAAAATTATTTGGTTATATTTTTTTTTTAAAAAATTAATTATTTATTTAGTAGTGTCAATAAATAGTCTTAAATATAAAACTATTTCATTAGTTATTTAAATTTTTAGTATTTTTTTATTAATTTATAATATTTAAAATATAATAAATTAATTTTAAAAAACCTAATATGTAACTGTTCACAATGAAAATTTTATTATTTAAATATAATATATATATATATATATTATCATAATTAGATATATATTAAATACATGTCAATAAAATGTTGTTATTATGTATGTATCAAACACATGATATCATAATGTTTATCCTGTCACTATTTTATCCTATCTTTATCTAGTTTCATATAATATCATGTCTCTATCCTATCTTACACATCTAACAGATCTTAAGAGTTGAAATATCTTTTATAATTTCATTAATAAAATTTGTTACTTAAAAAATAAAAAATAAATAATGTTATTCATTCTCCTATTTAATGCTAAGTTAAATAGACATTTTCACTGCTTGAAAATGTAGTAGAGTGTTGACTATTGAATAAGTGTTTAGTAAATGATTTTCTCTCTTTATTTTGTGAGATGTTGAATTAGAAAAATTAAAAACCGTAATAGAATGATAACAATTTAAATAAGTATTTATTTAATACTAATATTAATAAATTATAAACAAATGCGGTGTGCACCCTAAATTCAATGTGAGTAGAGCTATAGCTCTAACACACCTAAGAAGATACCACACCTCTATCATTCCCTCATACATTGTATGACATGTATTCGCATATCAATGTCTACTTTATTTATTTATTTATTTAATACCTAGAGTATATAGTTGGAAACTTACGAAAAAGAAAGAGAGCGATAAGATTTATTTTCCTTATAAGCAAAAGTGCATTATAGGAGTTCAAATATTTCTCCAACTCTTACGATCAAAAGGGTAAGTTTGAAGTGACATTTGCCTAATTGTGCTGTTGGTTCTCCTTTAAATTCATTTTTTTCTCTCTTCTTTTGAATATTTTAAATCGATGTTGATATAATAAATATTCTTCTTTTTGAAAAAGGAGCTTGGATAGATAGGAATAGGTCGACTCTCCCATCAATTGACTTCTTTGCGTTTGGCTTTTCCTTATGCTTATTATTGACTTGGTTGCTCTCAAACAAAGACACTCACCTTCCATTTCCAGCTAGATTTATACAGTATCCTTTTAAATGATAAAATAACGACAACTTTCATACTTCAAAGTTTTTTTATTGGACATACAAAAAATTAATTGGATATAGTACATAACATTTAATAGTTGTTAAACTAAGACTCTTAAAACCAAGCTGCACTCGTTCCCTTTTTTTTCCTCTTTTCTTTTTCACCTTTATTCACTAAAAACGAGTTAATTAAGGTCAATTTTTAGTTTAAAATTACATCTCTAAACTTTTTTTTTTTATCTAAATAAATTATTTATATGTATATTTTATTTTGGTTTTGCGTTTGTCGTTATTTCATCGTCTTTGTGAAACATTATTTTACTTTTCTGTCATGGTACAACGTTTGTTCTGTTCAGATTGGCAGAGTGACCCCGATACAATGTGGATTCAATCAATAATTTTGACACCGTCAATATTACAGATCCAGAGACTTTAGTATCCTGGACAACCCAATTTTATCATATTTGTATATTTTGTTTTATTTATAGACATTTTGTCGTTTTATACTATTAATCTGAGTATTGTGAATTTGTTTGTAAATCGATCCTTTACGATTTTAATGAATTTAAATTAGGATTGATTTTTTGATGTATGCTCCTTATTTGAATGAATGAATGCCTTTTTTAGTAGAAAAAAATAATCATTTTATGCTACTTCACTTTAATATGTAATCATTTTTTAGGGTATATCAAATATTTTTAAATAATCAAAATTCAAATTAATTTTATCTTGTGTTTACTTGAAAAATGTTCAAATCTCCAACGACGATAAACGTTGTTTAATAGAAGTAAAAGTTCACACTCGTCCTCATTCTATAGGCTTATAAAGTGATTTGATTGATGTTTGTTCGATAAAAATAAAATAAAATGACGTGTTCCTCAAAATTGAACTCGTCGAACTAACACTAATCATATCACTGTCTCAATCGTAAGAACGATGAGGACCATGAACTTCTGCTTCTAAAAAGTGTTGTCAATCATCATCAAAGTTTCAAGATATTTTGAAGTATTGATCTATAGTGGACAATATCTTGTGTTGGCCCATAAAATCACTTGTCGCTAACAATACCATTATGATTAGCATAGACTACACGATTATTAACGTTTGGATCTTATAAACTTTTATTGATGAAAGTTTTAATGGTGATAAATATAACATTATAGCCTATTTTATATTAAGAGAAGATCATAAACAACATACATTTTAGATTCAAGAGATTGCCGCTGAAAGAACAAGGTTGACGAGTAAACAACTATCTTTGTACTTTAGGGCTTCAGGATTATGTTAATTGTCTAATGAGACAACAATTAAATACTAAATGCTTATCTTTAATGGACATTTAACCAAGGTGAGGAGCATAGAGTTCTAGCAACTATAAAAACTCCACTCTCATCCCACCAGTATAAACCCTTGTCAACAATATTTTGATAAATGGGGAAAAAGACATCAATATTACATTTTAGATACCCATAAGGTGGTTTAGACCATTTAGCCAAAGTATTAGATTTACATTCACCTTTTTTCCACAAGCTTTATTCCATTCTTCAAAAATAGTAAATTCGTGAGCTATGATGAGATATAAGTTATCTTGAACATTATCCCAAATGTTTTGATACGATTTTCAGTATTTCGTGTAAAGAAAGATTTTTCATAGCTTATGTTGCAAAAAAGATTTTGTATTTAAACACAATTTTGTGATCTTCACTAAGTAGTAATTAAGTGATCTTCACACTGTCACTCATATCAAAAGGTGGAGTAGTAAAAAAAAAGAAGAGAAAAGTGAGAACATTGAAAGTGTAACTAAGTTGTCTAGTAACGAAATGAAAAATTCAAAATCAATACAAAAATAAAATCTCAATATTTTGTGTTGGGGTGAAATTCTCGAAGGAAATATATTTATTGTGAGTTGAGTGAAATCCTAAGGTAAAAGATGCTTTAAACGAAGTAGAATTGAATACATACACCCACTAAGATGATCATGGATAACATGTAAGGTGTAGAACTTTTTCTTATTTGTTTTTAACAAATTGATGGGTGTTCGTTTAGAAGTTTTGTAGTCTTCCTTAGATGATTGTTTTCCTATTTTGTTATTTTTGTTTTGTTATTACTCGAGGAAGATGAATGATTCAAGTTTGGGGTGTGATAACTCTTAAATATATGAGTTATTTAACACTTTCTAGACTCTGAATATGTAAATCCTTGAGGAGATATTTTAATTAAATTAGTAGTTTTAATATATTTTAGTATAATATTGATCAGAAGTCCTTTTTTAATTAGATTAGGCTAGCTTATGTTGGAAAATAGTATGTTTGGAAAGCAAGACAATAACAAGTTTTGGGCCTATAACATGATAACCTTATCATATGGGACAAGAGACATGTCACCACTCAAGGGCACATTAAAGGAATATTCTAGTTGTCCATTACCTTTATTCAATTAGGCTAAATTTGTTTTATGCATAAAACAACAAAAGAAGGTCCAAAATGGAGAAAGAAAAGTGGTCCAAAACTGTCCTATATTGAGGACAATGGCTGCAAACCTAAAAATGGGGGAAAACCTAATTTTTCAGAGTCTCTCAGCAGACCTAACAACCACTATCACTCCATCACCATGTCATTTATTTGTACCCCATTTGGAAGCCATTAGAGCTAGTTTTGGAGCTTGAACTAGAAGAATGAAAGCTAGATTTGATTGTTGCAGCTAACCCTGTGATAGTTGTTGTTGAAATTTGTATTTCCACTCTCTCATTTGATTTTTGTTGTAGCATTATTGTTGAAATGGCTTCATTATTGTTCCATTTCATTTCCCTTTTTAAGCTCATTATAAGGTAAACCTTCATTAGTTAAGGAAAAATACTTTTGTAAGTAAGGTTTATGGGTTAATATGTTTATGACATGTTTATCATTAATTTAATCAAACTATTACTATTATCTTTAAATCTGAAATTGATCACTTTAGGTTTAATGTTTAGTCTTTGAACTTGGAAAAGGGGAAAGATAGAAATGCTTGTTTAATATGGATTAAGTCAAGATGTATAGAAATATGGTTGATTTTAAATGTTAGGAATAACATTAAGTTCATAGGGAAGTCGATATGCTAAAATAAAATGTATCATGATATCATGTGTATTGCTTGAACCCTTAGATGGTAATAACCCATTGATTATCACGGTGATTGTGTTGGAAAACCCCTAAGGTTAATCTAGTCCGAAAATTGCTTTAGCATGTCCGTAACCCATTGCATACCGATAAACTAAACTTGCAACATAGTTGATTCCTTAACTATTCATTAAACTTTGAATTTAGATTATTTTCCATCATTATATTTACTTGTTTTAAACCTGAATTTACTTTTATTTACATGAACCAAAATATTTGTGTTACTTATTACTTGAGATTTTAACTAATGAAACTAATTCATTTGAGAATACTTATAACTTATCGATATCAATCCTTGTGAGATCGATACTCTACTTTCACTTTATTACTTGTCACGATTGCGTATACTTGAACACTTGCATTTTATCGCAACAATTATTATTGAGAATATTGGAACATTATTTGTTGTCTTTGGATTGGTGCAACGTGTGGTTGAATTTCTTACAGTATGCTCTAGATAGAGGTTTGTTTGATTTTGTTGAGTAATGAGGAGGTGAATTGGGACCCTCGTTCATTTCAAATGTTGAAAGGTTGGTTTGAATTCCAAGTTATAACGAGTTTGTTAGGGATCAATGGAAAGCAATAAATGTGTCTGGATGTAGTGGTTTTTTTATTGAAGGAGAAGTTGAAATCCATTAAAGGAAATATGAAGAAGTGGCATTGTGAATATTCAAGAAATATTGAGGAATAAGTCAAAAGCACAAAAAAGAGATTAGATAGTTTAAATAAAATGGGAGAAGTTGGCTCCTTAGAGGAGGTAGAGTTTTTGGATACAAGATTTGTTTATGCGTAATCATTTTCATGATCTAAAGTGAGCTATATCAGTAATTGGCAGAATTCTCTCATTAGGTAGCTTAAAAAGGAATATGCTAATTCTAGATTCTTACATGACATTATGACAAACCAAAGGAGGCACAATACCATTGAGAGCATTGAGGTAGATGGAACTCTAGTGCAAGGGGTTGAAGGTATTTATGATTCAATGTATAATCACTTTGCATCGCATTTCTATTTTGTTCAAGTGGATTGGCTAAATGTGGAGAATTTACAATTCAAAGCTATTGGTGTGGCAGATAAGAGAAGTTGGTGTCTTAATTTAACGAGAAGGAGGTAAAACATGCAGTTTCAAATTGTGACAGTTTTAAAAGTCCTAGACCCGATGGTGTTAATTTTGGCTTCCTAAAATACTTTTAAAGTGACTTGAAAACAGACTGCATACGGTTTTTAATGGAATATCATAGAAGTGGAAGGTTAGTAAAAGGCTCCAATTGTACATTCATAGTTTTAATTATGAAGGTACACAATTTACAAATGTTATCTGATTTTCGCCAAATATTGTTGGTGGGTTGTATTTACAAAGTTTTGTTGAAAGTGTTAGCGAATCAACTAAAATAGGTGGTAAGGCAGGTCATTTCAAATAACCAATCTACTTTTGTGATAAGGAGATAATTTTTATGTGGTATTTTTTATTGCAAATGAAATGGTGGGTGAGGCAAAAAGAATGAAAAATGAGTTGCTTTTGTTTAAAGCAGATTTTGAGAAGGCATACAATCTAGCGGAATGGAGTTATCTTGATGAGATAATGAAGAGATAGGTAAAATGGGGTAATGGAGTGTATTTGTTCTGCTTTTGTATTTGTGCTAGTCAATGAAAGTTCAACTCTAGAATTTGGTATTGGAAGGGGTCTTCAAAAAGGGGATTCATTTATCAATATTTTTCCGTATAGAAAATGAAGGTTTGAATGCAATGATGTTTGCAGCAATGGAGTCAAATTTGTTCAAATGAGTGTAGGTTGGAAGCAATCCCAATCATCACATTACTCGTGTCTAGTTTGCAAACGATACACTTATTGTGGGGAAAAAAATTGGTTGAATATCCAAACAATTAATTTTACTTTATTAATCTTTGAACTAGTGTCTTGCATGAAAGTTCATTTTCATAAAAGTATGTTAGTAAGTGTAGATGAGAGTGTTTTGTTGTTGGAAGAGGTTGCATATAGTCTTAATTGTAGAAGATGGCAAATGTCGATCAAGTATGTTGGTCTTTTGATTGGTATTAATCCAAGAAAGGAATCTTTTTAAGCCCCAATCTAAGATAAGTTTAAGAAAAGGCTTTCTAGCAAGAAATGGTGTTTTTTGTCTTAGTGGTTGTCTTGTTCTTCTCATAGATGTTTTGTCTACACTCCTGATCTATTTTCTTTCGCTCTTGAAGGGATTTTTAGGTATCATTTCTCAAGTTGAATAATTTTTTAAATACATTATGTGGGAGGGGAGGGGGGGTGGAAAGGTGAGAAGTCGCGTAAGATTAATTGTATTAAAGGACAAAGTTTATCTTGAGCATGAGAAATATGGGTTGGGGGTTAAAAGGGAATGTGAGTTAAACTTCTCTTTATTTGGTAAATGGTATTTGAGGATAAGGTCAGATCAGAATGGAATGTGGTTTATGATTTTACATTCAAAATGTGGTTTGACGAGTGAGAGTTTGGTGGTTAGGGATGGGTGTACAAAATATTTATGGTGGGAAGATATCTTACGTGTTCATCAGGGTGTAGGAGGTGTAAGGGAAAGAAATTTGGGTTGATTCAATAATAATATAAGTAGGGAGGTGGATAATCGAAGTCATACGTCATTATGATGGGATCTATGGTTGGAATGTGGAACTTTGTGTTAGAGATTTAACAGATTGTTTGGTGTGGCTATCAATAAGAATGTGTCGGTAATGCATATGGTTAGGTTAGAGTAAGGAATTGGTGGGGAAGGCTGGAGGTGCTAGAGGCGTTAGTTCTCTTGGAAAAAGGAGTTAGTTAGATAGTGTTTTGCGTTGTTGTCTAAGTTGTCCTTGCAGGAAAGTTTTTTGGTAGGTGGTGTTGGAAGATTGTGCATATGGAGGTGTATACTATAAAAGGCATTTACAAAGTACTTATTTAGGAAGTAGATGCTGAAAACTCATCAATTTTTTACTTTAATCAAAGTTTCACTGCTCACTTGGAGATTACTAAGCGATAGAATTCCTACAAAGAGTAATTTGGATAAGCGTGAAATTATAAATAATGATTCATTACTATGTGTTGTTGGCTGTGGCGAGGAAGATAATTTACATAGTTTCTTTGATTGTGTTTTTTGGAAAAATTTGGGATGCACTTTTGGATTGGTTAAGCATATCCAATGCCTTATCACACGAGACTTGCAATCATGTTAAAAAATTTTGTAGTTTATATTCACCTAATAAAGGAGCAAGATGCAAATTACATGTACTGTGGTTGACTAACATTTGGGTGATTTGGAAGGAATGCAATAACAAGAATTAAGGCCAAAAGAACAATTTTTTGGGTGTTTTAATTATCGAATTAAACTTTATTCTTGGTGGTGGTTGAAGGCTACATTTAAAGGTTTTGTTTTTCAGTTTAAACAATGGTG
Source organism: Cicer cuneatum (assembly GCA_037974295.1). Classification (NCBI taxonomy): domain Eukaryota; kingdom Viridiplantae; phylum Streptophyta; class Magnoliopsida; order Fabales; family Fabaceae; genus Cicer; species Cicer cuneatum. The sequence continues at coordinate 11,418,613 of JBBPBO010000003.1, forward strand.
GAGTAATTCGAGAGAATGTCTTGGTTTCACCGTTGATCATTGTTAGAGGAGTGGTAGAGTAATCTCTTTGTAGTTTTGTTGTCTTTTTTATGATCAAATTGTGTTGGTTGGCTTTAAGAACTCGCTATGTTTGAGATTCTAATTTTGTTTTGGTTTTGTTGGCATATTTTGTGCTAGTATAACACGTAACATATCATTTTCACTTTTTTTTTTTTTTTAAAAAGATATACAATGCAATATACATATAGCCTAGCAATGATACTTTAAAGTCAAACTCAAGTAGCAATTAGTGCTGATAGAAAGTCTGATTAGCCATGAAAAAAATGTTTTCTTAATGCTTTCTTCCTTCTCTGTAAGCATATATTAGTATCATTATGTATTACATGTATTATTCGACAATTTTACACCTATTAAAAAAAATAGTGCATTAAATTTGTCAATTTTTTCTATTGATGTTCGAAAATTGTATATCGTTAATATTTTAGATGAACATTGACATCAAAAAGTAGTAAATTGATTAGAAATACTTTTTGGAAAAACTACCTATAATATATATGGTAATGTGTAAATAAGTTTTATACATAGACTTTTTTTTTCTTTTTCAAATAAGATTCATATTTAAAGTCTAAGTCTCAATACCTCTTAGGGGTGAGCAATATCCAATCCAACTTGAAGACCCATCTCACCTCTGTCCCATTTGACTCATAAAGCATTAGATTTGTCAGGTCTTGGTAGGTTTAGAGTCCAAAGAATTTATTCCGAGCAAATTTAGGGACGAGTTAGGGTTGGATATAATTGGTTCTATCATGTCCCTTATTCACCTCTAATTGTTAGCTATATTATGTTGGTAATATGATTTTTTTTTTATATATATAAAAACCACTTGATGGGGAATTTGTTTTAGTTTAGGTAGATTTCTTGTACTAAAAACACTATTGGAAGAGTCTTATTTTGAGTTTGAATACATGGTAGCTTACTCAACAAATCAATCTTTCACTTCTGAGTTTTAGTCATAGTTGAATTATCACATTATAATTTTGTTTCAACTATTCTTTGGACCAACTCGTTTTTGCTCTAAATAGTTCTGATATTAATTTGACCAATAGATCATTAAGTTTGTTCGAGTCTAGGGATGTGTTAGGATATAATAAATCTCATGATAAAAATTTGTTGGTCACACCTACTATCTTTGTGTTTAAATATAAGTCTGTTTTTTCCTCATAAATATAGGGATGTCAATAGGTATCCATGAGCTCATTCATTATCCTCTTTATTGAATAAAAATTATATGTCTTTTATCCATATCTGCATGGGTGTTTGCTAGACGAAATTTTTGGAGGTATCCATGAATATTTGTAGATATCCAGAAATATCATTTTTATCTTAATAAGTATTATTTGGCAAATGCTAACAAATGTCTTAAGTATACATGTTAAAGAACAAAGTGCAAAAATATTGTCTTATAAGTTGTATTTCAATTCTTTAAAATTTTAAAAACTGTTACTAATGCATTCTATTCTACTTTTTAATTTATTAACAAGTGCACTAAGGACATGTATTAGCAAGACCATACATATTAGTATATCAACACATAAACATATTTCAATATAGTTTTTCTTTCGTCTTTTCCAATATAACAATAGAGTAATTTAGTAATTTTATTAATTTATTGAAATACACTATTACATTTGTTTCCTTATCTATTAACTAACATGCACTTGAGGAATATGAGATCCAACCTACACAAGGTCCTAAAAATATAATTTATAGGGTTTTTGGTTCTAACTTATCTAATTCAACTAACACAAATTATCTATAAGAGGATCATCAATATCAAGATATATGTGTAATGTTGGTTCTTAGAGTGATGTTGTTTTTTAGGAGAACATTGTTCAAAAACATCAAATATCGTTTGATTTGGAAGTCAACTCATGGACTATAGTGCCGAGTATGACATATTCAAATATTATTGCTATTGATGATAATTTACATCTCAAGATTGCTGAGGACTTGAGGATATTGCTGGATTTAAAAAAAATAGAGATGTTAGCGAAACAAATCATAGAGATGACGAGAAAACAACAAATCACTCTTCTCTTAGTGAAGAGTCTTTTACGAATGTGATTTCTAACATAGAGAAAAAGAATAATACGCTATAATATATAATTTTTCATCTATGAGCTAGAAAATCAACATGATTTGAGGAACTTTTTTGATTTTTTTTCTTTCTTGAGTTAGTTTTATGTCCCCCATTTGTTTTTCCTTTCTTTTTAGTAAATTTTTAACTTAAAAAAATATGCATTTGAAATATTTATTTATTTTACTTACATATAGTCTATAAAATATAAGTACTTCTAAAATCATAAAGTACATATATGAGGTAGGTGTCAGTATTCGTACCGTACTCGTAGTATTATGTTTTTATACATTATTTTATAATAAATAAAATTAATGATTTTGTTATATATTAATATACTATTATTTGTGTATTTGAATTAATTTGTTGTTGTAAATAAACACAATTTATAACTTTTTAGTTTTTTTTATTGTAACTTTGTATTATAAATTAAACAACTTAACTTTCTTAAACAAATTTTATTAAAAAAAATATTTTTTATTGACACACACATATCTTAATTTTTTTATAAAGTATCGTATTTCATACTTATGTCGGATACGAGTATTGTACCGTACCGGTTCCTACAAATCATAGGATATACCCATTAAATTATCGATTCCGTGCTAATTGTAGATTTTATCTATTGACATTTGTGTGTACGGATTCACCATCCATAAATATATACTAGTATAATCTTAATTTTAAATTACTATAGTAATATTCCTTGTTCATTGTGAATCTAAATTTGTCATTTATGGCCTTTCTCAATGCCCAACAACATTTCACATGACTACACACCTTTACACAGAGTTTGACACGTGTGAGGGTGGCAATGGAAAGAAAAGTTATCTTGGTTTGTGAAGGAGTGCATGGATTATTTATAAGTGCTTAGTGCACGCCAAGAATCTTTTTTTAGGTTTGGGGTTTGGGACAGTGGAATTGCTTGGTTTTGAAGCTTGTGTTTATTTTATATAATAATAATTCTAAATATTTTATTTATTAAATTAGATGAATAAATATTATTTTATCTCGTAGCTATATCCTTTCTAAAGTGACACGTGCACGTGGTCATGTTCATAGTTTTTTTCGATAAATTTTGTATTTGGTGCTTCTTTTCAAGTAAATTAATTAACTAATCAGATCTAAAAATGCTTGTTTGATCCAACATACTTTACCTTTCCTTGCATTTATGCAATTTCATTGGCATACATCTTTTCTAATATATAAAATATAAACTAAGTAATGTTATTGGTATACGTTTGTTCAAGGAAGATTTTAATGTTATTATCTAGATAGCAAGGATGACATATAAACAACTTCAAATTATTAATTAATACATATTGAAAAGCAACAAAGGTTGAGATGTCATTATTTTGTTTTTTTTTTTTATAAACTATTTTGGATTTTGTATTACTTACATAGTAATTTTTTGTCCTCTTTTTTCTTTGTCTTTATTCAACTTTTCAACGGAAAAAAATATATGACGTTACAAATTAATGCTTGTACAAGTACCACATTTTTCTTGAATTAAAAAAAGTACCACATTTCTATTTTTTCTGGATAGTACCACATTTCTACTATTATATTATAGTCTTATAATTGGATAAGAAATTTATTTTTGAATGATTCTTGTACTATAGTTAGACAGTAAAATTTATTTGATGATCTAAAAGTATATAGAGATTAATGTTTCGGTCCCTAGCTAGCCTTCTCTCTGAAAGAAACAGCAAGAAATAATTTCTTTTATACTATAGTCATTTTTTCCAAAAAAAAAAGAAAAAGTAAATATCAAATCAAATCATATAATAATATATATAAAATGTATGGCTCATATACTGCCACTTGTATTGGTATTATTGATTGATATTAATGTCTATATTTCAACAGGATGCTCTTTCTTGTATTTTACTTGATTAGACAATTTAGACTGTCATCACCTAAAAAGGCCAACCCCCTCCACCTGGAATGGTAGGGAAATTTTTGAAAAAAGAAAAGAAAAATAAAGGATCTATTTATCCCGTTAAATAAATTGGTAGGAAAAGGAAAATAAAGATCTATTAATAGTTAATACCGTTAAATAAATTGGTAGGCACCACCGAAAATTGCCAATTTCTGATGGTAGTTATTACTATTAACAAAAGTACAAATACACGATATGAAACACCAAACACGTGATTATTTTAAAAGAAAAAATTCATATTGAAAAACAATTTTAGTATTATTATTTATGATAAAAAAAATAGAGTGGATAATAGTCTATAATTCAAGATATTAAAAATATTAAGATTTACATAACAGTAACAATTATCAATATTTTTAATATCTTGAATTATACACTATTATCCACTCTATTTTTTTTTATCATAAATAATAATACTAAAACTGTTTCTCAATATGAATTTAAGATTTACATAGCAGTAACAATTATCAATATTTTTAATCTTTCTTTCAAATGACGCACTAACGAGACATACATTCTTAGTATACGAATTTAATATTTTTCTTATCAATATATCCAATAATTAAAGGTTAATTTTTGAATTTTTTTATATTTATTTTGACAATATAAATTTACAGTTATTTAAATCTAAACAACATAAAAGTAGTGGTAGATTTTTAATATAACAAATACAAAAAGTTCTAAAAATAATTTATAAAAATAGATTATAAAAAAAACTAAATAAAAAAATATATTCTATCTTTAACGTAAATTTCATTTATGGGTGTAGTATGTTTCATCTAAGAATACAAAAATTAAATTAATGTTTCGATAAATTTAAAATTTTAATTGAAATCAAATACAAATTGATTTCATTTATTTTTCATATTTGTGTCCAAAATGGATTAATTTAAATAAGAGTTAAATAAGTTTTTAAGCTTTATAAAATTTTGAAATTTCGTTTTTAGTCACTGTTAAAAAAATCACATGTTTTAATTCTTAAAAAATTATTATATAAGTTGTTTTAGTCATTGCAGAAATGAAACAAAATTTAACTTTTAAATTTTTGAATGATTTTTTGCAAACATATTTATAACATTATTAAAAGTTCATCAGCACAAATATATAATATTTTAATTTGGGATGAATTAAATATGAATTTTTTAAAGTCATATGTTCAAGATAAAAGTTCTTAAAATATGGACATAGAAATAAACTTTTAATCTCATTTTTTGTGGAGTAACTTTATACAGTGTTGTAAACATGTATGCAAAACAATCATTTAAAAATATATGTTGATGCTCCAATAAGAACTAAAACTATTTGCATAATAATTTTATAAGGACTAAAATATGTAATTTTTTTTATAAGGACTAAAAATAAAATTTTACAGGGACGGATAACATTTAACCCTTCAAATAAACATAAACTTTATCAACTATCAATATATAAACGAAATCATTATATTTTATTTCTCACTTTTTTTTTATCTGTATATGAAATGGAAAATTAATTCACATACAATTGTGAGGTTCTGAATTCGAACTTGGAGCATGATATTCAGCGTAATAATTTTGGCATTTGTCAGTTGAGTTATATCTTACAGATATTTTATTTCACACTCTATTAGTAGTGTTATCTTAAAATATGTTATGTATTTAAGTATTTTTTTTAAGGGTGTGAATCCATTGACTCCGATAGTAACTCTTTGACGAGTAACTCCGCTTAATATTTCAATATAAACGACAAATTTTACTAATCTAACAATTGATGATTGACATAATATACTATTGATTAAGTATAAAATTTTTTTATATAAAATCAAAATTCGTATCTATATAATCTAGTAATAGATATTTACTTATACTTTTTAAAAGTTTATTATAAATTCTTTGGAAAATATTTAATAGTACAAAATAGCTAGTGTTTGAAAAAAATAGTTTTTTTTTAAAAAAAGTATCTTAAGTTTTATAAATGTCAATCTGATTGAACATAACCAAATCAACATGTTCTTCATTAATTTGGGATCGAATTTTGTGAGGAAAATTGTAAAAGGTGAACCTAAGTGACTATTTATTCGGTCAAATTTTTTCTCTCAAAAAAAAAAAAAACAAAGAATCAAATCGATATGCTACATACATAGCTCCACCTCTCCAAAATTTGTGTTGTTTCTCAATCTAATTCCTCTCTGTTGTTGTGTTTATAAATTTTGTGTGTGCTTACATTGTAAATTTACAACTTAATATTTGTATATACAACAAAATATTATATTTAATTAATCAGATAAAATTTTAAATTCGGTATCTAAATTTTGTGACCAAATTCAATTGTTTAAAAAGTTTTAAAAGGTTATTTATTTGTTATTAAGCTCAACCACTGTAAAGCTTATTTATCAATTAAAATTTTAACTTTTACCATCTAAGTTTTGTGGCCAACTATTTCAACTTAAACTTAATAAATTGAATATTTCTAAAATGTACATTTCTCCTTCATTTAGACTGAAAAGAGTATTCATGCCTTTACTATGAGTTGAGATCATTTCCATATTTTTATAAGAATTAGACATCTTTATTGCAATTTTTTTTAAAATTATTAGACATAATTCGATAGTATAACGCAATCCTTGAGTTCAATACTATGTACTGCCATTTTATTATTACTTGCAATAATTCAATACACTAGATGAACTCTGATCAGTTGTCACATAAACTTCAAGCAAGATCACATGTAGCTTGTGATATAAGTACTTCTATAATGATCTGTCAAATATGAACTTATTCTTTTTGTTTGAACTTGTTGGTTTTCTCTTGTACAACCACTTGCAACCGATAGTCCTCTTCCTTTAGGAAGATGAACAAGATCTCAAGTCTGTTTTTTCTTTAAGGACTCCATCTCTTCCACCATAGCATTCATCCACGTATCTTTCTCTTGGCTAGCTATAGCCTCTCGAAAGGTGGACGAATCTCCAAAACTAGTAAGAGTTGCATAAGCCATCAAGTCTTCAAACTCATATCTTTTTGGTGGCTTGATCTAACGGCGCTCTCGGTCCACCTGAACTTTTAGTGGTATCAAAGTCTGATTCGGCTTGTGGTTCATGTACTAACTAAGTATTGCTTATTGTTAGTGACTCAACATCGACTTGAATCACCTTATTGCTGGAAGTTTCTCACTATGATGTAAACACATTTGTTTCAACATAAACTACTCATCTAACACAACATCTCTATTGATCATTATCATTTTTGAAACCGGATCTTATAACTTGAACCCCTTCACACCTTTTGTGTATCTGATGAAGACACATTTCTTTGACTTTGGACCAGGTTTAGATATATCTTCATTGAGTATATGCATATAAGTTGGACACCCAAAATGCTTAAATTGTCAAGATTAATTAGGGTACATGTCCATACTTCCTATGCAACATTCCCTTTAAATGAAGCTTGTGGTGACCTATTGATAAGATAACATGGGATGTTAATAGCCTCTATCTAAAAATCCTTAGAGAATCCAACATTTAATTGGAGACATCTTGCCTTTCAGTTAAAGACATGTTCATTCTTTCTGCCACACCATTCAATTTTGGTGTCTTTCGAACTAAAAAATGCCTTTGAATATCGTGTTCCTCACGAAATTTCTCAAAATTTGAGTCAACATAGTCTGTCCCATTATTTTTCCATAAATCCTTGAATTTTCTGCCCAATTGATTTTATATCTCTGTTTCCATACCTTGAACTTGACAAAACTTCAGATTTATGTTTGAGAAAATACACCCAAACCTTGAGTGAAATATCATCTGTAAAAGTCACAAAATACATGGAATTATCGATAGAGGGCTCTTTGTTAGGTCCCTACACATTAGAATGCACATAGTCTAGGATTCCCTGTGTTTTTTGTTTTTCAGATTTAAAACGAACACGAAACTGTGTCCCAAGTATACAATACTTGCACAAGTACAACTTACAATTGCAGACACCCTTCAACAAATGTCTCTTTTGAAGTTCAGTCATCCCACGCTCACTAAGATGACTCAAACGCATATGCCACAATTTCCCTGCATCATCTCCAGACTCAACTAGCGCAACATCAACTACAACGGTACAACACAGCCGTTTGTAGTTGTTATCTGTAGTATTTTTTGCTCTTATCACTGTCTATGCACCCTTGCTAAGCTTCAGAATGTTTTTGTTCTGTCGAACCTTGCCACCTCGAGTTTCTCACAAGAGATTCTCGTCATCTGATAACAATTGTTAGAAAAGCAACACGATCTTAAAAGAATAAAGTTAGAAATCTCAAATAGAAACTCAAGATGTTTGGTAACAATGTTTGGTCAATGATGACTACGTTTCCAACTATAGAGCATTTGTAGTTCCCTTTTTAATAGATGAATTAATTAGGGTTACATAGTAAAAATTGTATTTAAATATTAATAATAAGGTTCATATTATAACAATACCCTTGAACCATACCACAAGAAGCTATTGCCCCCTACACCCTTAGTTGCCCACACAAAATTAGGTTGGTCAAACCGCTTACTTGATACTACCTATGAGCTACACTCAACAAAGATTGATGAAGAACATCAACAATCCTAAAATTTATTATTTGAGATTTCTATTATAATAAAAATTAATTAAGAACTTTTTAATGAAGTTGGATGGAAAAGGGTAATGGTGTAGGTGTACGTATTTTAAGATTTACATCACCAATATGTTACCAAATGAAACTTAAAGGATTAATCTGGTACACTTAAATAATTTAAAGGGTCAAATATTGTATTTTGCATTATATGACTTTTTATTTAGAAATGTCTCACTGTAACATTTATTTTAGACCTTTAAATATGTTATGTTAGCCCTATTAATACTTCTATGTGACTAGCATATAGGTACAATTTCATTGTACTTTTTTTATTAGAAAGAAAACACATATATGAGATGAGGATAAAAAGTATTGATGTGTTGACGACGATTGATAGCACTCCTTAAAAATATAAGTTACATATTATCCCCATCTTTACATTTGAGATTGATTTATTGATGTCGGTTTAACAAAATGAGTTTTGAGATATATGTTAGTTTGTCGTTATTTTTACATTGATCAAGTTGTTGTCTCATCTATGAAGTACAAGAGGACCGTTCCAAAAAGTATTATCGATTTTTGTTAAAATTTTGAGTAACTTTTAAGCACTAGTCCACAGTAGTGCACCACAACATTCAAATGTACTTCGGGATAATAATTGACATGTAATTGCCAAGAAACTGCAAAAGCATACCCTATATATCAATTTTTGTGCACATATTTGACCAATTATAAGTGGTTTTAATATCAACAATTGATCTATTCACTTCACTAACTTTTTACTTTAGATGAGTCAAATCATTTTTTATTACATGTCAAAATGTTGGGGATGACCCGAGCATTAGTTGGGTTACTCTTTACGAAAGGAGTAAAGAGCGATGTTGTTATTTGTACCGTAATATTTAAATTTAAGTAGTATGACCGACCCAACACATTTGGAGGGTTGAAGCGAATTTTAGTATGAGGTATAAAGCGGATTTTCTAAATTTTAACATGACATCACTAAATTAATATAATTGATGTCATGTAATATTTCTTTTTTAATTGATTTAATATTGTTGAGACAATATTAAATTTAGAAAAAATTTATATGTTTTAATTTTAAAAATATTAAAATCTTGAGACTTTTTTATTAAGTAAAATTTTTTTTAGGCCTTTTAATATAGTAAAAATTTTATTTTTTATGGAGGTGTAAAGTGGTTGCTCTAATGGCCTTACCCTCGGGCCAACCCTATTAAGTTGTATATTATAAATTATACGAAAAAGTATAATAAAAATGTATTGTAGTCGTTTATGGCGCAAGTGGTTAAACTTTGTGATCAAACATCGCATGTTCTTTCTTCTTCACTTTCATGTCTTTATTCTTTAAAATTGAGATTGTTATTCTAACAATTGGTATCATATGACTCTTAATCCTAATGCTAAATTTGAAGTGACAAGGTACCATAGAGGGCTAAATTCTAGATTATAGCAAATGAAAGTTAAGGATATGTTGGAATAACAAGGTCTTCAATAGACAATGTGTGATACTAAATTGACATGCATGGTGGACGCCAATTGAACAAAACTACGCAAGAACAATAGATCTTTGTGTTTCAAATGAAGTGATGTATCATATATTATTGAACCTAAAGTACCTAAAGAAAGTTTGGACGAAATTGGAGAGTCACTAATAACAAACTAATTACAAATATGAGTTGATGACAAATGGGGGTTTGATTTGCAACAAGATAATCACTAACCTTGTGAGGCTTTGGGTGGAGGTTGTTGATGAAGATAAATATATTATTTTGTTGTGAACCTTTTTTGGATTCTTACCAACACTTGGGGATAATTCTTACTTATAGGAAATATATATATATATATATATATATATATATATATATATATATATATATATATATATATATATATATATATATATATATATATATATATATATATATATATTTGGATGATATTAACGTCACATTTTTGTCTTATTGCCAAAAGAAACAGAATGCAAAGGTAAGATCTCAGGGTGAAGGTTTATATGTGTAAAGGGGCTAGGAAAGTGGGAGGAATAAACGTAAATTCTGGAAAAAAGGTCTAAATATAAAATCAAGAAAACAACGTAGGGCTTTAGTTGTAAACAAATTGGGCATTAGAAAAAAAGATCGTCCAAATCATATTTTCAAAACTGAAAACATTATATTAATTATATTGATAAAAAAGACGCAATTTGTATAAATAAACGTAAAATAAATTACAGTATGACTCGACGAATATAACTCCTATTAAATAATTAAAAAAAAATATAAAAGTAATATGACGGTATAAAATAACTTTATACTGTCATAAAATCATAATCATTCACTCTACTATATTGTATTGTATAATTTTTAAATCAACAACATTTGTTTAACTATATAATTTATGACGAATTATGATATAATGACAATGTAAAAATAATGTAAAATTATTTCACACTTATTCCGTATTTTTATTAAAAAAGAAAAAGAGTGCATTAAGAAATTGAAATTGACTTAGGTAGATATAGCACAATCTTATTTTTTGACTTAAGTATGATTTATTTTATATAGTTTACATTATACAACCGTGTTTGGCAATCGTAATGATAATAAATCATGATCAAAATTCTAAACATTATCATAACAGTGAACCAAAGCTTTTCACTTTTTGAGAATTAAAAACCAATTTGTAAAAAAGAAAAGAGAGAGAGAATTAAAAACCAATAAAAAAACATACATATTAATTCATTCAAAAATGGACCAGTCAATTCTCACAAATGTGGAGAGAGATTTAACGGTTGCCTTTACGTGAAGAACCAATAAAAAAACGCCACGTCAACACCACCGCTTCGCGTGCGTTTCCTACTTGGTCATGAGAAATTGACTAGCCGATAATTTGGAATCAAAATCGAACGCCAGAGAGACGTATCAAAAACGAAACGGATTCCACTTTCCGTCTCCGTCCAAAACGTGGCTTAACAGGCATAGCCGGTTACCGGTCACAAAACGGCGATCGATTTGTGGACCCCAGTACAACTTCTAACACCGCATCTATGACCACCGTCCATCGCTACCATTCACCATCCTTTAAAAATTGAGCATTTCCAAAAATTTAAAGCCAATATATTTGTTAATTAAAAAAACACACATATACTAACAAATAATATTAATAAAAAAAATTTATTTTTAGTATTTAATTTATATATTCAACAGTCACATCATTAAAAATATTTAATTTATATTAAAATTAACTTTAATTTAGTACAAAAAATTTATATAAAAAATATATATGACAATTAAATTTATATATGTCTTATAATCATTTTTTATATTAACAATAATCACGGTCTCATTTTAAAAGTAATTAAATTAAATTTCAAAAATTTTAATGTTTTTGACGGTTGATAATATTTAAAAAATAAAAACATTTTATATTTTGTTTAATTATAATGATATTTTAATTTAATTATATAATACAACAAAGTTGTAATTTTTTATTGAACGAGAAAGTAAAGTTTTACAAGTTTAGTATACTAACGTAAGTTTATTAAACTCATATTTATTTTATCTAAAAAATATTTTTAAATAAATATTATATTATCAATTTATTATAATTATTAAATTAATAAAAATAATTAATTATTATTTTGTTAGAACCAAAGACAATAAATATCACTAAAATTTAAATATACAACTACAAAATTAAGATCAAATTATAATATATAATATTCAATTTTATAATATTGATATGTGTAAATTAAACTAAAATTTAAGTATAAATAATTAATTATTTTAACTACTTTGAAAATCACTATTTGGTATATGTTAGGGTAAAACTTTTTCGATTGACTTTGTATTAAAATTAATTTTAATAATAATAATCATAATAAAATCGCACCAAAAATTTAATCTTAATAAAAAATTAGGAAAAATAATTATTATTTAATGGCATTTTATGATATGATTTAAGGGAGATAAGGGCATGAAGAAGATCCTCTCTTTTAGATTTTGCTCCAAAATTAGAACAACGAAACCTTCCATCTGATTTGCAGAGAGTTTTTCTCAAAGACACAATCAAGGACACTGTTTAGAGAGAGAAAGAGAAAGTGATTCTTTCTGTGAGTAACATGCAATAGCTATTAGATATAGTTATTTTTATATTATATACAAAAAATGAGAGAGAGAAAAAGAAAGAGTTGAAGATTGAAGTTCAATTTTTAGAATTGTTCATCAATTTCCCTTTTTCTGTTTTTGATTTTTTTGGGTTGGTTTTGGTTTCTATTCAACCCTGTAAGTATCTAGCATTGTTTCCTACTTTTTATTCCTTCTATTTTTTTAATGTTTTTTTTTGGTGTGAATGAGTTTATTGGTTTTTTTTTTCCTATTGTATAGATTGATGAAGATCTTGATTGATATAGTTTTTATGAATCATGGGGGTGTGAAGAATAATGGGTTCTGTTCAAAATTTGATATTTTTTGCTCCTGCATTGGAATGATGGATTCACTTCTGCATGTGTGTGTTCAATTGAAGTTTCATTTTGTTTCTGTTGTTCTGTTTCATTGGATCTATCAATTTGTTTTTCTTCAAAAAGTGACATTTTTTCTGATTTTCCTCCAATCACAGTTTCCATATTTGCTCATTCATGAGAAAAAAAAAGTGATTTTTATGGGTTTATTTGGTTAATTGGTTGAATTGAATGGATTAGGATCCGAAATCTGTGTCTTTTTCTTTTGTTGGCGATTCTGGGTTTTGATTATTGATTATATCAAGCTTGCTTTTGATGCTTTGATGATTGTTGTTTATTTTTATTTTATTTTTGTAAAGGAGAAGAAAAAATAAAAGGAATTTGTTGAACTGAATTTCATAAACTGTGTTTCAAACAGGCTTTTGATTTTGCTGTTGGATTGAAGGTTGAGACATGTTGGAGGGTCGTTCATGTGTTGTTCCGAGGTTGTTTTGTAGCACTTGTGAAGGAGAGAACGATTGGTCTTACATGAAGTACATGTTGGATTTGGACATCAAAAATGGCAAGAGACCAATGGAAATTGATTCTGAGGATGAACAGCATCCTAAGAAGTGTACCAAGATGTTGGATTCTTGTCACATAGTTGAATCGGTTTGGATTTCATTACAACAGCCTAAGGATTCCATTGAAGCCTTGGATGTTTGTCAAGGAGTTCATGATGGTGGAGATTGGAATCACCAGCTTGATGGTGATTCAATGGAGTTCGGTGAGCATCAAAATGCTTCGAATTTATTGATTCAAAGCGATGGGCAACAATCTGATGAGCAGCAAGAGAATCATGCTGGTGATTCGTCGGATTCTGGCTCACTTTTACCTCGGATGAATCGAGACAGCTCGATCGCGTGTCTAAGCCGCTGTTCAAGGTCAGACTACGGTTCGCTTGCTTCACTGAATAGGAGTTTCCGGAACATAATTCAAAGCGGCGAGCTCTATACATGGAGGAGACTAAATGGTATTTTGGAACATTGGGTTTATTTCTCATGTGCCCTTCTTGAATGGGAAGCGTACGATCCGATTCGCCAAAGGTGGATGCATTTGCCAAGGATGGCTTCTAATGAATGCTTCATGTGTTCTGATAAGGAATCATTAGCTGTAGGAACAGAACTTCTTGTGTTTGGAAGGGAGCTCCAATCTCATGTCATTTATCGATATAGTCTTTTGACTAACTCATGGACCTCAGGAATGAGAATGAATGCTCCAAGATGTTTGTTCGGCTCGGCCAGCCTCGGAGAGATTGCGATATTAGCAGGTGGCTGTGATTCAGATGGACGTATCCTCGACTCTGCCGAACTATATAATTCCGAGACTCAAACATGGGAACTACTCCCGAGTATGAAAAAACCAAGGAAAATGTGTTCTGGGGTATTCATGGACGGGAAGTTTTATGTTATAGGTGGAATCGGCGGCCGCGATTCCAAACTTCTAACATGTGGCGAGGAGTACAATTTACAAACTAGAACGTGGACGGAAATTCCTAACATGTCACCCGGACGAAGTAGTAGGGGGTCCGAGATGCCTGCAACTGCCGAGGCACCACCTCTTGTTGCTGTTGTAAATAATCAATTGTACGCAGCTGGTTATGCTGACATGGAAGTTAAAAAGTATGACAAGGAAAGAAAGTTGTGGAATACAATTGGGAGACTTCCAGAACGAGCGGTGTCGATGAACGGTTGGGGACTTGCATTTAGGGCATGTGGAAATAGGCTTATTGTCATTGGTGGACCTAGGACTCATGGCGAGGGTTTCATTGAACTCAATTCGTGGGTGCCTAGTGAAGGACCTCCGCAATGGCGATTACTAGATCGAAAACGATCCGGTAACTTTGTCTATAATTGTGCTGTGATGGGTTGCTGAGACAACTTTGATTCATGCTAATTGGTACTTTCCTCCTTTCTCTCTTTCTATGATATTTTCCTTTCAAAGTTGGGGGATGAGATTAAGATATTAATCAAGATTAGCTGAAAGAATTTTCTTGGGGGAGAAGCTGAAAAAATTCTTATGTTAAAAATTTAATTTACTTTTTTTGTTCCATTGAAATATGTATCATCCCCCATTTTCATAGACAAGATTTTGGTATCATGTAGCAAAAGGAATAGGTTGAAATAATTGAAGGTTCCAACACAGATTTAGTTTGTTTGTTTGTTTAAGCTTTTCTAAGAACATTACAACTAGAAATTTTATTTTCATGTTCATATATTTCTTCACTTGAAGGAATGAAATAATTTTCTCATAGTTGTTTTTTTATTATGTAATGATTCAATTTTCCATTGGAATTCATAGACTTTGTATCTTGATCTCTCTCTTTTAGCTGGAAAGTGGAATGTGACTATTACATTTATTCATTTATTTACTTTGCTTTTTATATGAAACAATTATACAGTGATTAATTATTTGTTCTTTTGAAAAAATATCATCATTGAACTTATGGAGGATACATAAGTTTTTTCAATTGTGTGGTTAAGAGCTAAATGCTCAACAGTATAGACTATAGGGTAATAGTCATTATTGTTAGACATGGATGAAAAATTGAAATTGAAACATGTAATATGTCCTAATCTTATTAATTATACTATAGTTATTGGATATTTCTAATTGTAAGTACATGACAATGGTCCAGAGCATAGTAAGAAAAAAACTCAATTAGAACTGGCACAGAAGAGTTGCCTTAAATGTTAAGTTGGGTGGTTGAATCACAATTATAAGACATAACAGAATGTCCTTAAACAACCATAGTCCTTGCATGACAACACATCTTGTATGTCTAAGAACAATAATTGAATGAAATATGTGTGTGTGTGTGTGTGTGTTATGTTTAACATTTAAACAAGAATGAATTATTGATATGATGCATACATATCAAAGGGCATGAAGAATGTATTTTCATAATTTTAGACTATTGTTATTCAAATTATTTTAGTCACATATTTTGGGATACTTATAGTACTTACTCATTTGTTCCACAATATCTGTATGTTTGGATGGAATGTGGCTTTTGCAAAATCACGGTGGTACTGTGATCCACAATTCAGACATGTACTATATTTGACTCCTGCTCAAGAAGTTCTTACATGTATAAGGTCAATTCAAACATGTACTATATTTGACTTTTGAAAATTTTGGTAAAAGTTGAGTTGACATAGTGATTAAAAGATTTTGTTTATAATTTATTTTAGCTTATTTTTTGCATAACTAAGAGAATATGTGAAAATAACTTATAAGTTGTTTTAAATTTATTTCAATAATCTTTAAAAGATATCTTCAAAACAGTTTGTTTGTATGAAATCATCTTAAACAACAATTCCTATTTTATTTGTTATTAAAGCAATAGCTTATAATATGTGGTTATATAATACTAATTAGCTTTTATTTAATAAGCACTCAATTAAGCTTTATATCCAAACACAATCTAAGAGTTTCATCCAACTAGATGTGTTGTGGGATATGATGTCACTACACATTATGGTTGTTAGACCTTCTCTCCTTGCAGTTTGCCTTTATGAATTATGATTCTTATTTTATTTTTTACTATGGTTCTATTGCTTGCTTTCTAGAATTCAAACCTGACTTATAGTTGTGTTCATATGTTTGTTTTATTCCTCTTCATGGATATAGAAATATTCAATGTCCATGATGTCCTTCTGATCTGTAAAAAAATGGGGATTGAATCATAACACTTAAATTTATAACTTCATAAAATTAGTTTTGACTTTAGATATAAATCTGGCACGAGTTCTTTAAGTGTAGTTCAAATGGCAAAATTTTATGGGAATTTAGTACATGTGAATTTTGCTGTTAGACTCTTTGAATCTGAAAAAAAAAAGTTACATCATTTCATCTTCCAAATAAATTTCACTCATATATGGTTACTGATTTCCTTTAATATTGTCATGAGACTATGTAATTGGTGTCTAATGTGATATTATTATTAGGGAAAAATGATAATATAAGTGTTCAGTTTTTCAAAATTGGTATTTTAAATTGAGAAATTGATAAAGTAAATAAATCAATGATTTATATTATAACCATCTATGATTATTCATGCATGTATACATAATATCAACTATTCAATTGATCATCAACGATTGATATTTTTTATTTTATTTTCTAAAGTCAATTGTTCATTTTAGATGAGACAAGTCTCAATTTTTCTTAGGTAACATCAATACTAAATCCTGATTTAACAAAACATCATAAATTATAATTTTTGAGTTGTTCCAGACAATTGTTCCTCTCGACCCATTGTGTCTAATGTGATTTTTTTTTTTATAAAAAAATATATTAATTCTTTCATTTAAATGATTATAGTACATTGAAAACAACACAAATTTAAAGTAGTTAAAAGTAAAAAGATGAATATGCAAACAAATTCACAATATTTAAGTTAATAACATAAAACGACAAAATCAAAAACCTACAAACGAAGACAAAATTGGAGTGTTTGGAATAGTCATGTCTTCGGATATACAACGATAGCGATGTCAATGTTATTGATTAAATTTGTAATAGATCAAGGTTGATTTGACAATATGAACCATATGAACATCACACCAAGACAAAAAAATCAAAGAACGTCGCATTTATGCCGACAAATTAAAAAAAATACAAAAAGAAAATAAACCTACATATAATCTACTTATTTAAATAAAAGAAAAAAAAATGTAAAAGGTGATTTCAAATAAAAAATGCTCAAAATTACTTCTCTCCCTTGGATAAAAAAGAAGAGAAGAGATTTAGAGCTAGAATGATTTACAAATGTAATGTGATATTATTACTAAAGAAAAATGGTAATATAGGTGTTTAGTTTTTCTTAGGTAACATCAATACAAAACCCCAATTTAACAAAGCATAATAAATTATAATTTTTGTATTGAGATGAAAAATTATTAATCGCTACATCAAATTTACTATTATTATTATTATTATTATTATTATTATTATTATTATTATTATTATTATTATTATTATTATTATTATTACAGTAATATAAACACTCAAATATAAATCACTTTTTTGCTTTATGTTTAAAGTGGACTTTCATTCAACCCTATGTTGCTCATTTTTATAGGATTTTAGTTTTCGATATTATAACATACACTACCGAATTCTAGTTTATTAAGTATATTGGGAGACCGATGAGCAAAATCAGGGAACATATTACCATTTTCCTATGTTTAATTGTTGTCAAATCGAATATAGTGGATGCTTATTCAATCTCCTATGTTTGTTTATTTTTACTGAATTTAATTTCTGATAATCTAAAATACACTACTAAATTCTAACTTTTAATAGTAAATCCAGGACAGATGAACATTTTCTATTGAATATAAACCCAGCCAGCTCACAACGAGAAGCTGCCCATAAGTCACTAATGTCTTTTACACAAGTCTAGATAAATGGAACAATGAAATATATTCCCTTAAAAAAAAAAAAAAACAATGAAGTACATAAATTGCTCTTACCCTCTTACCTTACATCTCTGTCGGAAATAGATTGTCTAATTTATAGATATTTAATAATTTGACTTAATTGCACTTTTAGTCCATCTATTAATTATTATCAGTTTACGAAATTGGTCATCCTATTTTAAAAATCGACAATTTTGATTTCTCTATCAGATTTTTGAATTAAAAAAAATGATGATTTGACATATTTTTAATAACGTGACATACAATTCTATGATATAGAAACATCTAGATACATTAATTATTCATATGTCATTAATTAAATTAAAAATGTGTAAAAAAATTTGAAGTTGAAATCTAAATTTTTACGGTGTTTTATTTCAATTTCATGAGTATTAATCATTCTACATCATCGTATCATATGTCACATTATTTAAAACATCCTACATAATCATTTTTAACTAAAAAATTAGAGGGAGAAAGCAAAACTTTCGACTTTTAAAATAGGGGGATCAATTTCGTAAATCAGTAAAAATATAAAAACTAAAATTGCAATTAAGCTTAATGATTTTGATGACATTAGTTGAGGAGCTAGTGATTAAAATGATAAAAATAAATATTATCTACTCCTTATTACTCAAGACACCAACATGAAGTCAACAAATATTGATTCAGTTGATAAAAATATTCATAAGATTATAGATTCAACTTCCGCTGCTGATTTGAAAACCTCTTTAGTGGGTGATCAATAAATACTTTTATCAACACTCTTTGAACTTTGAAACCTGCCCTAACTAAAAAAACTCCCCTTCAGCCGCTCAAGCCATCAGCTACAAAACGTATGGGTCACAAAAGTTTATGTTGTGCAATTATCAGTGTTTGCATGAATTTTGCATAAACTATAAATCCACGCAAAAATATCAATCATCTTAGGTTGTTTGTGAAGTGGTGATTGTCTATTGTGTAATATTAAAGAATTGTGTCCAACAAAAAATCACTCCCATCTCTTTTCCCTATTAACAAAAATTACTCCCCCACCATTTTTTAATTATAAAAATGTATATTTTTTTCTTAATTTCATAAGTATTTTTTTAAGTCAATTAAGTCTCCTTACTTTAAAATTAATTAAATATCATGATCATAATGTCATTTTGTTTTTCCTAAAACCTTCAAATTTAAACATTTTATGTGAATAAATCAAAGTATTTGTGCAACTATAAAGACTAATTCATCAAAATATTTAGAGATCAATTTAAGGGGTTGAGTTTCCAAACATATGTTTTTCATACACGATGATAAAAAATCGAAATATCAATCAAATAGTTAGAAGATCTAAATATCTACCACTTATGAGATACCATGTTAGTTTCAATAACTTTATCAAATATTTGGGAGTTTATGATAGATTTGATATATAAAATAAATTCTAAAGTTCAGACTTAAAGGTTTAGTAAAATTTTGAACAAACTTAAGATATAAGAATAGGTTTAAAGTAGAAAAAAATTGATTTTTTTTTTTTAACTTTGAATGAAATTAATAAAAAATTACGGTCGACGAAAGATCTATAAAAGTAGACATTCACACATTAGTTATTGGCTATCTGCAACATGATTAAACAATTTGCCAAAAAAAAAACATAATTAATTTTTTTTACTCAATAAAAACGGGCTTTGGAAATTTTGGTTAAGCCCATAGAACTTTTGCGGATTATCACTTAACACAAAGGGCCCTTGTGGTGGCGTCTTTGTAATGAGTCATTTCCAAAGCAACTTTAATGTTAGCTAATAATTCAGTCATGTATCTTCTTTTTTTTAATTTGATTATTTATTTAATTTTAAGTAATGACTTGATTATTTATGTCTTAAAATGTCAACAATGTTATCATTTTTAATAGAAATTCAAAAAATTACATCATCTTCAAACAAAATCCAAAAAATTCATTATTAATTTCAAGAAAATTCATATATTCATCAAATTCACAACTTAAATATTTAAATAAACTCATATCTTTGTATACAACAACAACATCAAATAAAGAACTCACACTTTAAGATTTGATTCTCAAATCACCAAGGCAATATCTTTTTCTTTTTCTATCTTTCTCCAAATCAAATCCCTAACCTAAATCTTAAAATGCGAGTTCTTAATTTGATATTGTTGTTGAAGATGAAAATATGAGTTTATTTGAAGATTTGAGTTTTGAATTGATGAAAATATGGATTTTGTTGAAAATGATGACTAATTTCTAAGTTTTGTTTAAAAATGATGATAAATTTTCTAGATTTATGTAAAAAAGGATAACATTGTTGATATTTTAATACATAAATGATCAAATCATTACTTAAAATCAAATAAAAAATCAAATTGAAAAAAAAAATATAAACCTCAATTATTACTCGAATTTAAGTTAAAGGATCGCAAGAGATATTTTGCTTAACTAATATTAAGAAATGTGTATTTTATAATATTTTTTTAGAAGGCAACATCATTCCGTGAGGCAAGTTCTTTAAGTACTTGCGAGTGATCATATTGATATTCTTGTTAAACAAATTTTGTTTCTCAACTTACTATTCAAAGTAATTGTAATACTATTTAGCACAATGAAAGTGTTTTCTCTACTTAGAACTAAGCTAATAGCTACTCTTGTGGAGTCACAAAATGAGCGCTTTATTTGGAAGAGGTGCTACATTATCCACCATATTTCTCTTACTTTTTTATGGGTTTTACTTATTAAATGTATTTAAAATAAATGAGTATTTCTAAAGTGTAATGATATAGAGGTATTGAATGTACTAGACAATATAAGAAAGATGTGTTTGAATTGTGTTCACTGTTTTAAACTTTTTAACAAATTAGTTATGTATCAGAAGTTTATCTTCTTTATTTTAATGAGATGGGGGAGTACTTATCAAAATTTGGACCACATACATCTATTTTCTTTGACTCTTTTTTGCTTATATTATGAGATAGAGGGAGTACTTGTTAAGACAAAAGGTAAGAATACGACATAAAGAACTAAAGCACATAATAGTTTTTATACTAGTTCACAACAATTGCTGCTACATCTAGTTCTCTTGTATTTCAGATAGATTTTATCTTAGTAGAATCAAGAACTTAAACCACTATAAAAGTGACAATATTATTCAATCAGACTCTACAAGACTTGAGTTGTCTTAAAACCTTTTCAAGATAAGCATTGTTTCTTTTTCTCTCAAGACATTGAGTATTGTTCACCTCTACATGCAACGAGTATTGTTTCCTGACCTCTGCATGCATTAAGTATAGTAAGGCCTTTTCAGGCCACCAAATTCTTCAAGAATCTTAACGTTACTTGCCTCTTGAGTTGAGTATTCTTGCCTCTCCAGGCACCAATTATTATTTCATTTCCTCTAAAGGTCCCAAATATTGTTTTCTTGTCTCTCTAACAATTAAGTATTATAATGCCTATCCTAACCACTTGAAGTACAATCTCTGGATTTCTTCAAGATTCGACTTCACTCTTCATGCCAAGGAACACGAGTATTCTCTAAACCATTCCAGCGATCCTGTATTGTTTCTTCAAGCCTCATTAGACTCTACACCATGTATTATTTCATTAACTTTACCAGACTTAAATCCCCAGTTTCTCTAGCAATTCGGCAACTGCCTTGATGAGAAAATGAGTATTTTAGCCTCTCTATACATCCCACTTTTAAACAATGGTTGTTGTAACTATCAGACCATTTACAAGGATTAAGATTGTATCTGTTGTGCTACAAAGTCACATAGAATTCTAACTCCATTAGGAGGATGTGCAAAACATAAAATCCTATCTTGAACCAAGTTATAACTTTCAATTTAATTAAGAGGATATAAACAATAAGATCCTAGTCAATTTACAACAAGTAAAATTACTCTTGGGGGAGAACATTTATGATATAATTTTATTCAATTGAACTTAGCATTTTTCTTCTTTCTTTTATTTTTTCTCTTCTTAGACTCCCGTTGAAATGTTATTTTGGTGCGTATGTTAATTTGATCAGGAATACATTGATGTTTGGATGTTCGTCAACTGCATTCTTTGAATTGAAGTTCTTTTTATAGCATAAGAGAAAATAATTGTTGAGAGATAACTATTGAGATATAGTTGTTGGAGTCGTAGAAGTATGATTTTAGTATTGGCATCTATTTTCCAAAATGTTATTGTAAGATGTTTCTTGTCAAGTCAAATCTTGATTAGAGATTTGCCTTTACAGTTAGGATATGTACCACTTTGAATTGCTTTTGAGAACTTATATCCTCTTATATTAAAAGTATAGACATAATCTTATATTAAAGTATAGACATAATCTTGAATTTTTTTGAAGAGTCTTCTGATCATTAGTAACCAGAAGAAGATGTTGAGTTCTCTAGAACATGACAATATTATATGGTAATAATCAAACATTCACAATCAAATGAATTATGCTTCTTCTGTGTTTGCTTTGCTAAAAGATATTCTTTGCACACACAAAATAACCATCAAGAGATAAATGATTCTCTTGTTTATGTATTATTTTATTATCATCAAAATACTAAAAGTAACATTGTATTAGAACCAACGAATATTAGTGGAATTCATATATAGAAATTTTTTGAAGAGTTGAGTCGCAAGTATTTATTAAGTATTAATATGAAGAAAAAATATTATAAATGAGATATGGGAACCTGCATGACCAACTTTAGTACTCAAATATGGAGATTTTCATTGTGGATGTTCTAAGACAATATAGTAACATTAATTAATCAGAAGTAGATCAATATTTGCATTTTTTTGTTATGGATTGATATTAATGCTTTTATGTAGGAAAATATGGTTTTTTAAACAACATTGTTTATGCTATGTTAATTTAAAAAAAAAAAAAAGAACAATGTTATGATCGTATTATTAGTGATTTTATAGAAGGACAACTTTCTTGCATTAGATAGGGAACCCTTCAAAATTAGTTTATATCTTATTTCTTCAAGAATCAGATATTTAACCCTCTTTATTAGTGTGAATGCAATATTAGCTTGTTCCCCAACTCCCTATCGACCAAATACTTCAATTTTTTTTTTAACAAGACACTTTAAATTTGGCAAAATATTCACAATTTTAGACCTAATTTCTAAATCAAACATTTTCGTCCCTCTTTAATTAATTATGTATTTTTAATTAATTTTTTTATCAAAATAAATAATTTGAATAAGTTTTGTTAGGTTCTTCCTCATCTTCATCCACCTTGCCCATTTTCATCAAATTAAAAATAAAGATTTTGATATTAGTTACTTAATTAACTTTTATTATCTTCGTCTTTATAACGTAAAAAATTAGTGTATAAAAGCATGACATGGCAGGAAATTTTTATCATCCTTTTCACACAAAAAATTAAAAAAAAAATTTAAATTAACCTCTCCAACTTTTTAAACTCAGAAAATTCATAAATATTAAATCTATATTTTTTTATAACACATGTATTTACTTGGTTGGGAGGTGGGTATAACATACGTCAAATAAGAAGAAAGCAGCAAAATAAAAAAACTTTATTAATTACATATACTTCTATTTTAAAATGTTATGTCTCAATGAAGAACACTGTTCATGACTTCCAAATAGTTGGTTTGTTATTTTTAGTTCATTTCAATACCTATTCACAATATATATTTTTAAATAAGATCAAAGTAAACAATCGGAAATTGCAAGGCTTCTTAAAATGCAATATTGTAACAATAAGTAACAAAAACAAATGCTAACCAAGAAGAAAATAAAAATATGAAAATTGTATAAATGAAGAAGGCGTCACACTTAAGCTTTTATAGAGAAGATGAATAATAGGCAAATGATTACCACAAGAAAACTTAGTTTCTTGATAAAATTAAAAGGGATGGTCCAATCCATAACAAAAAATGTGACATAATCTCTCAAATATACAAAGTGTGTTTTTTTTTCAACAGAAATATTATAATTTTTATTACTTGGACATGGATACTAAAGGAGAATGAGTTCTACTTGCAAAAAAAA
>JBBPBO010000003.1:11443365-11476041 GCA_037974295.1 Cicer cuneatum
AAAAAAAAAAAAACCATACATGAAACTAGAATTTTTCTGTCTCAAAGTGTAACCCTCATTCTTGAATATTATTTTCTCCTCATAAAGCATTGTCTTTTCTCTTGAATGCATTTGTCTCCTTTTAATACTTTGTTAGTTACAAAATATGAAGGATTTCATTCGGCCATCAAAGCATCCAAGGTTGATTGCTTATACACCACATTAGTGCTTTTGCACCTCCCCTTTGAGAGGTCTCTTGGACACTACTTTGCTTTATGATTCAGTCCATTTTTATTTCAACAAAAATAAAAACCACACCAAAATAAGAGTTAGGCAACACATGTCATGAGCCCATGATTCGCACTTGATCAAAACACTCATAAAAATAAAATAAACTTAAGTATTGTGCCTAATTAAAAATAAGTTATGACCCACATTTTATATTATAACTTAAACCAAATAAAATAAAGCAAATAGGCAACATCTCATGCGCGAAAATTGGATTTGGTACCACCTCAATTAGACTTGTACCCTCATAATATTTTTAAAAAAAAATTCAATTTCACCCTTTTCATTTTCACTCATCTCATTGTAAAAAAATATACTCCACATTTGTACCCCCTTCACCAAAATTTCCAGAACGTATTTTTATCTTCCAAATTTATGTACACATTATTACTACTAGAAATTTCGTTTTTGAAAAATTCGGTATGTAAAAATTTTAAAAATTGAATTTTCTGAAGGTGCAAACACGAGAAGAGGGGTTGAATTGTGTTTGACTAACTTGATTACTTTTTCTGTTTTTGCAGTTTGATAACAAAACCTGATGTATAAATCAAACAGAGTTAGCAGCGGATATAAAGTAAAAATAAAAACACAATTTTTTTATACTGGTTCACCGTTAACGAGGCTACGTCCAGTCCCTTCACTTTGAAGGATTTCACTAATTCAAAACCTTGAATTACAACAATACCACTGACCCTCCAAGTCAGTCTTCTCAAACAGTCTAACAATCCTAGACTTTTGAGGAATACAACACCTTGACTTCTCAAGTCAAGTCTTCTCCTACCAATCTGACAACCCCAGATTGTAGAAGGAATTACAACTCCTTGAATCTAATTGCTAAGTAATCTGCTACCCCTTCTGACTCCCTTAGATTGTAGACTCTACTTCAACAACTTAGATTTAACACAATGGAAAGAAAAACACGAGTGCTTGCTTCTGGAAAGCTGAAACTAACAATTAACCTCACTGAAAACTTGAGTGTTTGCTTTTGGAAGTGTATGACTCTTTTGTGATTTTTCGATGCTAAGTATTCTACCTTGAGCCTCCTTTTATAGATGCGATTTAGGGCCTCTTCCAAGCTTAATTTCGAGCCGTATCTTGCTGGATTCTCTTGCAAAAATATCTTGACCAGTCGGGCTTCACTTAAATAAAAAACATATCTTTTTAAGCTTCAGATTTGCTTTCAAAAATAACTGGCCGATCCTGTCTTTAGTTTCTTCCCGCCAACAGCTTATGAACTCCCATACGACTTCACTTTATTTTTGTAACAAATCCTTTTAATACTTTGATCAAATTAAATTAAAATTCCACCGTTAATCCTCATGATTAAATCTGGACTGTTTGATCTTCTGCTCTCATCCACATCTGGACCATACTAAGTGATCTGTTGTGATCCTCTGATTTTGACCAATCTTGGACCACACTTTTTGATCTTTTGATCTTCTGATCTCGGCCAACCTGGTCTAGAAAACTGATCTGCTGTGATCCTCTGATCTCGGCCAATGCTGGACCACACATTCTGACCTTCTGATTTCGGCCAACACTGGGCCATGGTATGATCTTCTGATCTCGGCCAACTCTGGGCCATATACTTAAATCTGGACCATTGATCTGAATATCTTCCCTCTGATCTGGACTAATTTTGGACTTGGTCTGGATTAAACTAAAATTAAATTTGGACAAATAATATTTCAGTATGGACATTTTACCTTCTGTTTTGGACAAGTTCTGGATCAAGTATGGAGATCATTTCTTCTGGTCTGGACTTAGTTTCATACCTTGAACCATGCTATCTTCTGGTCTGGGTCAAATCTGGATTGATTCTCTTGTTCTGGACCATTTAACTTATCCTCTGATTAAGTCTGGATCATGTCTGGGCTGTTTATCATTTCACTGCCAGGCCATCTTCTGGTCAGAATAACTTCTGGATTAAGTCTGACTTATGATTCCTACTGGTCTGGATCAAGTCTCCCTCTGGTAGGCTTCCTTCTGGTCTGGTCCAGGTCTCCTTCTGACTTTGCTTCCTTTTGATCTGGGCCAGCAAGGATATCCTCTGGTAATTCTAGGATGCATCCTTTGTGTAACACCCCGAGTTTAAAATACAGCGCGAGTGTATTTTTTTTGTTTTTTGTAAAAACGAATAAATAAATAAAAGTTTTCAGAATTAATTTCAAGGGAATTAAAATCAATTCAAATTAAATATCATTCGACATCGTAATCCAAAATAGTAAGGTAATTAAACAACAACATCACGATTAATTGAATGAGATATTTTTGGGAAATTGACCTTTATAATATACTAAAATAAAGATACATCAAAACTGGATTCTCAATCCACCAAAATATTTATCAGAGTGCGGAAAAGTTTTACAATAATTCCCAAAATAAATATTTACAACCACAATAGCTGAAAACCCTATACATAAGTCTAAACTGATCATCCACAAGTCTTATCTTCACCCAGCTGTCCATCCCTTTACGTAGCCCACAATGTAAAGATCAAGGAAAATTAACGACGTTCCCTGTCGTTAGTGTGACCGTCGGGGGTACGGGTATGATTAACATCTAAGGGCAAAGCCCAATTTTCCACAATAATTGTAAAGGGTCACCGACCGAAATTAACAAATACCACATAGCATTTATATCAGCAATATCAAACATATTCATGGCACATCATAAAACAATGATGATAAATAAGGATGTTCAATTTTGAAAATACATGACATGTATGCCTTTGCAAAACAGCAACCAAATTAATATGAAAATCAAGTTATAAGTACAACAGTCAATTCAACAATCACACAAATTCATCATAAATTCCAGATTTCATAAAGTACTTACACACACAACAATTTTCAACCATCATCATAAACCAAAACGTGACCCACCGGTCAATCACCCCGATGCAATATGTATATGCTCATGTATACATTCTCTTGGATTCACCAAGGTGCAGTCGCTCAACAGACCAGCACATTTTACATATGTAAGACTTTAACGGCCCTCAAGACCAGGGTGCAATCGCTCACAGATTAGCACCAGTGCAGTCGCTCACAGACCAGCACTCGTGCAGTCGCTCAACAGACCAGCACGTTTGACATAAACCAAGGTACAATCGCTCACAGATCAGTACCTAGTGCAGTCGCTCAACAGACCAGCACTCGTGCAATCGCTCACAGATCATCACGTGGTTGCGCATTTCAGGGTACAGACGCTCACAGTCCAGTACCAGTGCAGTCGCTCAACAGACCAGCATTTATATACCAAGGTACAATCGCTCACAGATCAGTACCTAGTGCAGTCGCGCAACAGACCAGCACTCGTGCAATCGCTCACAGATCAGCACGTGATTGCGCATTACACTGTGGCCCATCGCGGGTACCACTTGACTATGCAATGCATGAATATGCAGTGTTTCACTTCACTGGAAACAGTATGCAACATCCGTAAAATTCATGCATTTCCATCATTTTTCAAAACATTTCAACACAATCAATATCATCATCTACACATCAATGATTAACCATTCAAGCAAACATTATCACTTTGCATTACCTCAAGGTTCCACTCTTAATTATCAAAAGTCTTTCACAGTGCAAAAGTCAAAATTTCCACAACTTCAGTAAAGTCTCAAAAACTTCATCACCACCACTTCAAAACTATCACAAAAGTTCCATTTTTATTCACCACAAACCTTCCCAAGGTACCCCAACACTTAAGGTTTATAAAACAATGTTTAAAACTTGAATTTCTGAAAAATACGAATCTGTATTCGAATACACCTCCCTTGTATTCGAATACAGAAGCTAAAACAGTGAAAAATCAGCATTCTGTATTCGAATACGAGGTTGTCGTAGTCGAATACAGATGCGAAGTCAGTGGCAAAAGTTGCAAATCTGTATTCAGCTACAGAGGGTCGTAGTCGAATACAAGTTCAAAAATCTGAAGAAAACAGACGCTTTGCAGGCTGTATTCGAATACACTCAAGCCGTATTCGAATATACCTTCGAATTCAGTGAAATTTTTCTGAAACTTCAACACATTTTCAAAACCTTTTCCTTTGAAAAACCAACCCAACACTAGAATCATATTTATCACTCTTTAGACACCTCAAAACTCAGAACATTTTTCATTAAACATCAACCACAGATTTTTAACAAAACACAATCAGAAAACAGAATCATCACTACCAGAATAACCTCACTGATTTTCTTAAATCACCAAAACAGAAAGTCATCTACAAAATAGTCCCACACAAACTAACTCAAGCATTTGGATCATCTCCAAAACAACACCAAACAAATCATCATTCAACACAACAGAATGATTTCTTACTCAACACCACAAACAAAACATCATCAACACAATAAATTCCTTCACTGAAACAGTAGGAACATCAAAACAGTTTGATTTCCAAAACCTAACACAATGTTTTTCACAAACATAAACCAATAATCATTCATCCCACATGCATTTACAGCCCTAAATGCAATCTAGAAAGTTGGAAGGTGCCCTTACCTTAATTACGTTCTCTTTGCTCGATTAAGCTTCTGCGACAGAAGTCGACGATACTCCCGTTCGCGTTTGCCGCTACGAAAGTTAGTTCTTTAGCTCCGTAACGATAAGAGGAATAACTTTCGTACTCGACACTTCCTGTTTCGACACTCAGATTTTCAAGAAAAATGTCTTTTGAGTAAACTGTTTTTCTTCACCAACACCCAAAAATATCTGAAGAAGAAGAAGATAATAAAGCAGAATCTGGCACAGTAGAGGAAAGAAGAAAAAGCTTCTCACTTAAATATCCACATAAATGCAGACTGACACAGCAGATGAAGGAAGGAATTGTTTCTTTCTTAACAAATATCTACGCCACCTCACCCAACACTTGTATTAAAATATCTTTTGATCCTCCAGCACTTAACCCGTCTCGTCGCAATTAGCAGAGAACCTCTTAAATAACGGCCCGATAATTTAATTACTCGAAATTAAATTAATTCATCCATCATCAAATAATTTTAATTCCACCTCCGAAACAAATATTTATATATATATATATATTTACACAAAACATACATATATTGAATATTTCACAAATATTCCCAAATACACTTAAAATTAAATCTGAATTTAATTTTAAATTTAAGGGTCTTACATTACTACCCCCTTAAATTAGTTTCGTCCTCGAAACTACATGCCGTTAAACAAATGAGGATGTTGTTCCCTCATCTTATTCTCTAGTTCCCAAGTCGCGTCTCTAGTAGTCGGATTCCAAATCACTTTGACTAGTGGGACTTCCTTGCTCCTCAACTGTTTAACCTTCCTGTCCTTAATTCTAATAGGGAATACTTTAAATGACAGGTTATCCTTCAGCTGAATTGTGTCTGGTTCGATCACATGTGAAGGATCTGAAATGTATTTCCTTAACCGCGACACGTGAAATACGTCGTGAATATTGGACAGCATTGGAGGTAAAGCAATCCGATAAGCCAATGGTCCAATACGTGCAGTAATCTGGTATGGTCCAATAAATTTTGGAGTCAATTTTCTGGATTTAATAGCCCTGCCCACTCTAGTTGTAGGTGTGACTCTTAGAAATACATGATCGCCTTGCTGGAATTCCAAAGGTCTGCGACGCTTGTCCGCATAACTCTTTTGACGATCCTGTGAAATCTTCATTTTCTCTTGTATCCTCTTGACTTTTTCTGTAGTTTGTTCCACCATCTCAGGTCCAACAATCATACTTTCTCCGTCTTTATACCAACATAAAGGCGTCTGACACTTGCGTCCATACAATGCTTCATAGGGTGCCATTCCAATGCTCGCGTGAAAATTGTTGTTGTAGGTGAACTCAATCAATGGCAGTACATCATCCCAACTTCCTCTGTCATCCAATACGCATGCTCTTAATAGATCTTCCAAGGACTGATTTATTCTCTCGGTTTGTCCATC
This sequence comes from Cicer cuneatum, assembly GCA_037974295.1. NCBI lineage: Eukaryota > Viridiplantae > Streptophyta > Magnoliopsida > Fabales > Fabaceae > Cicer > Cicer cuneatum. The sequence continues at coordinate 11,449,579 of JBBPBO010000003.1, forward strand.
TGTTTGTGGATGGTAAGCTGAACTCAATTTCAGTTTTGTTCCCAACGCTTCATGCAATGCTCCCCAAAAGTGAGATGTGAACTTTGGATCACGGTCCGATACAATACTCGATGGAACTCCGTGTAATCTCACAATCTCAGCAATGTAGATTTCTGTCAGCTTATCTACCTTATAAATGGTCTTTACCGGCAAGAAATGTGCAGATTTTGTCAATCGATCTACTATTACCCAAATCGAATCATTCTTTCTTCTTGTCTTGGGCAATCCAGTTATAAAATCCATGGAAATGCTATCCCACTTCCATTCCGGCATATCCAAAGGCTGCAACATTCCAGCAGGTCGTTGATGTTCCACCTTCGCTTTTTGACAAGTTAAACAAGCTGATACATACTCCGCTACGTCCCTCTTCATTCCTGGCCACCAGTAATTCTGTTTTAAGTCCTGGTACATCTTGGTCGCTCCAGGATGAATACTCAATTTGCTCTTATGAGCCTATTCCAAGATCGTCCTTCTCATATCTGCAACTTCCGGTACACAAATCCTTCCATTACATCTCAGAATATTATCTGTTCCAACCCTGAACTCAGCTGTATTTCCTTGTACTATTAGGTTCCTCTTTTCTTGAATTAATGCGTCATCTTGCAAGTTCGCAATCTCCTCAAGTAGTCCACTCGAAATTGTTATCATTCCACACTTTAAAATTCCTGGTGCAAACTCTACGTCCAAGTGTAGATCTCTAAATGCTTCCCACAACTCTTGTTGTGTGGCCATTAACATTGAAGATACTGACACACTTTTTCTGCTCAATGCATCAGCCACTACATTGGCTTTTCCAAGGTGATACTGTAATGAAAAATCAAAATATTTGAGAGTCTCCATCCATCTCCTCTGATGCATGTTCAATTCTTTCTGATCGAACAGATACTTCAAACTTTTATGGTTACTAAATACCGTGAACGTGCATCCATAAAGGTAGTGCCTCCATACCTTTAATGCAAACACTACAGCAGCAAGCTCTAGATCATGAGTCGGATAGTTCTGTTCGTGAGCTTTCAATTGTCTTGAGGCGTAGGCGACAACTTTCTGGTGTTGCATCAAAACACAACCCAGACCCTGGTGAGATGCATCACAATAAACCTCATATGGTTCCTCTGGTTGTGGCAAAACCAATACTGGTGAGGTTGTCAACTTTTCCTTAAGCAACTGAAAATTCTCTTCACACTTCTCTGTCCATGCAAATGGCTGATTCTTCCTGGTGAGTTGTGTCAAAGGAGCTACAATCTTAGCAAATCCCTCAATAAATCTCCTGTAGTATCCTGCCAGTCCGACGAAACTTCTTATATCTGTGATGGTCTGAGGTTGTTTCCAAGCAAGAATTGTCTCAATCTTTGCAGGATCTACAACAATTCCTTCCTTTGTTATTACATGTCCCAAGAAGTTCACTTTCTCTAGCCAAAACTCGCACTTCGACAGATTGGCATACAATTGCTTTTCTCGTAAAACTTCAAGAACTTGACGCAAATGCTCTCCATGTTCTTCTTCATCCTTTGAATAAATCAAGATATCATCAATGAACACCACCACGAATTCATCCAGAAATGGGCTGAAGATCCTATTCATATAATCCATAAAAATCGCTGGTGCATTCGTAACTCCAAATGGCATAACAAGATATTCATAATGCCCATAACGAGTCCTGAAAGCGGTCTTTTGAATATCTCCTTCTCTTACTCGAATCTGATGATATCCTGACTTCAAATCGATATTTGAAAACACCGCTGCTCCCCTCAATTGGTCCATCAAATCATCGATGCGTGGTAAAGGATAACGATTCTTAATGGTTACCTTGTTAAGTTGCCTGTAATCCACACATAAGCGTGAACTTCCTCAAGTGATTGCGACTGACAAAGAACTTGCTTTGTTGAATACAATTGAAGTTGTGTTTCCATCTTCAACAAATTTACTTTTTCAACTTCACATTGAAAAAATATTGGAGCCAAATGCAAGCAATATATATTGAAGAAGATATACAAGAACCCATTCAAGATTTGTAGAGGAAAAAATTAACTAGATTTGAGCAAACATGGGTTGATAATATCATTTTTCTTACTAGGTCAAGAACACATGGTTGACTCTGTTGGAACCAAGTTAGAAGCAGAAGATCAAAGGGTTCCAGAGATTGAATCCTAAAGGTACCAGAAGATACTCCAGGATGTCAAAACATCACCAGAAGATATCTTTTCTGGCCCAGATCAGAAGGAAGCAAAGTCAGAAGGAGACCTGGACCAGACCAGAAGGAAGCTTGCAAGAGGGAGACTTGATCCAGACCAGAAGGAATCATTTGTCAGACTTATTCCAAAAGTTATTCTGACTAGAAGATGGCCTGACAGTGAAATAATAAACAACCCAGACTTGATCCAGACTTAATTAGAGGATAAGTTAATGGGTCTAGAACAAGAGAATCAATCCAGATTTGACCAAGACCAGAAGATAGCATGATTCAGGGTATGAAACTAAGTCCAGACCAGAAGAAATGATCTCCAGAATTGATCCAGAACTGATTGAAAATAGAAGGTAAAATGTCCAGACTGAAATATTATTTGTCCAGATTTAAATTCAGTTTAATCCAGACCAAGTCCAAAATTGGTCCAGATCAGAGGGAAGATATTCAAATCAATGGGCCAGATTTGAGTATATGGCCCAGTGTTGGGCGAGATCAGAAGATCAGACCATGGCCCAGTGTTGGCCGAAATCAGAAGGTCAGAATGTATGGTCCAGCAGTGGCCGAGATCAGAGGATCACAACAGATCAATTTGCTAGACCAGGATTGCTGAGATAAGAAGATTAGAAAGTGTGGTCCAGGGTTGGCCGAAATTAGAGGATCACAGCAGATCACTTAGTATGATCCGATGTGGACTAGCGCAAAAGATCAAATGGTCCAAATTTAATCATGAGGATTAACGGTGGAGATTTTAATTTATTTTGATCAAAGTATTAAAAGGTTTGTTACAAAAATAAAGTGAAGTCGTATGTGAGTTCAAAAGCTGTTGGCAGGAAGAAACTAAAGACATGATTGGCCAGTTATTTTTGAAAGCAAATCTAAAGCTTAAAAAAGATATGTTTTTTATTTAAGTGAAGCCCGATTGGTCAAGATATTTTTGCAAGAGAATCCAGCAAGATACAGCTCGAAATTAAGCTTGGAAGAGGCCCTAATTCGCATATATAAAAGGTGGCTCAAGGCAGAATACTTAGCATCGAAAATCACAAAAGAGTCATACACTTCCAAAAGCAAACACTCAAGTTTTCAATGAGGTTAATTGTGAGTTCCAGCTTTCCAGAAGCAAGCACTCGTGTTATTTTCTTTCCCTTGTGTTAGATCTAAGTTGTTGAAGTAGAGTCTATAATCTGAGGGAGTAAGAAGGGGTAGCGATTACTTGGCATTTAGATTCAAGGCGTTGTAATTCCTTCTACAATCTGGGGTTGTCAGATTGATAGGAGAAGACTTGACTTAAGAAGTCAAGGCGCTGCATTCCTCAAAAGTCTAGAATTGTTAGACTGTTTGAGAAGACTGACTTGGAGGGTCAGTGGTATTGTTGTAATTCAAGGTTTGGACTGGACGTAGTCTCGTTAACGGTGAACCAATATAAAATTCTGTGTTTTTATTTTACTTTATATCCAATGCTAACTCTGTTTTATTCATACATCAAGTTTTGTTATAAAACTGCAAAAACATAAAAAATATTCAAGTTAGTCAAACACAATTCAACCCCACTTCTTGTGTTTGCACCTTTATAAAATGCATCCAGAAGATACATTCAGAGGATACTAGAGGAAACATCCAGAGAATATCAGAGGAAACATCCAGAGGGTACTAGAGGATGTCACCGAGGGTACCAGATGATACCTCCAGAAAATACCAGAGGATATCATCAGAGGATATCATCAGAGAATATCACCAGAGGATATTATCAGGGAATATCATCAGAGGATAATTTCAAAGGATCTCATTAGAAGAAAAATCAGAAGCTACATCATTAGAAGCTCAAAGTATGCTCAAAATAGAATCTGAGAAAAATGCTCAAAACAGAATCGGAGAAAAAAACTTAAGAAATAGAATATAGCTAAAAGTACGCTCAAAACAGAATCTGAGCAAAATGCTCAAAATAGAATCGGCGCAAAAGACTTCAGAAAATTTGAGCAAAATACTCCAGAATATTCTCAAAACAGAATTAATTGAAATCCACTCCAGAAGTAAAGCATCAGATCAAAGTGAGGCTTAATGCTGAAGAATGAAGCATCGAAAAATAGAAGAACTCGAGCAAAAATATTCTAAGTATTCAAAGAGTTCAAAGGAGAGAAACACTTGCTTAAAAGATAAATATTTTCTAAGTGTTCTTTTCTTAGAGTGTGAAGCAGATCGTCATCATAAATTTTCAAAAGCAAACACTCTAGTTCACTTTAAGCTTACTGTGAGTATCAACTTTCTAGAAGTAATTACTCAGTTCTAATTTCGATCCCTTGTATAAAATCCTATAGTGTTGAAGTTTCTTCTAAAATCTGGGGTTGTCAGGTTGTTAGAAAAAGACTTAGCTTGTAGGTTTAAGGTTGTGAAGTTCCTCAAAAGTCTGGGGTTGTCAGACTATTTGAGAAGACTTGGCTGATATAGTCAAGGTGTTGTTGTTCCTCGAAAGTCTGGGGTTGTCAGGCTATTTGGGAAGACTGGCTTGAAGGGTCAGTGGTGTTGTAATTCAAAGGAGTTTGAATTAGTGAAATAGGCTTTCTGAAGGAAGGGACTGGACGTAGCCTAGTTAAAGGTTAACCAGGATAAATTGCTGTGTTCTTATGTTGTGATTATCCGCTGCTAAATCTGATTATTTATTCATCAAATAATTTGCATCAATTCAACAAAACAGTAAAAGAATTCAAGTTTTGCAAAAACAATTCAACCCATTTCTCGTGTTTGCACCTTCAATTGGTATCAGAGCTCGGTCTCAAGGCTGAGCACTTTACAGTGTTTGAGGAAAGATCCAAGGGATCAACATGTCCGGATTCATCGAAGAAGCTACTGGAGGAAACATCAACAGACCACCTGTGTTTGATGGAGAATGATTTGAATACTGGAAGGACAAATTGAAAAGTTTTTTTATTTCACAAGATCCTGAACTTTGGGACTTGGTGGAAGATGGTTATACTGCTCCAGAAGATGCTGATGGTGTTAAAATTTGCAGAAGAGAGATGGATACTGACCAGAAGAAGATGTTCAAGTTGCATCACAAATTCAGAACGTTCATGATCAATGCAATCACATTCAAGGAGTTCGACAAGTGCACTAACAGATAAACAACGAAGAGCATCTATGATAGTCTGATTCTGATTGACGAAGGCAGAAAACAAGTTCAAGAAGCAAAGGCCAACATTCTAGTCAAGAAGTCCGAGTTATTCAAGATGGAAGAAGATGAAGACATTGAAGCAATGTTTTCCAGATTCCAGACTTTGGTCTCAGGATTAAGAGTACTCAAGAAGAGCTATATCACTGCTGACCATGTGAGGAAAATTCTTAGAAGTCTGCCAACCAAGTGGAGACCAAAGGTCACTGCCATTCAGGAAGCGAAGAACTTGAACACTCTAAAGCTAGAAGAATTAATCAGCTCTCTCAAGTCACATGAAATAGAGCTGGAAGAAGATGAGCCCAAGAAAAAGAACAAAACCCTAGCCTTAAAATCCAAACAGAAGAAAGTTCTAGAAGCAGAAGCAGAGTCAGAAGATAGTGATTCTGAGGACTAGATCAGAAATCAGAAGAAGAAGACATTGCCTTCATAACCAAAAAGGTTATGAAGATATGGCAAAACAGAAGGAAGAAGTTTTCGCAGAGGTATTCCAAGCATTCCAACAGAGGAAAGGATGAACATGACAAAGAAAGTATCATCTGCTATGGATGCAATGAACCTGGACACATCAAGTCAGAATGCACAAACTTGGAGAAAGGAAAACGCCAGAAGAAAGACTCCAAACCCAAGAAGAAAAATTTAATGGCAACATGGGATGATTATGATGAATCTTTTGAATATGAAGAAGCAGAATTAGTCATGATGGCTCACATAAATTCTGCCTCTGGATCCAACATAAAATCTGACTATAGAAGTGAAGCGGAAGAAGCAAAATTGGCTCAGACAGTTCGCACTCATTCTTCCTCTAGATCCAACTCTGAAAGGAAATCAGAAGAAGCATAATTGGCTCTTATGGCACACATTCATTCTGCATCTGGATCCAACCCAGACTCTGATTCTGAAAGTGAATCAGAAATAGAACTGGCTCAGATGGCTCACACAAGCGCTGCTTCTGGATCCGATACCTCAGAAGGTGAAAAAGATGTATTTTATGAACTTACTCAATCTAATTTAATTACTGCAATGAATGATATTTTAAATATCAACAACAAACTGTCTTTAAAACTGAAAACACTTAGGGAAGAAAACTCAATTCTAACCAAAGAAATCGATGTTTTAAAGAATCAAAATGTAGAATGTAAAACAGAAAATGCAACTCTTAAATCTGATATTGCTGAGCTTAAGTCTGAAAACCTAACCCTAAAAAGTAATCTTTGTTCAACATCAAGTAAAAATATTGTATGTAATTCTGATATGCATAAACAAGTTTTACAAGATTTTATTGTTAATGGTATGGAAAGAAGAAGATATGCTTTTGTGATCTATGGAATTAGTAATAATGGTAAAAGAGGCTTAGGATTTGATGAATCTGTAACTGTAACTGAACATATTCCCTTTAATGTTTTGTGTGCTGTTTGTTACAAGAAAGGTCACTCAAAATTGTCTTGTCCCATGATAAAATCAAGGAGAGACAAGAAACCTTTCAAGACTAACAAACCTAGAGCCAACCAGATTTGGGTACCAAAGAATAAAATTGTTTATGTTGCAGATGTTCTGAACAACCAAAGTGAAACACCAGTCATGGTGCCTAGTCAATGGATGCTGGCAATATATGAAGGGAAAAAGGTTTATGTTCCAACATCTACCAAGCAGAAGCAAAGTAACTCTGGTGGAAGAAGAACTGGTAAATACAATGCCTATCAAAACCAAAACCATAGGAGGAACATGAAATATCAAAACAGACAGAGAAATCACACATATCAACAAAAACTGGAACTACTAGAGGAATCATAATTATCATCAGTTCTAGAACTATCACAAGGACCTGATATATCAGTAGAAAGAGAAGTGTCAGAATCTGTAGAGTTCTTCAAACACTCCAGTAAAATTCATCAAGACTACAAATCTGGAAGGGAATGCAAAACCCTTCATCCAGATCATCTAATCACAGAATATGCAGATTTAGAATCTAAAAATCAAAAACATGAGGATTTTCAGAATGAAACTGAAGGTGTGACATATAGGTTATATCTATCTTTAAATATTATTATTGTTTGATATTTATATTTAATGTGATAACAAGAAGCTTGATTTTAAAAATCAAAGCTAGATAAGTATTTTTGCAGGTTCTTAAACTGTCAAAGGAACCAAGTGATTCACGTGATGTAAACACTTCAGCAGAAACAACATTCCAGTGGTTTCAAAAATAAGCAGAAACCACCAGAAGCAGAATTGATGTTCTAGTTGTATTAATTTCACTTTTAAATTATCTGATTTGTATTATGTTATATGACAAATAGTTTGACCTTGAAAAGTCAAAGCAAGATGATGATAGTATAGGTTTACCAGAACCAAAGGAAGCTGATGCAGATAAACCAAAAGCTTGAAAAGATGGAAAATTGAAAGCAAAACAGAAGAACCTGAAAAATCTTCAAAGGATGAATCTGAAGATAATTCAGAAGGAAAAGATATGGATGGAAGTACAAATATTCACATCCCAAAATGCTAATCATTGGGAGTGCAAGTGATCCCTTAAGTAACAGATCATCACTTAATGAAATCAGTTTGTTTGGCTTACTCTCATTTATTGAGCTTACTTTTGTTGATGAAGCACTAAGGGAAGATGGATGGATTCTTGCCATGCAAGAGGAGTTAAATGAATTTGAAAGGAATGATGTTTGGGATCTAGTTCCAAGACCAGAAAAGAATATTATTGGAGCCATGTGGTTTTCAGACAAGCTGAATGAAAAAGGAGAAGTTGTCAGAAACAAGGCACAACTTGTTGCACAAGGCTACAATCAGCAAGAAGATATTGACTACAATGAGACTTTTGCTCCAATGGCTAGAATTTTCTAAATTGATGCAGCTAGAATTTTAAATGAGCATGATGGGAGAACTTAAGTTCTTTCTAGGAATATATATATTCATCAATCAAAATATACAAAAGAGCTTCTCAAGAAGTTTAAGATGAGTGACTGCAAACCTATTGCTACTCCAATGTACTCTACCTGCTCACTTGAAAAGGATGACTCAAGACAAAAAGTTGATCAAAAATCCTACAGAGGAATGATAGGATCTCTACTCTATCTCACTACTTCGAGACCTGATATCATGTTTAGTGTATGCGTATGTGCTAGATTTCAGTCTGACCCTAGGAAATCCCATTTAAATGCCGTTAAGAGAATCCTTAGATACCTAAAAGGCACTACCAACTTCATCTTGTTCTACAAGAAAACTCCTACATACAAATTGAGTGGATAATGTGACTCTGATTATGCTGGAGATATACTCGAAAGGAAGAGTACAAATGGAAACTGCACATTCTTAGGAGAAAATTTAATATCCTAGACAAGAAAGAGACAAAGCACCGTTGCCATGTCAACAACAGAAGCTGAATACATTTCAACAGCCGGATGCAACTCCCAACTCATTTGGATGAAATATCAGCTGGAAGACTACAAAATCATGGAAATAAACACTTCAGCCATAAACCTAACCAAAAACCCTATCCTACACTCAATAGCTAAACACATAGAGATCAAACATCATTTTATCAGAGATTATGTTCAGAAAGGAGTACTCAATTTCAGTTTGTAGACACTGAACATCAATGGGCCGACATATTCACCAAACCACTACCTGAAGATAGGTTTGACTTTATGAAGAAAAACCTAAACCTTATTTTGTTAAATGATTAATATTGTAATGTCTTCAAGTAGTTTAGTTTATTTAAAAAAAGAAAATTCAACAACATTTCTTTTTGTCTGATGACAAAGGGGGAAAAGATGTAGTATTTGATAAAATATCCGAGAAAAGATGATGTATTTGAATAGGGGAGAAGATGATGTATTATCTAAGCATTAGACTTAGGGGGAGAAAATAAAAAATGAAGCTTAGTCTTAGGGGGAGTCAAAGTCAAAAGAAAGAAAAAGTATTATAAAAAATACATTATGTTGTCATCATAAAAAAGGGGGAGATTGTTGGAACCAAGTTGGTTCTTGCAATTAAAGTTTTGATGTTAACAAATGTATTTTATGAAAATCGTATTTTGACTTAGAAGAAGAATGAAAAATCAGAAGATGTCATCAGAAGCATAAACTAGAAGATGACATCACCATAAGCAGAAATCAGAGGATGTCATCAGAAGCATAAACCGAAAGATTACGTCACCAGAAGCAGAAATCAGAGGATGACGTCACTAGAAGATATCACCAGAAGATACAAATCAGAAGCAGATGTCATCAGAAAACGACATCACCAGAAGATAAAAATGCATCCAGAAGATACATTCAGAGGATACTAGAGGAAACATCCAGAGGATACCAGAGGATGTGACCAAAAGATACCTCCAAAAAATACCAGAGGATATCATCAAAAGATATCACCAGAGGATATCATCAGAGGATATCACTAGAGGATATTATCAGGGAATATCATTAGAGGATAAAATTAGAGGATAATTTCAGAGGATCTCATTAGAAGAAAAATCAGAAGCTACATCATTAGAAGCTGAAAGTATGCTCAAACCAGAATCTGAGAAAAATGCTCAAAACAAAATCGGAGAAAAAGACTCAAGAAACAGAATATAGCTAAAAGTATGCTCAAAACAGAATCTGAGCAAAATGTTCAAAAAAGAATTGAAGCAAAAAACTCCAGAAACATAATCTAAGCAAAATACTCCAGAATATTCTCAAAACAAAATTAATCGAAATACACTCCAGAAGTAAAGCATCAGATCAAAGTGAAGCCCTAATTTCAACTATAAATAGAGGCTTAATGCTAAAAAATAAAGCATAGAAAAATAGAAGAACTCGAGAAAAAAATTGCTAAGTATTCAAAAAGTTCAAAGGAGAGAAACACATGCTTAAAAGATAAATATTTTCTAAGTGTTCTTTTCTTAGAGTGTGAAACAAATCGTCATCATAAATTTTCAGAAGCAAACACTCTAGTTAACTTTAAGCTTACTGCGAGTATCAACTTTCCAGAAGTAATTACTCAGTTCTAATTTCGATCCCTTGTATAAAATCCTATAGTGTTGAAGTTTCTTCTAAAATATGGGGCTGTCAGGTTGTTAGAAAAAGACTTAGCTTGTAGGTTTAAGGTTGTGATGTTCCTCAAAAGACTGGGGTTGTCAGACTGTTTGAGAAGACTTGGCTGGTATAGTCAAGGTGTTGTTGTTCCTCGAAAGTCTGGGGTTGTCAGGCTGTTTGGGAAGATTAGCTTGAAGGGTCAGTGGTGTTGTAATTCAAAGGAGTTTGAATTAGTGAAAAAGGCCTTCTGAAGGAAGGGACTGGATGTAGCCTAGTTAAAGGTGAACCAGGATAAATTGATGTGTTCTTATGTTGTGATTATCCGCTGCTAAATCTGATTATTTATTCATCAAATAATTTGCATCAATTCAACAAAACAACAAAAGAATTCAAGTTTTGCAAACACGATTCAACCCCCTTCTTGTGTTTGCACCTTCAGCCTCCTCACAAGGAAAAATTTGTTGAAGCATGAATCAATCGAGTGTTGCATCTAGAAAATACTACAACCAATAGGCATGTCATTAGAATTTTGTATTTTTTGTTCTGTTTATACATATTTATGATTATGAATTCATGTTTGATATATTTTATTAAAATATTATTTGTCCTTTTCTTGTTTGAATATTAAGGTTGAGTTTGGCCATTGGTCACTGAAAAGGTTTTTGGAACACAATAAATGAGATTTTTGTAAGGGATGATATGAATAAAATATTGAGGTTGCAAATTATGAAGATAAAGAGTTATTTGAGACAAGTAAGGGTAGAAAAGATTATATACATAAAAATTCATTCTATGAGAATTTGACTTGGGTTGTATTAAGAAAAGCTATAACTCATATAGTTGATGAATACAAGAGAGTCAGTTATGTCGGTAATGACAAAGCCACATGTCGTTGTATAAGTATAAGCTCTCATGGATTACCTTGTGCATGTGAGTTGGCATGGTACAAGGTGAAAGGTGTTCCTATTTGATTGAATGCAGTTCATATACATTGTAGAAAATTAACGATGAATAGTTGCCTAAAGGAAGAGAAGTTAGAAAATGATTTAGAGTTAGACATTACGCCAGAGATGAAAATAATTTGGGAAAAATGGAAAATAGTTGATGTTGTTGGAACGAGGGCATTGAAGAGCAAGTTGTGTGAACCACCAAATAAAATCAATGTGTGCACCACCAAATAAAATCATAACAAAGGGTGGTGTGAAGAGGAAGAAAGGTAAGAAGCCGAAGAGATTTGGTGCATATTGCGACCCTTAATTTTTTGAGTATGTGGATGTGTTTTATTGTGATAATGCAACTACTCAAGCCTTTCATCAAGGATCCATGAAAGCGTCTCATCAAGCATCTAAACAATCATCCCTGTAAGCATCCCAACAAGCTGTGGACCAAGCCATCAAAAAACTTTTGATGAGTGAAGTTAAAACATATATGGAGCAATTTTCTCCTGTAATTCATCCATATATTGAAGACATAGTTAATGTAAAGGCATATGGAAATTGTGGATACCATGTTATTGTTGCGTTAAATGGTCATGGTGAATAATACTAGAGCATTGTGTGTCAACAGTTGTACATTGAGATTAAGTCAAAACCTGATTTATATGATGCATTTCGAGGATCGCTTGCAAGAAGTGACTGACTCTTTGCTTGTAACCGGTTTTGGAAATCAACCCAAGGAGAAGTGGATGAGTATTCCAGATATGAGTTATGTGATAGCAACAAAACATAATCTTAAGCTTGTCACATTGGGGAAAAAAATTATTTGACTTTTTCTCATTGAAGGTATACACCATTGAGATCTATCACATGAATCTATTATCAGGATTAGTTTTGCTAATGAAAGGCATTGGGTTGAGGTTAAATTGAAGTCAATATGTCTATTGCCTCTACTTGTATAGATTTTGAAGGGCCACCGTAGTGATGAGTCTACATCATGGACTATGGCTTATATGGGACCCTTGCAACATTTGGGGTCATTAGATTTAGAACAAACATCAGATTGTATGTCTTTTTCCAATGATTGATATTCTCACCAACATTTTTGTATGGTTCTGATTGCACTAACACTTTCTATGGTCTTGATTACACCGACACTTTTGAATGGTCATGATTGTACTAACACTTTAATATGGTCTTGATTGCATTGATACGTCTTTAAATGTTTGCTTGACAAAAATTCATTTTTATTTTTGCTTCATATCAACATGTTATCTAATCTAGTTGTTGTGTACTTTAATGGCCGAAAACTAGTAGATGTCAAGATTTTGATGGATGTCTTAAGTACACAAATTTTCATCTTCAAGACGATGATGATTTCCAAATAATGATCATTATCTTCCATCATTATGAAACCAAAGGATCGATTGAGTTAGACGCATGTTGATCATATCTACACATGATATTGTAAAATTTTTGAATCGCCATAGAAGCGTTGATGAGATCATAGAGGAGCAATAAATGCTATTACAAACATAAAAATCAGCCTGGAGCGATAAAGTAGTCAAAATAAATAAGTCCAAGTAATAGCCTAATACAAACAAAATGCAACTAAAATACAAATGATAATCCCCTCTTCTAGATATATACGTAAGGCTTTCTATAAGTAGTGGTACAACTCGTCACCAGGATCTAGCATTTGTAAAAACAAGCTCTACTATATAAGATCACCATTATCTGATATCGCGTATACAGTTCAATTTGATTCAGGGATTCAGGTTCGGGGGAACGAGCACCAGCATCAGGAACGTTAAAACAAGGAAGTGTTGCAGCAGCATAAGGGATCATTTAAGGATAAGATATCTTATAGTACCACTGTAAGTATCCCTCAACACAGTCGTCTGTTAATGCGAGTGGATGCAATCTAGTGAGGAGTGATCGAACATAGTTCCTATACATAACCTATTCAAAATCAACATTGCGGACAACGGAGGCACCTCTCATGCAAATAAGGTACCATAATGGAGCACCAACGAATATAGCCAGTGAACATATTGAAGGTGCAAACACGAGAAGGGGGGTTGAATTGTGTTTGACTTAACTCAATACTTTTCCTGTTTTAATACTTTCAAAACAAAACTTGATGTATAATTAAAACAGAGTTAGCAGCGGATAAAAATAAAAATAAAACTCACAGATTTTATACTCGTTCACCGTTAACGAGGCTACGTCCAGTCCCTTCGCCTTGAAGGATTTCACTAATTCAAACCTTGAATTACAACCGTGATACTGACCCTCCAAGTCTGTCTTCTCAAATAGTCTAACAATCCTAGACTTCTTTGAGGAAAAAAAACTCCTGTTCTTCAGCCAATCTGACACCCCAGATTGTAGAAGAATTCACAACACTATGAATCTAATTGCTAAGTTCCTTGCTACCCTTTCTTAATCCCTCAGTTTGTAGACTCTACTTCAACAACTTAGATACAACCCTATCTAATTGCCAAGTAACCTGCTACCTCTACTGACTCCCTCAGATTGTAAACTCTACTTCAACAACTTAGATTTGCCACAGTGGAAAGAAAATAACTGAGTACTTGCTTCTTGAAAGCTGAAACTCACAATTGACTTATATGAAAATTTGAGAGTGGTTGCTTTGGAAGTGTATGACTCTTTTGTGATTTTCGATTCTATATTCTTCAGCATTAAGTCTCTATTTATAGTTGAACTTTAGAACTTCACTGATGCTTTACTTCTGCAGTATATTTCGATTAATCTGTTTTGAAAATATTCTGGAGTATTTTGCTCAGATTCTGTTTTGAGCCTTTTGCTCACTGATCTGTTTTGAACATTTTGCTCCGCTTCTGTTTTGAGCATTTTTCTCAGATTCTTTAATCCTCACGATCAAATCTGCACCATTGGATCTTCATGCGATAGTCCACATCTGGACCACCCTATTTGATATTCTGTGATCCTCTGATTTCGGCCATTCTTGGACGCGCACAGTCTGTCCCTCTGATTTCGGCCACCACTGGGCCATGGTCTGATTTTCTGATCTGGACCATCACTGGACCAAATAATTATTTATGAACCATTGATCTGGAAATTTTTACTCTGATCTGGATAGATTCTGGACTTTGGTCTGCAACAAACTGAAATTAACTTGAACAAAAAATATTTCAGTCTGGACATTTTACCTTTAATTTTGGACCAGGTATGGATTGATTCTGGAACTCATTTCTTTTGGTCTGGACTTAGTTCCATGCCCTGAATCATGCTATCTTAAGATCTGGGCCAAATCTGAATTGATCCTTTTGTTCTGGACTCATAAACATACCTTTTGGTCAAGTCTGGAACAAGTCTGGACTGTGTAATTTTTCATTGTCAGGCCATCTTCTGGTCAGAATAACTTCTAGAATAAAATTGATATTTGATTCTTGTTTGTCTGGAACAACTCTCCTTCTAGCAGGCTTTCCAATGGTATAATCCATGTTTCATTATGATTTTTCTTCCTTCTGTTCTGGGCCACCAAACATATCCTCTGGTGATGTTTTGACATCCTGGAACATCTTCTGGAAATTCCAGAATTCATTTTCCTTTGATCTCTGCCTCTGTTTCCTTCAATTTCTGGGGCTTTTAACTTAATAATTCAAAGTACAAAATAAGTTTACATTGAGTACATTTGTAAGCATCAAAATCCTAAGTACTTAGAACCAACTTGGTTCCAACACATATACATACTGAAATCTTGTCCTAGCGACCTCATCATAATTTGGCGTCCCAATAACATCTGTAGATCCCATAACATCAAGTTTTGCTCTATAATATGCAAGATTCTTGGATGTTTATTTAGCACTTCATCAATACCTTTGTGATTGTGAAGATATAAGTTCAATCATACTACGTTTATAGATATCATGCTCATAAATCCATGTATGTAAAATAATTTTAAAAGGGGGTATAATTAAATAAGCATTTTATCAAATAACAGTATAATAAATAAATAAAAAATAATCATCAAATATATTATAAAAAATGTACCTGAAATAGAGATAAATATTTTCTCATCGGAGTCGTTGCAGGCATGGTTCCAACTCTAACATAGTCATATAAAACAACAAGAGTAGTTGGTCCCATGCCCATTTACCACAAATATTAAGGTATTTAAAATGAAATAGGTACTTTGCGGATAAAAGGGAAAAACTTTTGTCATCTAGTATAGTACACCTCACCAAATGATGTATGCCATCGTTGCACAATCAAGTTGGCCTTCATGAAGTTTCTTAAAAATTACAGCTTTCAGCCATTCAAAACTCTAAGAAACATCTCTATTGGCTCTGATCTCATTCGCCGCTTCTGACTCCTCCACTCCCAATAACTCAACAATAGCAACATTTGTCAATTTTTCACTCATGGTAGCTGGTGTAACACCCCAAATTTTATAATAAACTATTTTATTAATTAAATATTATTTTAAATAAATAATTTGGTGTTAAAATTATTTTAGATATATGTTGATTAGTTCTATGATTAATTTTCTTTATATGTGTGTTTTCTATGATGTATTAATCTGTACATATTTAACTAAATGAGTGATATAAATAATAAATATTATATTTTATTATTTTATATCTTTTTCTAAAAATAATAGTTTTTTAGTGCATATTTTAAAGAATAAGATTTTAGGTGATTTTACGTGTATATGTGCTTTCGTAGTTAATACGATATTTTTTGTATGTTTGACTAATGTTAAGCGTGCGCATATCTATATTTTAATTATTTCGAAGTATCTCTTATTTTAATTATTTATTTTATAAATAATTATCTTGGGATAATAGTAATATTGTTTTTGATTTCCTTTATTTTTACGCAATTATTTGGAAAATATTATAGTAAATAATTATAGTTATTATTTTGAATATGAGAATTTTGGTTATTAATGTATTTTAAAAGGTTAATTACTTTAATGTATAAAAAAAATAGTTTTTAAAATTGTTGATTTTATTTTATAAAAAAGTAAAAGACTCAAGTAAAATGTGTTTTACGGAAAGACCCATAATCAAAAGTGAAACCTAATTAAATCATAACGAACAAAACAATAAAATAAGAAAAAGAAAAAAGAAAGGTATGTGCACCGCAGCGGCTCCCTCGAGGAACTGGAGGAAAAATAGAAGAAAATTGGTAACGGAAAATTTTAGTATATTGTTTCATACATTTAGTTAGTCAATTAAACACAGTTTCTCATATTTTTAACCATTCTAATTTCTCTCTAAAATACCCGACTTCGTTTATGAAATTCGTTATTTTGCATCGTTCTTCTTCATCGTAAGTTCGATTTGAGTGAAACCAACACCAAAACGATCTTGTGAAAAGTGGCTATTTTATCCACTGATTGGTTTTCTGATTTAAGGTAAGTTTCCTTGACCGAATTTCTAAATTTAGTTTTTAGAGTGTCTTCTCATAATTTATTTTTGACGTTTACCCATAAATTGTCAAGTTAGATCGATTGAAGGACAAAGAGTCAAACGATAGAGGTTGTTTGCTCGTGGAATCGTATTCGTGTGTGAAAGCGTTGAAATAAGGTAAGAGGTGAAAGAGCGTTTAAATTCATGAGTATAATATATTGTGAGATGAATGTGAAAAATCGTATTTCCCAACGATTCATTTGGGGCTTGCTACGTAAGGTAGTAGCCCTTTGAGGGATTAATTAATCAATGTGAAAATACGGAAATTTTGAGAATAAAATGTGGAATAGAAATATTTATAAGGTGTTGATTGGTTTAATTTTGTTAAATGTGTGGTATTTGATATTTTTGTGATATTGGGTGTCGAATGAATTTTATGTATATGATTGAATAGACGGGTTTATGTGATGCGATAATAAAATATGGATTCATTTTGATAAGTTTATGTGATTATGATGATGTATAATTAATAATAATGATGTTATAAATTTGTGATAAGTTTATGTGATGATGTATGATTGATGATAGTGATTCTATAAAATTGTGATGAGTTTATGTGATGAGATATGATTAATGACAGTGATGTTATAAAATTTAGACGAGAATTTTGAAGTACCCCATAATTGATGAAATAGTGATGATTCCAACTTGTCCTAAAGATGATGCTCTTAATAGAGTAGTCTAGGCTAATGAGAGGAAAACATAGATCTTTGGAATATTTGAAGTTGATGTGAGTTTTTGAAGTGGAGATTATATTGTCATCATATAGGTAGGGCCTAACAAGCCTAGTCATTCCGGGGAAGTACAACTAAATGAGCCTGATCGTGGCGGTCTACAGTTGAGCCTTAGGGCAAGATTGTTTGACCTTGGAGGTATTCGGGTGGGGAATTCCTAGGTGACTTGGAACATACATTTACCTCGATTGTCGTGTATCTATTTGTCGGGTTGAGTTGAGAGGATCTATGAGGACAGGGCCAATTTGAATTGTCCGTCCATTGGAATTGTGACATAGTATCAAGCCTCCTAACCAAGTACTTCAGAGTCAGAATGGTACCACATTGTGAAGTAGAGTCTGAAGGTGCAAACACGAGAATGAGGGGTTGAATTATATTTGACTAACTTGATTACTTTTTCTGTTTTTGCAGTTTTATAACAAAACCTGATGTATGAATCAAACAGAGTTAGCAGCAGATATAAAGTAAAAATAAAACACACAATTTTATACTGGTTCACCGTTAACGAAGCTATGTCTAGTCCCTTCACTTTGAAGGATTTCACTAATTCAAAACCTTGAATTACAACAATACCACTGACCCTCCAAGTGAGTCTTCTCAAACAGTCTAACAATCCTAGACTTTTGAGGAATACAACACCTTGACTTCTTAAGTCAAGTCTTCTTCTACCAATCTGACAACCCGAGATTGTAGAAGAAATTATAACGCCTTGAATCTAATTGCTAAGTAATCTGCTACCCATTCTGTCTCCCTCAGATTGTAGACTCTACTTCAACAACTTAGATCTAACACAAGGGAAAGAAAAACACGAGTGCTTGCTTCTGGAAAGCTGGAACTCACAATTAACCTCACTGAAAACTTGAGTGTTTGCTTTTGGAAGTGTATGACTCTTTTGTGATTTTTCGATGCTAAGTCTTCTGCCTTGAGCCTTCTTTTATAGATGCAGATTGGGTCTCTTC
Source organism: Cicer cuneatum (assembly GCA_037974295.1). Classification (NCBI taxonomy): domain Eukaryota; kingdom Viridiplantae; phylum Streptophyta; class Magnoliopsida; order Fabales; family Fabaceae; genus Cicer; species Cicer cuneatum. Next base: position 11,468,086 of record JBBPBO010000003.1, read on the forward strand.
CAAGCTTAAATTCGAGCTGCATCTTGCTGGATTTTCTTCAAAAATAACTTGTCCAATCGGGTTTCACTTTAAATAAAAAACATATATTTTTTTGCTCCAGATTGCCTTTCAAAAATAACTTTGACCAATTCTGACCTTAATTAATTCTAGAACAAATCTTTCTTCTTGCCAATAGCTTCTGAATTCCACAAGACTTCAATTTATTTTTGTATCAAATCCTTTTTAATACTTTGATCAAATTTAATCAAATCTCCACCAATTATCATCATGATTAAATCTGAACCCTTTGATCTTCTGTTCTCGTCCACATCTAGACCATACTAAGTGATCTGTTGTGATCCTCTGATTTCAGCCAACCCTGGACCACACTTTCTGATCTTCTGATCTCGGCCAACTTGAACTTGCAAACTGATCTGCTGTGATCCTCTGATCTCGGCCAATGCTGGACCACACGTTCTGACCTTCTGATTTCGGCCAACACTGGGCCATGGTCTGTTCTTCTGATCTCGACCAACACTAGGCCATATACTTAAATCTTGACCATTGATCTGAACCTTTTCCCTCTGATATGGACCAATTCTGAACTGGGTCTGGATTGAACTGAAACTAGATTTGGACAAAGGATATTTAATTCTGGACATTTACCTCTTGATCTGGATCAGATCTAGATTAAATTTTGACATCATTTCTTCTCATCTTGACTGAGTTTCATACTCTAAACCATGCTATCTTATGGTCTGGGTCAAATCTGGATTAAATTTCTTGTTTTGGACCCATTAATTTATCCTCTGATTAAGTCTAGATCAAGTATGGATTGTTTATCATTTCACTACTAGGCTATCTTCTGGTCAGAATAACTTCTGGACTAAGTTTGACTTATGATATCTTCTAGTTTGGAACAAGTCTCCCTCTGGCAGGCTTCCTTCTGGTCTGGTCCAGGTCTCCTTCTGGACTTTGCTTCCTTCTGATATGGGCCAGTAAAGATATCCTCTGGTGGTGTTTTGACATCATGGTGTATCCTCTGGTAATTTCAGAATGCATTATCTGGTGACTTTTGGAGGTGTATCCTCTGATAACTTCATCTTCTGGTGGCATTTTAATATAGTAATTCAAGGTACAAAATAAGATTACATGGAGTGCTTTTGTAAACATCAAAATCCTAAGTACTTAGAACCAACTTGGTTCCAACAATCTCCCCCTTTTTGATGATGACAAAACCTTAACTTATTTTGCTTGCTTGTGACTCGAAGTACTTGAAATACTCCCCCTCAGACCAATCTCTCCCCCTAAGTCTAATACTGACTTTTTCTTCTCCTTTTCAACTCCTTCTTGAATCACTATTTCTTTTCTTCTCTTCTCATCTCCTTTTTAACTCCTTCTCTATTCATCTCTTTCTGATTTATTTTTCTCTCTCCCTGTTTCTTCTCATTTTCAACTCCTTCTCTTTTCACTATTTCTTTTTCACTCTTTATTTTTCTCTCTCCCGGTTTCTTCTCCTTTTCAACTCCTTCTCTTTTCATCTCTTTCTTTTTCGCTCCTCCTTTCTTTTTATCTCTCTTTTTCTACTTATTTCTCCTTTTTCTCTCTCTCCCCCTTTTTGTCATCAGCCAAAAAGAGGTCCTACTATTTTTGTATTTTGTTTTTTTTACAAAGTACAGAAATTAAAAACAAAAAATAAAAGACAAAATTAAAATTACAAGAAAATTAAAAACTCCTAAGAATACTACTTGAGCTAGTCAGATATGGAGACAATGTTGAGATGTTTCTTGATGAACTCGAACCTGTCTTCAGGTAATGCTTTGGTGAAGATGTCAGCCCATTGATGACCAGTGTTCACAAACTGGATGCTTAAAGTCCCTTTTTGAACATGGTCCCTAATGAAATTGAGTTTTTTTCATTCAATGTTTTTGGCTCTAGAGTGTAAGATAGGGTTCTTGATTAGGTTTATGGCTGAAGTGTTATCACAGAACAAAGGGATATTGGTTTCAAAGATGTTGTAATCTTCAAGTTAGTGTTTCATCCAGATTAACTATGAGCTGCATCCTGCTGCTGATATATACTCAGCTTCGGCTGTTGACATGGCAATGGTGCTTTGTCTTTTGCTTGACCAAGAGATCAAATTATCACCTAAGAAAGTGCAGTTGCCACTTGTACTTTTCCTTTCCAGCTTGTCTCCAGCATAGTCGGAATCAAAAAAACCTCTGAGTTTGTAGGTGGGGGTTTTCTTGTATAACAGGGTAAGGTTGGTGGTTCCTTTAAGGTATCTCAAAATTCGTTTGACAGTAGTTAAATGGGATTCCCTAGGGTCAGCTTGAAAGTGGGCACAGACACAAACACTAAACAAAATGTCAGGTCTAGAAGCAGTTAAATAAAGAAGGGATCCAATCATACCTCTGTATGTTTTCTGGTCTACCTTTTGGCTGGTTTCATCTTTCTCAAGTGAGCATGTTGGGTGCATGGGGGTGGCCATAGGCTTACATTCACTCATTTTGAACTTTTTAAGAAGTTCTTAAGTGTATTTAGATTGGTGAATGAGTATACCTGATTTACCTTGGTGAATCTGAATTCCCAGGAAGAACTTAAGTTCTTCCATCATGCTCATTTGGAACTCTTTCTGCATTAGGTCAGAAAACTCCTTGCACAAAGTGCCATTAGTAGATCCAAAGTTTAAAGTGTTCTTTTGATATTTGAGAAATGTGATATCTTAAATTAGTTATAAAAGTTTTCATTCCATTGGAAGCAAATTTTCCGCTGGGAATTTTACTAAAAAAAATCTAGTATAAATTATTATATATGTTATTTTGGGTTTAGGTTGTCAAAGCTGGAGGTGCGAATAACTTTTCATAGCATGGTATGCTCATCAGACCCCTAATATTGTCAAGAGTAATAGTAATTTCACCAAATGGTAGGTAAAACGAAATAGTCTCTGCATACTATCTCTTAGCAAAAATATATATAAGATTACCATCAATCATATACAAACTACATCTTTGTAGGGTACGTAAATCTGATCTAGTAATTTATTGATTTATATGAACAAGTAATACATATTTAATAGACTAAATAGCACACGTGGTCATTTAACTTAATTTCAGTTAACGTTTTAGTCATTTATATTTTTTTCCCAATTTGGTCCTTTATTTTAATTTTAAGTGACAATTTGATCTTTTATATTTTAAAATGTCAACAATGTTATCCTTTTTTTACAAAAATTCAAAAAATTCATCAAAATTTTCAACCAAAACCCATAAAATTAATTATATTCTTTAATATAATACAAATTTCATCAAATTCGTAACTCAAATATTCAAATAAACTCATATTTTCAATCTTTATTTGATGTTGTTAGAGATGGAAATATGAGTTTATTTGAAGATTTGAATGTCGAATTTGATGAAATTTGTATTATATTGAAGAATATAATTAATTTTATGGGTTTTGGTTGAAAATTTTGATGATTTTTTTGAACTTTTGTAAAAAAAAGGATAATATTGTTGACATTTTAAAACATAAAAGATCTAATTGTCACTTAAAATTAAAATAAAGGACCAAATCAGGAAGAAGAAAAAAAAGATAAAGACTAAAACGTTAACTGAAATTAAGTTAAGGGACCACGAGTGCTATTTAACCTATTTAATATAAATAAATTTTTCATGATTTTTTGCCATTGGAACAACTTTCAATTCACGTTGATAATATTTAATTAAAATAACACACAATAGATTATACAATTAATTAATTAATAGTGTTTTATGTTATAACAGCTAATTGATTGAAATAACATTCTCGATACTATATTAGTTAATTAATTAATTAATACAACATGCTAAATAATTAATTATTATAAGAACATCATCTATATTATATAACTAGATCGTAGACCGTGCAATGCATGGGAAGTTTTTTGCTTAATATAAAGGAATTGAGAAAAATAAGATAAAATATTGAAAATAAAATCATAAAACAAAACAAAGCAAATATTAAAAGATTTGGAAATATAGGAAATATTTCAAAAATGACTCTAGGCTTGCAACCATTAAACAAAACAAAACCAAATGATAATTTTTAGATGGAATAGAGAAGATATTTCAAAAATGACTCAAAGATTCCAACCATTGAACAAAGTACTAAACGACAATTTTTAGATGGAAAATTATTGAGAAAAATTTATTAGAGATGATGCTTTGAATGGCCATAATACCGATTAAACAATCACAATATAAAAACTTCAATGAAAGATCTCTATCTCATATGTATAATTTAGCCACAGTATGATATTCTAATAGGTTGAACACACACTACCCAAAGAATTAATGCATTCAACCATATATATAAAAATATGTATATACTGCACCATATAATTAGATTTGAATAAAATAATTATCATACTACCTCTCAAGTTTCTTTCTACTACTACATTACTTTTCTATTATCACGTTGTTTTATTTCCACCGTATGTTACGCCACTATACCGTTGCCCATCATTAAAAAAAGTTTTTTTATCTCACCATTTAAAAACTACTATTATTGAATAGAATAATATATTCACCCCTCAAGTTTATGCTCTTGTTTAGTAAAAAAAAACCAAAGGTTGTCTATTGTTGATTATTGTCTTTTGCATCAAAACATGGCAATCTGCTACTGGACAAAATATCTAATAATTTTTAAATGTTAATAATATATAACAATATTTTTAAATGTTAATAATATATAACTAATATTTTTTGAAGTTTTTAAAATTTTATGTGCAGTAGTCCAGTCTATCCTGACTATAGGCTGACTCTATGCATCACAAATGGAATATACATATGAAATTGATAACTACAATTGAAGGATTTTAGTAAATTGATTTTTAAATCAATAAAGTAATTATTATTTCTATGAATCAAAGAGCTATTTGTTGATTTTTGATATTTAGAAAAATATAATTTTGATAAGAAAAAACATCATTCCATTCTTTACAAGAATTATACTAATTTTTACATTTTATCGTAATATTTTTTCAACATTTACTATTATTAATAATAAAAATTCAGAAAAATTGAATTGTATTTCACTGACACTTTTGATAAACAATATTTAATTATTATAATTTTTGAAATAATAGGAAACAGTTTTTTTCAAAAAAAGAAAATCAATCAACTATTAATTTAAAGAATAAATATACCAGGACATGTAAAAGTGTCAAATATATCGTAAAAATTCTCATATATTAATGTTACGATACTGAGGAATTATTAGTAGGTTTTGTGAAGTTTTTTAGAATTAACAGTGAGTATAAATAATATATTTCATTTCCTAAGTACATGGTAACTTAAAAATAATGCCTTAAAAAGTTTGTTGTAGCTATTGTGATGATAATAGAAACTTGGCATATACAGGTACAATTAAGGCATAGTTTAACCGGCAGACAAATCTGATACAGACATATAAATTTGATGTCAAGTCTCGAGTTTAGACTACATCTTAGTTGTGTGAGTTAATTATGATGATATTTATCATAATGTTTAAGACAAAAAAAAAACTTGATATTCTTTTTATATATTGAATGGTAAGTATTACCTTAATTAATTCACCTGGATATAACATTCAATTTAACAAATATCTTGTCAATTTAACTATAACTTAAAAGGACGAAACTTGACATATATAACAATATTCTAATGTGTTTATAACTAGTCAGATTAGTTATTGAATGTGTTTATTCATTGTATAATTTAATCTATAAAATTAATAACAAAGAGATACTTGAAGATGTATTTACAATTTTGATATATTAAAGGATTATAGTGACATCTCACCGCACATTCAACGATCAAAATTGTTGTTTACTCAATTATATTTGGACCGTTTGCTATTCAAAAGTGGCTGTAGCAAAATGCTAAAATACTTAAAAATGATTTTTTATGATAAGTTATTTAAACTAATTTCTCATTTTAAACTTTATTTTTAAAATTATCGTTTAAAAAAGTTATAACAAAAAAATAAATTAATATTTTAAAAATTATTTTAAAAAAATTGTAATAAACAAACTATTATTTTTTATTCAAAAATAATTTCTATATAGTGTAGTATAGTAAGTAATGTAAATTTATATAGGGCACCTTGAAAAAAAGTAACGTCCTTGGTAATAATTAGGAGTGTAATTGGGTTGGGTTGAGTGGGTTTTGACAAAATTTGATACCCAATTCGATCGATTATCTTTGGGTTTGGTTAAGTTTTAAATTCATATTTTTTCATTTACCCCGAACCGAACTGACCCAATCAAAAACGGATTGGGTTGGCGGGTTATACATAAATAATAACCTGTTTTTTATTTTAGGGAAAAATATATTGAATAAAAATATATTTAATACTTGAATCTCTCAAAAACTATAAAATTTTAATTATATCATTCAATTCTTTAAAAAAGCCAACAACTTCTCACAAAAAAAAAATAAATCCAACAATCTTCAAATACATAAATAAATTCAACAACAATAAATCAATAAAATATGAAAATTCATCAATTCTAAGCAATGTCAACTTCAAGTCTAAACACTTAACTCTGATATCCGATCTGATCGATTATATTTGGGTTGAGTTAAGTTCTAAATTCGTATTCTTTTATTTAACTCGACTCGATCAAGAACGAGTTGGGTGAACAGGTCGACCCGCGTCTATGTACATCCCTAATAATAATGATATGAAAAGATTTTTTTCCGTCATATAATAAAAGATATTGCTGCCATCCTTACTTAATTTTAACATTCCTTCAATAAAAAAAATTAACATATCAATGCACTCACTTGTCAACATGCACTTATATATGATTTAGGAGGGAAAATATACAGTTCAATTACTTATCAACTTTTAAATATAAAGATATATTACTATGCTATATTATTATTATTAATTAAAATACTTCAATTAATTTAAATAAATTATATATTATATTATACTAATTTTAATAAATTATATACTAAATTATATTAATTTTAATTTGATTTGCGATCTATGCTGTGAACGAAAAGATAATTGATTGAAAATGATTAATATTATTAATTAGACTGAGTAAATCTAACATTCTTTAAGTTAATATGTTTTTCAAATGACGTTAAATATTTCAATTAGATTCAACGATGTAGTAATCAAATTAATTGTAAAATTAATCTATATCAAACAATAAAAATATGATAAAATTGAGAACCCCTCAACATTATTATAAATACAATTTATATTATTTTAGAAGATGTTATGTTTAACTTCCAATGAAACTAAGCTATATTCTTGAATAGTTGACTTAAATTTACTAAAATAAATAGAGGTTTTTGTGAAATATAAATTTATGAAAATATTTTTATTTAAAATATATGACAAAATAAATAATAATAATACAATTATTGAAAGAAATATTGGAAGGCTTAGCAACTTTTAGATATAGAATTTTAGTTTTTTTACAAAAATATGTGATTTTTTGTAATGGATGTGGTTGAAGCAATAAAATGATATATTAAAAAAAAAAGGACTGATATATTTTTTAAAATGATTTGACTAAACAAATAATAACAAATAATAATGCATTTTGAGAGTGAAATTTTTTATAAAGAAGTTTAACAGCTTTTAAGTTCTGGTTTTTTAGCAAAACCATGTGGTAAAATAAACAACAACAACAACAACAATAATAATAATAATAATAATAATAATAATAAAAATAATAATAATAATAATAATAATAATAATAATGCAATTAGTGGGAAGAATACTTGGTAGTTTTATTGTACTGGATTTAACCAACAAAGTGATACATTAAAAAATAAAAGATAAGGACTCATAAATTTTTTTAAAAAGATGTGACCAAATAAATAATAATAAATAATGATGCAATTAGTGGGATAAATAAACAGATAAAATACAAAAATAAATTTACAAAATTGGCATAAATAAAAATCAATAAATAATAATAGTAATAATAAT
>JBBPBO010000003.1:11476237-11524757 GCA_037974295.1 Cicer cuneatum
CAAAAATAAATTTACAAAATTGGCATAAATAAAAATCAATAAATAATAATAATAATAATAATAATAATAATAATAATAAATACATGAGTAGTTTTATTGTAACAAAAAAAACAATAAAATGATTGATAATTTTTTTTAAAGATGTGACTAATTAAATAATAATGCAATTAGTGTCAGAAATAAATAGATAAAATATAAAAAAAATTAAAAATAAATGATATATTAAAAAAAGATAAGGACTAATAATTTTTTTAAAAGATGTGACTATACAAATAATAACTAATAATAATGCATTAAGTGGGAGAAATACATTGATAAAGTCTAAAAATAAATTTCCATAATTGTCATCAATTTGAGAGGAAAATTTTTCATGTAGAGACTTAACAACTTTTATATATAAGATAAATTATATACATATACTATACTATAAAATAAACTATTTACTAAAATGTTCATCCCACAGTCTAGTTGCAATATAGTGTTCGTAGTTCTTAAGGACGGAAAGACCGTACGCGGCATAAAATTTTGAGTGTTTTTTGAATTCAATAAAGTCTTCACCAAAGTTAATTTAAATTTGGGAAAATGTTGGGAAACCCTTAAAAAATAAACTAAAAATGATCTTTGAAACCAAATTTTGAGTTCGGGAGTCGATTATGCATAGGGAAGGTATTAGCACCCTACGACATCCGTTAAAATATGGTTACCTATAATTAATTGTGCAAATTAAATATTAACTTAAGTATATTTACTTCTCCTTATTATTAAATAGGCTAAATAGCATTTGTGATCCCTTAACTTAATTTCAGTTAACGTTTTAGTCCTTTATCTTTTTTTTTCTCGATTTGGTCCTTTATTTTAATTTTAAGTGACAATTCGATCTTTTATGTTTTAAAATGTCAACAATATTATCCTTTTTTTTACAAAAATTCATTAAAATTTTCAACGAAAACCCATAAAATTAATTATATTATTTAATATAATACAAATTTTATCAAATTCGTAACTCAAATCTTCAAATAAACTCATATTTTCATTCTTTATTTGATGTTGTTAGAGATGGAATTATGAGTTTATTTGAAGATTTGAGTTTCGAATTTGATGAAATTTGTATTATATTGAAGAATATAATTAATTTTATAGGTTTTGGTTGAAATTTTTGTAAAAAAAAGGATAACATTGTTGACATTTTAAAACATAAAAGATCAAATTGTCACTTAAAATTAAAATAAAAGACCAATTCGGGAAAAAAAAAATAAATGACTAAAATGTTAACTGAAATTAAGTTAAGGGATCACGAGTGCTATTTAGCCTATTAAATATGAATATCAATTGTTTTGTGAAATAACTGTGTGCTTTAAGAAATAGGGGGAAAAAAGAAAGAAGTTTTTCTTTAATGTGCTTGACAAGAGTGTGATCTTACTCCTATGTATCTCCTAGTACGATGGAGAAATTAAAGCTACGTAGTTCTTGTGTAGAAAATGCGGATGCGTTGATTTCTTTTAAGGAAATTGTGTTTTTTGTTGATAAAAAAAAGTTGTTTTGAAGGAAAAAAAATGAGTTTGTTAAATTTGAATAATTAATTTGAAAAAACCGAGTTTTAAGACTATCAAGTTGTACAACTCGTATCTCTAAAACTCAAGGAGTAAAGAGATGTCTCATTTAGTTAATGTGTTTAAGAATATTTTTTAGGCATAATAACTCCAGTAGTCCCTTAACTTAATTTCAAGTAACGTTTTAGTCCCTTAACTTCCATTTGAGTATTTTATTTTTTAAAATAATTATAATTTCCCATTTAAGTGGATTTCCATTAAGGCAACGTTAAAAACTTCTCTGCTCTGTTTTCTTCTCGTTTTCATCTCTTTCACATTTCGAAAACCATTGTTTGGTCTTCTCGTTTTCTTCTCTCACACATGAAAATTCATTTGAACGATAACAAGAAGGAATCGAAGGGCATACTATCAATATTCCAAATCAACAAGAATCAAATAACAAATTTTTAATTTGAACCAAAAAGCACAATTTATCACTGTGCGCATCACATGTTTCATACCACAAGCACAATTTGAAATTTCACGAATTCTATTGGAAACGAAATAACCATAGTTGTCAGACTGTGAATTTGACCCATTTGAACATAAGGCAGCCATGGATTTCGAGTTTTGGGAACCATGAATATGATTTTTCATGGGTGGAAGAGGAGAAGACCAAACATAGGTTTTCAAAATGTGGAAGAGAATAAAACAAGAAGAAAACGGAGCAGGGAAGTTTTTGACATTGGCTTAACGGAAATCCACTTAAAGGATAAAATTATAATTAACTAAAAACACAAAATACTAAAATGGAAAAAAATGATAAATGACTAAAACATTACTTGAAATTAAGTTAAGGGACCATGTGAGCTATTATGCCTATTTTTATTATTTTCAGTTTTAAAATTAAATTTAAAAGAGATCAAGTGGTACAACGTGTGTCTTAACAACTCAAACATTAAAAATATGTCACATCTAATTAATCTAATATTTATTTATTGTGAATGTTTTTAAGAAAAAGTAAAATAAAATTGAAACTATAAATAAAAACATTTTTTTGGACAATGCTTAATAAAAAAATAAATTAAAAGTGAATGAGTGGTCTAGATTGAACACCCAACTCATTATGTTTAACTAATATTAAAATGAATACAAATAAGTAAATATACCTTTTTTGTATAAAAACAAAAAAAAACATATATGACATTAAACAACAAAACCAAATGAAAAAGGAAACCCTAAAATGGACACAGAGGGAGTGGTCGGTTGCAAACGAGTTCATAGAGAGAGAAATGAGTGTCATTGTTAAGAGAGAAAGAGAGTGAGAGATAACAAACACACAAAAAAGGCCACAAAAGGGGAGTTTCCCGCGATGGTAGATCCATTGAGTTCGAAGTTGGCAGAGGTGGCTGGGTGGACGCTCTGACAATAGCGCTTGCGGTGGTCGACAATAGACACGGAGGTCGATTTGATGACGGTTTCATATGAGATTTTCAAAGGATGATGGAGATGGTGATGCGTGTGACTCATGCTGTTTCTAACTCTGTACATTTTTTCTATATTCTACTGCCATATTTTTCATCTTCTTTGGTTTTTTTTCACCTCTCAAACATTTTTCTCTTTATATTCTTTGTTATTGTTTTGATGGTAGTAGAAAAATGATGATTTGTATGATTGAGGTTGTTGAAGGCTAGATGATGGAAATGTGTTGGTATGATTTAACTTAATCTCTTACTGATTCTAGATTTCTTAGCCGTTATTTTTTACATTTTTTTTGTTTCCTTTGTCTGGTGTCATCTTTAAGAAAAAAAATCCTCTGATTTAATTTTTGGATCTCAATTTATAGGCTACAAGGATGAATCGTTGTGTCTATAAGATAAATTGAGTTCTGGTTTTTCTATTGTTTTGCAGAAATTATGGAGTGACAAGTGAAGATGGGACTTCTACTTTTTGGTGGAGTGCAAAGTTGGTGAAGATGAGACTTCTATTTTTTGATGAAGTGCAAAGTTGGTGAAGATTCAAAAGGAGGGAAACATGGAAGCTTAAAATGTGGAGGAGGGAGACTTCTACTATTTCTAGCAAAAACATTATTTTTATTTGTTTGTTTGTTATTGTTACTTTTTTGTTTTTTATATTTTTATTATGTAAATTGAACACTTTGTTAAAGCATAAATGAGAATGTGAGCTCAATTATTGCACTAGATTTATGAGCTTGATTTTGATTTTTTTTTGAAAATTTTTTAGTACAATAAAATGTGATCGTAAATATATAAAATTAAACATATTATTAAGACTTATTATTATTTAGAATTTTTTAATTAGCCTGAAAAAATTGGGGTACGACAGTTGCCCTTATTTAATTATATTTTACTAGAAAATTTGAATAACAATGTTTTCATATTATCATTGTAAAAGAGAAGTAAATATAATGATTCAAATTTTTTCCATCAAATTGTGAATGTGAAAGTTGTAAAATGAGAAAACAAATACAATGTAGGAGCATGAAAATTAAAAACTATGATTGTAATGCAAATGCGAGTAAAATGTGAAGACTGATAAATTGATAATGCGAAAGCGGATTGGTCACTGAATTATGATTGGAAATTATCGTCTTCAGATTTATTGTTGGTGCTTAGATCAATAGAAATGAAAATTATCGTTTTGAAATTAGTTACCGAATTATGAATGGAATTTATCGTCTTCAGATTTATCGTTGGTGCGTAGATCAATAGGAATGAAAATGATCGTCTTCATGTTGGCAACTGATGCGTAGATCAACAAAAATGCAAATGATCCTCTCCAGATTGGTTACTGGTGCATAGATCGACAAAAATATAAGTGATCATGTTCGGATTGGTTACCGATGTCTAAATCGACGAGAAGGTAAATGATCATCTTCGGATTAGTTACCGATGCGTAGATCGAAAATAATATAAATGATCGTCTTCAAATTAGTTATTGATTTGTAGATTAACAGGAATGAAAACGAGTGTCTTCAGATTGGTTACTGATGCGTAGATCGACGAGAAGGTAAATGATCGTCTTCTGATTGGTTACTGATGCGTAGATCGACGAGAATGTAAATGATCGTCTTCTGATTGGTTACCGATGCGTAGATCGACAAAAATGTAAATGATCATCTCCATATTAGTTACTGATGTATAGATCAACAGGAATGAAAATGACCATCTTCATATTAGTTACCAATGCGCAGATTGACAAAAATATAAATGATCGACTCCAGATTGGTTATTGGTGCGTAGATCGACAAAAATGTAAGTGATCGTCTTTAGATTGGTTACCGATACGTAGATCGACGAGAATGTAAATGATTGTCTTCGAATTGGTTACCGATGTGTAGATCGACAAAAATGGAAATGGTCGTATTTAGATTAGTTACTGATACATAGATCGACAAAAATGTAAATGGTCGTTACATAGTAGGTAATGATATTTGGATGCTAATAGATATTAGAATTTTTGGTTTGTTGGTGAACCATGGACTTTTGTAGTGCTGATGGATAGTGAAAATTGGGGTGTGGTGCCAATAAAAATCGCCTTTGGAGTGCCAATGGTCATTTGGCTTTTGGATGCCTATGGATATTGGGCTTATAGGGTATTTTATAGATCATTGGTGTTTGGTGTCAATGGATAATGAAAACTGAGATTCCAGTGTCAATGAATATTGGACTTTTGGTTGCCTATTGGTGTTGGGTTTTTGGTTGGGGTGCCAATGATTATTAGACTTTTGGGATGTCAATGGATGTGGGCTTATATGGTGGCAATGAAGATTGGGCCTTTACGTTACCAATAGAAAGTTGGGATTTTGGTTGAGGTGCCAATTATTATTCGACTTTTCGTTTGAAGTGCCAATAAAAATTGAATTTTTTGCTTTCCAATGAAATATTGGGCTTTGGCGTTAAAGTGGTCTTGTAGATTTTAGGTGTTGGATGCTAAAGGGTACATGTTGTGGATGCCAATGGATATTTGGTTTTAGGCTTAAAGAGCCAATGAAGATTGAGTTTAAGGGGACGCCAAAGAATATTGAACTTTGGGTTTCAGATGTCGATGAAAATTGGACATTTTTTATGTGTTTAGGGTTTCGTGTTTTAGTTGTTGATAAAGATTGGACTTTTTACTTGCCAATTAATATTGGGCTTTAGGGTGCCAATGAACTTTGGTCTTTGATGTGCCAATGAAGATTGGACTTTTTGTTTGTAAATGGATATTGGAATTTGGAGTGCCAATGGAGATTGGACTTTGATGTTTCCATGTTGGGCTTTGAAGTTCCAATTAGCCTTGGACTTTGAGGTGCCAATGAAGATTGTGTTGGAACCAAGTTGGTTCTTTCACTTAAAGTTTTGATGTTAGCAAAAGTATTTTATGAAAATAATATATTTGACTTCGAAGAAGAATGCAAAAATCAGAAGATGACATCAGAAAATGACGTCACCAAAAGCAGAAACCAAAAGATGACGTCACTAGAAGCAGAAACCAGAAGATGACATCACCAGAAGCAGAAACTAGAAGATGACGTCACCAAAGGATACCACCAGAGAATGACGCCACCAAAAGATACCTCCAGAAGATAAAGCCAGAAAATGTCACTAGAGGATACCAGAAGATGTCCTCATAGGATGTCTTCAAAGGCAAAAATCAGAGGATATCATCAGAGGCAAGAATTAATTACATCATCAGAGGATATCATTCGTGGTCCAGATCAGAAGGAAACACGGTCCAGAAGAATACATGGTTCAGATCAGAAGGAAACATGGTCCAGATCAAAAGCAAACATGGTCCATATAAGAAGATAACATGATCCAGATCAGAAGATAACATGGTCCAGATCAGAAGCAAACATGGTCCAGATCAGAAGAAGACATGGTTCAGATCAGAAGAACACATGGTCTAGATTTAAAACGTGATTCAGATTCATAGAAGACTTGATTAAAATTCGAAGAAGACTTGATTGAATTTTAAAAGAGATCTGATCAAAGTTTTAAGAAGATTTGATTCAAAAATCAAACAAAACCTGATGGAAATTCGAAGGAGATCTGAGCAATTAAAAAAAGACAGAATTGGTCAAAAGAATTTTCAAAGGAAATCTGAGCAAGATACATCTCAAAATTAAGCTTGGACAAAGCCCATATTTCAGCTATAAAAAGAGGCTTCAAGCCGCAACATAAAGTACTAAAAAACACAAGAACTCAAGCTTACAATTCAAAGTTATCTGAGAGTTCAAAAGAGAGAAATATGCTCTAAGTGTTTTCAAAGAGTGAGAGTCAATGTTACAATCAGCTTTCCAGAAGCAACAATTCAAAGTTCCAAACCTTTGTAATCAAACCCAATAGTGGTGTGAATTCCTTCTTCAATATGGGGTTATCAGATTGGTAGGAGAAGACTTGACTTGTAGGGTCAAGGTGTTATTATCGTTCCTCAAAAGTTTGGGGTTGTCAGACTATTTGGGAGGACTGGCTTGGAGGGTCAGGTGCTGTAATTCAAAGTGTTTTGAATTAGTGGATTAAAGCCTTCGGAATGAAGGGACTGGATGTAGCCAAGTCAATGGTGAACCAGGATAAATCTTTGTGTTCTTATGCTGTTATTATCCGCTGCTAAGTCTGATTATTTATTCATCAAGTAATTCACATCAACATTCATCAAAACAGCAAAAAAAAATTCAAGTTTGGAAAATACAATTCAAGCCCGCCTTCTCGTGTTTGCACCTTCAATTGGCATCAGAGCTCGGTCTCAAGGCTGAGCACTTTACAGTGTTTGAGAAAAGATCCAAGGGTTCAACATGTCTGGATTCAATGAAGAAGCGGCTAGAGGAAACATCAACATACCACCTCTGTTTGATGGGGAACTGTTCGAGTACTAGAAGGACAGGCTGAGGAGTTTCTTTATTTCACAAGATCCTGAACTTTAGACTTGATAGAAGATGGCTATACTGCTCCCGAAGATGCTGATGGTGTTGAAATTCCCAAAAAAGATATGGATGCTGACCAGAAGAAGATGTACAAGATGCATCACAAATCCAGAACGTTCATGATCAATGCAATCACATTCAAGGAATTCGACAAGTGCACCAACAAAGAGACAACAAAGAGTATCTATGATAGTCTCTGACTCTGACTTATGATGGAAGCAAGCAAGTTCAAGAAGCAATGGCCAACATTCTAGTCAAAAAGTACGAGTTGTTCAAGATGGAAGAAGATGAAGACATTGAAGCAATATTTTCCAGATTCCAAACTCTGGTCTCAGGATTAAAGGTACTCAAGAAGAGCTACACTGCTGCTGATCACATGATGAAAATTCTTAGAAGCTTGCCAACCAAGTGGAGACCAAAGATCACTGCCATTCATGAAGCAAAGGATCTAAATACTCTAAAGCTGGAAGAACTAATCAGCTCCCTCAAATCACATGAAATTGAGCTTGAAGAAGATGAGCCCAAGAAGAAGAACAAAACCCTAGCTTTGAAATCCAAGTAGAAGAAGGTACTAAAAGCAGAAGATAGTGATTCTGATTACCAGAATCAGAAACCCGAAGATGAAGAGATTGCCTTCATAACTAGAAAGGTTCTGAAGATGTGGCACAACAGAAAGAAGAAGTTTCCCCAAAGGTATTCCAAGCATTCCAACAGAGGAAATGATGAAAACGACAACAAGAGTATCATCTGCTATGGATGCAATGAACCTGGGCACATCAAGTTAGAATGTACGAACCTGGAGAAAGGGAAACACCAGATGAAAGACTCCAGAACCATGAAGAAGAATCTGATGGCTACATGGGATGAATCTGATGAATCTTCTAATGATGAAGAAGCAGAACTGGCTATGATGGCTCACATCAACTCTACCTTTGGATCCAACATAGAATCTGACTCAAGAAGTGAATCAGATGATGAAAAAGCAGAATTGGCTATGATGGCCCACACTCATTCTGCCTCTAGATTTGAAACAGATGATGATTCTGGAAGTGAATTAGAAGATGAAAAAGCAGAATTGACTATGATGGCTCACACTCATTATGCCTCTGGATCCAACATCAAAGCTGACTCTGGAAGATAATCAAAAGATGAAGAGGCAGAATTTGCTCTGATGACTCACACCAACACTGCCTCTAGATCCAGCACAGATTTTATGTCTGGAAGTAAAGAAGAAGAAGAAGAAGAAGAAAAAGAGGTATTTTATTAATTCACTCGATCTAATTTAATTACTGCAATGAATGATATTTTGAATTTAAATAACCAATTGTCCTTAAAACTGAAAACACTTAGGAAAGAAAATAAAATTCTAACCAAAGAAGTTACTATTTTAAATAATCAAAATGCAGAATGTAAAACAAAAAATGCAGTTCTTAAAACTGAGAGTGCAGAACTCAACATGAAGTAAAAATATTGTATGATATGCATGAACAAGTATTACAAGATTTTATTGCTAATGGTATGGAAAGAAGAAAATATGCTTCTATGATTTATGGAGTTAGTAACAATGGTAAAATAGGCATAAGATTTGCTGAATCTACAACTGAAACTAAACCTATTTCCTCTGATGTTTTGTGTGTTGTTTGTGCTAAGAAAGGTCACTCCAAATTGTCTTATCCCATGATAAAATCAAGGAAAGACAAGAAACCTTTCAAGACTAAAAAACCAGGACCTAACAAGATTTGGGTACCAAAAGATTAAATTGTTTATGTTGCAGATGTTCTAAGCAACCAAATTGAAACACCAGTCATGGTGTCTGGTCAATGGATGCTGGCAATATATGAAAGGAAAAATGTCTATATTCCAACACTTACCAAACAAAAGCAAATTGACTCTGGTGGAAGAAGAACTGGTCAACACAATACCTATCAGAACCAGAACCATATGAAGAACAAGAAATATCAAAATAGACAGAGAAATTACACATATCAACAAAACTAGAACTACCAGAAGAATCAGAATTATTAGAGGAACCTGTTATATCAGCAGAAAGAAAAGTGTCAGATTAACAATCAGAATCAGGAGACTTCTTTGAACACTCCAGTGAAATTTATCAAAACTACAAACCTGGATGGGAATTCAAAGCCCTTCATCCAGACCCTCTAATCACATAATATGCAGATTCAGAATCTAAAAACTAGAAACAAGAGGATTTTCATAATTAAACTGAAACTGTTGAATTGAGGTTCTCAAACAGTTATAGGAACCAGGTGATCCACATAATTTGAACACTTCATCAGAAACAACATACTAGTAGTTTCAAAAAAAAGTAGAAACCTCCAGAAGCATAATTGATGTTTTGGCTGTATTGATTTCATTCTTAAATTATATGATTTTTATTATGTTATATGACAAATAGCTTGACCTTGAAAAGTCAAAGCAAGATGATGATAGTGCAGATTTACCAGAACCAGAGGAAGCTGATGCAGGCAAAAGAAATTGAAAAACCAGAAGATACAAGTAAGAATACGACAAATCTTCAAAGGTTGAATCTAAGATAAGTCAGAAGAAATATGTGGATGGAAGTCATCTCATCCTGAAACTCTAATCGTTGGAAGTGCAAGTGATCCTTTAAGGACAAGATCATCACTTAAAGAAATCAGTTTGTTTGGCTTACTCTCATCTATTGAGCCTAATTCTGTTGATGAAGCATTGGCAGAAGATGGACGAATTCTTGCAATGCAAGAAGAGTTAAATGAATTTGAGGGGAATAATGTTTGGGATCTAGTGTTGGAACCAAGTTGGTTCTAAGACTTAGGATTTTGATGTTTACAAAAGCACTCAATGTAAACTTATTTTATACCTTGAATTATTAAATTAAATATCATCAGAAACTGAAGAAATCAGAAGCAGAAGATCAAAAGAAAATGAATTCTGGAATTTCCAGAAGATGTTTTAGGATGACAAAACTGAACCAGAAGATAACTTTGCAGGCCTATATCAGAAGGAATAAAATTCAGAATGAAACATGGATCATATCATTGGAAAGCCTGCCAGAAGGAGAGTTGATCAAGACAAACAGGAATCAAATATCAATTTTATTCCAGAAGTTATTCTGACCAGAAGATGGCTTGGCAGTAAAAATTACACAGCCCAGACTTGTTCCAGACTTGACCAGAAGGTATGTTTATGAGTCCAGAACATGAAGATCAATCCAGATTTCGCCCAGACCATAACATAGCATGATTTAGGGCATGGAACTAAGTCCAGAACAAAAGAAATGAGTTCCAGAATCAACCCAGACCTGGTCCAAAATTAAAGGTAAAATGTCCAGACTGAAATATTTTTGATCAAGTTTATTTCAGTTTGTTCCAGACCAAATTCCAAAATCTGTCCAGATCAGAGTAAAAATATCCAGATCAATGGTTCATAAATAATTTTTTGAGTCCAGTGATGGTCAAGATCAGAAAATCAGACCATGGCCCAAAAGTGGCCGAAATCAGAGGGACAGGCTGTGCAGTCCAGAAATGGCCGAATCCAGAAGTTCATAGCATATCAGGCGCGCATCCAGGAAGGCTGAAATCAGAAGATCAGAGGGCTATGAAGTGTGGTCCAGAAATGGCCGAAATCAGAGGTTCATAGCATACCAATTCGGCTGGTCCAGGCTGGACTATCACATGAAAATGCTGATGATCCAGAATTGATCAATGATGGAGATTGCAAGTTATTTTAATTAAAGTGTGAAAAAGATTTGTTTTTAATTAAAGTGAAGGAGCATCGTAGTCAGAAGCTATTGGCGGGAAGCAATGCACATATTTGATTGGCTAGTTAATTTATGAAAGAAATCTAAGGCTTAAAAAAGATATGTTTTGGAATTAATTGAAGCCCGATTGGTCAATTTATTATTGCCAGAGAATCCAGCAATATTTAGCTCGAATTTAAGGATTGGAAGAGGCCCAAATCAGCATCTATAAAAGGAGGCACAAGGCAGATTACTTAGCATCGAAAATCACAAAAGGGTCATACACTTTAAAAGCAAACACTCTCAAATTTTCATATAAGTCAATTGTTGAGTCTCAGTTTTTAAAGCAAGTACTCTTGTTGTTTTCGTTCCACTGTGTCAAATCTAAGTTGTTGAAGTAGAGTCTACAAGCTGTGGGAGTCAGTAGAGGTAGCAGGTTACTTGGCAATTAGATTCATAGTGTTGTGATTTCTTCTACAATCTGGGGTGTCAGATTGGCTGAAGAACAGGAGTTGTTTTTCCTCAAAGAAGTCTAGGATTGTTAGACTATTTGAGAAGACTGACTTGGAGGGTCAGTAGCAAGGTTGTAATTCAAGATTGAATTAGTGAAATCCTTCAAGGCGAAGGGACTGGACGTAGCCTCGTTAACGGTGAACCAGTATAAAATCTGTGAGTTTTTATTTTTATTTTTATCCGCTGCTAACTCTGTTTTAATTATACATCAAGTTTTGTTTTGAAAGTATTAAAACAGGAAAAGATTCAAGTTAAGTCAAACACAATTCAACCCCCCTTCTCGTGTTTGCACCTTCAATTGGCATCAGAGCTCGGTCTCAAGGTTGAGCACTTAACCGTGTTTGAGGAAAGGTCCAAGGGGTTCAATATGGCAGAAGAATTGGGAAACAACATCAACAGACCACCACTATTTGATGGAGAAAGGTTTGAGTATTGGAAGGACAGAATGAGAAGCTTTGTCATATCTCAAGATCCTGAACTTTGGAAGATGATAGTCAGAGGATACACTGCTCCTACTGATCCAGAAGATCCAACTAAGAAACTGGACATGTTTGATATGAAACCAGATCAGTTCCGATTACATAGACTTCATCACAAGTCCAGAACCATGATGGTCAGTGCAATCACATTCAAGGAATTTGATAGATGCACAAATAAAGAAACAGCAAAGAGTATATTTGATAGTTTGGTTCTGACCTATGAAGGAACCAAGCAGGTTCAACAAACAAAGGCTAACATATTGGTCAGAAAGTATGAGCTGTTCAAGATGGAAGAGGATGAAGACATTGACACAATGTTCTACAGATTCCAGACTTTGGTATCAGGACTGAAAGTATTAAACAAAAGCTATACCACTGAAGATCATGTCTGGAAAAGTCTTCCAAAAAGGTGGAGACCAAAGGTTACTGCAATTCAGGAAGCTAAGGATCTAAGTACCTTGAGGCTGGAAGATCTAATCAGCACACTCAGGTCTCATGAAATAGAACTGGAAGAAGATGAACCTAACAAGAAGAAGAATCTGGCTCTGAAATCGAAACAGAAGAAAGCTGCAAAGGCAGAATCAGAATAAGAGGATAGTGAAAGTGACTGTGATGATATGACTTACTTAACCAAAAGGATGGTTAAGATATGGGAAAACAGAAAGAAAAGAAACTCCCAGAAGAAACATAACAGCAAGGAAGACTCTGACAAGAAGAACATCATCTGTTATGGATGCAATGAACCTGGACATATCAAGTCAGAATGTCCAAATCTGAAAAAAGGAAAACAGAACAAGAAGAGTTCCAGATACAGAAAGAAAGGTTTGATGGCTGCTTGGGATGTATCAGAATCAGAGGAAGAATCTTCTGATGAAGAAGAGGCAGAAACAGCAAAGATGGTTCACATCAAGTCTGCTTCTAGACCTCATAAAGGCAAACAAACCAAGAAGAGTTCCATATACAGAAAGAAAGGTCTGATGGCTGCCTGGGATGTATCAGAATCAGAGGAAGAATCTTCTGATGAAGAAGAGGCAGAAACAGCAAAGATGACTCACATTAAGTCTGCTTCTGGACCTCATAAAGGCACGAATTCCAGAAGGAAAGCAGGCAGAAGAAAGAATGATCGAAGCAGTCATTCAAGCAAGTCTGGAAGCACATCAGAGGAAACAATTCTGTCTCTCAAGGCTCATACCTACTCAAGTTCTGAATACAGCTCAAGCTCTGAAACAGAATCAGAAGATGAAGACAATGAGGTATTTTCTGATCTGTCTAAATCTGAATTAATTGAGACTTTAAAAGACTTGTTAAATGCAAACAATAAAAGGTCTTTAAAACTGAAAACTCTTAGGGAAGATAAGGAAAATCTAACCAAAGAAGTCCAAGTTTTAAAGAATCGAAATTCTGAGTATGCAACTGAAAACAAATATTTTAAAACTGAAGTTGCAAGACTCAAGTCTGAAAACCAAACTCTGAAAAGTAATAATTGTTCCACTTCTGAAACTGTTTGTAAATCTGATATGCATGAGCAAGTTTTTCAAAACTTTATTTCCAATGGAATGGAAAGAAGTAAATATGCATCTATGATTTATGGAAACAGTAATTCTGGAAAAAGAGGTCTTGGTTTTACAGAAACAATTACTGAAAATAAAGCTGTTCATTCTGATGTTTTGTGTATTGTTTGTGCCATGAAAGGTCACTCTGAATTATCTTGTCCAATGGTAAAATCTGAACAAGATCAGAGAGCTGTTACAACTAACAAACCTGGACCCAATCAGTTCTAGGTACCAAAAGAACAAATTGGTTATGTTGCAGATATTTTGAACAACCAGAAGGAGACACCAACAATGGTGCCTGGACAATGGATGCTGGCAACGCACAAGCAGAAGAAAGTCTATGTTCCAATATCTACCAAACCGAAGCCAAGTGACTCTGGTAGAAGAAGAACTGGTCAACACAATCGGAACCAGAACCAGAATCATAGGAGGAACAGGAAATATCAAAGATATCACACGAATCAGAATAGGAACTGGAATCAGAATTAGAACTGGAACCAGTATCAGAGGAACAGGAACTGGAACCATAACCAGTATCAGAGGTACAGGAACTGGAATCAGAACCAACACTGGAACCAGAACTAGAACTGGAGGCACATAAACTGGAACCAGAATCAACACTGGACCATAATCAGAATCAGTACCAGAACCAGAACCTGAACAGGTATCAGTATCAAAGGTTGAGGTATGATCATCAGAACTACTTTAATTATCATAATCAGTATGATTACCAGAATCACCATAAGTTCCAGAATCACTAGAGGAACATGGTGTATGTGCCAAAGCAGAAATTAAAGAATCAGAATCAAGAGAGTTCTTCAAACACTCCAGTGAAGACTACAAACCTGGAAGGGAATTCAAATTCCCTCATCCAAACCATGTAATCTCAGAACATATAGATTAGAAATTTGAAAATCAGAAGCAAGAGGATTTTCATAGTAAAATCGAGGCTACATCTTGCTGTAAATACTATTATTATTTTATATTTATGTTTACTGTGATAACAAGAAGCTTGATTTTAACCAATCAAAGCTAGATAAGCATTCTGCAGGTCTTCAAACTGTCAGAGGAACCAGGTGATTAACACAAGTTGAACACTCAGAAGAAACAGCATTCTAGTGGTCTCAAAAACAAACAGAAACCACCAGAAGCAGAATTAATGGTTTTGCTATACTAAGTTCATTTTTAAATTAATTGATTTATATTATGGTATATGACAAACTGCTTGACAAATCAAAGAAAGATAAAGATAGTACAGGTTCACAAGAACCAAAGGGAGCAGAAGCAGAAGCAGAACAAATGGTTTGGCTGTATTGAGTTAAATTTTAACTTATTTGATTTGCATTATGTAAAATGACAAACTGCTTGATCTTAACAAATCAAAGCAAGATAAAAATAGTGCAGGGAGCAGAAGCACAAGAAACAGAAGTACCTGGAAAGGTAAAGGATACAAGCAAGTCAGCAACACATGACAAATCTTCAAAAGATAAATCTGATCAAGTCAGAAACAGCCAAGATAAGTCATAAGAGAAATCTGGATATTTACCAGAATCTAAAGCTGTTACAGATTCACCAGAACCAGAAGTTGATTCATCAGAATCAGAAGCTGTTACAGAACCAGAAGCTGTTGCGAACCAAGCATTGTTGATGAAGTTTTGGCAGAGGAAGATTGGATACTTGCAATGCAAGAAGAGCTGAATGAAATTCAAAGGAATGATGTTTGGGATCTGGTATCTAGACCAAACAGAAGCATTATTGGAACCAAGTAGGTATTCAGAAACAAATTCAATGAAAAGGGTGAAGTTGTAGCTCAAGGATACAGTCAACAGAAAGGTATGGATTACACTGAGACTTTTGTTCCAGTGGCCAGGTTAGAAGCAATTAGAATTCTATTATCATTTGCTGCTAATCATGATATAATGTTGTATCAAATGGATGTTAAAAGTGCATTCTTGAATGGCTACATAAGTGAAGAAGTCTATGTCAAACAGCCCCCTGGTTTTGAAAATTCTGATTTTCCAGACCATGTTTTCAAACTTAAAAAATCTTTATATGGTTTAAAACAAGCACCAAGGGCATGGTATGACAGACTTAGTAACTTTCTGCTTAAGAATGAATTTAATAGAGGCCAGATTGATAATACACTATTTAGGAAATCCATTAAACATGATATTCTGATTATTCAAGTTTATGTTGATGATATCATATTTGGATCAACTAATGGCACTTTGTGCAAAGAGTTTTCTGACCTAATGCAGAAGGAGTTCCAAATGAGCATGATGGGAGAACTTAAGTTCTTCTTGGGAATTCAGATTCATCAAGGCAAATCAGGTATCCTCATTCACCAATCAAAATATACTAAAGAACTTCTCAAAAAGTTCAAGATGAGTGACTGTAAGCCAATGGCCACCCCCATGCACCCAACCTGCTCACTTGAGAAAGATGAAACCAGCCAAAAGGCAGACCAGAAAACATACAGAGCTGGAAAGGAAAAGTATAAGTGGCAACTGCACTTTGTTCTGTGATAACACTTCAGCCATAAACCTCACCAAGAACCCTATCTTACACTCTAGAGCCAAACACATTGAAATAAAACACCATTTCATTAGGGACCATGTTCAGAAAGGAACCTTAAGCATTCAATGTGTGGACACTGATCATCAATGGGTTGATATCTTCACCAAGGCATTACCGGAAGATAGGTTCGAGTTCATTAAGAAGCATCTCAGCATGACCTCCATATTTGACTAGCTCAAGTAGTCAACTTAGGAGTTTTTATATTTCTTGCAATTTTAATTTCTGTCTTTTATTTTATGTTTTTTACCTTCTGAAATTTGCACAGAGAAAAACAAAAAATACAAAAACAGCAGGACCACTTTTTGGCTGATGACAAAAAGGGGGAGAAAAAGAGAGAGAGAAAAAGAAGAAATAAGTAGAAAAGGAGAGATAAAAAAAAAAGAAAGAAGGAGAGAAAAAGAAAGAGAGAAAACAGAAGGAGTTGAAAAGGAGAGGAATCAAGGAGAGAGAGAAAAAGAAAGAGTGAAATAAGAAGGAGTTGAAAAGGAGAGGAAATTTGAAGAAAAAGAAAGAGAGCAAAAAGAAGGAGTTGAAAAGGAGAGGAGAAGAAAAGAAAAGAAAGAGTGAAAAGAAGGAGTTGAAAAGGAGAGTATCAGACTTAGGGGGAGAGATTGGTCTGAGGGGGAGTAATTCAAGTCATTCGAGTTATAAATTAGCAAAATAAGTTAAGGTTTTGTCATCACCAAAAAGGGGGAGATTGTTGGAACCAAGATGGTTCTAAGACTTAGGATTTTGATGTTTACAAAAGCACTCAATGTAAACTTATTTTATACCTTGAATTATTAAATTAAATGTCATCAGAAAACTGAAGAAATCAGAAGCAGAAGATCAAAAGAAAATGAATTCTGGAATTTCCAGAAGATGTTTTAGGATGACAAAACTAAACCAGAATATAACTTTGCAGGCCTATATTAGAAGGAATAAAATTCAGAATGAAACATGGATCATATCATTGGAAAGCCTGCCAGAAGGAGAGTTGATCAAGACAAACAGGAATCAAATATCAATTTAATTCCAGAAGTTATTCTGACCAGAAGATGGCCTGGCAGTAAAAATTACACAGCCCAGACTTGTTCCAGACTTGACCAGAAGGTATGTTTATGAGTCCAGAACATGAAGATCAATCCAGATTTGGCCCAGACCATAAGATAGCATGATTTAGGGCATGGAACTAAGTCCAGAACAAAAGAAATGAGTTCCAGAATCAACCCAGACCTGGTCCAAAATTAAAGGTAAAATGTCCAGACTGAAATATTTTTGATCAAGTTTATTTCAGTTTGTTCCAGACCAAATTCCAGAATCTATCCAGATCAGAGTAAAAATATCCAGATCAATGGTTCATAAATAATTTTTTGAGTCCATTGATGGTCAAAATCAGAAAATCAGACCATGGCCCAGAAGTGGCCGAAATCAGAGGGACAGGTTGTGCAATCCAGAAATGGCCGAATCCAGAAGTTCATAGCATATCAGGCGCGCATCCAGGAAGGCTGAAATCAGAAGATCAGAGGGCTATGAAGTGTGGTCCAGGAATGGCCAAAATCAGAGGTTCATAGCATAGAAATTCGGCTGGTCCAGGCTGGACTATCGCATGAAAATGCTGATGATCCAGAATTGATCAATGATGGAGATTGCAAGTTATTTTAATTAAAGTGTGAAAAAGATTTGTTTTTAATTAAAGTGAAGGAGCATCGAAGTCAGAAGCTATTGGCGGGAAGCAATGCACAGATTTGATTGGCTAGTTAATTTATGAAAGAAATCTAAGGCTTAAAAAAGATATGTTTTGGAATTAATTGAAGCCTGATTGGTCAATTTATTATTGCCAGAGAATCCATCAATATTTAGCTCGAATTTAAGGATTGGAAGAGGCCCAAATCAGCATCTATAAAAGGAGGCACAAGGCAGATTACTTAGCATCGAAAATCACAAAAGGGTCATACACTTCAAAAGCAAACACTCTCAAATTTTCATATAAGTCAATTGTTGAGTCAGTAGAGGTAGCAGGTTACTTGGCAATTAGATTCATAGTGTTGTGATTTCTTCTACAATCTGGGGTGTCAGATTGGCTGAAGAACAGGAGTTGTTTTTCCTCAAAGAAGTCTAGGATTGTTAGACTATTTGAGAAGACTGACTTGGAGGGTCAGTAGCAAGGTTGTAATTCAAGATTGAATTAGTGAAATCCTTCAAGGCGAAGGGACTGGACGTAGCCTCGTTAACGGTGAATCAGTATAAAATCTGTGAGTTTTTATTTTTATTTTTATCCGCTGCTAACTCTGTTTTAATTATACATCAAGTTTTGTTTTGAAAGTATTAAAACAGGAAAAGATTAAAGTTAAGTTAAACACAATTCAACCCCCCTTCTCGTGTTTGCACCTTCATCTAGTACCAAGACCACAAAAGAATATTATTGGAACCAAGTGGGTCTTCAGAAACAAGCTAAATGAAAAAGGCGATGTTGTCGAAAACAAGGTAAGACTTGTTGCACAAGGCTACAGTTAACAAGAAGGTATTGAATACACTGAGACATTTGCTCCAGTGGCCAGGTTAGAAGCTATTCGTATCCTACTTTCCTTTGCTGCTAATAATAACATTACATTATTTCAAATGGATGTTAAAAGTGCTTTTCTAAATGGTTATATAAGTAAAGAAGTCTTTGTTAAACAACCCCCAGATTTTGAAAGTTCTGAATTTCCAAATCATGTTTTTAAGCTTAAAATATTTTTGTATTGTTTAAAACAAGCACCTAGGGCATGGTATGATAGACTTAGTAACTTCTTGCTTAAAAAAACTTTGAAAGAGGACAAGTAGACAATACACTTTTTAGAAAGTCAATAGAAGATGATATTCTTATTATTCAAGTTTATGTTGATGATATTATCTTTGGATCTACTAATGACACTTTTTGTCAAGAATTTTCTAAATTGATGTGTAGTACCTCAATTTTGTCCGACTAATTAAAAATATTTTAAAAAAATAATAATAAAAATATTTTGCACTTATTATTATTATTAAGTAAAAAAAGTTTTTAAATTTGGTCCAATTTTGAATTTATATGTGTTTCCGTTACATTACAATTAACACATAAAAAAAATAATTATAAAAAAAATAGAATGGTTTACTTGCTGCACTTTCTTTCTCCATTTTTTCTTCTTTCCTATTGCCACGATCATGCTATCTCTTTACAACCATGCTTCCTCTTTATTTTTTATTTTATTTTTGTTTTTATCTTAATAAAGGTATTATTTTCACCATTTAAACACTTAATCAAAAAGGCTAGCCACCTATTTCCTTAAATGTTTGAATTTGCTTCCTCTTTTTATTTTATTTTATCTTAATAAAGGTATTATTTTCACCATTTAAACACTTAATCAACAGGGCTAGCCACCTATTTCCTTAAATGTTTGAAGTTGCTTCCTCTTTATTTTTTATTTAACTTTTGTTTTTATCTTAATAAAGGTATTATTTTCACCATTTAAACACTTAATCAAAAAGGCTAGCCACCTATTTTCTTAAATGTTTGAAGTTGCTTCCTCTTTATTTTTTATTTTATTTTTGTTTTTATCTTAATAAAGGTATTATTTTCACCATTTAAACACTTAATCAAAAAGGCTAGCCACCTATTTCCTTAAATGTTTGAAGTTGCTTAATTTTTGAGCTAAAACAATGAAAAATTCAGGACCCGCTTTTACATCATAAATACTTGGACTAATCACTTAGTGCTATAAATTGAGAACAAAAAATCACTAAAGGAGAGGAGATTTTGTAATCACTAAAAAAAACATAAAAATAGAGAGAGTGAGGAGTAGAAGAGAAACAATAAATCAAAGAGAAAAAATCTGATACCAAAACAAACAGATCATTAGGAAGGAAAAGCAAACAGAAAAAAGAGATTAAGAAATTTCTTTCATCTTTACTCTACAATCACTATATTTGTTATTTAAATGTAATATATAAAGTGAATTATGAACGAAAAATGAAACTTGTTGTTGTTATACAAAAATTATGTTTTGATTTGTAGGAGTATAAACAAAAATAAGTTATGAAGAAAAGAGTAGAAAATATAAGACTAAAAACTCAAACCTCTAACGATGGTGTCGCCGTATTTTTTGCCGCCTTGCTCACTCTCTCGATCTATTTTTCTTTCTCTCAATCTCTTTCTCCCTTTCAATCCTCCTATTTCTCTATTTAAATCTCTTTTCTTCCCTTTTTGTTCCAGCCATGCTTCCTCCATTTTCTGCATGCTATGTCTATTCATCCTATTGATGTAACCACTACTAGTACCTTTTGATAATATTCTCTAGTTTTTTTTGTAATTTAACTTTAACAATTAAACCTTTTTTTGTTTTTTTAAAAAACTACAGTTATACTCTTTCTAAAAATTTGAATTTAATTTATTAGTTCAATATCAAATTCTATATAAAAAAAATAACTATTGCATTAAAAATTAATTATAATATTTTTATTTTTATTTTTTAAATCTCATCTTCACAGATAAACTAATAAATTAAAATTTATAAACGAATTAATAAATAAAAATCATTATTAAATATTAACTAGACATGACATCCTTTAATCCATGAGTAGTAGAATACGAATTATACAACCCGATTGTTTTAAAAAAAATTATTTTTAAAAAGAAAATAAATGAATCTAAAATTAACCTTTTTTTAAATATTAGATTAATTAGATGTGGCATCTTTTTAATCTTTGAGTTGTTAAGACACAAGTTGTACTACTTCGTGGTTTTAAGACTCAATTTTAAAATCAAAAATAATAAAAATATTTTTAAACGGATTAACTCGATGAAACATCCTTTTATTCCTTGAGTTTTGAGACACGAGTTGTACAACTTGATTGTCTTAAAATTCACATTTTAAAATAATTATTCAAATCAAGCAAACTCGTTTTTATTTTTGTCAAAATTAACCTTTTAATAACTAAACACGATTTATTTAAAAACAATCAACACATCCTGATTTTCTATCCAAGAACTACGTAGCTTTGATTTCTCCATCGCACCGGGAGATACGTAGGAGCAAGATCACACTCTTGTCAAGCACATTAACAAAAAATTTCTTTTTTTGTTCCTCTTTTCTTTAAACACATTTATTTCATCATCACATTAAAAATAAATAATTGATATTCATATTTAATAATAAAGAGAAATAAATATATTTAAGTTAATACTAATTTTGCACAATTAATTATAGGTAACCGTATTTTAACGGATGTCGTAGGGTGCTAATACCTTCCCTACGCATAATCGACTCCCGAACTCAAAATTTGGTTTCAAAGACCATTTTTTTTTCTTTTTTAAGGGTTTCCCAATATTTTCCCTATTTTAAATAAACTTTGGTGGCGACTCTATTGAATTCGAGAAACACTCGAAATTTAGGCCGCGACATGATGCAACATGAATTTAAAATAAGCATAATGCGAAAAATTAAGTTCTTCCTAGGGATACAAATTCTGCAAAGTTAAAAAGGTATATACATTCATCAAACGAAATATACAAAAGAGTTTGTCAAGAAGTTTAAGATGAGTGATTGCAAACCTATGGATACCTAAATGCACCCTACCTGCTCACTTGAAAATGATTATTCCAGAGCCAAACACATAGAGATCAAACTGAAGGTGCAAACACGAGAAGGGGGGTTGGATTGTGTTTGACTAACTTGTATACTTTTTTTGTTTTTGCAGTTTTAAACCAAAACTTGATGTATGAATAAAACAGAGTTAGCAGCGGATATAAAGTAAAAATAAAAACACAGAATTTTATACTGGTTCACCGTTAACGAGGCTACGTCCAGTCCCTTCACCTTGAAGGATTTCACTAATTCAAAACCTTGAATTACAACAGTTCCACTAACCCTCCAAGTCAGTCTTCTCAAACAATCTAACAATCCTAGACTCTTGAGGAATACAGCACCTTGACTTCTTAAGTCAAGTCTTCTCCTACCAATCTGACAACCCCAGATTGTAGAAGGAATTACAACGCCTTGAATCTAATTGCCAAGTAATCTGCTACCCCTTCTGACTCCCTCAGATTGTAGACTCTACTTCAATAACGTAGATCTAACACAAGGGAAAGAAAATAACACGAGTGCTTGCTTCTGGTAAGCTGGAACTCACAATTAACCTCACTGAAAACTCGAGTGTTTGCTTTTGGAAGTGTATGACTCTTTTATATTTTCGATACTAAGTCTTCTGCCTTGTGCCTCCTTTTATAGATGCAGATTAGGGTCTCTTCCAAGCTTAATTTCGAGCTGTATCTTGCCACATACTCTTGCAAAAATACTTTGACCAATCGGGCTTCACTTAAATAAAAAACATATCTTTTTATGCTCCTGATTGCCTTTCAAAAACAACCTTGACCAATTAATTCTGGAACAAATCTTTCTTTCCGCCAATAACTACTGAATTCCACAAGTCTTCAATTTATTTTTGTATCAAATCCTTTTTAATACTTTGATCAAATTTTAATCAAATCTCCACCGATTATCATCATGATTAAATCTGAACCCTTTGATCTTCTGCTCTCCTCCACATCTAGACCATACTAAGTGATCTGTTGTGATCCTCAGATTTCAGCCAGCCCTAGACCACACTTTCTGATCTTCTGATCTCGGCCAACCTGGACTTGCAAACTGATCTAGTGTGATCCTCTAATCTCGGCCAATGCACGACCACTCGTTCTGACCTTCTAATTTCGGCCAACACTGGGCCATGGTCTGATCTTCTGATCTCGGCCAACATTGGGCCATATACTTAAATCTTGACCATTGATCGAACCTTTTCCCTCTGATCTGGACCAATTATGAATTGGGTCTGGATTGAACTGAAATTAAATTTGGACAAATAATATTTCAGTATGGACATTTTACCTTCTGATTTGGATCAGGTCTGGATCAAATCTGGACATCATTTGTTCTGGTCTGGACTTAGTTTCATACCCTGAACCATACTATCTTCTGGTCTGGGTCAAATCTGGATTGAATCTCTTGTTCTGGACCCATTAATTTATCCTCTGATTAAGTCGGGATCAAGTCTGGGTTGTTTATCATTTCATTGCTAGGCTATCTTCTGGTCAGAATAACTTCTGGACTAAGTCTGACTAATGATTCCTTCTGGTCTAGATCAAGTCTGCCTCGGCAGGCTTCCTTCTGGTTTGGTCCAGGTCTCCTTCTGACTTTGCTTCCTTCTGATCTGGGCCAGCAAAGATATCCTCTGGTAATTTCAGGATGCATCCTCTGGTACCTTCTGGATGCATTATCTGATGTATTCATCTTTTGCCTCTGGAAACTTCATCTTCTGGTGCCATTTAATGTAATAATTCAAGGTACAAAATAAGATTACATGGAGTGCTTTGGTAAACATCAAAATCCTAAGTATTTAGAACCAACTTGGTTCCAACACAAACATCACTTCATCAGAGATTATGTTCAAAAAGGGATACTCAGCATTCAGTTTGTAGACACTGAACACCAATGGGCTGACATATTCACCAAACCACTATCTGAAGATAGGTTTGACTTCATCAAGAACAACTTAAACCTTACTTTCATATCTGACTAATATTGTGATCATTTCAACATAGTTAGTTGTTAAATTAGTTTTTATATTTTCTTGTATTATGTTATATTCAAATTAAAAAAAAGGAATAGAAGATGAAAAAAAAATGAAGATCTCCTTCAATCCTTTTTGTGTGATGACAAAAGGGGGAGAAAAATTCAAAGTGAAGCTTAGTCTTAGGGGGATTCAAAGGAATAAGAAAGAAATATAGTTATAAAAAATACAAGTTTTGTCATCATCAAAAAGAGGGAGATTGTTGGAACCAAGTTAGTTGTTTCACTTAATGTTATGATGTTAAGAAAAGTATTTTATAAAAATAATATATTTGACTTCGAAGAAGAATGCAAAAATCAGAAGATGACGTCACCAGAAGCAGAAATCAGAAGATGACGTCACCAAAAGCAAAGATGACGTCACCAGAAGCACAAACCAGAAGATGACATCACCAGAGGATACCATCAGAGGATGATGTCACCAAAGGATAAAGTCACCAGAGGATACCTCCGGAAGATAAAGCCAGAAAATGTCACCAGAGGATACTAGAAGATATCACCAGAGGATACCAGAAGATATCACCAGAGGATACCTCCAGAGGATGCCAGAAGATGTCATTAGAGGATGTCTTTAAAGGCAAAAATTAGAGGATATCATCAAAGGCAAGAATCAATGACATCATCAGAGGATATCATTTGTGGTTCAGATAAGAAGGAAACACGGTCCAAAAGGAAACATGGTCTAGATCAGAAGATAACATGGTCTAGATCAGAAGATAACATGGTCCAGATCAGAAGCAAACATGGTCCAATTCAGAAGAAGACATGCTCCAGATTAGTAGAACACACGGTCCAGATTTAAAATGTGATTCAGATTCATAGAAGCCTTGATTAAAATTCAAAGAGATCTGATCAAAGTTTTAAGAAGATTGATTAAAAAATCAAAGAAAACTTGATGGAAATTCGAAGGAGATCTGAGCAAAGAAGTTTCAGTTCGAAATTAAAAAAAGACAGAATTGGTCAAAAGAATTTTCAAAGGAAATCTGAGCAAGATACATCCCAAATTAAGCTTGGACAAAGGCATTATTTCAGCTATTAAAGGAGGCTTTAGGCCGCAGCATAAAGTACTAAAAAACACAAGAACTTAAGCTTACAATTCAAATTTATCCGAGAGTTCAATAGAGAGAAATACTTGTGAGAAAGAGAAATATGCTTTAAGTGTTTTCAGAGAGTGAGAGTCAATGTTACAATCAGCTTTCCAAAAGCAACAATGCAAAGTTCCAAACCTTTGTAATCAAACCCGATAGTGGTGTGAATTCCTTCTTCAATCTGGGGTTGTTAGATTGGTAGGAGAAGACTTGACTTGTAGAGTCAAGGTGTGGAAGTTCCTTCTTCAATCTGGGGTTTTCAGATTGGTAGGAGAAGACTTGACTTGTAGGGTCAAGGTGTTGTTATCGTTCCTCAAAAGTTTGGGGTTGTCAGACTGTTTTGGAAGACTGGCTTGGAAGGTCAGGTGTTGTAATTCAACGTGTTTTGAATTAGTGGATTAAAGCCTTTGGAATGAAAGGACTAGATGTAGTCAAGTTAACAGTGAACAAGGATAAATCTTTGTGTTCTTATGTTGTTATTATCCGCTGCTAAGTCTGATTATTTATTCATCAAGTAATTCACATCAATATTCATCAAAATAACAAAAAGAATTCAAGTTTGGCAAACACAATTCAACCCCCCCCCCTTCTCGTGTTTGCACCTTCAGATTGAACTTAGTATTTGAGATGCCAACGAAAATTGGACCTTTTTGTTTGCCAATAATATTGGGCTTTGGAGTGCCAATGGTGAATGGACTTTAAGGTGCTTATTTTGGGCTTTGGTGTGCCAATGGAGATTGAACTTTGAGGTTCTAATGTCGTGCTTTGGAATGTTAATGAACATTACAATTCGAGGTGCCAATGAAGATTGGACTTAGTGTTTGTGTTGACAATGAAAACTGGACCTTTTTGTTTGTCAATAATATTGGGCTTTGGAGTGCCAATGGTAATTGTACTTTAAGGTGCTTATGTTGGGCTTCGGAGTGCCAATGAACATTGGACTCTAAGGTGCCAATGAAATATTGGACTTAGTGTTTGAGTTGCCAACGAAAATTGGACCTTTTGAGATTTTATACGATCTTTAACATGTCACAACTCATGTTCTGGAAATATAGGACTACTTTTTGTTGCCACGACTAAATTTATCCATAAATATTGCTTGTGATAACCAAACATAATGTACATTCAGTAAGTTACCATAACTGAAACAGATTATTAGTCATAACCAAGCAAGATGTACATCTTGAAGGTTACTCCAATACAATCAAATCTTATTTTAATCACTGAGTAGATTGTCTATTGGTCGATTTGCGCAAAATACTAAGGATTGAGTGGTATTTGGGAAATCATTTCCATGTCATTCGAGCGTTGTGCTTGGCGCAAGCATGTGATATGCCATATAATTAGAAGATTGCGAAACCTTTAAATTTGAGCATGATGCAAGGTACATGAATTGTGTCAAATTATGCCTAGATGCATGATATGATGCTAGAATGATGCATACATGACTAGCGCAAGATGCATGGATCTACACTCTATGATTGTATCTACTCATGCAAAAACTCAAGATGCACATAAGCAGACATGATAGTGAAAATAAGGTTGAAAGAGTTGGTTAAGGTGTGCCTCAAAAGGAGGATGGAATATTTGAGTGATAGATGGAAAGACATGGGTTTTGAAAACTAAGGTAATTGCCTCAAACCATCAAGGATTACATTGCTTTAATTTAGATTATAACAAATTGTTGTCGTAGTCTATAGAACTTGGGATTACCTAACTATTCTCCACGAGCCAAGCAAGTAGGAACAAAAAAGTGTCCCATCATTGAATGATAATGAGAGGATGTTCAGATGAAATGATTGATTGGAAAAACAACATCAAAATTAGTTTTGCAAGAATAAAAAATTGAAATATGGGGGAGGTTCCCCATTTATACAATATATGTAAGAACAGAGTTACACCTAAGAGGGGGGGGTGAATTAGGTGTTGGACAATTTTTCTGTTTTTAGAGTTTTAGAGAATGTTTAAGTGACTGTTTAAAGTTTGTTTAATCTTGTTGTGTTAGTAAATGAAAACTGTAAATGACATAAGGTAAAAACACACAGAAATTTATCCTGGTTCCCCTTACAACCAAGGGTACATCCAGTCCTCTTGCACCCCACAAGAGATTTTCCAATATCTGTTAGAATAAGTACAAGTCTAACCCTAAGACTTCAATTACAAATTCATAACACTCTGCCTAAGATAGCACACCACTATCTTAGTTTACAACACTTGAAGAAAATACACCACTTTCTTCAAACAATAACTTTAATGATTTTTACTACAGTGTTCTTAATTAAGAACAACAGGATATACCAGTTTGTGCAAGGATACCAATCCAAAATACTTTCAAGTACAATAAAGAACCTTTCTCAATGATATGAAAATGTAGAGCGTACTTGAAGTATGAAAATATAACTTTGGAAAGATCACAAAATATTTCAGAAAGTTGTTCAAAGTTCGTGGTAGGATTGATTGGTTTAAAACTGAAGTTTTGAATTATTTATGTTCCAAGGTAACACTTCAGATCAATGGCAATGATTCCCAAACGTTTTGATGAACTTGTACAATGTTTCAAAACTGAAAAGTTGCATTGTTTCGAAGTTGTATTCGAATACAGTCTTAGTGTATTCGAATACAATTCTATAACGTTCTGTTTTGAATTTGAAATTTGAACCTTGTAGTCGAATACAACATCTTGTAGTCGAATACAAGTACGGGATTTTTGCCACTGACTTGAGTTGTATTCGAATACACAAAGCTGTAGTCGGATACAAATTTTTAAAAATAGCTACTGACTTGCAATCTGTATTCGACTATGACACTTCGTATTCGAATACAGATCTTCAGTTTTAGCTTCTGACTTGTAGTCTGTATTCGACTACAATACCTTGTATTCGAATACAGATTTCCAATTTTGTAAAAACTTTATTTTC
The DNA here is from genome assembly GCA_037974295.1 of Cicer cuneatum. Lineage (NCBI taxonomy): Eukaryota > Viridiplantae > Streptophyta > Magnoliopsida > Fabales > Fabaceae > Cicer > Cicer cuneatum. Next base: position 11,504,182 of record JBBPBO010000003.1, read on the forward strand.
AAACAAGTTTATGTTATTAAATATTTTTATAAAATATTTTAATGCATATGCTATCAGAAGGTTCTCATAATATTGTACTTAAACTGTATTTTAATTTAATATCAAATGCTTTTACCTAAAAATAAATTTTAAAGATAAGTTGCTTAAAATCCTTTTTCTTTTTGATCAAGGATCTTTTTGTCTTCATCAAAAATGTAGATCAAGGATAATGAGAGGATGTTCAAATGAAATGATTGATTGGAAAAACAACATCAAAATTAGTTTTGCAAGAATAAAAAATTGAAATATGGGGGAGGTTCCCCATTTATACAATATATGGATGGTGAAAAAAAATCCAGATGATATATGGAGAATAAAAGATAATGAGTTTTCCTAAATTTGAAATTTAGAGATAATCAATCATAGAATGAATGCCATAGAAAATGCCCTTATTTTAGAATATACAAAATATTGTGTATGTGATTAGAAAAAATGGTGAAAGGATTGCCCCAAGTTATAATTTTGGAAGGCACAATGTTTGAATGGGACAACGGTGATGTTGCCCCAGCTTTAGAGTATCAAGTTGAAAGATTTATCTCGTATTACGGGAGTTTTAATGAGTGTGGAGAGAATGGGTTGAATGAATGAGCAATTGTTTAATAGAATATATGAATATGATTGAAGGGTAGGAATATTATCTCGGTTGATTACTGAATGCTTCAATTTTCGTCCATCATTTGAAAGATTTCCCTCATTGATAAGTATGATAATTATCATCTGTTTATGTACAAAGAATTCAATCTCGTTGATGATCTCCACAATTTTTTCAAAGTGTTCTATTTCTTTGAAAGAATCCTAAGCGTGCAAGTCCGTAAAGATTATTTTAGCATATTGCAAACGAAATTTGTAATTTTGTCCCAAAATTAAAAAATTCAGACAATGAACAATCAATCGTTTATCAGAATGGACCTTTTAGACATGTAATGTGGTTAACGGCAAAGAGGGTTATGAAGAAAGAAAAAAATGATGTATTAGGTTCAAATAATTATTTCAAGGTCAATTAAGACAATGATTTTTTATATCAAAGACTTACCTCATGGGGTATCAATCCAAAATTCAAACATTCAATGGACTTTGACTAATACACTAATTTAGTTCTTTGTCTTGGATATTTGAAAAGGAAAAAAAATAAAGTCCCACTTTTTTGGTTCAAAAGGGGGAAGCTAAGGATAGGTTTTTTGTTTCTGGTTTTGAATGTTTGAAAGACAAATCATAAGATTCATTTGAAATCATGATAGTTTATTTTAAAAAAAAAATTAATTTTAGGACAAAGCTTGACAGATCTATTCAATTGCTTTTTTTTTTACCTAACTTTTGCTTAAGATGCCACTACAGGTTTTCAATCCTAACGGACTTTTCCTATATTCAATGTTTTTTAAAAGGACTTGCACCAATTTGGAAGTTTCAAAGTATTACTTTGTGAGATTTGATTATTGGAAATCAATTAGGTGTCTCTTTCAATTTCAATTTGTGAGACCAATTTTTTCGAAGAGATTGAGGCAAGATCGAAAAGGAAAGAATAATGAAAAGGAATGTGTACAAACGAGGACATTAACGGGGTCATGAAAGAGTAGAAACACATGAAATGCATGTTTATTAAATGAATGGTTCAAAGAAAGATAACATTAGTTTTTTACTTGAATTTTTTTTTTATTTATGTCAATCACATAAGTTAACAAATTTGACCATTATATTTAAATGTTTTTTGTCAACAAAAGACTATGAGGTGTGTTCTCAAGAGTCACAATTGATTTTGAGTTCATTTATGATTTGTCAAATCTTATTTTTCACAGAAGAGTGACCATTTCAACATTTTTTTGCAAATAAGCATCATTTCAAGAACACACACCATTCATGAAAAAACACTTTACATTATTGCAACATTTTTTTTATTTTTTTATTTTTTGCTCCTCATTAGAGAGAAAAAAAATGACTTGCATGAATGAAAATATGATGATGTAAGATGTAACACCCCGAGTTTAAAACACAGCGCGAGTGTATTTTTTTTTTAAATAATTAATTAAAATGAATTTTTAGTTTTAATTCAAAAAGAATTAAAATAAAGTTTTCACTAATCCATTTCATAAAATGATGCTTCGTAATTTAATCGATGAACGTAATTAAATGATTTCAGCAAAATATCACTACGTCCTTAATTCTATAAATTAATAATAAACATTAATATATTTCAAAAGATAATAGTGTCATAACCTTAATAGGAAATATCAGAGTGCGGAAAAATATTAGCGGAAAAGTTATACATTAATTCCCAAAATAACCAATTACATTTTCTAGTTCAAAATCATATACATCAACTCTATCTGAGCATGCACTAAGCTACAGTAGCACGGTCTCCACCGCATCCTCTACAAGTCTCGTCTCCAGCCAGCTGTCCGCCCCTTTGCGTTGTCTACAAATACGTCATGCGTAAAGATCAAGGAAAACTAACGACGTCTCCGTCGTTAGTGTAACCGTCAGTAGGAAGGGTTCGGGTATCATCTTAGGGCAAAGCCCAATTTCCACAATATAATAGCAAGGGTCACCGACCGAAATTAACAAATAATCACATAGCATATATCTCACAGCAACAAATATATCTATGGCATATCATAAAATCAATGATGATAAATAAAGATGCTCATTTTGGAATTTCATGACATGTATTTTTCAAAACAGCAACCAATTAAGATGGAAATAAGTTGTAAGTACAGCCAACACTTCAGCAATCACCATCACTTATCAGAAAATCAGGTTTCATAAAGTACTCACACACATCAATTTCAACCATCATCATATAACCAAATCGTGACCCACCGGTCAATCCCCCGATGCAATATGTATATGCTCATGTATTCAACTTCTTGGAATTACCAAGGTGCAGTCGCTCAACAGAGCCGCACTCGTGCAGTCGCTCGCAGACCAGCACGTTTTACACATACTAAGGTACAGTCACTCACAGACGAGTACCAGTGCAGTCACTCACAGACCAGCACAATTTCACGAATGGAATGGACCGTCTAATACACGCGGATCCATCCCGTAGCCCAGATAGAATAGACCTTCTAATACATGCGGAACTACTCTAAACCCGGATCGAACAGACCGTCTAATACACGCGGAACTATTCTATAACCATCATGGTCACTACAATTACATGTATTAGCCTCTCACAGGCCAAATACACAGAAGTTAAATCCTCGCACGGATAGAGTGGATCGTCTAATACACACGGAACCACTCCGTAGCCCAAGTAGAATAGACTGTCTAATACACGCGGAACTACTGTGACCCCGGATAGAACAGACCGTCTAATACACGCGAAACTATTCTATAACCCCTGGTTACAACTTAACTTCACGGCCCATCACGATCACTGCATCAACTCTGTGGCCCATCGCCGTCACCACCTGACTATGCAATGCATGAATATGCAGTGTTTTCTCTTCACTGAAAACAGTATGCAAAATTAGAAAAATTCATGTTTTTCCATCATTTTCCCAAAACCTCTCAACATAATTAATTTCATCATAAACACATCAATGATTAAACATTCAAATAATCATTAACACTTCACATTATCTCATAATTTCCATACTTAATTATCTTAAGTCTTTCCAATGTTTCCCATGCTCTTAAAAATTCATAAAACAGTGTTCAAAACTGAGTTTTCTGGAAAATACAAATCTGTATTCGAATACAGTCTCTCTGTATTCGAATACAGAAGCCAAAACCAGTGCAAAATTACACTATGCATTCGAATACAGCCTTCTTGTATTCGAATACAGAGGTTGTCACAAAGTAAAAATCAATATCTTTCACTATATCAGTAGAGTCTCAAAAAATTCATCACCCTCACTTCAAACTGTTACCAAAATTCCATTTTAATTCATCACAAACCTTCCCAAATGATCCCCAACATTTAAGGTTTATAAAACAACGTTTAAAACTCTGGATTTTTGAAAAACACGAATCTGTATTCGAATACGACCCCCTTGCATTCGAATACATAAGCTGAAACTGTAATTTCAACATTCTGTATTCGAATACAGCATGCCTGTAGTGGAATACAGAAGTCAAAAATAGTGTATGATCAGCATTTTCCCACCATCATTGATGTTTTTATTAAACTCATCATCTCTTCTTCAAAACTATTCAAAAACTTCATTTTAAATTTTTCAAACCTTCCCCAACACTTTAAAGTTCACATGGCAGTGCTTAAAACTTGATTTTCTGGAAAACACGAATCTGTATTCGAATACAGCTTCCTTGTATTCGAATACAGAAGCTAAAAATCGAGTTTCTGGAAAAACAGATCCCTTGTATTCGAATACAGAAGCTGAAACTAGTGAGAATCTGCATTCTGTATTCGAATACAGCATGCCTGTAATCGAATACATATGCGAATACAGTGTTAAAATTTCATTTCTGTATTCGAATACGACATGGTCGTAGTCGAATACAGATGCTAAGTCAGAAGCGAAAACCCTTCCTCTGTATTCGAATACAGGGGCTTGTATTTGAATACCAGTTTGAAAACTTAAGTAAAACAGAAGCTTGACAGGTTGTATTCGAATACACACATGTTATATTCGAATACACCTTCGAAAACCAGTGAAATTTTTCCAGAGACTTCAACACATTTCAAACTGTTTCTTTAAAAAAAAACAACCAAACATCAAAACAAATTCAGCACTTTTCCAGAAAACACTTTCATCATTTAAAATCCTTTTTCTTTTGAAAACATCAACATCACCAGAATCACTCAAAACAGAAAAAGAATAGTCACCACCAGAATCATCAGAAGCAGAAATAGAATGATCAACACCAGAATCATCAGAAACAGAAACAGAATGATCAACATCAGAATGCACCTCCAAAACAACATGCATGGTATTCTCCAGTATGCTTACACAACCAACACAACATGCAAAGCATATTCCAGCTTTCTCACACAAGCGGAACAACAATGTTGTATTTCACAGATCATCAAACATCACAGAATGAAATTTTCAGGTTTTAAAACAACATGCACACAGTTTTCTCAACATGTATTTTGATCAACTTCAAAATAACATGCAAGACATTTTTCAGCTTTTCCATACAACCAAAACAGACATGTTGTATAAGCAAAACAGCAACATCACAGATTATTTAAAACCTCAACATAATGCATTTTCTTTCATCTTAAAAATGTCATGCAAAACAGTTTCTTTTTCAAAACAGAAACTCAAATATAACCACACCTCAAACATACATTTACAGTCCTAGAATGCAACTAGAAAGTGGAAGGTGCCCTTTCCCTTGTTGCGTATTCTGCTTCTGCTCACGTTTCTGCTTTCGTTCCCATTTACGCGTCAAAAACCGGTGAAACTGCCGCTTGTGTTTGCTGCTACGAGATTGGATTCTCTAGCTCCGTAATGATGTGGGGAACAACTTTTGTACTGGGGGCTTTCTGGTTTGGTGTCTAGGTTTCCAATTAATGGCACTTTTGAGGAACTCCCTCTTTTCTCTTTAAAATCGTGAAACAGCTTTTAGAATGGGAGGAGGGAAAGGATACTGTTACATGCAGTATGGGCAGTGAGGGAGGAGGAATGGTGTTCTGATTTCACCATCCTTCTCACTCCTATTTATAGGCTTGTGTGGGTGCCACCTCACCCGACACTTGTCCGATTTCCAGCACTTTACCCGTCTCGTCGCAATTAGCTGCTAATCCCTTAATTAACTATCCGTTAATTTAATTACTCGTAATTAAATTAATTTATTCTTCATCCAATAATTTTAATTCATCTTCCAAAATAAATATTTATATATATATATATATTCACTCAAACATACATATATTAAATATTTTACAAATATCCCCAAAATACACTTAAAATTAATTCCATAATTTTAATTAAAAATTAAGGGTCTTACATAAGACTATGATGCAAATATGTAGCAATGTTTCATAAGTATAAGACTAACTGTTTAAATATTTAACTTTTTTTAGATGATTAACATGATTTCAAATTCAAACGCAAATGAAAATAAAATGTTAACATGCTAAACAAATAAAAAGGGAAGTGTAAAATACAAACTACATTGTTTATATTTATGCATGTGCAAATGCAGCATGAAATGTAGATTTAGCCACCAAAAGGATGGACCATTGATTTTTCTTCAAATTTTAATAACCAGTACATGCTAATATTTTTTGAATTTTAGCTATTTACAATGAGCTTTTCATGTACTATAAGGATTGTTAGAATTATATGATGGTGTAATGACATATGAAATGTGAACTTTATGCTAATGTCACTTAGACCTTCATGTCAGACTAATTTTGAGTGTATTATGTGAAATGATCAATTCGTTCAATGTGAAATTAAAAATTTTGCACTTTTACACATATGAAGATGATTTCTTTATTTTTTGATGTTTGATTTTTTTAACTTGAAATATAATGCATGAATGAAAATGACAATGAATTTTATGGACAATTTATTAGTAAATTTGTATTTCACAAAAAAATATCGAAGAATTAAAATTTGGCCCATAATATTTTTTTGAAATTTTTGTACATGCATAAGAATGTCATAATAAATATGCATTTGGTTTGGACTCTTTTTAAGAGTGAATTTTCTTGTGACAAATGCAAGAATGTGACATGACACACATCAAATTTGATTTGTTTTTAAATGATGCTAATATGAGGAATGATTTGATGTCACATTTATTTTGATGTAAAATGGCAAGGAATGCAAAGAAACACACATTAATGCTATTGAAAATGTAACTAATTTTCTCTAAATCATGACCACTTTATTTTTTCCTTTTTTTTTATGGAATGTGAAAAAAAAAATTGATAAGGGAAGATATATACACAATGTGAAGAAAAAAATGAGAGTTGAAAAAAAATGAGGTTTTTATTTCATCCCTCTAAGAAGATAAAATTGAACCCTATAAAGAAGAATGTTTTTATTTTACAAAAAAAAAAAAACTAGTTTTTTTTTTAAAAAGGATAATATTGATTTGAATCTAGAAAAGAAAAATGTTCCCCTTGTGACCTACATAAGTTTTGCTTAAATTTAAAAGATGCATGAGCTTTCTTAGTTAGTGACCCTCTCCCAAGGTGGCTCTATGATTTTGAATGTTCCTAAAGCCATGGATTTCATTTTGGAAAATTGTCAACAACAATAGGTAAACTATTAAAAATGACAATAATTCTCAAAAGAAATGAAACTCTAGGTGAAAGCTAACACTACGCAACTTCACACGAATCTTAAGTTTTACTCAAATCATGAATTAAGGTCTTACTCAAGTCTCTGCAAAAATGTTAGTGTAGTGTGTGAAGAGAAGCATAATCCAATAAAAAGATGCAAAGTACTCAAACATATATATAACAAATATAAGGTACACAAGAAAATAACTAATAAACAATAAACACATAAAAGTGAAGTAAAAATAAATATAGATGTTAAAAAATCTGTACAGTTTAATATGTTAGACTTGACACTCTAAGGGTCCCCAATGAAGTCGCCAACTAGCGCAGTCAAAAATTTCGAATGTTTCTCGAATTCAATGGAGTCGTCACCAAAGTTTATTTAAAATTGAGAAAACATTGGGAAACCCTTAAAAAATAAAAAATGGTATTTGAAACCAAATTTTGAATTCGGGAGTCGATTATGCGTATGAATGATATTAGCACCCTATGAAATTTGTTAAAATACGATTACCTATAATTAATTGTGAAAAATTAATATTAACTTAAATATATATACTTCTCCTTATTATTAAATATCAATATCAATTGTTTTTTGAAATAAATGTGTGCTATAAGAAAGAGGGAAAAAGAAATTTCTTTAATGTGCTTGACAAGAGTGTGATCTTGCACCTACGTATTGTAACTGTAACGCTCCGGATTTTTGGTCCAAAACGTTACTAAAAAAAATACTTTTAGAAAAATTTACGATAATTTTTTTTTGTAAGAATATCTACATTTATACTTTTAAATAATTAGTAACAATCACATTTATGCTTTTAAATAATTAGTAACAATCACATTTGTTTAATATTATAAAAAAAAGTTTATTCAAGCTAAAATAAAGGAAAAATCAATTATTCCTAAACGGAAGCAAAAATCCACTTCCGTATTTATAGAATTCGAATGCATTTAAAAGTTTAGTGACAAAAATTAAAAAAATAAATAAACATAGAAATTTTGCAGCAATACTTATTATTACAAAATTGTCTTGAAAACCCCATTTTTACCCCACGTTAATACTCATCAATTACTCTTGAATCTCTTCGAACTCATTAGTACCTAAAATGTTGTTGTAAAGGTCAATTTTTTCCATCATCCACATCAAACCAAAGCTAAACATATAGAAGAATAACACAAAACATATAAAGGTAAAAACTTGTAATTTAAAAGAAAAAAATGCGCAAACAGTAAATCGTATATAAAAAATATGCATAATGCATGCTCCTAAAACTATATGATCCGGATATAAACCTGCCACTAAGGCAACTTCCACACAGAAAGATCACCCATACCAATGGGGAAAATAAACCTGCCACTAAGGCAACTCCCACGAAGATGCATATGCCATGACATGACCATATATTATCACAATTATACTCGCACACAGCCCACTAAGAATCATGTCATATACATTCAAAAAATCACCCTTTTTAAAACCATCATCTTATTCACATCACAAAGATCACATATCACACATCCTTATCATGAGAATCATATATTCATAGACAAATCATCATTCAATAATAATTTTCACCACGTACGCATAAAAATCGAGACTTGACTTCATTTACACCATAAAGATTAAAACTTTATATATAACAAGAAACTTCAAACTCCAACTCATAATACATCATCAAAATCAAAACTTTATCATATATATAACATAAGAAAAATCATATTTTGCTTCATATCCATCATAAAAATTAAAACTCTATCATGTATAATATAAAAATTCATATTTTACTTCTTAAAAAGACATACATTACATATCGAACTCAACGTAAAGGATTTCATATTCCATTATTTTATTTTATTAGTCTACATTTATTTCTTTCAAAAGCAAGCAATTACAATTATTAGTTCTATGTCATCCAACTAACGGTCTAATTCAAATTTGTGTGGGGAAAAGCCCTTACCTTGGCCGCTTTTCTTCCTAGTACGAAACTCTAAGCTCCCACGAAGTTGTTCACACGAAGAGTTTGCCGCACGAAGGAGATGAGGTGTGAAGGAGATGACGGCTAGGGTTTCGGTATTTTTTTCTGCTTACTATTACTTAGTATCGAAATATTGTGGACTTTAGGGAAAATTTAAAGTGGAGATTATTGGGTAGATAGTGTTGGGCCCAAATAAAGAATAGAAGAGAGAAAATATTATTTTATTTACTTATTATTCTTTTTTTCTTGACCTTGATCATACAAAAACTAAGCCACCCACTCCAAGCCCAAATTTCTATTACGGGTTGGGTCACACCTAGCCACAAACCGTTAGCTCAAATTCTTCTTGTACTAAAAAACATATATATATATATATATATATATATATATATATAATTATATAAAACTTCTCCATTGATTAAATAATTCTTACTAATAATTTTATCAACTACAATAAGTCGAACAAGACAAATAATTATCACACCTAAATTAATAATGAAATATATATATTTATAAGTCTTAATTATTTTAAATAATAAATTTAGAGGATGTTACAGTAACACCCCAATTTCTTATCATTATATTTTAATTATATAATGATGCACAACTATTATTATCCATGTGTTTGACATGTGCGATAATTTCCTTTGTGTTTGTCTTAGTGATTTATTAAAATTATTAATATTAATAATATTGAATTTTGTTTAAATATATATATACACATTTATATAAAATAAAATAAGAAGTAAACGTGTGTGTTGCTACACTAGTCTGTTAACTTTAACATTGATAGAGTGGGTTTACGATGATAATAATAATAATAATAAAATATAATTAGGGAATAAGAGCTAAATGGATAAGTCAAATAATAAGTCTTAGGATAAACCTATCACTACTAATATATATATATATATATAAAAGATCATTAGACTTCATTCCGATAATTGATATAAAAGATCATTAGACTTCATTCCGATAATTGGCATCCGCCTCCACCAACAACAGCCTAATCCTATTACCTATATATATATTGTGGTAGACGCTTTGTGCCGATAACCGTCTTCTCAATACTAAATCACGATCGGGTATAATTTTTATTAATTTCATTAATTAGATTTTGATAGTAGAATAGAATAAGTAATATATACATAAGAGAAATTGAAGAAAAATTAAAACAACGAACTCAAAATAAAGCGCAGGGAATTGAAGATGATATTGTTCACAGTGAATCGAAAGCTAGGTGGTTGTTCCTCAAATTTATGATGAAATGAAAACCAACAAATCAATTTCAAATAAAAATTAAACAACTCAAAAAGAAAAATCAATTAAACAATTTAGGCTGTTAATATTTCTTCTATATCATCACAAGATAATTCTTATACAATAAGGGATTCTTACACGTAGAATGGAATTGCTCTATAGCTCAGCCAAATATCATGACAAACTGTATAGCCATGCTTTGAGTGCGTACTTTGAAATTTTAGAAGTTGAGTCTATTCGAAACTTGTCATTTTTTTTTTCAATGTATGAAAATTTCCATAGTTATGACTGATATTCAATTTGTTGCCTTTTGTGATGAATTTTCATGTGCCTCCCTTTTGTTTGTTTGGTAGTGCTACAGTTGAAATTGTTGGTACATTGTTTATTTATCTTATTTTCCTTTCTTTTCCTATATTAATATAATCATAAATGAGTAAAATCCTAAATACATTTGTGGATGTTAGTACGAACAGTTAGCAATTTATTTACTTATTTTAGCAAGTAATTAATTTGTATTTTGTTGTTGTGTTATTTTAGTACTTCCACGGATTAATAGAGACGGTTGTAAGCGAAGACGCGACACATTAAATAAGTGGATCATCTTTGCTTGGAAAAATCCTCAACCAAAGTAAAGGGTGAGATGAAGTTCGATTTTATGAGTATAAAATAAGATGAGATGAACGGGAATACTGAAATTTCCAGATATTCATCAGGGGCTTACTAAGTACGGTCGAGCCCTATTGAGTAATAATAATAATTAATAATATATGAATGGTAATAGTGAGGACTAAAATATATTTTAGCAACCTATAGAATTACCGTGAATTTATTTATATCATGATTTCATATTGTTTGATTTTATGAAACCTTGTGTTGATTGTTATTGTATTAATAATATGTACTTGAGTGCTCTTGTATACTTGATTGAAATTGTGATATTAGTTGAATGCACCGCCTGTTTGATTTCTTATTCTATAATTGATAAAATTGGATTGTGCATTGTGAGTGGTGTAAACTATATAATGATGTAAATTCTGATGAATATTGTGAATTCAAACTAAAACTTATTGAGTTGTGACAATCGAGTAAGTATGAAATAAGTGTTGTAGGTTCTAGAGTGAGGATTATTTTGTCATCATATAGGAAGGGTCTAACAAACCTAGTGACTCGGGGAAGTTGAATTGAATGAGTCTGATCGTGGAGGGCTACAGTCGAACTGTAACGTAAGACTGGTAAATCTTGGGGGTACCTCTGGTGGGGATTTCCTAACTCGATTAGTGGGTTATTCCCTAAGGCCGGGAGCTACCGTGCAAAACAAGAGTACCCCGAACGTCGCGTATATGTGTCTTGGGTTGAGTTAAGGGGATCTGTGAGGATTTGGCCATTCATGAATTGTTCGTCCACTCTTGTAGTGGTATAGTATCAGGCCTCCTAAGCAAGTACTTCAGAGTAGAATGGTACCAAATGATGAAGAAGTATAGAGTATAGGACATGCATAACATTTCATCCTAGTAACTATTTTATTGTGATTGATTTAGATTAGCCTTGATATAATGTTCTCGAGTGTTTCTCATGTTTGTACTGATTTGACTATTTACGTGTTTCCTCGTTTATCTTGTACTGTTACATAATTTCGAAACTCACCCTTTCGTTGTTTGTGTTTGGCATTTGTGATGGACGTAGACGAGTTGCAAGCTGTAGGTGACGATTAGTACCATCAGAGTGGCGGAAGCCATCTTGTCTTGAAGACTCTTATTATATGCATTGTGTTAACGTCCTATTTGAACGTCTTTTATTTTGGGAATTTTCGCTCTGATAGTGACATCGGGTGGAGACTACATTTGCAGTTATTATTAAACTTATGTGCATATACTTCAAAAAGGATTTTTTTGTCTAACATTATGATTTTGAGTTGTTGAGTTTCATGGAAATTTTGGATTAATGTGACATGTTCATGATTACGTGATACTCTTTACCTCAAAAAAAATGTGTTTCAGAGTTTATATATTTTCTGAAAGAATTTCATTATTCGAAAAATAATAAGGGAAAAAATATTCAAATATTGATTTGGGGTTTAGGGTGTCACACGTATCTCCTAGTGCGATGGAGAAATTAAAGCTATGTAGTTCTTAGCTAGACAATGTGGATGTGTTTATTGCTTTTAAAGAAATTGTGTTTTGTTGTTGATAAAAAAAAGTTGTTTTGATGGAAATAAAATGAGTTTGTTTGATTTGAATGATTATTTTGAAAAAAACGAATTTTAAGACTATCAAGTTGTACAACTCGTGTCTCAAAAACTCAAGGAGTAAAAAGATGTCTCATCCAGTTAATCAGTTTAAGAATATTTTTTATTATTTTTTATTTTAAAATTGAATTTTAAAGCCACCAAGTGGTACAACTAGTGTCTTAACATCTCAAAGATTAAAAATATGTCACATCTAATAATTATTTATTGTGAATATTTTTAAGAAAAGTAAAATGAAATTAAAACTATAAATAAAAATATTTTTTTTGGACAATGATTAATAAAAAAATAAATTAAAAGTGAATGAGTGGATTGGGTTGAATACCCAACTCATTATGTTTAACTAATATTAAAATGAATACAAATAAGTAAATATATCATTTTTTTGTAAATAAAAAATAAATAAAAATAAACATATATGACATTAAACAACAAAACCAAATGAAAAAGAAAACCTTAAAATGGACACACAGGGAGTGGGCGGCTGCAAACAAATTCACAGAGAGAGAAATTAGTTTCATTGTTAACAGAGAGAGAGTGAGAGAGAACAAACACACACAAAACGGCCACAAAAGGGGAGTTCCTTGCAGTGGTGGTTCACTAGAGTTCGAAGTTGGTAGAGGTGGCTGGGTGGACGCTCTGACGATAGCTCTCGTGGTGGCCGACAACAGAAACGAAGGTCAATTTTATGACGGTTTCATATGAAATTTTCAAAGGATGATGGAGATGGTGTTGTGTGTGACTCATGCTCTCTCTAACTCTATACATTTTGCCTATATTATATTGCCTTATTTTTTTTTCTTCTATGGTTTCTTTTTTTTTCACCTCTCAAACATTTTTCTCTTTATAGTTTTTGTTATTGTTTTGATGGTAGTAGAAATATGATGATTTGTATAATTGAGACTGTTGAAGGATAAAAGATTGAATGTGGGTATGATTTAGTTTGAAAGGTGAAAAATAAAAGAAACCATAGAAGAAGAAAAAAATATTTTTTTACATTTGTTTTTGTTTCTTTGTCTGGTGTCATCTTTAAGAAGAAAAAAAATCATCCCTTGGTTTAATTTTTGGTTCTCAATTTATACGCTATAAGGATGGATCGTTGCGTCCATGAGATAAATTGAGTTCTGGTTTTTCTATTGTTTTGCAGAAATTATGGAGTGACAATTGAAGATGGGACTTCTACTTTTTATTGGAGTGCAAAGTTGGTGAAGATGCGACTTCTATTTTTTGATGGAATGCAAAGTTGGTGAAGATTCAAAAGGAGAGGAACAAAGAAGCTTAAAATGTGGAGGAGCGAGGCTTGTACTATTTTTACAAAAAATATTATTTTTATTTGTTTGTATGTTATTATTATTATTATGTGTGTGAGCTCAATTATTGGACTAGATTTATGAGTTTGATTTTGATTTATTTTGAAAATTTTTTAGTGCAATAAAATGGGATCGTAAATAAATAAAATTAAACATATTATTATGACTTATTATTATTTGGAATTTTTTAATTGGCCGGAAAAAATTGGGGTATGATAGTCCTCTTGGAAACAGATGCTGCTCAGGCACAAGATCTTGTTGTTGCTCCTCCTGATGTTGAATGTGATCTTCATAAACAAGACATTTCTCCTGCTCCTCTTGTTGCATGTGATCCTCATACATAGAATCATGCTCCTCCTTCTTCTGCATGTTATCCTCAAACGTATGATCTTGATGCACTGCATACTCATGGTCCTGCTCAAACTCATGTTGAACATCATCCTCATGATCCTCAATCTCTTTGTTCCTCCTTCTCATTTTTTCAACAACAGTTCTCCTATTAGATTGTGTAGGACGTCGAACTCGAGAATGTTATATAGTGTTTTTCGCTTCTCTACTCCTCACTGGAAAAAATTGTGAAAATAAAAATAAGCAAAGACAGGAAAAATTTCATTTCTCTATAGTTAACTTTCAAACCGGAAAATTTGAAAATGAGTTTTCTGGTAGTTATTTTTAACTATCGAAAAATTCATTTTTGACTTTTCCAATTCACAAAATAACTACTGAAAAAATTTGAAAATTGAATTTTTTTCGGTTCAAGTATTATAGGGGAGGGGGTATGTGTGAATTGTCTGAATTTTTTATTTTATTTTAACTATTCACATGGAGGTAATTTGGGAAGTTAAGAGACAAAAATTATAAATGTGGGGTACAAGTCTAATTGAAGGGTACAAAATCCAATTTTCTTCATGCGCCCAAATCCTCTTCATTTGAACTTACATGTAGTTCACCAATTTGAACTTCATTTCTTCTTAGTTAGGTTTTGCTTCCATAATAGTAGTCACTATTTAGTTTAAAGTTTTCTTAGCTTTCTTGACATGTACCTTCGTCATTGGTGCTTATAGACCTTGAGGTGCTTCACTAGTATCCTTGATTATTATGTCACCATCAACTGTGCTTTGGCAAGATTTTATGGATTTTTAGGTATAAATAGTTTCCAGAAAAATTCTGAATTTTTTCAAATTTTATTGAAGAATATTTTTGGAATTTAATATATATCTAAATAATAAAGACAATCAAATTTGAAGTAAGACACCATCGAGATAGATGCTCACTCACAAACTACATGGGTGGAAAAAGAATTCAGATATTTTAAAAATTGAGGGATCAAAGTTCTTAGATTTACAAAATAGAAAGAACAAAATCATGAATTAGACACAATAGATAGACAAAACTACAATTAAAAAAAATTATTTTCATTTTGTACTTTTAATAAAATTTAATTAAAAAATATATAATTTCCTAACTTATATTTGTCAACTCATCAACACTACTGATATCACCGTCTTAACAGCTAAGTCAATTTTTTTATTAGAAGTATGTTGACATTTTTTTTAGACATTTCATACAAAAATAATAATAATAATGATATATAAAAAATTGAGAAAAATATAATAAATAAAAATAAATAATTAGGCTATAATTTGACAAAATCAATTTTTCATCGTGTCCCTCGAGAAAATAATCAATTGGCTGACGCTTTGGTTACTTTATCCCCGATGCTCCAAATAAGTCGAAACGATGAAATCCCATCCATTAAAATGGAGAGTCCAGATCATCCTGCGTACTGCCACGTAATGGAAGAAGAAACCGACGGGAAATATTGGTATCACGACATCAAACATTATCTTATAAATAGAGCATACCCTCCTGGATTATCGGAGAAAGAGAAAAGAACTCTAAGACGGTTAACCGCAAGCTTTTTCTTGAACGAAAACATTTTGTATAAAAGGAATCATGATATGGTACTCCTCGGATGCGTCGATGTCAATGAGGTGAAATAAATTCTACAAGATGTCCACGATGTCTCTTATGGGATCCATATGAATGGACACGCCATGTTTAGAAAGATTCTTCGGGCCGGGTATTAATGGCTCACACTAGAAAAAGATTGTTTTAATTATATAAAGAAATGCCATAAGTGTCAAATATATGATGACAATATCCACACCCCACCAATGTCACTGAACACCCTTACAGCGCCCTGGTCATTCTCAATGTGGGGGCATAGATGCCATCGGAATGATCGAACCGAAAGCATCAAATGGACATTGTTTCATCTTGGTGGCAGTCGATTACTTTACCAAATGGGTAGAGGCCGCTTCGTACGCCAACGTAACCAAAAATGTGGTGGTCAAAATCATAAAAAGGGAGTTAATATGCCATTTTGGCCTACCAAGCAAGAACACTACTAACAATGCCACAAATCTTAATAACAAAATAATGGATGAATTGTGTGCCACCTTTAAAGTTCATAACCACAACTCATCCCCGTACAGATCGAAAATGAATGGTCCAGTTGAAGCAGCAAATAAAAACATAAAAAAAACTATTCAGAAAATGGTTGTAACATACAAAGATTGACATGAGATGTTGTCGTTTGCACTACACGGGTATCGTAATTCGATACGCACTTCAACTAGGGCAACCCCTTTTTCCCTAGTATATGGGATGGAGATTGTGCTACCCTTTCAAGTAGAAATCCTTTTGCTAAGAGTATTAATGGAAGCCAAACTAGAGGAGTCGGAATGAGTGCAAACTCATTTCGATCAATTGAATTTAATTGAAGAAAAAAGGTTGGCGGCCTTACACCATGGGCAATTACACCAGAAAAGACTGAAAAAAGTGTACGAGAAAAAAGTGCATCCTCAAGAATTCCAAGAAGGAGACTTGGTTCTAAAAAAGATCCTACCCATTCAAAAGGATTATCATGGGAAATAGACTCCTAACTATGAGGGCCCATATGTCATAAAGAAAGTTTTCTCAGGTGGAGCTTTGATCCTCACGAATATGGACGGAAAAGATTTAGTCCTCCTTGTAAATCAGACGCCGTAAAAAAAGTATTATACTTAAATAAAATACCCAGTAGGTTGAAAACCTGAAAGAGCGACCTATGCAAAAATTAAGATAAAAAAGAATATAATACTACCCACTAGGTTGAAACCCTAAAAGGGCGACCTAAGCAAAAATTAGGATACAAAAAAAATAGTAATAAATATCCACTAGGTTGAAAACCTAAAATGGGCAACCTAGGAAAAAATTAAGGTACAAAACAAAATAATAAAATATCTGCTAGTTTGAAAATCTGAAAGAGCAACCTAGGCAAAAATTAGGGTAAAAAAATAAATAAATAATAATAATAATACTTGTTAGGTTGAAAACCTAAAATGGTGACCTAGGCAAAAATTCGGGTACAAAAAAATAGTAATAAAAATCCACTAGTGTGAAGACCTAAAAGAGCAACCTAAGCAAAAATTAGTGTACAAAAAAATAATAATAAAATACTCGATAAGTTGAAAACTTGAAAGGGCGACTTAGGCAAAAATTATGGTACAAAAAAAAAGTAATAAATATCCGCTAGGTTCAAAACCTGAAATGGGCAACCTAGACAAAAATTAGGGTACAAAAAAAAGTAATAAATACCCACGAGGTTGAAAACTGAAAGGGGAAACCTAGGCAAAAATTAGGATACAAAAAAATATAATAAATATCTACTGGGTTGAAAACCTGAAAGGGCGACCTAGGAGAAGATGAAAAACAACAACAACAAAAACAAAGAATATATACTCAAAAGTACAGGATAGACAATATGGATCGGACTATGGCACGAGAAGTTAGTACAATTTACCTTTGAATTACTAGTAACCAAGTCGGGTCTTCCACCCGTTTCTTTTGTTTTATCTGATGTATATTCTTTTTTACGATGATATTGAACATCAATATATTGATATATACTTTTATCATCTTTATAATTTAACCCTCTTTCCCAAAAGCATCTTATGATTATCATGTACTGGAAAGTAAAACATATACCATACCTCGATATAATGAATTGCGATAAAGTTGGATATAATAGAGGTTGTTTAGGGTATAAGGCAGACGAAAACATGAGATCCAACTTAAGATCACAACAATAATTCTTCAAAAAAGAGAAGAGAAGAGGACAAAAGAGAGATCAAAGATATCAAGTTCAAGAAAAATGTATAAATGCCATTCTCATCCATGATTTGAATGATCGTGTCCAATAAAAATAATAATAACCACCAACATATTCATTCATCATGACATTTCATAAATTTAAAGCCGAGAAAATGACCCGCATCTTGAAGTCGGGAAAACGAATCGCACCCGAAGCCAAGAAAACGATTTGCATGTTGAAGCCATGAAAACGACTTGCACCTGAAGCCAAGAAAACAACCCGCATGTTGAAGCCGGGAAAACAACTTGCACCTGAAGTCGAGAAAACGACCCGCAGGTTGAAGCCGGGAAAACGACTTGCACCTGAAGCTGAGAAAACGACCTGCATCTTGAAGTCGGGAAAACGACTCGCACCCGAAGCCGAGAAAACGACCCACATCTTCAAGTCGGGAAAACGACTCGCACCCGAAGCTGAGAAAACGATCAGTATCTTGAAGCCGGAAAATACTTGCACCCTTCTAAAAAAAATTCTTTTCGGACAAAATTAGAGTTGTCATCTTTACTTATCTTTACTTTGATTCTCAAGTAAATTCTAAGTAAAAACGGGCAGCTGTTGACACCTAATTTTATCCACTTTTATTAGACATTTTATAAAATAATAATAATATTATATATATATAATGAAAAAAATATAATAAATAAATAACTAGGCTATAAACTTTAGACAATCATGAGTGTTTCTGGTTCTTGTTTGTCTCTTATTTCTGTTCAGACGTTTCACTCTTTTCTAAAACATAAAAAAAAAGTACATAATTGAATAAAAAGAAATCGAAAAGAAATGGATTGATGGTAATAAAAATCAGTATAATAGTGATCAATTGAAGGAAAAGAAACCGAAAAGAAATGGATTGATGTTAATAAAAATCAGTATAATGGTGATCATTTGAATGAAAAGAAATTGATGAATAGTAATAAAAATGGTAATCAATCCACAATTATTTCCTTGGTTTTTTGTAACTTACACCCAAAAAGTTTATAAATAATCGACACCAAGAGTAGAGAGAGAGAGAGAGAAGAGCACTATTGAGTACAAAAAAAGAGAGAATAATAGGCAAAAGATAAGCAGAGAATCTGAACTTGGTAAAATCAATCCAGCAAAACCAATTTAGCAGTAAGGTGTCGCTTTCTTATTGTTGTCTAATTTTCTTCTTATTAATCTTTGTATTGCATTCTTTAAAAGAAAATGTAGTTTAGTTTTTTTTTTCTTTTTCTGTTTATGCAAAAAATAAACTCATATGTTAAGTTTTCATTTTTGTTAAATTGTTTGTTCCTAAAATTGTTTTTGCAACACAAATACTAAAAAGAAAAATATAAATAATTGATGTTTATAAACAAATTACTATGGAAAACAAATTTTACCCTATTGTAACTTAACATAAAACTTATATCATGGTTGTATCAAATAACTCAAAAAACCATAACAACGAATAAATAGTTTTTTTTCTTCTTTTTCTTATGACTAGAATTCATAGTCTCCGCCGCTGGATGAAATTCATCCTCGTTCACCACACAGCATCACTCACCCCCAACTGTCAGTGGCTTTTGTGCCGCGACAAATCCGACAACGCACAAGCAAATCCTTTAAAAGGTTTCACCGTCGTGTTCATCTGTTTCGTTCACATACCGCCACGTTACCGTTGTTTTTTAACATAAATCAATTTTTCTTTACTTTAAAACCAAAATAAAAAAATAAAAAGATACAATTTGTGAACACATATCTCACCTTTTTTTTCGTTATTATTGTTGTTATTACATTTTTACTTTTGGATACGTATATAATAATAACTATAAAAAAATTAAAATAGAGTAATAATAAAAATCGGATAACACATAAATATTTTCTATCCAAGAACTACGTGTATTTTGATTTCTGCACCTGGAGATACGTAGGAGCAAGGTCTTCCCCTTGTCAAACCAAATTAATAAAAATATATTTTTCTTTTATTAATGTAAATAATTTATTTTCCTTTTTTAATCTTTTAGGGGATAAAATAAATAAATAATATGTATACAATTAAATATATAGTAACTGTTTTAACGGACGATGTATGGTAATATTATGTTTTATCTAATTTTTCCTTTTAAAAAATAAAATTGGTGGCGACTCCTTTTTCACTAACAAACAAACGGGTGAACAAAAGTTTAAAAAAAGATCATGATATTATGGCATTCATGTTTTGAGTTTTCAATGACCCATTCGAAAAGAAAAGGAAAATATAAAAAAAAAAAAAAAACAATTTAAAAAATTAGTCAACTTTAAAAAATGGCCGAAAATCTCTTCATATTCGTACCGCTATACCAAGTTTTCATCCACTTAGTTGAAGAAAAATGGTTTGAGGAATTAG
>JBBPBO010000003.1:11524767-11539502 GCA_037974295.1 Cicer cuneatum
AAAAAAAAAAAAAAAAAAAAAACAATTTAAAAAATTAGTCAACTTTAAAAAATGGCCGAAAATCTCTTCATATTCGTACCGCTATACCAAGTTTTCATCCACTTAGTTGAAGAAAAATGGTTTGAGGAATTAGGAAAGGAATATAAAGGATGACATGATTATAAGATTATAATTATTTCAACTTTTATCACTAACAATACACTAATTACTTACATTTGTTATAAAAAAATCACTGGTGGATAAGTATTGCATCTCTAATGAAACAAGAATTGACTTAAAAATCCCAACTTCATATGAAGGACCAATACGTGGTATCCACTATATATATCTCAAACTATATACATGTAGAGTGGAATCTTTTCTCCTTTTTTTGCTACTCAAATTGTAATATCTTTTCAGAATATTGGGCTGCTCAATTGTTCTTTAGCTCTTTGGAATTTTATTTCTTATCAATATATAGACTTCTTGAATAAGATCCTAAGCACTCTATAATTGAGTCTTGAATTGACAAAAACAATGAGATCAAAATTGGTTATGGACTGTCACTATTTTCTATTTGGTGCTCAGAGCCAATGGCACATAAACTAGCATATAAAAAGTGCACTGACACAATAATCTATCTTTTAGTGATAGTGGGATATTTCAATATTTGGACTCAAATTCCTAATGGCCAAGCTATAATATTCATTATAATGCTAACAATTGCTCTTATAATATTTGTTAAGAAATAAAAAAATAAAAATCATTAAAATTTTGTAATAATATAGCATTTACATATTCACTTACCCGTGATCATAACCAAAAACTTGTAGGCCACTACCATTTTCTTGTCTGCTTATAAAGCATCAGAAAAACATTGCTCATATATACTCAAAGTAATAATGACTTACATTGTCAGACAACTTTATACCAATCTTTTCTCAAATATAAATACTATTTCTTTCGTCTCACAATAATCAGTTATTTTGTAAAACAAAATATTGCAAAATAAATAATTTTATTAATTTTTAATATATTTTATTTATTTATACTATTTAATTAATAATTTATATCATTTTCAATATAATATATTTTATTATAAATTTACGACATTGATAATATATCAATACTTAATAAAAATAATTTGATAAAAGTAGTATTTTTTTCTCTTTCATTTATATATTTTTTTAATATATATTAAATGATCAAATAACTCAATTATTATAATACAAATAGAGTATAAGATTAGCCTCATCAATAATTAGTGTTACCACTAAGGCCTCATTTGATTTTAAATTTGGAATGTAAACCACAATAATTATTTTAAAACTTTTATTTTCGAAGTTCACTAGAATAGAGAGATGTTCAAATTTGAACTAGAGTTTTTAATTTGGTTTTTTTCTTATTATTAGTTTGAATTTTAAAAAACAAAATAAAAATTTATAACTAATTAAACTGATCAATTTCTTAATGTTGGGGAGTATAGAGATTTTTTTTACTAATGTTGTTTCACAGGATATCATATTTGACATTTGGGCTTGAATTCATGAAGATCTCTGTATTTGTTTGATTTTTTTTTCTCGCAATATTTGTTGGATAATAGGTTATCAACAAAAGATAATTTTTATTATTTGCGAGTGGTTGCAGTATGAATGTATCGGTGCAACATATGTTCTTCGAATGTCCATGATATAGTTAAGTATGATTAGAGATTCAAAAGTCATTTGAATTTAGTGGTGCTTTGATAAATTTGTCTATGGACCATGCCTTACAATTTTCCGGTTTGATTCATGGACGAAGGTTCAAGCGGGGAAAACTTTATAGCATTTGGTTAGCAGTGGTATATATGGTCACTGATGAAAAATAATATTTTTTTTCATTGATATATCAACGTCATCGAAATTGTTAAAAATATTAATCATTTAATTTGATTCTAATTTAAATTTAAATGTATAATGAAATGTTTCAATTATGATTTACATATGTGGTCTTTGCAAACTATGGTTTGTATAGGTGCAAGGTGACCAAGGGTCCCGATCCATTATGGCACCGAAATTTTGAACTTTGTACGTCTTGTTCTGGATCCATAATTTTTTTTTCTGTTGATAAATTGTAAATAAATTTGCATATGAATAAGATTTTATGTTTAAATTTATAACATAATATTTAATTTAATAATATTAATATTTATTAATTTAATTAAAATTTTACATGCGAAAATAAATATATATATACATATATATATATATATTTATATTGATAACAAATGTAATAATAGGAGTCCCAACTTTTTCTATAGGTGGAATAAATACTAGTCTATATCCATCGTGACAATTGGGATATATAATCAAGTAATGTAATTGATGTTGACGTGAACGGTAGAGCAAACCAAGGAAAAATAATAATAAACGTTGACCACAAAAAATTAATTATTAGTGGATGGTGGAATTTTTTTATCTATATATCTCCTTTTTGAAATTTTAATATCAAAATGCTTCACTTTTGAAAACATAGATGGAATTGCCCTACTTTTTAGAACCTTCAGTGGGTCTCTTCCTCAAGGAGAGACCTCCTGAAGCAAATGTTTTTCTGCCCTAGTAAGAGGTCTCTTCCCTAGGAACAGACCTCCTGAATGAAGCTTTTGCATTTTTTGCACTTTTTACAAAATTCGAAAATACCAATTATACCCTTCTGAATTTCCCAAAGTGATTCACAAGTAATTAACATGTTATTTTTTGTAAACTGATGTTGTTGTTGTTGTTGGGTTTTAAGATTCTGCCTCTGATTTATGAGTGTGATTTCTCCCTCTGATTTTTGCGTGTGAGTTCTTCCTCTGATTTCTGCATGTGATTTATCCCTCTGATTCTTCCTCTGATTTCTGCATGTCATGATATCCTCTGATTTCTGTGTGATATCTGCCTCTGATTTCTCCCTGTGATTGTATCATGTGATTCTGCCTCTGGTATCCTGTGATGATATGTTCTGATATCATCCTCTGATATGTGCCTCTAATTTGTGCATGTTAATTTTTTCTCTGCAGTTTGCATGTGATTTCTTCCTCTGAAATTTGTTGTGATTTATTTCTCTAATTTCTGCCTCTGATTTGTGCCTTTGATTTCTCCCTCTGATTTTTGGGTGTGATTTTCTGCCTCTGGTATCCTCTAATTTATGTGTGATTTTCTTCCTCTGATTACTGCCTGTGATTTTTTCCTCTGATGGTATCCTCTGATTCCTGAATGTAATTTCTGCCTCCGATTTCTCCATCTAATCTGGATTAAATCTGGATTTGACTCTGAGTTAAATATGGACTAAGGCTTATCCTCTGATCTGGACTAAGTATGGAATAAATCTGGATTGAGTCTGAATTAAATCTGGACTAAGTCTTATGTTCTGGACAATCATTTCTTCTGATCTGGACTGACTTTTATGTTATGGACTATGTTATCTTCTTGTCTGGACCAAGTAATTTGTTGTGGACCAGGTATCTTCTGGTCTGGACCAAGTCTAGACCAAATCATTTGTTCTGGACCAGTTATCTTCTGGTCTGGACCAAGTATGGATTAAGTCTGGACTGAGTCTTATTCACGACCATGCTATCTTCTGGTCAGGACAAAGTCTGAACGAAGTCTGACTTATGTTTCCTTCTGGTCAGGAACAAGTCTCCCTCTGACAAGCTTCCTTCTGGTATGGACCAAGTCTCATTCTGGACTATGCTGTCTTTTCTAGTATGTTTAGAAATAGGTACATGCAGTCCATGTCTCCATCTCTTCTTCGGGAACATGTTTTTCAACAATATAGGTACATGCAGTCCAAGTCTATATTATTATTATTATTATTATTTAACAAATTTAATAACTTTTTGCTCAAGGTTTGAATTTACAAAATGTAGTAATACTACTGTCCAGTTATGATGTTCATTTATCATTTCATTCAAGGCTAGAGACTCACCTCAACTAACAGATTTATAAATACAAGTGTAATTTAAATGCAAGGGACGTAACACAACTTCACCAGACTCTTAAAATCAGCAGCCATTAAAGTTTGTCTTCATCCTGAAAAGAACACTGCCATTGAACATAATAATGCATATCAAGATATTCGTGTGGACTTTGATGAATATTATGGAGTTTGGGAATTAGGTTTAGGGAGGATATCATAAGAGGCATAAATCAGAGGATATAATCACACGCATAAATCATAGGATATAATCAGATCCAGAAATCACACGCATAAATCAGAAATTACATGCAGAAATCAGAGGATACCGTCAAAGGCCAGAAATCAGAGGAATAAATCCACAAGCAAAAATCAGAGGATATCATCAGAGGCTTAAATTACATGTAGGAATCAGATGATATCATCATAGGAATAGATCATAGGATGTCATCAGAAGGCAGAAATTACATGCAGAAATCAGAGGAAGAAATCATAGGCAGAAATCAGAGGGAAAATCAGAGGATACCATCAGAAATTATCAACAAAGGATATCAGAGGCAGAATCAGATTATACCGTCAGAGGAAGAAATCACACAGAAATCAGAGGATATAATCGGAGGCAGAAAATCACACAGAAATCAGTTGCATAAATCACACGCAAAAATCAGAGGGTTTCATCAAATGCAAACATCATCAGAGGATATCTTTCTTGGCCCAGATCAGAAGAAAGCATAGTTCAGAAGGAGACTTGGTCCAGACCAGAAGGAAGCTTGTCAGAGAGAGACTTGTTCCAGACTAGAAGGAAACATAAGTCAGACTTGGTTCAGACTTAGTCCTGACCAGAATATACCATGGTCATCAATAAGACTCAGTCCAAAACAAATGATTTGTCCAGACTTAGTCCAGACCAGAAGATAACTGGTCCAAAACAAATCAGCAGAGGATGTGACAAACCAGAGGATGACACCACCAGAGGATACATCCAGAGGAGCAACTAGAGGATAAAAATGTCAGCAGAAGACTCATCTAGAGGATAACAAAAGATAACTCTAGAGGATACCAGAGGATGTCATCAAACGCAATCATCATCAGAGGATATCTATGTTGGCCAATATCAGAAGACAGCATAGTCCAGAATGAGACTTGGTCCATACCAGAAGGAAGCTTGTCAGAGGGAGAATTGTTCCTGACCAGAAGGAAACATAAGTCAGACTTGGTTCAGACTTTGTCCTGACCAGAAGATAGCATGGTCGTGAATAAGACTCAGTCCAGACTTAATCCATACTTGGTCCAGACCAGAAGATAACTGGTCTAGAACAAATGATTTGGTCCAGACCAGAAGATACCTGGTCCACAACAAATTACTTGGTCTATACCAGAAGATAGCTTGGTCCAGAACATAAAACTCAGTCCATATCAGAAGAAATGATTGTCCAGAACATAAGACTTAGTCCAGATTTAATTCAGACTCAATCCAGATTTATTCCATACTTAGTCTAGATCAGAGGATAAGCCTTAGTCCAGATTTAACTTAGAGTCAAATCCAGATTTAATCCAGATCAGATGGAGAAATCAGAGGCAGAAATTACATTCAGGAATCAGAGGATACCATCAGAGGAAAAAATCACAGGCAGTAATCAGAGGAAGAAAATCACACATAAATCAGAGGATACCAGAGGCAGAAAATCACACCCAAAAATCAGAGGGAGAAATCAAAGGCACAAATCAGAAGATACCAGAGGCATAATCAGAGGCATAAATTAGAGAAATAAATCACAGCAAATTTCAGAGGAAGAAATCACATGCAGACTGCAGAGGAAATAATTAACATGTACAAATTAGAGGCACATATCAGAGGATGATATCATAACATATCATCACAGGATACCAGAGGCAGAATCACATGATACAGTCACAGGGAGAAATCATAGGGATAAATCAGAGGCAGATATCACACAGAAATCAGAGGATATCATGACATGCAGAAATTAGAGGAAGAACTCACACGCAAAAATCAAATGGAGAAATCACACAGAAATCAGAGGATATCATCACTTGCAGAAATCAGAGCAAGAACCAGAGGGAGAAATCACACTCATAAATCAGAGGCAGAATCTTAAAACCCAACAACAACAACATCAGTTTACAAAAAACAACATGTTAATTACATGTGAATCACTTTGGGAAATTCAGAAGGGTATAATTGGTATTTTCGAATTTTGTAAACAGTGCAAAAAATGTAAAAACTTCCTTTAGGAGGTCTGTTCCTGGGGAAGAGACCTCTCACTAGGCAGAAAAACATTTGCTTCAGGAGGTCTCTCCCTGGGGAAGAGACCTCCTGAAGGTTCTAAAAAATAGGGCAATTTCGTCTATGTTTTCAAAAGTGGGGCATTTTGGTATTAAAATTTTGAAAAGGAGATAGATAGATAAAAAAATCGGATCTTGGGCATATGAATTTTGGATATTCAAATTTCTTGAGTTTTTCCTTTCAATAATATCAAATATATCACGGTGTATTTTATGAAAAGAAAATTAACTAAATTAATTACAAATTAAACGAGGTAAATAGGTATTAATGTTTAAGGTTAGAAACAAAAAATCTATTACAACTCAATTAAAACAGTGGGAAGAGTAAATTTTTATTAGCAAAACAATCAGTACATCAATTGACTTTTTTAAAAATATTGAGAACTCCGATCTAAATGCTAAAAAAGATAAATAACTTTTTGAAGAAAATGTTAGGATATGCATTATTATTTACAAGTCTTTAATGGATCATATTCAACACCACCAGAAAGTTTAATATAAAAATAGATGAAGAAATGTTTAATTGTTGTCCAAACTTGTACATAATCTTAGGTATTTGTTTGGTTGAAAAGAAACAAAAAGGAAAGATAGTTGCATAGTGGAAAGTCATTTGGAAGCGGTGCTTCCATCGTTTGATACTTCTTTATAAAGAGAGAAAATATTCAAATATGTTAGTCCCACATTAAAAGAAAAAAAATTCCTCTCAATATTGGAAGGAATGCAATGTTTGTTATAAGAAGTATATAGTACCTATGTTTTTTATGCTTATATAACGGTATTTGAGTCATTTACAATTATTTATATTCACACTATTTTTTAACAATTATATACATTGATTTCCTTCCGCTTTCACTACAACCAAACAACTAAAAAACCATCTCATTTTCTTCCTATTTTCAATCCTTAACACTTTTTCCTTTCACTTTTGCTTCCCATTCAAACAAAGCATTAATGATTAAAGTTCAGCCCCAACTGCAGAGCAAAAATCAACTCTACTGTAAAAATCTTTGATAAGTATATCATCTTAATCTTAGATAAGACCACCACAAATAGAACTCCCATAAGAAGCTCTAAAGGAATTATCTGCATTAACTTTGAACTAACTGTGAGAAGATTTAGTACAAACAAAAACTAATTCTTAATTAGATGAAGAACGTTGAGATTTCCACTGAATAAATACTTCCTCAATGAATTGTGTATAATTGAGAGACTTATAAAACAACGTTATGGTCAATGATGATGATAAAAAATAATAATAATAATAATAATAATAATAATAATAATAATAATAATAATAATAATAATAATAATAATATTGTGATTCTTCCAAATTTTGTTCACAATCATATCAAATAACGTAATCCATTGGTATTGAACTTGATTGATATCATTCTTAGATAAATTTCAATCTAACCAATTTTACATATCAAAACTAAAAAACTTACTCCTATTATCTAGATTAAATGAGATCATTCATAAAACTTTAACTTGATCATTTTTTTTTAACTCTAACTTGATCATTTTTTTTTACAAAAGTATATTACATTATAATATGCCAATTAATGTATGGTTCTTTGAAATCAACTCATCAAATATGATAATTTAACCAAATAATAGCACTCAAAATATAAAATATATATATATATAATTAAAAATATATGGTTTAAATATAATTTTGGTCATTTATTTTTTATCTAATATTCATTTTGGTCCTTTATCTTATTTTTTATTTATTTTGGTATTTTATTTTTTATAAGTAGTGTATTTTAGTCATTTTCTTCGTAACTCTTTCAAACAACTATATAATTATTTTCATGAACTATTGAGATCAAATCTTGGATCATTTGTAAAGCTAAGTGTGCTAAGTGTGCAATGTTAATAAGGATGGAGTGAAAATACAATAACCTCTAATAAATATCTTTCGTTTCAAAGAATTTATGTATATTTTAAAGCATGCAAGAATAAATTTTTCAAGTGCAAGCCTATTATTGGGTTAAGTGAGTGTTTTGTTAAAAGAATATTATACTGGATACATATCGGCAATTGTCAGAAGAGATTCTAATGACCGAATGTTGTAATAACTTTTGTTGTAATTGTTACAAGAACTAAAATACACTATTTATAAAAGATAAATGACAAAAATGAATCAAAATAAAAATATAGGACCAAAATGAATATTAAGTAAAAGATAAAATATCAAAATTATGTTTAAGCCAAAATATATTTACATATACATGTGGGTGCAAGGCGGATTAAGTGTTAAAGTATTCATATTTGTGTCAATATCAGTTCAATTTTGTGGGTAATTTACCTGTTCTATATCCATCTACCCAAGATGCGTATTTTTATCATATCTATATTACATATTCTTTGTGTGTACATAAAATCTTAATCCAATTGTCATCCTTAATTGTTTAGGGATTCGATATATGAGTTATTATTCTAATTGTAAAATCATTTAAAAATTTTACTTTAGGAAATATTGTAATTTTTATATAATTCATTTTTGTTCTTAAAAATACAAAACAATTGTGTTAAAAGTTCATTCATGTAACTAATTCCTTTAGTAGATGGGGTTGGGTAGCTCAACTGATTTGAGCTAAGGGTTGACTGAGGGAATGAGTCAAACCATGGTCTTTGTGTAAAAATACAAACATAACTAATTTCTAACATTTGTCTATAAAAAAAAAATATTTTTTAATAGATAGCTCTTATATCAACGTTACATGTGTTAAGACAAACTCTCATTTTTAAAATTTTGATGAAAATAAACAAAGGTTAATTAAAGATTATTAATTATGATTCTAAATGTATTGTTAATTTAACTTGTGCTTTTGAGTGTGTTATTCAAAGATAAGTTTCAAAAGAATCAAAGAAAACAGCATAAACAAAGGCAGAGAACATTTTTGACATATTCTGGAAAACAGCATAAAGACCAATCTTTCTCCATCACTTAATTGAAGTTATTGACTCTGGAAGTTACATGGATATGATCACTACATGGCAGAGAACACATATGATCTATTCAAATCAAAGAGGACATTCGAATTGCAAAAGAAAAAGACTCTCAAACAAGCCTGTCCAGACAGTTCTGGAAATGACTGTCAAGACTGTTAAAACAATCTTGAAGTCAAGTCAGTTTCCAGTATGTTCAGAAATCAGTCCAGATTGATTATCAATCTCCAGGAAACCCAAAAGCTAAAGCTCCAGATTGATCATCAATCTCCAGCAACTACACTATAGTTTTCTGCAACAACGTTCTGTGATCGTTTTCAATCTATTTTAATTGATCCAAAACTCCAGTTCAAGCCAACAATATTACCACTTATTAGAAGCATTAGAGGATCATTAATTACTCAAGAAAGAATGATCTAAAACGCAACACACAGCCCAGTCAAAACAGAAAATAAAGATAGTCAAAAGTTGGATTATTTTTATTCAGAAATAATGCCTCTGGTCAAGCCTGACAAGGGCACTACCAACAGCTCTATTGACCTCCATTTAATGCTCTCAAGCCTATAAAAGGAAGGCCACAGCTCAAGGAAAACGCAGAAGTTCAAGTGCTAACAAATCTCTCAAAATCATTTACATTTACATACTTGAAATTCTCCAAATCACTTACAAGAATCAGTTTGTTTAAATTCGTTTTACTCTGATACATTTATACTGAATTCTTTGTAAAGAATCGAATCTCAAACAAGAGTTGAGACATCTCAGATTCTAAACAATCTCATCATTATTGTAAAACTCAAACTATAAGAGTTAAGTATAGTTTGGGGTAGATTGTAAGAAATCCTATCAAGGTTGGTAGGTGATTTGATTAATCTCTTTCTGGGTGGAATTAGATTAAGTTCTGTAAACAAAGATCAAGGTTGATCTAGGCTAGGTATTGTAAAACCAAGAAGGTTCTTGTTTTAAACACTTAGTGGAAAATCTCACAATTGTGAGGACTAGACGTAGCCCAAGTTGGGTGAACTAGGATACATCTGTGTGTGGTATTTCTTATCATTTATCTCTTTATTCAGTTTGATTGCTTTTCAAGATTAAAAATACAAAACTATTTTTCTGTTTTACAAACTAATCTAAACGTTCTCCATTTTCTGATAAACCAAAAACGTTCTCCGTTTTTCTGCTTCCTTAACCAAGAACTTTCTTGAGTTTAAAATTGAAGTTTTTCAGGAAATTTTAAAAAGGGAGATTTACAATTCAAACCCCCCCTTCCTTGTAAATCAATTTTGCTACTTCAACATGGTATGAGTAAATCAAGATTTAAATCTCTTAAACAATGTTTTGAGTTTGAATATTACATATGAAAACATGCAAGTGGGATGAAAAACGCTACTAAAGATGGGAATTGCATTCGCCATTGTAAAGTTTTCACACGGTTTCACGTTGTAATCAATCTTGACAATTAATTTGATATTGGATGCTTCAAATTAAAAAT
Organism: Cicer cuneatum; assembly: GCA_037974295.1. Taxonomy (NCBI): domain Eukaryota; kingdom Viridiplantae; phylum Streptophyta; class Magnoliopsida; order Fabales; family Fabaceae; genus Cicer; species Cicer cuneatum. The sequence goes on from JBBPBO010000003.1 coordinate 11,535,434, forward strand.
TCAAGTTTATGCACTAAAATGATCTCGATCTTTTATTTTGACCAGATGTCTAACTACGTGATGCAATTACGGTCGAAAATTCAAATATCTAAAGATGGTCAGTTGTTACATTAGAGATTAGTCGATAATAAAATTGTTGAATAATTTGAACCAATAACATAATTATAAATATAAAAAATAAAAAGATAATTGTTCAATAAAAAAATAAGAGTCCTACTAACAAGTTTTCTAAATACACGTACTAAAAAACTAAAAATGAAAACATAATATTATAAATAACAATTTTTAAACTTTCAAATAGTAAAAAATATAACTTTCTTTTTATTCTATTTTTTATTATTTAACAAGTGTCTTTAAAACGGTTATTAGTATTTTCCAAAAAAATAAAAAGACACTAGTTCAAAACTAACTTTAATTGAATGAATAATTATTGATAAACGTGGGAATCTTATAACCATTGTTTTATTGGAAGTTCTCAATTATTGCATTGGAGGTATCATGGGTCATTCTCTTAACCATGGTTAGATAACGTATATTTATTCTGTTTCTTTTAATGGTTGTATTTACAATAACTGTGTTGTTAATAATATATTTAGTAATTTATTGCAAAAAAAAATACAATGACATAATAAATGATTAAATTTAAGGTTTATTGTAATTTTAGTCATGTAATATAATCGAAATATGGTTTTAGTTTCTAAAATATTTTTTTTAGATTCTACTTCTGTAACTTGATTTAATTCTTTCGAAACAAATTTAATTTTTTTCTATTTTTTATTTTAAAAATTATTTTTCCTGTATATTAATAAAAATATATGTAAATGGTAAAAAATTATTATTTTACCTAATCATAAATTTTACATGTGTCAATGCTAAATCAACTTTTAAAACAGTCAAAATTCATCGATGAATTAAAAAAAAATATCAAATTATATAGATAAAATTTAAAAAATATTTTATATAGACTAAAATTATATTTCCTGATATTATTGCGACTAAAAGCACAATAAACTTTTAAATTTATTATAAAAACATAAATAATAATATTAAAAGTAACACAATTTATTGGTTGGCTTTGTTGTGAGTAAAAAGTCAAATAACACCAATAAAAAAAAAAGGAACAAAAGTAGTAAGTTGAGGCATGGCAAGATGGTTTGACTATGAGCATTCACTTTAATAGAACCCAAAGTGGTGAGGATCTTCCTAGGTAATGCATTCAAAATGGAGTAGGCTTAGCGATTCAGTTTGGATGGAACCGTAAAAGGTAACCCAAAAATAACTAAGTATTTTTGTCCAATCTATTTCATTCGGATTAAAAATAAGGTCGGATTTAATTGACTCATTTTTATAAAAAAAAATTAAATTAAATCTTTTATTTTCTTTTTTGGTCATTTTATTATAAAAAGATCATTCACCTAATTTCTCAATTCAACTTAGTTCCGTTAAAAAAACAACCTAAATTCACTAAAAAAATCTTTAACATCTAAAAATTTAAGGGCCCGTTAAATTTATTGTGAGTGGTATGGTCTCTTCCTCTATTATAAGTTATGTGTTATGTATATAAATACTTTGAGAGATCTATCTTTTGTTTTATAAATTTTAATAACTGAATTTTTTTAATAAAAGATCGGGCAGGTTAACAAAAGGAAATATTAAATAACAAGAAAAGAAAAATAAACTTTAATTTTAAGGATAGAAAATAAATTAAATAAAAAATGTAAATTACATCATTACTCATTTATTTGAGTAATTTTTTAAAAGAAATATTTGGATATTTTGATCAAAAGAAAAAAATATATAAAGTGATAATTTACACTTTTTTAAAAGTAGGTATATGTGAATTAATAAATTCTATATATAAGTTATATAATTATTTTTTTATACTTATATTTATAAAAGAAAAATTGATTAAACTAGAGAAAATAACAATAGATAACATACCTTTTTTTATCTAAAGGCTAATGAAGTGCGGGGGCAAAAAAAAAAAAACTCAACAATATTAACACTCCTAACCCAAAATCCTCTAAGAAATGCCTAAAAAAATATACCTTTAAATTTGTTGACACCGGGTTGTATGAGCCACATTATATGGTCATTGGATAAGTTGAAGTCTATAAAAATAATCTCTAAATTTGTTTACTCGTGTAAACTATTTTTTATAAAATAACACAAACTGTAAATAATTAATTTAAGTACACTCAAAAAAATTAATCTTTCTACAAGTGATTGGAATCAAATTATTAAAAATGAATCATTTAAATCCTCATTTGAAAACATAATAAAATCTCATTTGAACATAGATAACTTTAAAATGTTTACTTTCAAAATGTCTTCGAATGCGAGAATTAAAGAGAATAGCGAAACTGAAAACAATATAAGAGAATTTAAATTTTTTTAACAAAATAAAAAAAATCTAAATTTTAATTGAAATAAAAATTGACAAAATTTAATATATCTCTTGACCTAAATATAAAAAAGTCCTCTCTCTTAAAAAATTGAAATATAATAATATTTTTTCGATCTCACAATAAATATTTTATTTATTATTATTTTATGTATCAAATTATTTATTATTTTATAATATTTATAATCATTTGTTTTTTTTATTACTATATATTTATTTATTCTCAACTCATTAAATTTAAATACAATTAATAAAGATATTTAAATTAATAAAATTTATTTTAAAATGAACGGAATCAATTGAAGTTTCCAATTTCATTACGGTGGTGACACAGAAGTAAAGCAAAATAAAAAAAAGCTACAGCTGTAGCATGATTGAGATTCGAGGCTGGACCATGTAACCAACGTGACAGGTGAAAATTAATTGTGCAGTACCTAGTTGTTAAGGTTCGACTCTATATAATGGAGACTTTCATCCAATTCTGACTCACATGTCTTGCTTGGCATCGACATTGAAAGAACCATTCATGTCGTACCTAATACTTCAAATAATAATAATGTGCTAACTCAAGTACTTTAGCCTTTAGGCGAATTATTGCGACCGTACCTGTTTCAACTTGTAGGGCACCCACCACTTCAACCACATTCTAAACATGCGGTCCTAAAAAGAAGAAGGCAACATTTTAATTTTTTATTTAAAAAAAACATATCGATCAAAATAACACAAATATAAATTCACTACAATCAAAAAGAATATATTTTTGAATAACCTCACCGTATCTAGATTATTATAATAAAATGATAAAATATTTATAAATTTAATAAAATTGTGTGATCAAAATATTCATGCATTTGGATCAGCAACTTTAGTAAAGCGAAAATCGTTGATTTAACCTATCTATACTTAATCAAAGTAAATTTGTAGATTTATCGTGACGAGATGAAAAAGTCAAATAACATTAGTGAGATAATAGAAAAATGCAAATAAAAAATTGATTTATGTAAAAATTTCTTATTTAAGTAAAACTATACAAAAAACTAATGCATAAGGGTGATTTCAAACAAAAAAAATAGTCTTAAATCAATAATTTTCTATGATAAAGAAGATAAAGACAAAAAAAGAGATAAAGAAGAGAAGACAAATATGTTGGGGAGTCCAGGGTAACACGGGAGAGCAAACTAAATGTACAAGTTCCACAATAGACTTTTGACATAATATTTTCACAAGTATATGGATCACTTATCTTATATATCTAATATTTAGTTCATTCATAATCGATGCTGATCTTAATCACTCACATTTGAATCTAACGATATTTTTTTAAAATGTGAATCGCTCATATCCTATATTACACCAATGTTATAACCAATGAGACACATCTCTTAGTACATCGCAGAAAAAAAATTCAATGCAAGAAATTAAATTCAAAACTAAGTTCATCTTTATCATGTGTATTGTTTTTTATAGGTTTTCTAATTCCCACTTTCCTTTGCAACTCTTACCGTTTTTTTTGGCTACTCTCCATTCTTTTTCTAAAAAATTTTAACTTATTTGTGTGCAAATTATTATGAGTAAGTTGATTGATCAAAACACCTGTCTTGAGTTTATTTGAAGTATATTCCTCTCTCATTCGGTTTTTTTTTTTTTTCACTTTTTAATTCAAAG
>JBBPBO010000003.1:11543503-11685659 GCA_037974295.1 Cicer cuneatum
TATTACAATAATTATAATGTTTATTCACTATATATGAATGTTTTTCAATTCAATGTTAGTTAAAAGATAATATTTTACGAATCAATAATTATAATTTATTATATAAACGAAAAATGAGACAAATATTTTTCATTTAATTAGTTAAAATATGACATTTCAATAACTAATTTATTTTGTTAAAAAATAATTATATATTTCATTATTAGTGTATGTATTGAATATCTTCTACTTAAAAATTTGAAGAACATTATAATATACTAGTTTTAATTTTACAAAGAAATCATACACAAAGGTATATACCAGTCATTGATGGATTAGTTAAAATATGGTCTTTTTATCGATCAATTAGTTAAAAGAGAAATATGTATTTTATTTGTAGTATATATCTTGAATATCTCATAAATTTTTTTATAAAGATAATTATATTACACTAATTATAATTTACTACATAAATTATCCATGGGTTAAATGTTTGTCACTACTCAATTAGTTGATAAGTTGTTTTCCATTGTTTAAAAGAGAAATATATATTTCATTAATAGTGTGTCTTTTAAATAGATTCAAGTTAGAAATTTAAAGAAAATTATAATATAATAATAATTTAATAATTATAGTTTACTATATAAATCATATGCGAGATAAATATTTATCATTTGACAGTCGTACAAATTTGACTTTGTAACCTCAAGGGACGAATTTCAGACCTCATGTGCGATAGTTATAAAATAATCATTAGAGCCATTGTTAATAATAATAATTTTCTCTTCCCCATTTTCACTACAAGAAAACACTTAATTTGTGGTCGAAAAAAACCCTAACAAATTATTGACCGAAAAGCCCTCACAAATACTAAAATTCAAATTAGTTGTTATTTGTGGCTGAAAAAGCCATCACAAATCAGAAATATTTTTTTGGCTGATTGTAACATTTGTAGCGGCAACAAACGGTAACAAAATTATTGGAGAGAAAATTTATTTGAATTTTTGGCGGTCAATACCCTCACAACATACTTGGTTGATCGAAAATATCATTAGGATTTTGTGGCGGCATATACCCTCACAAAATCAGAACGTCGAAGCATTGTGAGGGTATCGGCTGCCACAAAGGCATCATTTTCTGATTGCCTAGGCTGCCACAAATCAAAAATATTTTTATTTGCTGATTATAACATTTGTGGCGGCAAAAAATAGTCACAAAAGCATTGGAGGGAAAAGTTACCTGAATTTGTGGCTGCCAATACCCACGACAGACTTGATTGATCGAAAATATCAGTAGGATTTTATAGCGGCATATACCCTCACAAAATCATAACGTCGTAGCATTGTAAGGGGTTAGGCCGCCGCAAAATTAGTTCGTTGGAGCATTGTCAGGATATTGGCCGCCACAAAAACAACATTTTCTGACGGCCTAGGCAGCCACAAAAGCAATAGTATCACTAGTATTTTGTGGCCACTTTGGCCACCACAAATGTCATATTTTCTCCCTATATATATCACTCTTCTTCTCATTTCTCATTTCTACTTTCTCTCTAAATTTTATCTACCTCTTCTCTACAAATATTTTTCTTCAAATTTTATTTTTCTCCAACTTTTCTCTCTACATTCTCTCCTGAATTTCAGTAAGTTTTTTTACATGTTTTGTTTTTTAATGTTATTTTTTTATTTGAAGTTATTTATTTATTGAATATTATTTAATTTTTATTTTGACAGTGATATTATTGTAATGATTGCGAAGAGCTATTATTTGTTTGTAAGCTTCAAGTCAGACACTACCCTGCATCAAATTAGTATGTAATGCATTTCAAATATAAATTAGTAATTTATATAATTATTACTATAAAAAATTATACGATTATAAATTACTTTTAGAGCATTAATATTTTATTATAGAATGTAGAATATATTATTTTTAAAATTGATTATAACATTATTTTTAAACTTTAATATGAGTAAGATGTTAAAAAAAGTACTAGTAAAATATTTAAATTGTAAAATTTATACTCAAATTATAAAATATGTAATATTATAAATATCAAATATTTTTATATTATTATATAAAAAGTTCATCATTCGAAACGTTAATTAATTTTTCAAAAAAAAAAATAGAAATTATGTTGTTTACATAATATATGATAAATAAAAATTTGAAACAAATGTAAAACGTATTGATTTTAATGTAACTATTTTTTTAAAAAAAATATTATTAAAATTAATTATATTAATATTTTTTGTTAGTCGTTACAAAGAGTTGTAGTTGAGTTCAAATTGTTGAAGAAAAAAACCTTTTTGATATATGTTTTAATGACAACAAACCTTTTAAATTAAATGATTAAGTTTTATGAATGGTTGTCTACTAATGATTTCACTTAAGTTTGTTTAAGGAACATAAATGCATAAGTGAACAAAGCAAGAATCGAAGAAAACAGCAGCAGAGAACATTCTTGACATATTCTAGAAAACGGAGAATGTTCGCAAGACTGTGATAACATAAAGACCAAACTTTCTCCACCACTTAATTAAAGTTATTGCATCTGGAATTTACATCAGTACTGAGAGTACATGACAAGGAACAGATGTGATCAATTAGAATCAAAAGGAACCATTCTAATCGCAAAGAAAAAAGGCCATGAATCAAGCTGCCAAAGCAAGAGTGAACAGTCTCCAGAATGTCCAGAATTAACATGTTAATGATTCAAGGAAAGCCAAGAAATCAGCATAAAGAACACTCTTGACACAATCTGGAAAAACATAAGATGTTACCCGATAACATTACCAGAAGATACCTCAAGAAGAGGATACCAGAGGATACCTCACGAAGCTGTCATCAGAGGATACCTCACGAAGCTGTCATCAGAGGATACCTCACGAAGCTGTCATCAGAGGATACCTCACGAAGCTGTCATCAGAGGATACCTCACGAAGCTGACATCAGTGGATACCTCACGAAGTTGCCATCAGAGGATACCTCACCAAGCTTCCATCAAAGGATACCTCACCAAGCTGCCATCAGTGGATACCTCAACTAGAGGATATCAGAGGATACCTCAACCAGAGGATATCAGAGGATACCTCAACCAGAGGATAACAGAGGATACCTCAACCAGAGGATATCAGAGGATACCTCAACCAGAGGATATAAGAGGATACCTCAACCAGAGGATATCAGAGGATACCTTAACCAGAGAATACCAGAGGATACCTCAACCAAAGGATACCAGAAGATATCTCCAGAAAACGATATCAGAGGATATCCCCAGAAAATACATTCAGAGGATACCTCCAGAAAATACATTTAGAGGAAGAAGTCTGTTCTTGGACATCAGAATGTCCAGAATGATCAGAACAGTCTCCAGAATGATCTTCTATCAAGAATGATCATCAGTCTCTAGGAATGATCATTAGTCTCCAGAAATGATAATCAATCTCCAGAATGATTATCATTCTCCAGCATGATTAACAACTATCTTCAGAATGAACAAACATCAATCTCTAGCATGTTAACAATCAAATCTCCAGCATGTTTAACATCATTCTCCAACAGTGTACCATTAGTCCAGAATGATACAATCATTCTCCAGCATACTGAACATCATTCTCCAGTTTGACTGCCAAGAACGTTGAACGATCTTGAAGTATGTTTACATCAAAACAGATCCAAGAAAAGATCAGGAAGACATCCAGAATGATCAAAAGCTAAAGCTCCAGATTGATCATCAATCTCCAGCAACTACAGTTTTTCTACAACAAGCTTTGTGATCGTTTTTAATCTGTTTTAAGTGATTCAAAAGCTCCAGTTCAAGCCTACAATATTATCACTTATCAGAAGTGTTAAAGGATCAGTAATCACTCAAGAAAATTTGATCCAAAATGCAACACACAGCCCAGTATGAACAGAAAATAAAAATAGTCAAAAGTTGGATTATTTTTATTCAGAAATAATGCCTTTGGTCAAGCCTGACAAGAGCACTACCAATGGCTCTATTTGACCATCATTAAATTCTCTCACGCCTATAAAAGGAAGGCCAAAGCTCAGGAAGAAAACACAGCTTCAAGTACAGAGAAAAACATCACTCACATAAATCTACACACTTGAAAGCTTCTCAAGAAATCAGTAATCTTCTATATCAAATTCTCTATCTTTAGTTTACTGAAACCATTTGTAAAGAATCTAAACTCAAACAAGAGTTGAGTCAAAACAGATTCTGTTTTAAATCCTATCATTGTCATTCAACACTCAAGATTATAAGGCTTGTTTATAGCTTGAGTGAGTCATTTTTAGAAAAATCCTTTTAAGGTTAAAAGGTGAAGTTGTAAAATCCTATCAAGGGTTGATAGGTGATCTGATTGTAATTCTTTCTAGGTGGAAAGGATTGACAAACTGTAACAGATCAAGGCTGATCTGAACTAGGTGCTGTAAAACCAAGAAGGTTCTTGTTTTAAACACTTAGTGGAAAATCTCACCGTTGTGAAGACTGGACATAGCCCGGGTTGGGTGAACTAGGATATATCTGTGTGTGATATCTCTTCCCTTATCTCTATTTACTTTCAGTCTATTAATTATCAAGTTAAATAGATAAACTGAACTGTTGATTTTAACTAACCAAGAACATTCTCTGTTTTCTTGTGAAAACCAAGAAACGTTCTCCTTTTTCTGTTTTCACAACCAAGATCAATCTTGAGTTATTTTCTTAAGTTTTTAACAGGAATTTTAAAAGGGCGGATTTACAATTCAAACTCCCCTTCTTGTAAATCGATATTGCTACTTCACAAACAACAATTTATATACTTTTACAGTCTCTATTTTGGTTTAAAGGACTTATTTGATGAAAAAATTTATTAAACATCATTTAATATTTTATTTTAGTTTATATAGTATTTATTATGATTTATTATATTGTTTATAGATAAAACTTCATACCGACCAACTATGCCAACAACTAACTTGATCAGATTAAATTTAATGATATAAGAAGTGGAGTTAATGATAAGATGAATTATTACGATGATTGATGTATTCAAATAATATTTTCTATTTTTATTTTTGGTTTGTATTTATTTTTGGTTTGTATGATATAATTTATTAATTTTGAAATATTTTATTTTATTTGTAGTAATAATTTAATTAATATTAAAATTATGTTTTTATTTTTACATATAATATTTTATTTTATTTAAATTTAATTTAAATTATATAAATATTAATTTTAATATATAATATTAATTTTTAATATTAATTTAGAATTTGATAAAATTTATTTATTTTTAATAAAGTTACCTATTTGTGGTCGCCAAAACAACCGCAAATTGGACAGTTTGTGGCTGTCTAAACTTCACAAATTTGTGACGAAAAGTCCATCACAAATTTGTGAGGGCTTACGCCTTCGCAAATGATAACCAAAAAATAAACTTTTGTGGCCGTTTTAGCCGCCACAAAATTTTGTGATTGAGTAATTTGTGGCGGCTGCCTTAGGTCGCCATAAATGTATCTCTTGGGCTCTTTTTCCACTTTGTGAGGGTTTTTGGCCGCCACAAATGAGGAGTTTTTTTGTAGTATTTTTATTAAATTACACATAATAAATGTTTATCATTGGTCAATTAGTTAAAAATTATCTTCCTACAATCAATTGGTTAAAAGATAAAATATATATTTCTTTGGTAGTGTGTCTCTTAAATATCTTATAAGTAAAAATTTTAAGAAAATTAAAATACTATTATTATAATTTATACACAAGACAAATATATTATAATACACTAATTATAATTTATTATACACGAAAGATGAGTTTTTCAATATGTTACTTAAAAGATAGTTCTCCACTTATACAAAAAATATATATAGTTTTTCAAATAATAATTAGATGCAAGAGAAATATGTATTTTATTAGTAGCATGTATATTGAACTATCATAGACAGAAATTTAAGAAAAATATACCACACTAATTATAAATTACAGTTTAATACACATGATAAATATTTGAAACTAATAAAATATTTGTAAATTTTACACTAATTAATATATATATATATATATATATCGTTCTATTAGACTCTAATAAAAAAGTACAATTTTAATTATTAAATAAATCTAAAAATAAATTTTCAGTCCTTTTAACAAAATTCTCAAACTTTTAGTATCTAAAGATTTTTTTAGCCCCTATTTTAAACTTTATTTTTTTGTAAAAAATTGATATTTTAGTCTCGATAAATTCAAAATAAGGCCTAAAAGTAAATTAAAAATTTTAAATATTAAATTCGAAAGATCATTATTTTTTAAAAACTAAAACAATATATTAAACTCAAAAAAATTCACCCTCATTATATTATTAAAATAACTTTGAACTCCTCACTAATTGAAAAAAACTTTGAGCCGCTCATTAAATCGAGGGCTCTCTATATGCTAATGACATGGATGTTCTAGCCCATAATTCGCCAAAAATAATTATGTTAAAAGTTGTTAATAATTTAATGTTGTGATTGATTTAAAGTAAATAATATTTAAGTAAAACTATTCAAATATAATATTTTTTTTATACACTAAAGTAAATTATTTATTCAAATATACTCTCATGTATTTGTAAAACAATATATATATATATATATATATATATATATATATATATATATATATATATTATTAACATGGTTATTCGTTAGTAATTTAATATTTATTTTTAAATGATAATAATGTCTTTTGTTTATTATTAATTATGGAGTTTATTTTATTTTATTTGTAATTTTTTGAAAGACTTGTTGTAGTTTGTTAATTACAAAGTTTATTTTGTTTCTTTGTTGTTTTTAAAATGCTATTACAAATTTGTTGATTGTAATTTTATTAGAATTAGTTATAATTTTATTAATTTTTTTTATATTATTATTTTATGAGATATTTTTATACATAGAGATCTAATTTAATATATTTAAAAAATATAAAATATATTATTTAAATATTTTAATATAAAATACTTTTATATCAAACTTAAAATCTTTTAAAACTGATAGGACTTATTTTCACATCTAATTATAACAATTAAACTCTAAAAACAATTTAATTCCCTAGTCAACATAACAATAAAATCAGTCCACAGCACATTCGGCCACATTCCACAGTCCCAATAATATGAGCTTAAATAAATATTTATATATGTATTCACGTTCCCGACCCTAACCCCGGTCAAAATTAAAATATGACAATACCCCCTTTCCCAATTTAAAATAAAAAATAAATAAAATGTTCTAGACTTCTAGCTCGAGTTTTATGTGGCAGTACACGTGATTTAAGATCCTAGCTAACTGCGAATATTAAAGAACAAATTCATCATGTGCGACGAAAATAACTTTTTTTTAGTTATATACACTTTCCATTTTTCGGGTACCTAAACAACCATTTATTTATTAGGTTTCCTAATATAATATATTATTAGTATTGTGGTTTGGTTAGAAAGAGAACCTCAAAACACGGATCATGAAAATTATTTCAAATATTTAGTTTGGCGATAAAGATGGACTTAAACATCTCACAAATGGGACCTAAAAATTTTAATAATACACTAATAAACGTACGTTCTCTTAATTTAATTTAAAATAATAATTTAATTTTTTATTTGATTGTTTAATTAATTTTAAATAATAATTTAATTTTTTATGTCTTAAAATATCAATAATGTTATCATTTTTTAAAGAAATTTAAAAAATTCATCATCTTCAAATAAAACTCATTTTCAATTTCAAAAAAATTCATATACTCATTAAATTCATAACTTAAATATTCAAATAAACTCATATCGTCATATCCATAAAAAAAAAAAACATAAAATTTAAGATTTAAGATTTGAATCTCTAATCACCAAGGGATTATCTTTTTCTTTCTATCCTTCACCAACATCAAATGTGAATTCTTTATTTGATAGATTTGATATTGTTGTTTTGTTGTAAATTGAAATATGAGTTTATTTAAATATTTGAGTTATGAATTAAATGATAATCTGGATTTTTTTGAAGATGATAATTAATTTTATGAGGTTTGTTTGAAAATAATGATAAATTTCATGAATTTTTGTAAAAAAAAAATTTTTTTTTTTACATAAATGATCAAATATATTACTTAAAATTAAGTAAATGATCAATTCGGACAAAAAAGATAAAAGAATAATTGTTATCTGGAATTAAGTCATAAGATCATACAAGATATTTTATCTAATACATATTAAATAAAAGAATTTATACGATACATGAATTAATTTGACATTTACCAGTACATTTGATTTTTAAATTAATAATCAAATGAGTATTTTTTGGAAATAATTGTTATCTCTCATTTATATAATTATAATAACAAAATTATTTACCAAAAGTGTCAGTGAAATAATTTTTTTTTTTTAATTTTATTACTCATAAAAGTATTAGGTTGAACGCGTTGTCTTGAGTTTAAATATGAAAGCTCACATTTGTATGCGAGTTTATATATTTACCGTATTTTCTACTGAAAAAGAGAGTATATATCAAATCAATTAAAAAGAAAATATCTCAAGGAGATGAGTATTTAATCCCTTCTTTATATTAGTAATTACTCCTACTAGACTTGTACCATGCGTTGTACGAATCAGATACAAAAATAAAACATATAAAAGTTGTTTTGAAGTAAAAGGTTCTTTCTTCTGATACATAAAATTAAAACATAACAAAATTCAGTAGAAAGTTTAAAATAAGAGAATATGCAAATATATAACAACCAATTTATATTGTCCACAATATATAAATGTTGTTGTTTCAGATTGACCGTGTCCAGTTGGAATCAATTATATATGACTTCGATATTACCATGTTATCTTTTTTTGACTAAAAATGATTTTCATTAGAAATTAGATCAATCGAGAACAATACAATTTAAAATCGTTAAAACAAAAATAATGAATATGCGAAAAAACTCTCAATATTTAGATTAATAGTATAAAAAAAAATTTCTACAATTGTCACAAAACCTACAAATATAACAAAATTAAAGTGTTTAGAATACACATGACGTCAGAACTCTATATTATTGTGAACTCAACTTTCATACTACACACACATTTTCACTTTTATAGTGTTTAAGTTGATTATTTAGTTTCCGTTAGTAAATGGAGCAATTATGAGAACATGTATCAGATTTGGAATAGTTCTAGCATTTATGCATAATCATGGAAATAATAGTGTCATTAATTATTTGGCCGATGTTTCGTTATAGTGACTTGATACACATGCCTTTAGCAGTTAAGTATATTTTTAATGTTCATTGGATTATAGAAGTTGATCTCGTATGTTCAGAATCTTAGAAGTTGCACCCTAATCACCTTTTTGATATTAATTAAATTAGTATTGGTGGGGTAACTGCAAAATAATAGATATAAAAATATATTATATTTAAAGCGTTTCAAATGGAAACATTTACAAACATCACGTTAACAAGTTTAAAAAATTACAAAGTGAAACAGTGTGTGCAAGATAAATAATTTATAGCCACTCATAATATTTATGATAAATTTGGTTGAAGGGAACATTTACCTTTGAGCGTTGCCAAAGTCATTGCATTATGAACTTGTTGAATGACACTCTAAATAGTATTAGATGATAATTTTGAGAGTGTGAATTGAAACTTGAAAGCACACACGTGGACTTATTAATATATTGTTTCAATTGTATGTATGGTTTCTTGTATTTATGTAAACGATTACTAGTGTTATTAATCAATTGGCCAACCTTTGGTTCCCAAGGTGTTAACTCAACAAAATCTTTGATTTTCAATATATTATAACTTGCAGTAATTAAATAAGAGAGAGGAGTTATGTTTGCTTGGTATTATTTAATTGGAAATGTATACATGCATGTATATGAATGTAAAGTGTGTGACTAATATGGTTTAGTGGGTAAGAAAGTTTAGACGAGAATATTTGATGTAGTAGCTTAAAAGGATTATAGAATAAAATATTGTGTACTAAATCCATATAATCAATATTATTAAAAATAAATTTATATAATCAAAGTATTCAAATCATTTCAAAGAGGATGTTTTAAGGACATAAGTATTATAATTACTTCTTAATACTATTAATTATATCGTGTACTAAATTCATGCGACGGGAGTAAATTGTTTAACATAAATATATGATTTTATATTGTTTATGTGATATCTTCTAACTTGTAGTATTATAAATTGTATTTGTTTGTTAAGATAACCACTACATTCGTCTTTAAATATAATTTTGTGTGTGAAAAATTAATTATTCTTAAATATAAGTTTTATAATTTTAAATTATTACAAGATACATTTCTATATACCCCAAATATAGGCCATCATATTAGTATTAATATGTCTTGGGAGATGAAAAATTGGAGTTGAACACATTTATCAAATTATATGCCTATGTTGAAGAAAAAAAACCCTAAACATAAGTCCTCTTTTAAATTATTAGATACATGCATTTTTTATTTATTTTCTCAAATATAATTTTACCAATTTATCTAAAAATATGAAAAATTAATATTGAATACCCCATCCGACCTTGTTTATAAATAAAAGTAGATCAATAAAAATCAACATTTATTAACTCGTTTTTACTTATAAATAAAATCAGAATGAATACATTTATATACAAAGAATAATTTAATTATGTTTTTTTGCAAAATAGACACATTAACTACACAATCTACCTTTTTTTTTTAATAAGAGTGAAATATGCAATATATATTTACCTTAAGGAAGTAATTTATATTCATACTCATAATATGCATATTCAATACATTACTTGCTTTTCTAAATGTATGCAAAAATGTCATGGAGACTTACTTCCTTACTCATTCGTTCATTTTTAAGTGTTTTATTTTATTTTTAAAAAAATTGTTGTTCCTCATTAAGGATTATATATCTCTAACTATTTGTTATTGAGAAAAAGTTGATGGAATGAGATAATAAATATAATTTAAAAAAAATAAAATAAAATATATTGATTTTTGTGATTTATATAAATAATTTTTAAACGATAATTAAAAGTACTTTGACAATATAAAAAGAAGAAGGATGAATTTAATAAAGTCTTGGTCTATTTTATTGGCAATATAAAATCATAATCTTTGAAAATATATAATATTAACGTTGAAAATACTAACTAACATTTAAAGCGCATGTATCTTAAAAGATTTAAACATAAAAATTTTATTTTGAAAATTATAAATTCAACTTCTACAAAGTTTAAAATTTATTTTTCTAAAAAAATATTTCTGCTTTTACATTCTTTAAAAATATTTCTCCACGCACATTAACAAAACTGGAGTAATATTATCTCGTACATTATTGATTATGCGGTGATAAAACTTATTTTAAATTAGTTAATTTTATAAAATTGATTAAACTTTAAAGTGATTAGAATGAAAAGTTGTTTACCTTTTAATACATTTATATAAAAATGAGATGAACAATAAATTTCAATAAAAAATTATGTTTAAATTCAAAAATTAAAAATCATAACTTCAAATTAAATAAAAAAAACATTAATAAATGTCCAAAATAAATTCAAAATATTATATCAAAAAGTGTATCAGAAATTATGTACAGAATTTTTGAAAATTTTATGTTTTTTAATGTATAATTTCTAATTGTGTATATAACTTTTATATAAAAATTACTATAAAACATTTGTTAGCATGAAGATAAAATTAATGATAGAAACAAAATCGATTTTACATAGAAACAACTAAACTAAACATGTCAAAATTGATATTACATTTCCTAAATTAATTCTAATTGGTCAAAACGTAAGACCAAAACATATATCTCGTGAATTCATATATCTTTGAGCTTCCATACTTTATTTTCTCCCATCTCATGTAAAGGCAAGGTGTCACACATTTCCCCATCACCATT
The DNA here is from genome assembly GCA_037974295.1 of Cicer cuneatum. Taxonomy (NCBI): domain Eukaryota; kingdom Viridiplantae; phylum Streptophyta; class Magnoliopsida; order Fabales; family Fabaceae; genus Cicer; species Cicer cuneatum. The sequence goes on from JBBPBO010000003.1 coordinate 11,555,400, forward strand.
CATCACCGTCGGTGCCTCAACTACTCACGAATCTCCATCCAAATCAAATCTAACAGTGATAACTCAAAGTAACACTATCCCATAAATAGGGTTGTACTAGAATTGGTCCATTAAAAAAGACTACACGACAACAACCCAAATCCATGTCCAAGAATTGGCCTTTGTTTAACTTTTCTTTTTCTTTCTTTAATTATTCATCTTGCAATAAAAGATTGTACTAATAAGTATCTTTAAATCACTTATTAAAATTAAAATAGAAACACTAATATAAAAAATTTATTTTTTAATATTTTAATATATTAAATATATAAATTTCAAAAATAGTTTTTTTATTCTTTAATAAATATTTACAAAGACATTTGTTTGATCCTTTCTCTACCATAATTATTACTAAATTATTCTGTCAATTTTAGGGTAGTCACCATCATTATTATTAAAATAAAGTGAAAATAGTATTAACTTAAATAGATATAATTAAAAAAAATATTAATCTGATTTGAAATATAAATAAAATAAAATAAATATATTTAATTCAAATTCTGAATTTAATTCATCAACTTTTTTTTATTAATTTTTGTTTACATATTATGTCAATTTTAAAAAGAGTAATTTATTCTAGAATAAATTTTTATTGTGAGAGGAATGAATTAATTTATTTTTTGTTTTTAAATCTTCTGGCATATTTTTCTCCACTACCATAGTCTAGTTCAACAAACTGACTTTTTAAAGCTATTACCCAAATTTAAAATATTCCCCATATTTTGACCATTACTTCATCTTTCTCCTCTCCTATATATAAATGTTTCCACCCTATTCATTTTATCATCACACTTGGCTAACCTTTCAATAGTTTTTCGTAACCCTATTTTTCGTTCAACTTGCTTCATCATTCCATTGTCTCCATTTTTTTTTCTTCTCTATATTTTTTTTTGAAAAATAAATGGAGGAAAGTGAGGTACCAAAGAGGCCTAGAGAAGCCGAAATGGAAAAAGATATAGAATTTGAAGAGTATTCTTCTAAGAGGCACAAACCATACAATCAAATAATCTCACTTCTTGATGTAGAGGAAGAGGAGTCAACACAAGACCTCTCTCCTATCATGACAACTCTCCAACAAGAAATCATTTATGCCTCTAACAACCAAGACACCCTTTTGATTTCTCAAGATAATCAAAATGACCAAAATAACCTCACTACTTTTGGTTGCAATTTAGATGACAATTCTACCCTCGCTTATTTTTCTACTCCTCATGAATTGAAAGAAGAGGAGGAAGATGAGAAAGTGAAGGTCATGAGGCATCTTCTTCAAGCCTCTGATGATGAACTTGGGATACCAAACACTACTAGTGGTGATAATGATGGGTTAATTGGTTTTTTTGGGGAAGATGATGGATTTAACGGTGGAGATGATTTTTCTTCTTTATGTGATAAATTATGGGAACTTGAAGACGAGAGCGCTAACTACTATGCTTTGTTGCAATCTGAAATCTTCTTGTGGGGGCATTAGGAAGTTAAAATTGTCATAAGATGAAATTTAGAAGGTAGTAACAAAGAAAGATGATGAGGGCAATTTTTTTTTCTTGATTTTAATTTTTTATTATTAAAGTACTCTTTTGTAAAGATTAGAGGATGCACCTTGTTTTCCTATTAGGTTAAAGGCAGCAGGTAAATCTGTGCTTGGCATAACAATATCACAAGTTGACCGCACTAACTAAATTATTAAAGACTAAATTTTATTTCCTCTTATTCTATTTATAAATGAGTCATAAATAAAAAAATTCCTTTAATATAAAAAATATAGTACCGCTTCTATTCTTTTTAGTTAGTTTTATTAAAATATTTATTTTTCATATGTTGTTTTCCATATTTAATATTACTTTAATTACTTCTTTTTTTTTAATTTATTCCTCATATTATCAACCTTTTCATACTTCTCTCTAGAATAATATATAAATAAAACTAATTTAGATTTTTAAGAATAAAATATAAATATAAATTAATATATTTCTCAAATTTAATGATAATATTTTTAAACTACTCTTCATTTTATATTTTTAATTACCTAATTTATTAGTATAATTTTGATAAAAGATATAATTTTGTAATAGGATTATATATATATATATATATATTTATATATATAATGGTCTAACAGTGGAGATTTATTATTTCTATAACTCTATAAAGTACTTCATTTAATAACTCAATATAAACTATAATTTTTATTTAATAAATAACTCAATATAAACTATAATTTTTATTAATTAAACCGTTAAATCAAAAATTGTTCAATACATTAGCTTCACAAATAAATAATGAAATAACACATCATCCATTTGTTTTTATGCAACTTTTAGAATTATTTAAATAAATAAAAAATATTACCATCGATTAATAAAAAAAATTAAATATATATTTGTACTAAATATATATAATGGGAAATTTATATGGTACACAACTAAAATAATATTTCATCGTTTATATACGATGGAAAACGGTAACATGTACCTTCGAAATTTTAAATTAGAAATTATGCAATTTTCTTTTTAAAAAATTATACAATTAAATTTTTTATTATATAAATAATATTTGTGAAATGCTTAAAAGCACGTGTTAGCATAATTTAGAATTATAATATTTCTTTCTTTTTGACTCATTAATGTTTCTTAATATTGTAATTTGATATTTTTATTTATAATTAATTTCAAATACAATGTTAGTGACAATAATAGCTTAATGGACTATTGGAAAAGATAAAAAAACACATTCTAAAAGACGCATTAAAAACAAAAACATGAATTAACAATGTTAGAATTAATTTTGGAAAAAAAGTACTAGTATCATTACTACTTTGAAGTTTGGGTTGTATTAATATATATATATATATATATATATGACAATACGAAAAAAATTAATGGTCTAAAAGATAAGCAAATATTTCTACTAATATGTATCTTTTTTTATTTATTCTTAGATCATCCTTTAATTAATTTATATTTTTTATTGAAAAATGCTAGTGTATTATGTTAGTTTTTATGGTTTGAGTTTAATCTCTTTATCAATATTTTTTTGGTGTTCCTCCATTCATCAAACAAATCAAACAAGTTGTCTACTTCGGATGAAGTAAGCATCTATAGAAGGTAATTTGAAAAATATAATTACTTTGAAACAAATTAAATATTAATTGCTTTTCTTAAGTAATGTGATAGTTATAATTTTAATTATTTGACTCATTTTACAAGTATTCATTGAATTTTAAAATATTTTCTATTTTAAATTGAAGCATTGTCTTTTCACTTTAATTTTTAAAAATAAAAATAGTTTTTTTCTATATATAAAACATAATGAGTATTATATATATATATATATATTTATAAAAGAGATAAGACAATTGTTATATCTCTAGTGATGGTGACAAGGTGTTACCGACAAGAATTCTCTATTTTTAGTGAAGAAAAATCACCCTACATCTCTTTCTATCTCCCTCATCTTCTCTTTCTATTTTTCCTCCATATTTTCAACAATCTTTAACCTAAAGACAGATGATCCAATTTCAAGTGATATATTGTTACATTTATTTCTGTCTATATTTTAGCGATGACAATTATACCTAGATCTCCAGTAGGTACTCGAAAAAAAAATCTATAATTGTTAGGGTAAAAATTCGTGGGTATGAGTATGGGAACATGTAATTACCTGCAAAATTAAACGGGTATGGGTGCGGGTACGGATACTATAATATCCACCTCGTCCTGCCCTGCATATATTATTATTATTATTATTATTATTATTATTATTATTAGTAGTAGTAGTAATAGTAGTAGTAGTATGTAAGTTTGTTTGAGCTTAAATAAAAACGATTTTTGTTTTAAATAATTTAGAGATTATTTTTAAGAGATTTTTTAACTCCCGTTTGTTTACTATTATAAAAATAATTTTTTTTGTACAATAATTTTTAATCTGTTTGTATACAATTTTATAAAAATAATTTTTTAAAACTAAAAAATTACCATAAAGGACATAAAAATGATTTTCAAGAAAACATGTTGAAAAAATATTTTTTAAATACATAATTTTTCTAAATACACATATGTCTCTCTACTATCTTATGCATCTCTATCTCTCCTTCCAATCTCTATCTACTATTTCTCTCACTCTCTACTATCTCATATCTCTCTACCTCTCCTTTTTATTCCAAACAAATCAATGAATTTAGGTCATTTATTTTATAATTTTCGGATCCTCCTGAAAAATAAATATATAAGTAAATCATCACGAAAAAATGTTAGTAAATAATAATAGATTTTGGAGGTCTTGTTCTAATCTTAAAAATTGGGTCCTTAATAAAAAAAGTACAATTTTAATAATTAAAAAAATTGGAAAAATAAATTTTAGTCACTATACACATGTTGAACGATGTTATATCAATACCAATTTACATGATCCTCTACCCATATCAATTTACATGATTGTTTTACCATACCAATCAATTTAGATGATGCTATATCCATACCAATTTACATGATATTCTACCCATATCAGAATTTTTCGTAAATCAAATATTAAAAACAGTTCATAAAGTAACCTATCCTTAATCAAATTTCCATTATCCATTCTCCCAACTAGTTAGTACTTCTTAGTCACATAGTTTCAATATCTAAAACAATATCTAAAGAATAGTACTTCCAAATTTATTAGTTTAATCCATTGATAGACACATTTTAAAATTTGATTAAATATAATTGATTACTCATCCAAAACTAATAAATAAACATACACCTATTTTATATATATCTACATTATAATATTTTAAGCTTCATAAATTATAGATTATGAATTTTCTATTTTTGATAATTAATATGTTATTATTTGTTTTAATGTTTTGTTATTATATATTAAATTTGTTGTTTTTTGATTATTAGTTCACGGACGTTTAGTGACACACAAGGTTTGTCACTAAAATTCAATGTTTAGTGACACACAAGGTTTGTCACTAAAATTCAATAACTGTAAGTAGAGGTCAATAATAATTTGAGTGACACTCAAATATACCGTTAACTTTAAGGGAGCGTCTTGCTACACTTTAATGTCGCTACACGTTTTGAAGAGTGTCACTACAAGTTTTCTTACGCAATGAGTGTCATTGAAACATACAATAAAATATAATTCAATTTTACTAATTATATTAAACGACGCATGTAACTTACTAATTATAGTACTAACACGAGTATTATATCCTTGTGACAATATTGAAATGAAATTATGAACATTAGAAGCTTATGAATAGAAATCTCATAGACAAATATTTCTCCACTAATTAGATCATAAAATCTTTGCTACACTTTCTAGTCTTGATGGATACACAAAGTCAACATTCTTAAATTCAACTTATCCTAAGACTTTTTCTAAAATTTCTTCTTCAATATTTTCAGAATATATCTTTGGAACTCTATCATTTCCATTATTCTTTGTCCTCCAACACTTGCTTATGAGAAATATTAATTTACAACAATGCAAAATATCTTATGCAGACTGTCTCTATATGTTTTTCTTCAATGTGGACAATGCTTGTAGTACTTCAAAAAAATAACCTGTATAAGCTGGTGACAAAACATAACCAAAATTTATCAAACGAAACATTCACACAAAAGCTTTCTTCTGTGGGAAATATTGTGTAAGATAAGATTGTAAATAACAAAATTGATAGTTTATTTTACCTTTAAGTTTGCTTAAATCCTTAATATCATAGCTCACTGACATATGACCAAACAAATCAAAGTCAACGTCAACATCATTAGAATTTTAGAGCAAATGCCAATGAAACATAACATGTGCATTGTTAAATATTAAATTATGCACAGAGTGATGTGTGCTACTTTTTTCTATTTCTATTAAACAGATTAATTACAAACCTGAACTCTTGTAACAATAACTAGAAGAATTGCACCCTTAAAATTTTGCAATAATAATCACTTTAACTGTGTTGTGAGTTGATAGCAAGCAGAGAAGTATATACCAAATAAAATAAAATGCTAGAAGTAAATACAAATTATGCTTAGAAATATTTCAAATTAAATATTTTAATATCAAACTATTTCTGTATTGATATTCACTTTTTCAAAAAAAAAAATAAGTATACCACAATAACAAGCCCAATAGATAGCAGGGGAGAGTTTTCTATTAAAGCCATGATTTACAGCTAAGATACAAAGTTAAAACAAAGTAAAATCCACAGAACAAAATACTTAATTCTAAATTTTCATTTCACTTTGCTTCAAACATATTACCTAGCAAGTTGTTCAATCTATTACCTGTTATCTAAACACAATACAATTACATTACAAAAAAAAAAAACTCATTTATTCCTACTAAGAACAAGCAAAAAATGCACAAGATCTGTTTTCAAAACATAAAAAATCAAATATAATTAAAGCAAATTGATCATAAGGTACAAAACCCAGAAAAGGGTTTTAGTTAAAATGAAGTATAAAGCTGAAACAGATCCAATTAAGCAATTGGTATGGTATTAAAAGAAGTAAAGAAACATAAATGATAAAACTTTATAAGAAAAAATGTAATATCGAATGCATAGAATGCAGGAGCATGAAAGCATCATATGATCGTCAAATTTTAATTTAAAACAATGTAATCAAGATCATACACAATATTAATTTCGAAATGAAAATAATAACACATATAATATAATAATAATGAAAAATAAAACTTATAGAAGAAACTTACTGCGAATGATTGTGTAACGTGTATCGGAGTGAGTCAGAGTTGGAGGAGGAGGAGGAGAAGAAGAGAACCTGATCACAAGGGAACTTCACTATCTCCATTCACCTATTCAAAAAAATATTTATATTCACTTAAAAACAATAAATAAGACTAAATATACCTACTTTTTAGTTAATATTTTTTTCCAGAATATTATAATATAACAAATGTGATTTGAAAGCTTTAATTAAGCAAACAGACTCAAATTGTTTGAAAATTGTTGCATCATGCATGGCCAACAAAATATGCAACAAATCATAATCAGAGGTACTGTGTTGTATGTAAACAAAAATAATAATTAAAGAATAAAATGGTAATGAATGAATATATATTATACATGTTCAGCTACAGCTTGTAAAACCTCATTAATTTGTGGATCTTCAGAAAACCGTACTTGGAGAACGAAAACAAGATTTCCAAGCAAATTCTCCAATGTTTTAACTCTATGGTTAGCATGAGAGTTAGAGCTAGAACTTGCATGTCGAGGAATCTTGCCAAGACAACGCACATGTCTTCTTATTTCAGGCCCTTTAACTTTTGAGTAAATATCATTCTTCCAGTTTATAGAATCTTGAGTGGTTTGAGGATTATTTGAGCTTTCTGCCTCTTCTACCATATGCTTCTTTAGTTCTTCCTACATTTAACACAAAGTGTCATAGTCAATTACAACATTTAACAACTTGAAACAACATAATTAACCTAAAAAAAGGAGAGAGAATATTTTGAAATAAAATAAGACTAATTCATGAAAGCTAATAACATGACCTAGAATATAAAATTAGGCACACAATCTATTTGTGAATTGTGATAGTAACATTATGAGAATGAGTTATTTCAAATTTATCATCAAAGTTTAAAATTTTTACAATTACATCAGCTACCTTTTCAGTAACAATGCTTCCATCTTTTCGAGTTCGAGTATTAATGTAAATTTGTGCTCGTGATGGTTGCTTTCCTCTAGCTTTTGCCGTCTAACATTTGTAACAAGAATGTCAACCATCACATGTATTGAGAAATTAATTAAAAAACACCAAAAGAGACAAACCATCTCATGAATCAATCGTGGAAGATTCTTGGTTCCCATGCAATGTATGTACTCATATTTTGTGCGATTCTTTTTGTTCATGATGCTTATTTTCTATATCCAATGAATAAGTAAAGTCAACAATCAAAACCAATTAAAGTCATATATCTCTAAGACAAGATCCATAATAATTAACACAATTACTTTTTATTTTGTTTAAAAATCACTAATTAAAGTCTTTGACACTAGTTGTTTCACATAGTATTTCTAAAAACTTTGGTCCTTCAGATAGGAAATCTTTGTTTCAATCAGGTGATGACCAAAGATGGAAAATGGATAAGCCACAAGCCTTCTCTAGGCAGTTTCCTTGTCGTGATTGGTGATTCTCTCCATGTAAAGTTCATTTCCTTCTCCTCATAAGAACAAATTATCAATTGTTAAATTAAGTTTTAAATCCTAGTCACAGTCGCATCGTAATCCTTAATATTATAATTAATTAATTGCAATTAAATGCAAACAAATACAACCTCAATTGCAGCTAAGTATTTATATGGACCAAAAGTAAAAAATTTATATTTTTATGGACTGAAAACAAGATACCAAAGAATAAAAGAAAAAAAATGTATATGTGCAAGGATTATGGAAAAACATATTTTTATAGAGACTAAAAGCCAAAAAATACAATTGACAACGTAATTTTGTTGAAACTCTAGTTTTGGTAAAATTACGATGAGACATTTGTGATTCTCCCAAAATTCACCATCAATTCAAATATACACTAAAAACGTGGTCAAGTGTTGTCTAGACAATTTAGTTGGACTTGAATAAAAGTACTATCGTATGATTTGTTCGCATATAGGCTTGTGGCTTATCCATTTTCCATCTTTGGTCATCACCTCTAAAAATCTCTTTTTTCTTCTTATTTCATAAATGTAGCATTAATTGTTTCAATCAGTTTAATCAATCGATCTTGAAGTAAAAGTATTATGGTTGCATTGTCTAGTGAAATTTTTCCAGCAATGTTTCGATGATAAACATTTCAGCATTGTCAAAAGAAATAATATACTTTTATGTGTTGACAAAAATGATAGAAAATAAAAAATGATTCCTATATCATACGAGAGGGGCTATATAAAAAATGAAAGACTTTAAAGCAGAAATATTAATGACATTATACATATACCTGTCCATTCTTGTAACACCAATGATGTACTAAAGCACCATATTGAGAAGGATCAATCCTTGTGTCCGGGATGTAGGCTGTAAGACCCTTAAATTTTAAATTAAAATTATGGATTTAATATTAAGTGTATTTTGGGGATATTTGTAAAATATTTAATATATGTATGTTTTGTGTAAATATATATATATATATATATATATATATATATATATATCTAAATATTTATTTTTGGAAGACGAATTTAAAATTAGTGGATGAAGAGTAAATTAATTTAATTACGAGTAATTAAATTATCGGGCAGTTAAATAAGGGATTATCTGCTAATTGCGACGAGACTGGTTAAGTGCTGAGGATCAGACAAGTGTCAGGTGAGGTGGCACCTACAAATGCCTATAAATATGAATGAGGAGGAAGAGCTAAGTCAGAAACCCATTCCTCCTCCCTTACTGCATGTAACCGTAGTCACCTTCCTCCTTCTCCCATTCTGATTTCTGTTTCACGATCAAAAAAAAAAAGGAGTTCCTCAAAAGTGATATTAATTGGAAATCCAAGCACCAAACTAGAAAACCCCCAGTACAAAAGTAGTTCCCCTCATCATTCCAAAGCTAAAGAACCCATTTTCGTAGCAGCGAACGCAAGCAGGAGTTTCGCCGACTTTTGTCGCGAAAACGTAAACAAAAACAGAAACGAAATAGAGGTAAGGGGCACCTTCCACTTTCTAGTTTGCATTTTAGGGCTGTAAATGTATGTTTGAGGTATGATCATATTTGAGTTCTGTTTTGAAAAAAACGAAACTGTTTGGCATGACATTTTGAAAGATGAAAAAATGCATTCTGTTGAGGTTTTGATAATCTGTGATGTGCTGTTTTGGTGGTTACCTCAATGTTGTTTTGTTTGTGTGGGAAAGCTTAAAAATGTCTTGCATGTTATTCTGAATATGATCAAAATGCATGTTATGAAACTGTTGTGCATGTTGTCATAAACTACGAAAAATGCATTATGTTGATGTATGATGATTCTGTGATGGTTGCTGTTTGGCTGAATGCATTAATGTTGTTCTGTTTGTGTGAGAAAGCTGGAAATGCTTTGCATGTTATTATGGTGGTGTGAGAATACTGGAAAACACTTTGCATGTTGTTTTGAGAAATGATCAAAATGTAAACGTTGAAAAATGTCTCTTTTGTTGGGGTTGACTTTCTGTTTTGGGTGGTTCTGGTGTTGCTGATGTTTTCAAAAGAAAAGGGATTTTATATGATGAAAGTGTTTTTTTTTGGACAAGTTGTTATTGATGAAAAATGCCTGAGTTTTGTGGTTCAAAAGAATGGAGAAACTGTTTTGGGGTTGTGCTGGTTTTCAAAGGAAAAAGTTTGAAAATGTATTGTAGTTTCAGGAAAATTCCACTGAATTCGAACGTGTATTCGAATACAGTGTGAGTGTATTTGAATACAACCTGCCAAGCTTCTGTTTTACTCAATTTTTCGAACTTGTATTCGAATACGGGCCTCCTGTATTCGAATAAAGGATGCTGATTTTCACTATTTTAGTTTCTGTATTCGAATACAAGGGAGCTGTATTCGAATACAGATTCGTGTTTTTCCAGAAATTCATGTTTTACCTGTATTCGAATACAGATTCATGTTTCCCAGAAAATCATGTTTTAAACACTGTCATGTGAACTATAAAGTGTTGGGAAACATTGGGAAGGTTTGAAGTGATTTAAAATGGAGTTTTTGTAATAGTTTTGAAGAGGAGATGATGAGGTTCTTGAAACCTTTAATGATGTTGGGAAAATGTTGAATATACACTGTTTTGTCCTATGTATTCGAATACAAGTATGCTGTATTCGAATACAGAGTGTTGAAATTGCAGTTTTCATCTTTTGTATTCGAATACAAGGGAGCTGTATTCGAATAAAGATTCGTGTTTTCCAGAAAATCAAGTTTTAAACACTGTCATGTGAACCTTAAAGTGTTGGGAAACATTGGGAAGGTTTGAAATGATTTAAAATGGAGTTTTTGTAATAGTTTTGAAGAGGAGATGATGAGGTTCTTGAAACCTTTAATGATGCTAGAAAAATGTTGAATATACACTGTTTTGTCCTCTGTATTCGAATACAAGTATGTTGTATTCGAATACAGAGTGTTGAAATTGCAGTTTTCAGCTTCTGTATTCGAATACAAGGGATCTGTATTCGAATACAGATTCGTGTTTTTCCAGAAAATCAAAGTTTTAAACATTGTTTTATAAACCCTAAGTGTTGGGAAACATTGGGAAGGTTTGTGACAAATTAAAACTGGTATTTTGTGATAGTTTGAAGTGGTGGGGATGAAGCTTTTGAGACTTTACTGATGTAGTGAAAAATGCTGATTTGTGCACTGGGACTGCCTCTGTATTCGAATACAGAGTGTTAATTCTGCACTGTTTTGGCTTCTATATTCAAATACAGAGAAGCTGTATTCGAATACAGATTCGTGTTTTCCAGAAATCTCAGTTTTAAACACTATTTTATGAATTTTAAGAGTTGGGGAAAATAGAGGGAAGATTTTTGATGAATAAGAATGGAGTTTTAAGATGATGTGAAGTGGAAATTATGAGATGTTTGAATGTTTGATTTATGATGTGATGATAATGAAATTAGTTGTGTTGAGATGTTTTGAGAAATAATGGAAAGGCATGAATTTTACTGATGTTGCATACTGTTTTCAGTGAAGAGAAAACACTGCATATTCATGCATTGCATAGTCAGGTGGTACCCGCGATGGGCCACAGATTAATGCGTAAACGTGTTGATCTGTTGAGCAATTGCACGAGTGCTGGTCTGTTGAGCGACTGCACTGGTACTGGTCTGTTGAGCGACTTTACACTGAAATGCGCAAAAACGTGTTGATCTGTTGAGCGATTGCACGAGTGCTGGTCTGTTGAGCGACTGTACCTTGGTATATGTATAACGTGCTGGTCTGTTGAGCGACTGCACGAGTGCTGGTCTGTTGAGCGACTGCACTGGTGCTGATCTGTTGAGCGATTGCACCCTGGTCTTGAGGGCCGTTAAAGTCAAACATATTTAAATTGTGCTGGTCTGTTGAGCGACTGCACCTTGGTAATTCCAAGAAGTTGAGTACATGAGTATATATATAATGCATCGGGGTGGTTGACCGGTGGGTCACGATTTGGTTATATGATGATGATTGGAAAGTGATGTGTGTAAGTACGTTATAAAATCTGAATTTCTGATGAATGTTTGTGATTGCTGAGGTGGTAGTTGTACTTACAATATGTTTTCTGTATTAATTGGTTGCTCTTTGAAAAAGCATATATGTCATGAAATTTCAAATGAGCATCCTTAATTTTCATCATTGTTATATGTTATGCCATGGATGTATTTGTTATGTGATATAAATGCTATGTGTTATTTGTTAATTTCGGTCGGTGACCCTTTACTATTATTGTGGAAATTGGGCTTTGCCCTCAGATGCCCCCCAAACCCACACCCCCGATGGGTACCCGGATGACGGAAACGTCGTTAGATTTCCTTGATCGACATTCGCGTACTGCTTGGGTATTTGACCCCAGCTCAAGCAGGGCGACTTATACGGGGAGGTTGGCAAGGACGTGCAGGACCGACGGAGTAGAGGATTTCGTGGAGCACACTTACACGATTATTGAGTTTCCTGTGCCTTCCAAATTAGTATTGGAGGCGCATGGAATTTTTGATGACGGGGAGGAGCCAGTATAAGGGGCTGTACGTGAACCCGAGGCGGAAGAGAAGAACAAAGGGCTGAAGCCAGTAGCAGCTGATATTCTGGGTCCATCTAGGATATCCGATGACAGTTATGAGATTCCGGCACCGCCGAAGCGACCGAGACTGTGCATTGATCTGACTTCAGAGGAGACTGATCCCTCTCTGTATGATGAGGAGGTGGATGTCACATCGAGGCGAGCGGCGGAGTCAGATGAGACTTGTTTGGGATGCGGAGGAAATCCGTGCTACTGTAGCTTTAGTGCATGATCAGTTAGATTTGATGTATAGGATTTTGAGCTGGAAAATGTAATTTGTTTTTAATTTGGGAATTATTGAACTACTTTTCCGCTAACACATTCCGCACTCCTGATATTTTCTTCTGAGATGTTATAACACTGCTCTTCTTTTGAAATGTATTAATGTTTATCATTAATTCCCAAAGTTAAGTACTTAGTAATATTATGATGAAGTTATTTAATTATGTTCATCGATGAAGTTCCGATGTACTATTTTTTGGAACGAATTAAAGAAAATTTTATTTCAATCATTTTGAAGTAATAATTTGGAAAATCATTTTAACTATTTATTATTTTTAAAAATAAAAATAAAAAATAAAAAAGAAAATACACTCGCGCTGTGTTTTAAACTTGGGGTGTTACATAGGCAGCCATTTCCGCTTCTGTCTTACTACTGCCATATCCCTTTGATTTCAAATGATACTTGAATTGCCTCCACTTAACCCTCATGTTATCCTTTAGTATCTTCTCAGTTTGCTCGGTGAATTCAAAAACAAACCGAAACTTTGTCTATTATATGAATAATTAACAAAACACAAATTTCATTAAACATATTTAAAAACTTACAAAACACAAACTTGAAATGAAATAGAACTTTTAAAAACTTATACAACACCTGAATAAGTTCAATCATATTAGTAATATAGGACTCATGCATCTTATTCCAGCTAACATAATTGATTGGAGCACATTGGGATATCCTTACCAAACTTCCTATTGCATTTAATAGAGTTTTTCCTTCCCCACCAATAGGATTACCAAAAGAATCTACATCCACCAATATAAACTCTCCATCTGGCATGTTCCACACATCTAGCATGTGTGTATAACCTCTTGTTCTCTTTTCACCTAAATCATATACTGTTATTAGCAAACCATAAAACACTCAATATCAATTGTCTTAGATCAATACAACCACACGAAGTCTAGTGAAATTGCAAGAGCACTAATAGAAACAAAAATAATTTACCTTCAACTTCAACATGACTTCCCTCTTCAGACATAGAGTGATTATTTTGGTTGAGTTCATTATAGCCATCAATTGAGTGCCCTTCGTCTTGTGATTGGCCACGATTTTGAGTAGTATTCAGCTTCCTTCTGCGCTTCCCCATGGTACTTCTACATATGCCAAAGCCAAATTAGTTTTTAATTTTGTAAAAATAAATGAGCGATGACAATAATAATCTACCTCAAAAAATGAAACACATAAAATGGTAGTGAGCAAAAATAACTACACACCTTTGTAACTTTAATAAATAAGAAGTCAAATAAATGGATTGATAAATAATTTGGTCTATATATTAGAAGTCTCCCTCACTTTCATCCTCTGTATCATCACCACCCTCATCATTTTGGAGAATTTCTCCATGGATATTGTAACTTCAATGATATCATGATTATCATACACTTCTGGTCTAATCAAGTCATTGTCATTTATATCTTGCAAGACTTGTTCATTCTCTTGATCTACATCATTGGACAGCTCATCACCAAAGTCATACACATCTCTAACTTGAGCATGCACAACAACAAACCAATCATTTTCTGTTCTATTCTCCACATAGAATACTTTTTTGGCTTGAGAGGCCAAAATAAATGGGTCATCGCATACATCATTCCCGGTGTGTTGTAGATAATTCAAATTGACCAATGTCATGCCTAAATTATTAATTCTACAACGTTTATTTCTGTCAACCCAATCACACTTGAACAATAATGTCTTATATTTTCCAAAATAATCTAATTGAATTATAACTGTTAGTGCACCATAATAGTGGATCTCCCCTTCTTTTGGGTGCTTATCTCTTGAACTAGCATAACTTTTTGTCTTAACACTAACGACAATGCCACTGTTTTGGGTCTTCAAGCCTCTTTCACGCTTCTTTGTGTGGAATCTAACTCCGTTAATAATATAACCACTATATTTTCTCACTTTTTCTAGTGGACCACGTGCAAGCCACTTGATATCATCTGTCACTAGAACACTACCTTGATCTTCCAACCGTGAAACCTACCACAATTGCAAATTGTTAAAATTTAAAATGATTTATAAATTCTATATTAGGGATGAAAATGATTTCTAACACATACTCGTTCACGAAACCAATCAGAAAATGATTGACAATGAATTTTGTCAACTTCATAAGAAGATAATCGACGATTTCGTCTCCTAATAAGATCAATGTGTTCTCTATGTAAAAAGATTAAGAGAGATTAGACATTATAATTAATATAAAGGTGTCAAACCAAATTTTATTAACTAAATATAAACAAAAATAAATTGACTTACTTTTGAAAGGAGTCGACATTATGGCTATTAAAAAGCACATATCTATGTGCTAGCAGCAATGTTTTCTTGTTAAGGGAAATCTGTGAAGCCTTTTTCCTTTTCTTCACATTGAATTCAACTTTACACTTTATCCCCAATGGTCTTCCTCTAGGATTTAAAAGATTTGTATTTTCCACAAAATTCGAATCATCATTTCGACTAGGTCGATTAAAATAAGTTTCCACCGTAGAGAGATATCGAGAACAAAATATCAAGCATTCATGAGCTAAATAACCCTCTACAATAGATCCTTCTTGATGTGCTTGATTACGTACAAATGACTTTAGAGTAAAAAGGAACCTAAAAAGGAGATTTTAGGTCACCAAATAAGATAACATAATTTTACTTAATAATTCAAGAATGAAATTAAATGACTGAAAAAATGTGTAATACCTTTCAATGGGATACATCCATCGATAATGAACAAGACCTGCAACTTTTGCCTCATATGCCAAATGACTTAACAAATGTACCATTATAGTGAAAAAAGATGGAGGGAAAATATTTTCTAACTGGCACAATGTTTTGGCAATTCGATTCTCCAAGTGCTCCAAATTATGCTCATTAAGAACCTTGCCACACAATTCTTTGAAGAAATGACAAAGTTCACATATAACTAAACTCACTTTGTTAGGAAAACAACCTTTTATAGCTATAGGAAGAAACTCTTGCATTAAAAGGTGACAATCATAGCTTTTAAGACCAAATATCTTGTGTTGCTTCACTTGCACACATCTAGATATATTAGAAAAATATTCATCTGGCGTTTTTAAGTTCTTGAGAACTTCCAAAAATATTTCTTTCTCATTCGATGTCATTTGGTAACAAGCTCTAGGCAAATATTTTTTTACCTTTACTTGGATGCATCGTTGGATGTAGTTGACTTCTTATGTTCATGTCTACAAGGTCATAGCGTGCCTTATCGTTATCCTTTGATTTTCCACTAAATACAAAAATGTTCCAATAATGTTATCACAAACATTTTTTTCAATGTGCATTACATCAAGATTATGACGAAGAACATTATGTTGCCAATAAGGCAATGTGAACAAAATGCTTTTCTTTTTCCATGGTGACCCATTTCCTATTCCGTGATCTTCCAATTGTCTCAAGACACTTGCACCATTAGGTAGCTCTGGTGGTGCTCTAAACTCTTAGGTTCCATCAAATTCTCCTCTATTGTATCTCCACTTACTGTTAGGCTATAACCAACGACGATGACACATGTAGCAAAACTTTCGACTATAACACAACCACTTAGACGCAGTTTCTAAACCACAACATGGACAAGCGTATCGATCTTTAGTGCTCCAGCCAGACAAATTTGCATATGCCGGGAAATCATTGATAGTCCACATGATAGCAGCACGCATTTGGAATGACTCTTTTTTGCATGCATCAAATGTTTTCACCCCAATTTCCCACAATTCTTTTAGTTCATCCACAAGAGGTTGCATATAGACATCAAGTTTATTTCCTGGACCTTTTGGACCGGGAATAAGCAATGAAAGTATAAAATTAGGTTGCTTCATACACATCCATAGAGGAAGGTTATAAGGAATCAAAACAACAGGCCAAGTGCTATAAGAAATTGACATGGTTTTGAAAGGGTTAAAACCATCAGAAGCTAAACCTAGTCGAACATTACGAGGGTCGCACAAAAAATCAGGATGTTGACGATCAAAATCTTTCCAAGCGAAAGAATCCGCTGGATGTCTCATGAGCCCATCTTTTGTTCTACCATCCTCGTGCCATGTCATAGAAGAAGCTATTTTTCATGATAGAAAGAGTCTTTGTAGTCTAGGTTTAAGAGGAAACCAACGAAGAACCTTTGCAGGGATTTTTTTTCTCTACCTTCATTGTCATTAGAGTTTAGTTTCCATCGTGACATACCACATTTTGAGCAAATTTGAGCATTAGCAAAATCTCTCCAATATAATATGCAATCATTTGGACAAGCATGAATTTTTTCATATGAGAGACCCAATCCACAAATAATCTTTTTTGTATCATAAAAAGATTTCGACAATGTATTTTCTTCTGGGAATGCATCCCTCAAAAGCTCTAGCAACATGGAAAAACTTTTGTTTGTCCACCCGTTTAGACACTTTAAGTGATATAAATGGACAATAAATGATAGTTTTGTAAACTTCTTACAACCAGGATATAGATTTTGCTCTGCCTCATTTAACAACTGATAGAACTTATCCAAATTATGAATCAATGTATCTATGTCGTGGTCAAACTCTCCTTCTACTTGAGATACACTTTGAGAACTAGACGAGCTAACTTGTTCACCATGGAAGACCCAAGTAACATAACCTTTTAGAAACCCAAAATGGACTAGATGCTCGTAAATATATCCACCCGAGAGCGCCGCTTGCAATTGACACAATTGGTGCAAGGACATAAAAAATTTCCATCATTTGATTTTGCAAATGCAAAATCAAGAAAATTAATAACTCCTCTAATGTACTTCTCTTTATTAAGAGAGTTGTTAGGATTGTAGGATATCCAACTCTTATCCATTCAATTCAATACAATAAACTGAAAAATTGAATGAAATAACACAAAAAGTTAATAAATATAACTTAAATATAAAGAAAGGAAAAGAATAATATATACTAACATAGAATAAATATAGCAAAAGAGAGAACAGTACAGAATACATAGTTGAAATTGAAAACATAAATTATATATAAATTGAATGAGACAATAAACTCAAAAAATTAAAACGTGTAGATTGTGGGAAGCCCTGGTCGTTATGTTTACTTCATAAAAACAGTGAGATATTCTAATAAAAAAAATATAAAAAGTGAGATATTCTAATAAAAAAGTGAGATATTCTAATAAATTAACCTGTTTTTAGTCAGATATATTTTTAGTCATATAATGGGTTGCTTTGTACTAACTCATCTAATTCTTATAGACGTAAAGGACAAAAAACAATTCATTCAACCCAATCCTGATATGTAAACCATCACGTTACTTGTATTGGAGTGCTTCTAGGTGTATCACCCCAATTGCATTATAATTATGGTTAAGTGTTGATTTTCATCACGTACTCAGATTTCTTCAGAGTTTAAACAATAGAGTTTAAGTTCACTTGCATCTAAACAATGTCTCTACTTGTAAATCACACTTTGTACTTCTACTATGCCAATTCCTTATGAGTAGAAGCCATATTTTCATTGATCAAATAAACAAAGAGAACAGTGTAAAGTCACTAACTTGGTCCAGCCACACATGTCACCACATACTTCACCTTGATTATGCAATAGTACAATATTTAGATTTTGGGCATTAATTCATTTTGACAGCAGATAAAACTTCAATATTGTTCCATGTGGGTTTTGAATGCATGTGCTCTAATAGTGGTTCAATGTATAAGAATTATAAGATATGTTTAGAACTTGACGGCTTTTTGTTCAGTGAGGCAAAATATCAAACATTTGTAAGGTGTCAACCACAACAAGTTCTAAACACAGTTTTAAATGCCAAACATTCCAAGAACTTGCAAACAAGATGGAAATAGCACGAGACTTGTATTTTGCACATTAACAATTCTCAAATACTAACACTCAGTGTGTTTATTAACTAAGAAAAGGAAACACCAAAACAGAAAAACATACCTATAGAGTAAATTTATTGAACTACTCTTCTTCCTCAATAACTTTGTACAATTATGAATTATGGTCTCAGGGACTAGACACAATGGTTGGTGAGCATGGAACTCAGCTCTCTAGGGGTCAAAAGCATATATACTAACATAGAATAAATATAGCTTAAAATATAATTTAGATATAAATAAAGGAAAAGAAGAATACAATAAATCAAAGCACATAAATCAAATTATATTCAAATTGAATTTCACAAAGTATAACAAACATACACGAAATGTTCTTTAATTGGAGCTAGTTGATATGTGTCAACAATTAATTGAGTTTTCCACAATCGATAACACTAATTAACATGAAATTAGAAAATCTAGTATATCTATAGTTAATTGAATGAAAGATATATAGTTGACTTGACTGCGTGTGCCCTTGGTTTCAATTTCGCCCAAATATAATACCAAGGTGAGTGAATAGATTCAAAATTTCAATCAAACCGATGAGAGATCGAATCAAAGTAAATATGAAAATCAATTCAAATCGATCGTAATCTAAACGAAGAATAAAACTAATTAGTCGAAGCAACCTAGTATTTAAACCTAAATCACATAAATAAAATGAAGAAGAAAAAAAGTGAAATCAAAGCGAAAAAACAAGAACGGAAAAGGTGATATCAGATTAAGGAAGTTACCTGGAATGGGAGAATAGATCTGAAGGAGCAGCAAAGGAAGGAGTGAGAGAGAGAGAGAGAAGAAGAAGAAGAAGAGAAGAAAATAAAAGAGATTAGAGTAGAAGATTTTAGTTTGCCACTTGAAATTATATGGTGGAAGTTCAATTAATACAAGCTCTTTAACTTTTTTTTGCTACAATGAATAAAAAAATCACTCTCAAAAGTGAGGTTCAATTTTAAATAAAAAAGAATTGAGAAAAAAAATTGATTTCATTTTTAAATAATTATTAATTCACCCTTAATGTTTACTTACATGTGTAAAAAATACTATTAAATTAAAGAATTTGATATTATATTTTCACCATAAAAATATTACTGAATTATAGAATTTAATAAATCACTATTTTTTTTGTTGGAAGCCATAAAAATATTACTGAATTCATTTTTTGGAATAATTATTTTTTTTATATGAATATTTGGATGAATAACTTAGAATTTTTTTTTGTAAGTTAAATTCATATATTGATATTAAATGAGAATAGGTGACACTTTCTATTCTCTGTAGCTAAAAGTAACTATAGTGACAAATAAAGATGTGTCACTAAAAATAGATCACTTTTTTTGTAGTGGTTTAAAGTAATTTTTTGTTGTTTTGTTTACTTATTGTTGTTATAGGGGTTTCATTTCTTTTCTAGCTCTTCACTCTAACACGTTCTCAATTGCTTAAGCAAACATTTAATTTTCTTCTTCATCTAACCCAAATTCAATTACTTATTGCCATTCAAGATAACCAGTTAAAAGAAATTATCTTGAGATATTTTGGTGATAGAGAAAATTATATTTTTTAAATTATTGTTTGAGTCATCTCACTAATCTAGTTTTGTTATTCACTGAGAGAGATTATTTGTTATATAAAGTTTCTATTAATCTATTGTAAATTTAAGACTTGAAACAACTCACTTATTTGTTAATTTGTAAATTAAGAGTGTGTATTCTAACTTGTTGTTGTTTTTGTCTATTAGGTAAATATTTGTTTTTGTAAATAAGAATTTAAACTTATATTCATCCAACGAGCCATATATTGTCGTTAAATATTATATGAGTTTCATTATTTATGTATTTGGTTATAAATTTATGTCATATTAGAGTTTATTTATTTTTTCTTCATTTTCCATTTTAGATGGAAAATTAATTTGGATTGCTTCAATCAAAGGAATCTGAAACTAAACTAGCTCTTCTCCCACACAAACTCAGTCAAAATGCACCTAACGATCATGTGGGTAGCTCTGAGAAGGCTAATTCTCAACCTTCTGTTGTTGAAAATGGTGATTCTATTGAATTGACTAATAATAGCAATAGCAAGAAAAGAAAGACATCGATTGTTTGTAATCATTTCATTAAAAAAACTATTAATTGGGAAAGAAAAAAAAGCTATATGCAATTCTTGCAACACATCTATGACAGGTAAAAGAACTGATTGAACAAACCATTTGTGTAAACATCTTTAGTCTTGTAGGAGAAGGCCATATATGGATATAAGGCAAACGATCGATCTTGTTGAAAGAGCAAAAGAAGGTAGATGGGTCATCTAATTATCTGAGTAACTATCAATTTTGATCCAGAGAAGTCAAGAGAGACCTTTCTAATCTAATATGATAATACTTCCTGAGTATCCCCTTTCAATGGTAGATCATTTGGGCTTTAGAATATATTGTGAAGGTCTTCAACTTTGTTCAAAATTCCTTGTCGAAATACAATTAAAAATGATATTCTCAAGATATTTCAACATGAAAAAGGGAAGATCATGGGACTTTTAGAAAAGATTGGAAGTAGGATTGCTTTAACAACATGTGTACAGCTAGCAACCAAAAGAAAGGGTATATGGTCATTACATGTCACTACATAGATGATGATTGGAATATGCAAAAAGTCACATATTACGGTATAATACTTACATATGTGTAAAAGTTATTAATTGCATATAGTTTTTTCATTATGTTAACATTTTAAAAATTATTTTGCATAACAAATTTTTGTATGTAGAATGTCCACACACAGCTTAAGCTCTTTCAAAAGTTTTGGTAGAGTACATGATAGATTGGAATATTGATAGAAAATTGTCAACCATCACTTTTGGATAATTGTAGCACTAATGGCGCTCTTGTTGGTATGTTGTTAAACAAACTTGATTGTTCTAATCTTATGCTTGATGGTCAATTATTTCATATGAGTGCCCACATTTTAAATTTAATTGCTCAAGATGGTTTGAGTGTTATTGAAGATGGTATAGAGAAGGTTAGGGATAGTGTTTCATTATGGTCAGCCACACCCAAAAGGGACCAAACTTTTAGGGAAGCAGCACATCAATTAAAAGTTCTCATCACTAAAAAACTTATTCTTGATTGCAAAACTAGGTGGAATTCTATTTATCGTATGCTTGCTGTTGCACTAGAATATAAAGATGTTTTTATTCGTTTGAAAACACGAGAGCGTTTGCATATATGTTTGCCTACAACAAAAGAGTGGGAAATAGCAAATGAAATTTGTAATAGGTTGCAAGTCTTTAATCGTGTAACTGAGATATTTTCAGGGACACAATATCCCACAACAAACATATTCTTTTCATTGATTTGTGAAATAAAACTCTAAGACTTGTTCAATTGAGGTTATTAGAAATATGGCTTCCACAATGGTCGACAAATTTGAGAAATATCGGTCTTTTATTCACGGTATTATGGGGATTGCCATGTTTTAGATCCAAGATTTAAATTCAAGTTGTTAGACTACTTTTATCAGAAATTTTATGGAAGTTTGTCTTCAATTGAAATTAACAATATCAAAAAATTATGTTACTTATTATTTGAAGATTATCAAGCTAAAGCCCATGGGTTGGTGGACAGTTCAATAGAAAAAGTTCAATGAGAAGGAGTCAAATTTAGAAAATGGTAATTGTACCAATTTTCTTAGCGGTTATGATTCATATGTCAATGATAGCAATGATGTGCAATCAAAATCTGAGTTAGATCTATACTTGGAGGAAAAGGTATTGTGTTGAGTCCTCAACAGTCTAGATTTCATGAGGATACTCTGGAGGCACTTATGTGTTTACAAAGTTGGATAAAAAAAAACAAGGTAATAATTGTTGCAATATAGTATTTATTCAATTAAATTTGTGTTTAGTTTAACTATTTATTTTCTTTTATGTTTTAGCAACTATTGGTATCATTGGACTACTACAATATTTAGAATCGAAGATAAACGTTTGCAAACTTTTCAAGAATCTGATTCTGATGAACAGGTAAATAATTGTGATTTCATATTTAAGAGTTTTTTTATATTATTAATTGTGACTTTATAATTATAAACAATTAATATAATACACATATCAATTTTTTACAAATCTCGGAGAATACCGTGCAAGAACTTGCAACTTCATAAAATATTCCTTCGGAAAACATTAATGTTGGATCATGATATATTTTGGATGTTTTGAATTACACAATATTTTGGTTTGTAATACTTGGATTTAAAATATTTGGGAATTTTTTAAATTTAATCACAAATTATTTATCGATATATTTTTGTTAAAGTGCGGATAATGATGGGTATGAATACGGGTACTTAAGTACCAAATGGCAATAATACGGGTATTAAAGTTGGTTGATAGTCACAAGGATAAAGGCACTGACACGTGTATTTTTTTAAACTGCAAGTATGAGGATGGATACTATACTATCCTACTCATACTCTACCCATTGTCATTCCTACTATATTTATGTGTGGATACCGTATATCTATAAATATATGTTGGTGCGTAGCTTTAGATTTTTATAAAGGAAAACATATATCATATTGTATATATTATACATAACAATATATAATATTTTTGTTCGATGAAATAGTATATAATATTTAATATTATACGATAAATTATATTTGTAGTTTTCTCTATTATACTATAATTAATTTATTTATAAAAGAAATTTGTATGAAAAATATTGACACTTTGATATTTCTAGATAATTAATATTTTTTTAATTATACAATCTAATGAATATTAATATTATATACATCACTACTAATTCAATATCTATCACATTGCATACTTGCATTGTTTTATATAAATACATTAATACTTCATAAATTTAATTTAACAAAACATTATTCTCTTTATTTTATTTATTTTTTATTTATATGAAATTGTAAAATAAGTCAGTTAGATTGGAGTATTTATATTTTTGATTTACTTAAGAAAATTATTTTAATAAAGAATACAAATGTTCTAAAAGCGAGCGGTATATTTGGAAGAGTCTTTTTTTACCCTTTTTTGTTTTTTACTAAAAAAAATGTCATTTATTTATTAGAATTGGTAAAACACATCTATTGAATACAACACATCAATCGAATACAAAATCGAAGTCGCTAAAACAAAAAATGACAAAGATGTAAATAAATTTACAACATTTTTTAATAGTATAAAAAACATTTATAAATATGAAAAAGTCAAAATGACTGAGATGCTTATATGAATTCGTAACTTTAAAAACGTTAAAATCATTTATTGAATTTGCACTGAATTGAAACTAACATGTCAATCTGAAACAAACAAACACCGCAACAAGATGAGAAACTAAAATGTTACATGCAATAAACAAAACAACGATGCACCAAGATCCAAAATCACGAGAAAACACGGAAGAAAAATTAGATATATGTAGAAACCATTTATTTAGATAAAAAATATAGAAAAATAATTTTTTGTGGTTGTTTTATTTTTTGTAGTGCTTCCATTTCAATTGGACAATTTTTATTTTTTATTTTGATATAGAGGACAACTATTATCACTACAAAAAAAGAGATCTATTGTGACACTTAATTTTTAGTGACATTTTCTTATTTGTCACTATAGTTACTTTTAGCTACAGAAAATAGAGAATGTCACATATTCTCATTTAATATTAATATATGAATTTAACTTAAAAAAATTCTTAGTCATATTTAGTTTACTAATATGAATTTGACTCTTCTCATCTAATTGACATTGACACACCACAAAAACTCTTTTTCCTTTTTAATTAACTAATTTTAATAATAATTTACTAAATGATTTGAGTTTACCCCTCTCTTTGACTTTCTCGGTAAAACTCTAAACCCTAATAAAATCATTTTTTTGGAAATCAATTTCTCTTTCTTTCTTAGATCTGCTGCAATTTAGGGATTCTCTTTTACTTAATCGATTCTGCAATTTTTCTCTTCCGATTGCAGGTTTCTTTCTTTCTTTTCTCAAGATTTTCAATGTTAATCTTCGCTGTTTTATGTGTTTTGGATTAATCGATCGATCGTGCGTTTTTTATTTTCTGTTAATTTCTTTGTTTCTTGATCGCGGTGGAGGCTATTCTCACAACGTTCTACTCTCTTCTCTCACTCTCATGTCTTCCTTCTCAATCCTAACCGCTTTCTTCCATGTTTTTACCGATTTTTTCTTTCATTTTTTTTTGCTAGAAAATATTGAAGTAACCTATCGAGTATCGACGATCGCTGTATTGTTTCAAGATGATGATGGATATGGCTTGAGGCCTAGACCGTGGTTGCTTGAATCGAAGTAGGAAGCGAAGTACAATTTGATGCAGGCGGGAGAGTTTGGTGATGGTTCCATTACATCGATTCCTTTCCAGGTGCGTGATTTAGTTTCTTCCAACACTCTCGATTCTGTTGCTGAAATATTGTTGTGATTGTGAAAGTTGCTGGTTTAGTTGAAATTGAATCGATTCATTATATGTTTAGCAATTTCAACTAATTAGTGAATTTTCTTTCATATTTAGCAATGCTAGCATATTTGAAAGCAGAGTTTAATTTGTTAATGTTAGTATTATGTAGTTTATGTGTGTTATATTTCTTATTATATCTTATGTTTTCGAAATATTGCAATATTTATGAAGTTAGCTTATAGAATCGCTGTTTTGAATGAATTTAGGTTAATTTTGATTTAGTAGAAGTTAATGTGAAATAGCGGAAATCTGGAAGTTGTTAATTGATTAAATATCAGTGTTATGCATACATTCTAGTAGTAATTGATGTTTGACTTTAAATTAACTATGGTGAATGATGAAGCAGTGGAAACATATTCCTAATCCTAAATGGCTAAATTCTAGTATTAATATGGAATTGGTTATTGTGCTTTGACTCTCAAATAGAACAATATCTACTGCCTGTATTCTGTAGGTTTTGAGCTGGAAGCCACGAGCTCTGTATTTTCCTAATTTTGCAACTGTTGAACAATGTGAAGGCATAGTTAGTGTGGCAAAGGCAGGCCTTAAACCATCATCATTGGCTTTGCGCAAGGGAGAAACTGCAGAGAATACCAAGGGAATTAGAACGAGGTACT
Organism: Cicer cuneatum; assembly: GCA_037974295.1. Lineage (NCBI taxonomy): Eukaryota > Viridiplantae > Streptophyta > Magnoliopsida > Fabales > Fabaceae > Cicer > Cicer cuneatum. The sequence goes on from JBBPBO010000003.1 coordinate 11,581,417, forward strand.
GTGTCAGTGAGTTATGAACTGGACTATGTAGAATAGTTAACGGTATGACTTCATCGCATACTTAACCAAATCAAATGGTTAACTTCATTTATTTTTCACACACGTCACTAAAACGTTTGAATGATTTGTTCAAGTCAATATGATATGTTTTTGAAATGTTCAATAATTGCTTTCTCTAGAGGAACATTGTTAATATGATTTCCTCTTTGATATCTGTTAGCTGACCTTTGGAAACAGATTGAAATGAATATCAGATCTTATATACTTTAAGACAAAACAAGTGGAACAAGAAGAAATTTACTGAGATTAAACAGGAAGGATCCTACAGGAATTTGCTTAATGGTCAATCAATAATAACGTAAATCAGGTATAATTAGATTTTCAGTAATCCTACATACATATTTGCTTAGGACGATCAGGTAATCTTGATGAAGCTTATGAGTTTACAAAAGGGTTGCAATGTTCAGGTGTATGGGGAATGCTTTTGAGTGTATGCAACTATCATGGAGAAGTTAAGTTGGGGAAAAAGTTGCTGAACGACTCTTTGAAATGGAACCTGAAAATGTTGGATATTATATATCATTGTCAAATATGTATGTTGCTGCAGGGAGCTGGAAAGATGCTACTGAGTTGAGACAATCTATATATGACCAAGGATTAAGAAAATGTGCGGGTTATAGTCTTATTGATGTTGGTTTGGGATAAATTTCAAGGCGAATACATCGGCACATGCATTTTGCAAAGGATAGTACTACCTTCATCCTTGTATATAAGAACTATTTGACTACTAAATCTCATAATTAAAAAAATTGATAGTAATACTAAATTTATCAGCATTTAGTATTGTTTGATATTCAAAGTGTTTATTGTGTACTTATTGATTGCAAAAGATGTAAAATAAATATGAATGACTTGATAAAGAAATAATTAATGCAATTGAAATTTCATTTGTAATAATCCTATAATAAAAAGAGACAGAAAATTCTCATTAAAATCCTATAATTAGAGATTGAGGTAAGGTAATGAAACTCTTGTTTTGGGTCAAATAAAATTTGTTTTTAAGCATGGAGGAAAATAACTATAATGTTACATTGCACAGATTTTTTGTGTTTATTAATTAGAACTGATTAACAATTATTAAGTTTTTCAGCCCATATGCATCCTTGTATATGAAGTATAATTTATTGTTATTAATAATTTAGAATTACAATTAGTAGGGAAATAAAATAAATTTAATTTAATAAATAATGATAAATAAGTTTTAGTGACAGACAATACTGTAGAAATAGATCAATTTTTTATTTATATATATCTAGTTTTTAGTGACAGACAATATCGTAGGAATAGATCAATTTTTTATTTATATTTATCTAGGTTTTAGTGACAGTCATTGTGGTAGGTAGAAATCAAAAATTTGTTGTGACAGTCTTCAAAACATGGACTGACACTCCTCAAAGTGTAGCAAGACGTCCCCTTAAAGTTGACGGTGGATTTGAGTGTCAGTCAAAGTATTATTAACCTATACCTACAGTTTTTGACTTTTAATGACAAATTTTGTATATCACAAGAAGTCAGTTTTCTTGTAGTGTATTCAAGTAAACACAATTATGTAAGTGTTGCGTTAATATTTCAATTACTGAATTATCATCTCTTAATGATCTAATGTTAAAACTATTATGGACAATAATGTATTTTTATTAGTGTTTTGTTTTTTTAAATTGATAATAAAAGTGTCGTTGAACTAGGTCAGTCAGATTTCTCAAAATATTGAGTAAAAAAGAATACTCGAAATATAAATTAATTTGTTTTACTTTTCTTTTAAAAATGTATCCATTAAACAATACTAATAAAAAAAACTATCAGAATTTTTCCCATTAAATTTAAAACGAAATTCAAACTATATTTAAAATGCACAATAAATTTTAAATGAAAAAGTGTATAATATATAGCTCAATTGACAAATACCAATATTAAGTTAATAGATTCAAACTTGAGATTTCAATATTAAGTTAATAGATTCAAACTTGAGATTTTGAATTATTTGTGTGAATTTCAAATAATATTTACTATTTATTTTAAAAAAATTAAATGAAAAAAAGCAAGACTTATTTTTAAAGAATAATCTTTTATTGGAGTCAGAAACACTGATAATGCATATATGTAGTAATCAACAATGATATCTGTAAATCAATTGTTTCTATACATCCATTCCTCGTTTCATTGATCTTTATTTCTATGACGTCATTTATATATCAAATTACTATTTCTATTTTTTATCTGTCAAAATATCAATGGACTGTTTATGGATAATTTTTCTAAGAGAAAAATGATTTTGCACATTGATTTAAAGAATAAAAAAAATAAATTATAAACCATTAATGTATACTAATTTTATATTGACGATTAATCAAAATCAATTATTTTGATATTTCATTGTATTTACTCAATGGCTTGAAATAATAATTACATGATAGATAATTATAATTTGACTATCGATATAAATAAATTTATATTAACAATGCAAGTACATTAATCTCTTAAACAATTTTATATAAATAGTTAATAAAAATATATAAATTTTGTCATATCCGTAATTGTAACTTCCGATATCAAATGCTAGTGTTAGTAAAAAATATGCCTATTAAATTCATATACTTAATAAATGCCAAAAGGCTGACCCATGATTCAGCACAGTAGCAACGTTTGACAGCAACAGTGACCTGTCGACGAGGTATTGCGTTGGACTATGCTAATAAACCTCCCCACATGCGTCTCCCACATGCATGCTTTGCTGCCTCTTAAAAAAATGATATTATTTGTGGAGTTTTAAAAAGACAAATGGCAACATCTGCAAAGAAAATACTACTTATAAGAGAAATCAAACAAGATTGCTTACCTAGAAACCTAAAACAATACTTTACGGGGTTTTATTAATTTTGAAAACTGGTTGAAAATCAATTTATGTAATCGAAGATATTATTCAGTTGAGTGACAAACTAAGTTGCTCACTTTTAGACATTTTGTGGCACTGTCCAAATTGTACAAGACATACTATCAACCACGAAATGATAGATATCAACTACAACGTCCTTAAGATTAAACAACCTTGATTCACTCTGTATCAGAGTTCTACTACATTGTAGAAAATTAGGACTACAACATAAAAACCACTCTAAAAGAACAGTGGTATTATGACCACTCAAATATCGAAGGGACTACGACATAAAAACTGCTCTAAAAGGAAGTGGTATTAGAACCACTAAAAATCGAAGGGATAGAAAGGGGAGAAGTGGTTCGAAAATGTAAGACCCTTAAATTTAAAATTAAATTCAGATTTAATTTTAAGTGTATTTTGAGAATATTTGTAAAATATTCAATATATATATATATATATGTTTTGTGTAAATATATATATATATATATGTATTTGTTTTGGAGGTGGAATTAAAATTATTGGATAATGGATGAATTAATTTAATTTCGAGTAATTAAATTATCGGGCCGTTAATTAAGATATTCTCTGCTAATTTCGATGAAACGGGTTAAATGCTGGAGGATCAAAAGATATTTTAATACAAGTGTTGGGTGAGGTGGCGTAGATATTTATTAAGAAAGAAACAAATTCTTCTCTCCTCTGACTGTGTCAGTTTGCATTTATGAAGATATTTAAGTGAGAAGCTTTTTCTTCTTTCCTCTACGCGCCAGTTTCTGCTTTAGTATTTTCTTCTTCTTTTGATATTTCTGAGTGTTGGTGAAGAAAAACAGTTTACTCAAAAGCCATTTTCTTGAAAATCTGAGTGTCGAATCAGAAAGTTTCGAGTACGAAAGTCATTCCTCTGATCGTTACGGAGCTAAAGAACTAACTTTCGTAGCGGCGAACGCGAAACGGGAGTATCATCGACTTTTGTCGCAGAAACGTACGAGTTAAGGGAACGTAACTAAGGTAAGGGCACCTTCCAACTTTCTAGATTTGCATTTAGGGCTGTAAATGCATGTGTGATGAATGATTATTGGGTTATGTTGTGAAAAACATTGTGTTATGTTTTGGAAATCAAACTGTTTTGATGTTCCTGCTGTTTTCGGTGAAGGAACTTATTGTGTTGCTTTGTTGATGATGTATTGTTTGTTGTGTTGAGTAAGAAATCATTCTGTTGTGTTTGAATGATGACTTTGTTGGTGTTGTATTGGAGATGATCCAAATGCTTGAGTTAGTTTGTGTGGGACTGTTTTGTGGTTGACTTTCTGGTTTTAGTGATTCTATGTTTTTGATGTGTTTTGTTAAACAATCTGGTGTTGATGATGGTTTCAAAAGAAAAGGGATTTAAAATGGTGGAAGTGTTATTTCTGAAAAATCTGTTGTTGTTGTTTAATGAAAATGTTCTGAGTTTTGAGGTTTCTAAAGAGGGGTAATTATGATTCTGGTGTTAGGTTGGTTTTTCAAAAGAAAACAGTTTGAAATGTGTTGAAGTCTTAGGAAAATTTTACTGTTTTCGAAGGTGTATTCGAATACAACCTGTCAAACTTCTGTTTTACTCAAGTTTTCAAACTTGTATTCGACTACGAGCCCCTGTAGTCGAATATAGAGGAAGGATTTCTGTTTTCTGATTCTGATGTTAATCATTCTGATTCTGGTTCTGTTTTCTGATTCTGGTATTAATCATTGTGATTCTGGTTCTGTTTTCTGATTCTGATTCTGTTTTGCTTCTGATGATTCTAATAATCATCATGTTTCCTATTTCTGATGATCCTGATAATCATCATGTTTTCTGCTTCTGATGATTCTGATAATCATCATGTTTCCTGCTTCTGATGATTCTGATAATCATCATGTTTTCTGCTTCTGATGATTCTGATAATCATCATGTTTTCTGCTTCTGGTGATTCTGGCATGAATCATTATGTGTTTCTTCTGATCAATTCTGGATGAAGTCTGGGCGAAGTCTGGGTTATTCAAAATTCGACTATCATGCCATGTTCTGGTCAAATTATCTCTTGGATTACTTCTTGCTTTTGACAACTTATGGCCTGGAACAACTCTACACATGGCAGGCTTCACATTAGTATGGTCCAAAGAATCTTCTAATATTTATTCCCTCTGATATAGTCCATCAAAGATATCTTCTGGTCACTTCTGGACAAGTCTGGACTGTGTTGACATTACACTGTCAGGCTATGTTCTGATCAGTATAACTTCTTGATTGCTTCTGATATTTGAATCATTCTTGTTTGGAGCAATTCATATTATGGCAGGCTTCCCTCTGGTGTTTTCCATATGTTCTTCTGATTTTGTTTCTGTTTGATATAAGCCTCCAAAGTTATCTTCTGGTCGGTTTTGGACATTCTGGTTTATCTTCTGATAATTCCAGAAATGCATCTTCTGTAAATTCAGAATGTATCCTCTGATACATTCATCTTCTGATGGTTTTTACTGTAGTAATTCAAGTTCAAAATAAGATTCCATCAAGTGTATTTGTACACATCAAAATCCAGATTATTTAGAACCAACTTGGTTCCAACATTATTCTGTGTTGTTTCTGATGATTCTGGTATGAATCATGCTATTGTTTCTGCTTCTGATGATTCTGGTATGAATCATTGTGTTGTTTCTGCTTCTGATGATTCTGGTGTGAATCATTCTGTTTTGCTTCTGATGATCCTCATTCTGGTTCGGTTTCTGATGTTCTGAGGCTGATCATTCTGGTTCTGTTTTTGGCTTATGTATTCGAATACAGAGAAGCTGTATTCGAATACAGATTCGTAAATTCCAGAAAATTCAGTTTTAACACTGTGTTTGAAATTTTCAAGAGGTTGGGAAAACATTTCAAATGTTGATGATTACTTGGCTGTTTGGTCATGTTTGTGATGATGATAATTTTGATTGTGCTGAGTTATTTTAAATATGATTGAAAGGCATGAATTTCCTGATTTTGCATACTGTTTCCAGAGAAGTGAAACACTGCATATTCATGCATTGCAGAGTCAAGTGGTACCCGCGATGGGCCACAGAGTAATGCGCAACCACGTGCTGATCTGTTGAGCGATTGCACGAGTGCTGGACTGTTGAGTGTCTGCACTAGGTACTGATCTGTTGAGCGATTGTACCTTGGTATATAAGTGTTGGTCTGTTGAGCGACTGGACTGGTACTGGACTGTTGAGCGTCTGTACCCTGAAATACGCAGCCACGTGCTGATCTGTTGAGCGATTGCACGAGTGCTGGTCTGTTGAGCGACTGCACTAGGTACTGATCTGTTGAGCGATTGTACCTTGGTTTATGTCAAACGTGCTGGTCTGTTGAGCGACTACACGAGTGCTGGACTGTTGAGCGTCTGCACTGGTGCTGATCTGTTGAGCGATTGCACCCTGGTCTTGAAGGCCGTTAAATTGTGCTGGTCTGTTGAGCGACTGCACCTTGGTAATTCCAAGAAAATTGTATATATGAGCATATACATATTGCATTGGGTGATTAACCGGTGGGTCACATTTTGGGTATGTGATGTTTGAAAATTGTGTGTGTAAGTACTTTATAGATTCTGGAATTTTTGATGAATTGGTGTGACTGCTGATTTGATGTTTGTGCTTACAACATAATTTTCATATTTATTTGGTTGCTGTTTTGAAAAGTACGAATGTCATGTATTTCAAAATTGAGCATCCTTATTTATCATCATTGTTATATGATATGCCATGAATATGTTTGTGATTGATGATATAAATGCTATGTGGTAATTGTTAATTTCGGTTGGTGACCCTTTACAATTATTGTGGAAAATTGGGCTTTGCCCTCAGATGAGATTCAAACCCGTACCCCTGATGGTCACACTAACGACAGGGAACGTCGTTAATTTCCCTTGATCATTACTTTGTGGGCTACGCAAAGGGATGGGCAGCTAGGTGAAGATAAGACTTGTGGATGATACGGTGGAAACCGAGCTACTGTAGCTTAGTGTATGATCAGAGTAGACTTATGTATAGGATTTTGAGCTCAGTGGTTGTAAATATTTATTTTGGGAATTATTGTAAAACTTTTCCGCACTCTGATGAATATTTTGGTGGATTGAGAATCCAGTTTGATGTATCTTTATTTTAGCATATTATAAAGATCAATTTCTCCCAAATATCTCATTCGATTTAATGGTGATGTTGTTGTTCTAATTACCTTACTATTTTTGATTACGAAGTCGAATGATATTTAATTTGAATTGATTTTAATTTCCTTGAAACGTAATTCTGAAAACCCTTTTATTTATGTATTCGTTTTAAAAAAAAAAAAACATTCGCGTTGTGTTTTAAACTCGAAGTGTTACAGGAAATATCTCGAGCATAATAAAAAATAGAGAAAAGAGAAAGTTAGAAAATACATCAAATTTTAGTGTGCTTTTCACAATAGATTGACACTCTTTATATACTGATTGAAACATATCCACGTATATTTTTTATCCAACGTGAGACTTCAACAAAAATTTGAGAATCTTTATACAGTGATAAAAATTACTCAACATATAAAAAAAATTTAATGTAAAATTTTAATAATTTTTAAATTCACACACAATCACTGTTTCAACACTTTAGTAAACTAAACTAATAAGAATATATATGTAAATATTTTACTCATTCAAATTGTGAAGGTAAGTCAATTTAGCACATCAAATTTATCAAATTTATGAAATTATAATTTAATCTCATAAATTAATTTTTTTCTCATTCAATATTTTTTAACATATTCATCTATAAAGCCCAACATATAAGCTTTGGATCAAATTCTAAGATGATGTATTTTCACGTTAATTATAGTATTTTAATAAAATTATTAAGTTTTTAATTAAATTTTATATTTTGGAATGTCAAATCGTTTATTAAATTATTATAATCGAGTTTTTATCTTTAAATTTTTATTTAATATTTATTTTAATATTTTATTTTTATTTTAAAATTTATTTTAGTCATTTATTATTTTGAAATGGATAAATATAAAAGACATTTTCTCAAAATATGTGAAATATAACAATGTTGACTTAGTAATGATTATCCGAGGTAGCATATTTAAGATCCCAATTGATGTCCAAAATTTTCAAATTATCTTTTACATTCATAATTGTATTTAAATTGTAATTTTAACTTTAAGATTTTATAGAAAAAAACGACATTTATTGACAACACTATAAACAATTTAAAAACTTTTTAAGAAAAAGAATGTAAAGCCAATCTAAAAATATATGATGTCAATAATTTTTTTGAAAACTGAATACTTCAATAATGTTATCTCTAGTGTACAAGGGAACTGTTGCCACCCTCTCTTTTCAAAAAGAAAACCCTAGCTTTCTTTTTTCTTCTTATCTATAGAAAGGTGAGATATTTGAGAACATGTTTTTGAACTAGAGTCATCCGTTCAAATTATTTAAACAAGTGTCTTCTATAAAAATTTAATTTTTTTTTTATTTTTTGTTGTTGTGATTTTATCGTTTAAGTGTTATATTTTTTGGATTTTTCAATTTGGTGTAGGGCTTTTTTTTTATCATGGTGCGATGTTCGTTTTTGATTCAGATTGATGAAATAACTTTGATCGACTACATGTTTTAATCAATAACTTTGACATCATCAATATTACAGATCCAAAGACAAGGTATTCTAAACACTTGAATTATGTTATATTTATAAGACATATTGCCGTTTTGTGTTATGTTGCCGTTAATAGCAAATAAGACATATTGTCATTTTGTGTTATGTTGCAGTTTTATACTATTAACTTAAATACTACAAGTTTGTTTGTAAATTTATTATTTTATTTTTAGTAAATTTAATTTATATTAATTTAAGTACTACAAATTTATTTGTAAATTTATTCTTTTATTTTTAGTAAATTTAATTTATATTAACTTAAGAATTGCAAGTTTATTTGTAAATTTATTCTTTTATTTTTAGTAAATTTAATTTATATTATATTGATGTATTTTACAACAAATATCAATTTTTATAGTAAAAATATTAAGGATCAAAAGAGAGAGTCCAAAAGAATTGAGTTACAACACCTAGATGGCCCACGTGCAATTAAGTTAATATATGACAGCCTCTGCCAACCAGCCAGTGAGATAGTAATTATGCTACGTCATACAAAAATTATGAAGTTATCATTTTTTCCATTTTATACTATTACATTTGGTGTGAAAAAAAAGACAAATATTTATCAATTTTAAAAAAATAAAAAATTAAAATGAATTTTAAAATGAAAATATATTTATTATTATTATTATTATTTTAATGTACAAGAAATGCATTCATTATTGGTCTAAAAAAATGAAATGCGTCCATTAAATTATTGATTAGGTCCAATCCACAATGCTTGTTTTCTTGACCTAATCCTCTGTGGCAAGTGGCAAAGCAAAATTGACGACAAAAGAAAAGTCCATCAAATGAAATCAAAATCAAAAGAAATAGTGACCACATCGAAACAGAAAGGCCAGTGCCGTGCCCGCCATGTTCTCCTTGTTCTTCATGCTTGACCCATATCCGATTTTTGAATTGAAACTTCCTACTTTGTCCGGCATATATTTTTCTTCATAATTATAGTTTTAATCTTTTTATTTTTACAAATTTATAAAATTAATTTTTATTTTAAAATTTAATAATTTTAATTATTTATTATTATTTTTGAATTAAAAAATAATATTATGATATATTTTAAATAACGTGACATATTGTATTATTATTAAAATAATTAATACTTATGAAATCACAATAAAATTATGTAAAATTTCTTTTTCAACTTTTAATAAAATAATTTATTTTTATAATTTAATAAATGAAATATAAATAACGAACTAAGCATTCATATGATTTTATATGGTTTTATATTACGAAAATTACAATTAAACATTTTTTTCATTCTTTGTATACATCTTCTTTCGATGGTGACATGAGAATAAATATTTTGACATTTAATAAAAAGAATAGGTATTTTGATAGAGACAAAATTAATTTATCTTTTGAATTAAATAGGTATTTAATTGTAGCACATTCATTCTTTTTATTTTTTGTTCTTTATATTTTAAAAAGTATAAAAGAATATCCTTTATTTTTTAGGCTAAATAGCACTTGTGGTCCCTTAACTTAATTTCAGTTAACGTTTTAGTCCTTTATCTTTTTTTTTTCCCGATTTGGTCATTTATTTTAATTTTAAGTGACAATTTGATATTTTATGTTTTAAAATGTCAACAATATTATCCTTTTTTTTATTACAAAAATTCATCAAAATTTTCAACCAAAATCGATAAAATTATTTATATTCTTCAATATAATACAAATTTCATCAAATTCGAAACTCAAATATTCAAATAAACTCATATTTCCATTTTTAACAACATCAAATAAAGAATAAAATTTGATGAAATTTTTGTATGAGTTTATTTGAAGATTTGAGTTGCGAATTTGATGAAATTTGTATTATATTAAAGAATATAATTAATTTTATGGGTTTTGGTTGAAAATTTTGATAAGTTTTTTGAATTTTTGTAAAAAAAAAGAAAGATAATATTGTTGACATTTTAAAACATAAAAGATCAAATTGTCACTTAAAATTAAAATAAAGGACCAAATCGGGAAAAAAAAAGATAAAGGACTAAAACGTTAATTGAAATTAACTTAAGGGACCACGGGTGCTATTTAGCCTATTTTTTATACTTTGCATTTAGGTCCATTTATAAATAAAAACTAAGAATGTCCATACAAATTTTGATATGTCGGTGACACATAAAATTGTTAGTGACAATAATTTACATCTAGAATTGTTCACGATTAAGAGATATTGTGAGATTTGTTTAATGATAAAGCTGTTAGAGAAACACATCGTATGAGATATACTGATCATAGAAAGAAGACAATAACCATCAGATATATGCAAAATCGTACTACTGCCATTGAATAATCTTTTACAAATGTGATTTCGGCAAGAAAAAATAATATGCAGAAACAATCGATATTATATAATTTTTGTTCAAGGGTCAGAAAAACTACATGATTTGAGTAACTTTTTTGACACTTCTTTTTCTTTATCTGAGTTAGACATAATTTTTTTTTATTTTTTATTTTTAATAAATTTTTATCTTAACAAAAATTTATTATGAAAAACATTAGTTTTTTATTAAAAATTTTAATGTGCTAACGAGTGCCTTTGGGTAGAGCTGTCAAATAGACTGACTCAATCAAGTCTGCTTTGTTCGAAGAGCCCGTACACATCAATGGAAAAATTCGATCTGACCCACTTTGTTATGAGGTCGTGTTTCTTCAAGACCGACCCGCCCATCATGGACTATGCACCAATGGCCATCCCTAACCCATTTTTTCTTGATATTTTGATTAATAAAAATTAAAACAAAATCAAAACACTAAAACACTCTTAATCACTTATCACAATAGAAACAATATAATAAAATTATAATACATAACACTACCACCATATAGAACCTAGGTGGCGTCATAATTGATATTGGTCTTGGTCAGTAGATGATAGTCACAAACAGAGCTGAACCGACGAAGTGTTGTACTAACAATTCTAGTCATGATATGCGGCAAAAACATCACAATACGGAATACATTTTCTTGGTGTTTTTAGTAACATAGGTTTACTTTTCTTTCTTAATTATGATCGACCTATTACATCTGTTTTTCAAAACCAGCTCAAAAAGACTATTTTTTAAAGTCAATCAAAAAATAGCAAAAAATAAAAAAAAACTATTATTTGAGTCATTCCAAATTTGCTCATAATAATATTTTACAAAAAATCATATTTTTTTAGTTGTAGTGGGCTAACCCGTAATCTGCTAAACTGGACCAGTCGAGTCCCGTTTTTAGAAAAATTTACCCTATACCCCAAATTTAACCTTTACCCCCACAAATGTAAGAAAATGACTTTTTTGCCCTTGTATAAATCATTAAACTTGAAAATTTTCACCATTCCATCATTTGACATTTCCGATAAAAAGTGAGTGATTTTTTTCAAACTATACCAGAAAAGTTTTTTTAAGTTTTCCGTGAAGTAGCAATTTCAATCACAAGAAAGGGGGTTTGAATTGTAATCCTTTTAAAATTTGATTCCTGTACTTAATTTAAATTAACTCAAGATCAATCTTGGTTGAAACAGAATGTCCAGAATGTTCTGAATATGTTAGAAGTAAATAAAACAAATTCGTTTATAATGAAGTGTGATTTGTGTGTGCAAATAATTAAAGATAAGGAATTGAAAGATCACACACAAAAAGTATATTGGTTCACCCAAATCAGGCTAGTCCAATTCTCATAATTGTGATATTTTTTCACTATGTGTTTTAGAACCAGAATGTTCTCCTTCACACCTTTTCTCTTGATCACACCTTGATCAGTTACAATCTTCACCTTTCAACCTAGAAAAGATTTTTACAATCGCATTTCAACCTTGAAATAATTTTTACAAACACACTCAATCTAACATAAAAGATAGACTTGAGTTACAAATGATGTGTATGATAAAAGTGTTTGGGATCTTGAAACTTCTCAACACTTGTTTGAGATAAATAAAGACAAACTCAGTAAATGATGAACTACAAATATAGTGAAGAGAGCTGGAGTTTGCTTGAAGGGTTTTTGACTTGTTCTTACTTGAACTAGTGTTGGTAGATTTGTAAATTGAGATCTTGTCTTCATCTTCCAATTGATCTTCAATTTATAGATGATAGAAGACTTTGAATATTCAATTTTAAAATGAATATAGCCGCTGGACACACTTCTCAAGTGTTAGATATATTTTAAAGCAATTTAAACATGTGTTTCAATTGCTGTCCAGAACGTTCTTGCAAACAAAGAACATTATTGCTTTTGGGTCTGATGGAAAACGTGAATGAGTGAGTGAATGGGCTGTCAAATGACAGTTAGTACTGTTTTAGGTCATATTTATGCATAACTTTTCTGCATAATAATGTAAGTACAATGTACTTGCATCCTTGCTCACAACTCATTAATTTGGAGATCAATCTTGAGGTTCTTTTCCTTCTTTGGACATTCTGCTCGAGTTCTGGCTTCACCATTGATTTGAGCAGTCTTGATACTCTTTAATTTTTGGTTTGGAATGTGGAAAATGATCTGTTTTAATTCTGTCTTTAAAAGAGAATAATCAGAATGTTCTTTTGTAGAACTCGAACATTCTTCGTTTCTGTTTTGTATGAGTGAGTGTTGGACTTAGAGCTTTGATAGATGTTTTGTATCATGCTTTTTTTGCTCTATGCATAGGTTGTTCAGAGGTGCAGTTGCCGTGTCTTATCATGTCTATCATGTCTGTCATGGCTGTACTTGTTGCTTTATCAATCTGGAGATTGATCTTGCTTGTTAGTTCATGATGCTTAGCTTTTGCGTTTGTTAATCTTTTGACGAATTTGTTCTTTTTGACAACTGTTTGTAGACCAGCTATACCGTACTTGTATCACTGATGTCGTGTCTCATTTGTCCAAGCTGTACTTGCTTTATCTATGCCATCAAGCTTGCAAGTTACTCTTTGTACCTTGCTATGGTTTTGTTGATTCTTTTGAAGAATTTGTTACTTTTTGACAGCTGTTTATAGACCAGCTATAATGTACTTGTATCACTGATGTAATGCCTCATTTGTCCAAGTTGTACTTGCTTTATGTATGCCATCAATCTTGAAGATCAATCTTGCAAGTTACTCTTTATACATTGCTTTGGTTTTGTTGATTCTTTTGACGATTCTGTCCAAAATGATCTTGAGTAGATTATGAAATTCCTTTATATGGATACTGATGATTTGTAGTGTAGATAGATGTACTTTCGTAGCCCAAATCGGTCTTAAATTACAACAAATTTTGATCTTTGTAAACCAAAACGTTTTTTTGATTTAAGTTAGGCCGCCATGTGACTAATAAAAACCTAGAAACACTTTGTAAGTTTTTTGAAGGTAATGTTTCTTATGATTATATGCCCTTGGCAATGGCTAGGGTAGTCCAGTTTGATATATGGTTCATGGCGGACCATCTTTTTTAATCATCATTTTCATTTGTACTCATTGTATTGTAGACCACCTTCTTACATTAGATTATTTGTCTTTACCTCTCTCTTAGTCCAATCAGACTCGTCATCACACTCCAACACCCCATGGAATTAGATTCTCTAAAGTGTAAAGTGTGAAAATCAAGAGTTGTTATTCTAACAATTTTGTAATTGATTATAATGTACTTACAATATCTACTTTTAATTTATTATTGATTGATTGAAATTATTCATTTTACTCTCTAAAAATGGGTTGTTCACTTTTCACTTTAGATGAGTCAAATCTAACACCCACGGTTGTCGACAAAATCACAAGACATTCAACAATAATTTCAAATAATTCCTTCTAAATAGATCTTTGATTGTTGAATTGAATTTTAGTTTTTAGTTATTCTAATTTTTTAAATCATCTAGAATTTTAGCACTAGTTAATTGATCTACATTTTTTAGAAAAACACTTGCGTACAAGTCTTGAAGGAGAAGGAACAATTTTTTTAACAAATCAATGAAGTTTTTCCATCTATTTGGTTAAATTTGATTAAGCATTGACTAAAAGGTATCCTGGAAGGTTACTTTTGTTATTTCAGAAAAAAATACTGGAATGTGCATAATTTGTAAGGGTATCAATAGCATTTTTCTTTATTACTCTGGTCTGATTAAGTCTCAAGCCCATTTAAAGGCCCATATTATTTTAACACGAAAAAAGCCCATAGGCCCAATTATCTAACCCCATCGTTGTGACACCCCGAAAGAGCGAGCAATGTTTTGCAGCTTCAATTTCTCAGCTTGAGCTCCATTAGAAAAAAAAAAACATGCAGGCAATTCGGAAAATAACAACAACGGTAAAAAAATTCAACGCTGTATCATCAACTATTTCAACAAATCTTTACTTAGGTTTATACGGCGAAGTTCCGGCGACGATAAGACGGTTATCGAGCCGCAATCCCCGGAGCGGCGAAGACGAATGGAACGAGGCTTGGGAGTCGGCGTGGCTACCACAGGACCTAACGCCTAAGGTGCGAGCTCCATGGGAGGGCGACGTGAACTTCGCTTCGGAAGCGGACGCAGAAACGAAGGCGTTCGTCGAGGAGATGAACGAGAATTGGAACGAAAGGAGAAAGGGAGTGAAAAAGGAGAAGGAGAAGGAGAAAGAGAAGGTTGAAGAAAACGGTGCGCTTTATAGTTTGGAGAATATTAAGAAGGATTATAGGTTGAAGAAGCAGAAGTTGCATGCTGGACTTTGGACTAAGGAGATTGAGAAACTTGAGGAGGCTAAGTTGGGAGATTGTGATGTTCCTGTTGGTGATGATGATATTCAGAGATTGCTTGATAGTTGCTCTGAGTAAGCTTTTCTCTCAGTTTTGTTTTATGTGTTAACGATTTAGTTAGTTAATTGATTGATCATTGATGCATGATGTAATGCTCTTAAATTGAATCCTACGTTGGTCCTAAATGCTCCGAATTTAAAACCCTAGATGTATTGCTCTTAATCTACATCCCGAGTTTCTCGTGTAGTGTATAACATTTGCATGCTATTTTAATGTATTCGGAGTTGAAGTTATTTTGAGCTATTAAGCACGGATATTGGCACTAACACTATGCTTACACCGACACCTAAACATCCATAATAATTTGAGAAAGTAGAAGTGACTGCATGTAATTACAAGTGTCATTGTCGTGTTGGACATTAGAACATGTTTTTAATCTGATGTGTCGGTGCTAGTTAGATTTTGAAAGAAACTTGATTATGTGAAATTGGTTTATTTAAAATTGAATTTGAAAGTGTAGTGATTTTAATTTATACTCGGATGTTATTACTTTTAAAGTATGTTTGATGTAAAAATTAGTGTAAATTTTTCGATGCAAAATCAATTTTGAGTAATTTGATGGTAACCAAGTATTATATTTTCTAAAATCATGTTTGAGTGAATGAAAAATCAACCTTGTTACTCTCCACCATGAAATTGATCAACTTGATAGTTTTGGACCTTGATTATTAACATGCCTATTGTCTGTAAATTGAATCATGTATAAAGAACCTGTGCGAGGAACATTATGGTTTTGATCGTCTTGATTTCTAATGATTGTTCTTCTGTTGTGTTTTTATTCCATTGTGTGCTATGACCATTGAGTCTTGACTAATGACAAACTCTCCCAATATTTCTAGGTTTAGGAGAAATGCTTACGATTGATTTATATTTCTAATATACTATTTTGTGCAAGTGCTTTTTGGGTTTGAGTTGTAGCACTCATCTCTACCTTGTATTGAAATTGGATTTTTCTTACTTCAACAAAGAAGAAATTAGATGGCAAAGATTACATTCTTATTTCTTAACGACGTGTTTATGAAAGCTCTGAAACCATGTCAATGACTAACTCATCTTGTAGCTTATGCTTTTTGTGAAAGTTGAGGATCACTTTTGTCTCTAACATGCCTCTTCATTTTTAATGCCATCAATATTGTATTGCTTTATGAGAGATGTGGAGAAAGGGTAGCAAAGGTAGCAAATGACAATCTATAAAGGAGTTGTACTGATTTAATTGTGCTGCTTAATAGATAATAGATGTGTTATCTTTCTCATTTCAGAATTCCTGCGTATATAAGTTTAGATATTGACTTATATTACTTTAGTTTTTTTAAATATATTATGTTATTCTCGCAGACCATAATAGATTTAGGTCCATGACATGATGTTTACCTTGAATTTTTTAGGCCTCAGTCTTGTTCTTTGTTTTTGTCCACATTAATGTCTCACGGCATAATAGTCTTGTACCCTATATAGCATATATAATTTTCTCAAATGTCACACATGCTTTATTATTTTTGTATCTTATACATAATCCTCTTAACAACTGCAGCATCTTTGACTCCGGCAATAATGATCTGAACAACGCAAAAGTTCCAACTTCTGAATTCAAAAACATGCCTGATGGGTGGGAAACAGTATCAAAAAATCAAGATGGAAATATATGGGAGATGTCCCAAAGAGAAGAAGATATACTTATGCAGGAATTTGAGCGGCGGATTGCTTATAGCAAATTTCAGGTAATGTATAACCTTTTTGATCCCAATATGAACCATTATATTGTTTTTGGAAATCATGAAATATATTCCTGGTTTTTCATGCTACTTTATTATTCATAACTTTATAAACCATGTATGCAGATTGCTAGTTTTATCAAGACTCACATATTTAGCCGGAGGAGGCCAATCGACGGATGGAAATACATGATAGAGGTGGTAGGACCAAATGCCAAGAGAGGGAAGGGGAGTGTTTCTAGAGTACCTAGTTTATCTGATCCTTCTACCCAACCATTCAAAGAGGAGACAACATCGGTTGATAAGAATTACATTCCCCATGGAAGGAGATAGCATGGTCATGTTGTTTAATGTATTCTCTTTTGATCTGCAGAGGTCATTTCATTTAATATTTTCCAAATTAGAATTAAAAAGATGGTTACTGCAGCTTTATCGAGGTGCGACCGGAGAGGCTGCAGAAATTCTGTGCTGCAACATTTGTTCTCCATAGAATCTTGGTTAAGGTTCAAACCATGGATGAAGCCTTTGAAGGAAGTGACAAATATGCAGTACTGTGATGTTGGTACCAATCGGTTGAAGTGTAAAAGCAAAAGGAATGCTCTATATTTCGATGGTAAATGTTGCTGTAATACGGAGAATAATTAAAACGTGGTCATTTGAAACAAAGGAGGAGGAGAATGTCTGGTTTAATTATAGTGAAGGTAACTAAATTGTAATTAAGAATGTTCTTTGGTATTTAATTAACTAAAGACATTTTTGTTAGATGGTAAAGAAGAGGTCATTTTAAGATGTTACATTGACACTCCTTCTAAAAAGTTCTTTAAGATTACGGTTTGAGTTATGTTTTGCATATGTTGCGGTACTTTGAGTTGAAAGAGTTACATATAGGAGTTAATTTCTAATTCTTTTATAAGCTTAATATATCTATTTCTAATGTGATTAGAAGGGTGTTTGGATGAAGAATTTTTTTTAACTTACATAGTTTCTGCCTTTACAAATTTTATTGATTTCACTGTGGTGACGATGAAGAAACTATGGAAGGTAAAGAATCTCAATCTCACCAATGCTCCAAATATATATTTAGTTTATATCTCTTTCAATAAATGATCGAAAAGAGAAAAGTGAATATGTATAGAATGAGTGAATGACTACACTAAACAATATGTCTTTTGCTAGTTAGTAGCATGATACTCTACTCACACAGATCGATGAGTGTTATGTTGATGCCCAATTGGCTTTGGTGCTAGTGGGATATTGTTGGTGTCAACCTTAGTGTCAACCTATTATTTTCATTGATTATTATTTGTATAATGAGTTTAAATCATACATGTCATTTTGATATATACACAATATTATTTATTATGTTATTGACTATATTGTGATATTTTATTGAACACTAGAATGTTATTCTTAAAGTATTCGTAGTCAAAGTATTTTTGTTAATTAGAACGATAATAATACATCGAGACTATTACGAGAGTAGATTAATGACAACATCTTATTGGTTATGAATATGAGATGTTAAAGCGTCACATGTATAAAATATTAGGAGTGACTATTGTAAGGATGACTCACACTTTGATTTCTGATCAAGACATTTAGACGATAGAACAATTACTGCACGGTAAATAGTGGTTGCAACAAGATTAAGATTATAGTCGTATCACTGAATTTTTATTAATTGGGTAGTAATGGTGTATTACTAGATGTCACTAATTGTTTATGATATTTAATAATAACTTAATATTCGATTATTTATTATATTATCAGTTAAATGGGGCATGATAAAATGAGTCAATCGAAAAGTAAATATTTAAATTAATCAAGCATGATGTTATGGGTGTGAACTATGGAGGAAATTGGAAAGATTTGTAAGGAGTTTAATGTTCCATTTCACACTGATGCAACTCAAGCTTTAGGAAAGATTCTGTTGATTTGTTAAGTTGTAGTCACGTGACCTCTCAAATGTATTTTTTTTAAATCAATTTATTTATTTTAGTTCTGACCAATTACAATCACACACATGTTAAAAAATTGCAAGTCAATGCATTTAAGTCAAAATTGGAGAAACTAGGTTAAATTATTTTCTCTAGTTGCTGAAAGTTGGAACCGTGCGCAGGCGCATAAAGAAATTTGAGGAAAAGTGCCGCGGCTGAACAGAAACAGAGGATACGAGAGAGAAGATTTTGAGAGAAATTTTAATAATTGATATTATTGGTGAGTCGGTTTGTAATTAATTTTACAGAGATGCTCTTTTAGTAT
This sequence comes from Cicer cuneatum, assembly GCA_037974295.1. Classification (NCBI taxonomy): domain Eukaryota; kingdom Viridiplantae; phylum Streptophyta; class Magnoliopsida; order Fabales; family Fabaceae; genus Cicer; species Cicer cuneatum. The sequence goes on from JBBPBO010000003.1 coordinate 11,600,745, forward strand.
TTTGGTTTTCTAGTGTTTCTAAAAAGATTTTGGTTGTACTATATGAAGTTATTGTTTTGGTTTGAAGGACTTGTAATTTTTATCTTTTTAAGGAATTTTTTATGTTAAAATTTTAAATGTCTTATTTATATTTTTTTATTGTTATTATTATTGGTATCAGATGTGGTTGGTAATTTTTGAATTCAAATTTTAAAAGAAATAATTAATTTAACGAGCTCCGTTATGTGTTTTAGTCTCGACACAACACAAATTTATTCACGATTCTAGCAATATAAATTATAGTGAAACAAAAAATCTTGAGAATCTAAACTATTACCATTAATCTGAGTCAGCAATTGTTGAACCATAAACCCTAGAGTAACACAAGCATGACAATGGTGAAGATGTGCTAGGTAAAGTTCACAAACATGTCAAAAAATGCTAAATTTGTTGAGTCGACTATGTTCTGCTGGTTCTTAGATTGAATATGAACATATGTGTTGAGAATGATGTTGTGGAAATAGTAATGTGAGATTTTTTTTGAGATTTTGTAAAAGTTCTATACCAAAGAGAGATAATAGAGTTTGACAATAAAAGGTGTCTATTATTTTTTTCTTTTGATTGTAAAGGTTTGAAGTTGTGACAAGTGGAAGAATTTCAAATGATTATTTTAATAAAATTCATAGACACAAAACATATAGTGTTATTGAATTTGTTTATGTAACCACTACAACAAGAAATTTAGGGATTTTTTGATTTTTTTGAGTTCAAAACGTTATAAATTTGAATTTATAAGTTATAGATTTAAAAGATCACGAGTTCGAAAAATTATATATTTGATAAATTTATAGGTTTTTATATTGAAGAAGATAATAAATTTCTAATGTTTGAGTTTGAAGTTGAGTGAAATGACACTTCACAAAATTTAATATTTTTTTACAGAAATTGATACAAATGACCAATTTGACTAATAAAAACATAATTAACCGACCAAAACAAAACAAAAAATAATTAAGGGGCTGAAGTAAAAAAAAAAAGTTAAAGAACTAAAATAATAATTTAACCTATTTAATAATAAAATATTATTTATGTATTGGAATTTATTTATCGTTATAACTGAATACAATTTTTTATTTTTTAAAATTTCATTGCAATTTTGTACGGTCAATTCAAGAATTTAATTCTGTTGGTTAAATTATACCCCAAAATTCACAGATTGAGAGGAATACTACTAGTGTTGCTAAGAGTTTAGACAACCTTTGCGACCCAAAGTTGCCGAAGCATTAAATGGAAAATTCATTTATTAAAAAAGTCATTGACAAAGTCCAGCAAACTATTTCCGTTGAAAGAGTTGAACTCATAATCTATTTATTACTTTAATTATCATTCTTTTCTCCCAAACAAACTCATCCACCTTATGATCCAACTGTTAATGCAAAGAGTGAATGCCAGCAAATGAAAACTAGAGGAAATTAATTTAAATTCTAAACTTGTCACTAAAAAAATAAATTCATAGATAAAATAATTAGCATGACTACCAGTTTTCATTTTGCATAGGCTAACACATGATAACTTAATGTGTCTATTGAAATTTTTTTCAAGCAATTACAGTCAACTCACAAGTCAAGCCATTATAGAACTATTAAAGTGTCTTTAAAATTATGGTGAAAACACATCATATAATGTCTCTTGGTTAAACCAGCTAATATCTATAATCATCATCAAAGATCATGTAGTTTCCATTCCTCCTTGCTCTAGTTTCTCTATCAGTCTGCACATCAACAATATGTTAGTGCTTTACATATATTTTAATGTATAAATTCCATTTGGTACATGAGAATTAACTGTAATTTAAAATAGAATTTTTTAACTTATTTTGATTAAATCTATAGTTTAGTTCCTTCTTTCTGTCTCTTGTTTTGTAATCACGAGTTAAAATCAAAACGATATTTATGACACAATTTTCATAATATGTGCCTATTAAGAGACAAATCGTCCCCTTAAATATAAGGCACTTATGTTTGTCATTGTCCTAGGAATTATAAATGCAAAGGATATATACACTAGACCAGGACTTAAAAGTAATCCGAAACTTTAATGACATTTGACAATAAGTCCTTCTTTGTCTTTACTTGATTGATATCAGTTCAATAAAAATAAGAAAAACGAATGTGTTCCTCAAAATTCTACTCGTCGAACCGATATCAATTAAGGTCATCGTTTCAATCATAAAGAAGAGGACAATTAATTTATACTTCTGACATGTGTCGTCAAGAGTTGTGAGAGTTTCAAGTGAGTTTTACGTGATATATTTGTGTACCTTGGTTATGAGTCTTTCAAATGCTTCTGTTCCGTGTTGTTGCATATATCTCTCTGCAGCTGTTAGAACATCATCTTGCTTACTAAATATGTTCTTTCGTGGAACATACCACATTTGAGAAGTTCCTGGTATTTGTGGCATTTGAGGATTCATGTAGAATGGTCTAACATAGTGTCTATAAACATGTGCTGCTCCATTAAAGTGAGGAAGAACCAACCAACAACTTAGTATCAATTTGGCATATGGCCAAATTGGAAGCCTGAAATTAGCAACTATCAATTTTTGCATAAACAAAATTGGAAGATAGAAATTAGCAACTTAATAAAACATGCAAATCTTGCTTAGAAAAAACCGAATAATAACAGGCAAATAAATCTTGAAATATGAAGTATGGATACAACAAAATTAAAGCCATTATAGAACTGAATGGTGCAGCAGCTGTAAAAAAAAAAAGCAACAACAAAGAAGATAAAAACAAACCAATCTAAAGATGAGAACAACAACTCCAAGATCGCATCATTCCGCAATGTCCAGATCACCCAAACAATCAAATGACAAATAAAGAACAAAGATAGTAAGTTAGCCGAGATAGCCACCTAAAGACCTCATACCCCATATTTTAAATAGCCAACCGATGCCTCATATTTTGCCTCGTAAGAGTTTTATCTAGAAGAAGCTGACAAGAAAAAGCGATGACTTTAGACAGGGCTAGGATCCTACAAATCACATCAAGAATTTGTAGCCTATCACCTAAGAGTCGCCCCACTACAGTAACCTCAACACATAGAAGTTGGTAGACTAAACTCGCTGAGAATTGACCATTTGCATCATGAACTCAGGACCAGGTGTCCTCAACCATAGACAACGAGTTCCAGTGAGCACTGCAAACAAAACTCTTCTTAATTGCTCTTCCCAGACGAAAAAGGCACTTGTGCCATGAGAGGTTCCAAATCCAGACCCATCTATGGCTTTCTAGAAACCTAGATTTCCAACCATGAAATCATGTTGATCAGATCATTGCTTGGCGGTGGAATTCTTTGGTGGATATTAATGACAAGAAGATTGTTACTTGTGATTTTTGTGGGAAGGTTACGAAAGGAGATATTATGAGAGCAAAATTGCATCAGATGGGGGTAAAGGGAAATGTAGCTCCTTGTAGAAAAACATTGGCTGATGTAATACAAAAACTCAAGGAAGCTCAGGAGAAAAAGCAAACAGCTAATAATTCCTATATGGCTGAGATTAGTATCGATGAGGAGGACGATGATGTTGTGCAAGAAACTGAAAATGTTTAGGAAAAAGGTATGCAACAGGTATTGCTAAGACGAATGTTAAAGGCCTTATGGATGTGCTTATGTTTAAAAGTCCGAAGGTATCTCAAAAGATGACAATAGCAATGGCCAAACGTCAAACATCGATAAAAGATGCTTATGTAAAAGAGGCAAGAGAATTAACTATTCAATACATTGGTCGTTTCTTCTATAGGAATGATATTCCTTTTAATGTTTCGAAGTCTAAAAGCTTCAAGTTGATGATTGAAGCGATTGGAAATTATGGAGCACACTTAAAGCCTCCAAGTTACCATGAGATTAGAGTTACATTCCTAAAAAAGGAACTAGAGCTCACAGAAAATGTTACAGAGACTTGTAATGGAACGAACTCAATATGGATGCTCTATCATGTCAGATGCATGGACGGATCGAAAGGCTAGGACATTGATCAATTTCTTGGTCAACATTCCAAGTGGGACTATGTTCGTAAGGAGTATTGATGGCTCTAGCTTTATGAAGACCAAATTGAAGATATTTGAACTTTTGGACACGTTTGTTTAAGAAATTGGAATTGAAAATGTTGTGCAAGTTGTTACCGACAATTGTAGCAACTAAGTCTCAACGGGTAAGAATTTTATAATTGTCATTATCTAATTTGAAATATTAATTATATGCCATCAACCATATGATGTGATTCATTTATTTGTGTTAGAAAAATATTTAGAAGACAAGTATCCTAATCTATTTTAGATTCCATGTGCTGCCCAATGGTTAGAAGTGGAGTGACAAGGTTCGCAACTACTTTCCTCACTCTTCAAAAGAATAACCTGAGAAGTATGTTTGTATCTGAAGAGTGGATGAACACAAATATATCAAAAGATCCTAAGGGAAAATGGCATATAGTATTGTTAATGTATCATTTTGGAAGGATGATCTATTTTCTCTCAAGGCAATGGGGTCATTGGTGCATGTTTTAAGACTGATTGATAATGAGAAAAAACCGACAATGAGTTACATATATGAGGCAATGGATGGGCGAAAGAGTTTATTGCAACATCGTTCAATGGAAATGAGAGTAATTATAGATAACTTCATCGTCCATTACATGCAGCACGACATTTCCTTAACTGCATCACTTCTATAGTGACCCAAATGTTGGCAAAGATTCGGAAGTGACACGTGGACTTTATTCTTGCATTCTGAAGCTTTCTAAAGATTCCGATGATAATGATGAAACTCTAAAGGAGATTGCTCAATATAGGAAAGCACATGACATGTTTGGTATACCTTCTTCAATTAGAATGAGGTCTACTGTGTTCCCTAGTAAGTTAAAGTACAATGTTTTGTAAATTTAAAATAACATACTTGATACTTGTATATAAACAGTGAGATTAATTATTTATTGCATTACAGTTGAATGGTGGACCATGTATGGAAACCATGTTCCACATTTGCAAGTTGTTTCAATCAAAATATTAAGTCTGACATGCAGCTGTTCAGAATATGAGCGCAATTGGAGTACATTTGAGCAAGTAAGTAACTGTCAATTGGTTTTTTTATATAATTGGATGTAGTAAATTTGGAATTAATTATTTTCTTTTAAAATTGTAATATAGATTCATTCTATGAAGAGAAGCAAACTTAAGCACCAAAGGCTACATGACATGGTTTTTGTGAAGTACAATCAAGCTCTTAAAGATCGCTTTGATAACAAGGATTTAATCAATCCCATTCTCCTGAACAATATTGATCCCATTCTCCTTAACAATATTGATAAGTGTTATGATTGGCTTGAAAAAGAATTGGATGAAAACGGTGTATTTGCAGATGACTTGGTCTTGGGAGAAAATGGCTTGACTTGGGAACTTGGTGATGATGCAGCTGGGGTTAATGAACCAACAAGACTTACTAGGCACCAATCAAGACTCGCTGCAACTATGGCTAATGGAGATAAGGAGGTGGAAGAAGAAGAGTTTGAATAAAGTGATGAAGAAGATAATGTTGATGTGGTTGAAATTACAAGTGAAGATAAGGAAGATAATTTTGCATGTTTTGATTATTTTTTAGTTTCAGTAGAACTTGATTACTTTTAAAACTTAATTTTGATTACTACTCAATCTTGATTTTGACGTTACATTTTGGTTATGAAATATGAAGTATGATTACCCCTTTATTTTGGTGTATTTTATTTTTGCTATTTTTTAATATTTTATGTTTAGCTTATATACTGTTTTTTGGCAGTCATCCTGCTATCCTGTTTTTGGGGTTGGGCGTTCTGTGCCGCTATCCATGACTAACAACATAGCTAGATACCGATACTTGATGCCAGAGATAATGACCCTTGAGAGGTGTAATAGCTCGGCCCAGTTACCGACACTATTATTCACAATCTTCTCGCCCCCTTCCACCCAATTAGTAAATAGTGAGTTTTTGCCTTATGTGGCAATCGAAGCCGGTACCTAGGAGATAAGTACCACGTTCTCACTACCAATTGAGTTAGAAAAATTAAGACAATTTTATTTTTTTACAACCCGGCCCCAGTTACGGTTATCGGCACCGTTATTCACGATCTTCTCGCCCCTTTCAATCCACTTAGGAAGTAGCGAGTTTTTGCCTTTCGTGAAAATCAAACCTGGTATCTAGGGGATAAATACCACCATTCATGCATTCAATTGGTAGTGGAAATGAATGGTGATATTTATCCCCTAGATATCGGATTCAATTTTCACGAAAGACAAAAACTCGTTAGATTCCTAATGGAGGCGAAAAAATTGTGAATAATAGTACCGGTAACGATAATTGGGTTAGGCTGTTACAAGATGACTCTCCACCTCTACTTACCTAACACTGTTAGGTTTGGGTTTCTAATATCTTTTACATACATCAATAAAATGCTCAAATAGCTTAAAAACAACTCAAACAGACATTATAGTAACAATATATGTAAAATGCTAGAACTTTTCCAAAGAAAATTTTTCTAGGATCACCTTTATTTTATTTAGAATTCTATTTTTGTTAACTGAATCAAAATCTTTGATACTAGATATTGAAAAAAACAAACATAGAGAAATTAAAAAAAAAAACCACAACGTAAAAAATATAACATGAAAACTTCCAAATCGGAGAAAAACTCACCACCGTTGGCTAATGACAAACCATAGAGTAATATTACTTAAATTTTGTTACAATACATAAACTATCCCCATGACCCCACGACACCCACACTTTTCAAAACAAGTACTTAAAACATTTTAGAACACTATAACACAAAAATATAAAAAAAAAATAAAAGAATCAAATACAAACTTAATATATTTATAACTTTATAACTAGACATTATAATAAAAAAGAGCTCAAGAAGACATTATAGCAACAATATATATAAATAAAGAGTACAGATTCACCGGTAATAAACATACAATTCAAGAAGTTTGGCAAATGTGAGCTCGAAGAGTGTGATCAAAGAGTAGAGAACCCAATATGTGAGCCATTGTTGGTCATCAATACTAGACCTCGTCTCTATGGCCTTTATTGAAGCATATCTACCACAAAACACATAATATAAAAGTTAAAAAAACTCATACACATAAATAAATTACATAATGCTACAATTAAAAGTCACAAAATCATAACATACTTACAAAGGATAAACAAGGGTAACCAAGGGCCTGAAAAAAAAAAAAGCAAAAAAAATGAAAACAAGAAAATCAACTCATAGAAAAGTTTGAAAATTTATAATGATAAGATGTTATTCATCAATGCTATTGCAAAGAAAACCAAAGGAGAAAATCATACAAAGCAAGAACATCGAAGTTTTTTGCGACAACTTGGAGAAAATTGTTGCCAGAAGTGCCCATGTCTTGCACAAAAGTTTTTTCAGTTTGAAACACTTTTTAATTTAAGAAGTGGGAAAAAAGGGTTTAAAGATGGGACTAGTGAGAAGAGAAAATCATGAAAAGGAGTGTATTAGTGAGTGACACTAGAAAAGAAAGCAAGAAAAAATTGTGGGGAAAGTGTCCTTACTAGGAGGAAGTAAAAAAAAAAACACAGATTTTTCGCACGTTAAAAGAGGCACCGAAATTTGATCATGTTTTTTTTCCTTCCTCGTTGACCGTATGTTGACACATTTACATGGTTGTCTCATCCCATCTTACCCTTTATTTATTGGAGAATCTCGAAACGAAATGTTATCAAATCTAAATTTTGTTATGTCCTCAAGAAAATTTCCGTGAAATACGCTTGGTTTGCAAAAGAAAATATTTTCATCAGACACATCGATTAATATTTTTATTAGGATATTTATCAAAAATTGTAAAATAAGATTTAATATAATTAAACATAAATTGATAAAAAAACAATTAATGTAATTGATAATTTAAAATAAATTTTATTAAAAGAAACAAGAAAAATTTAAGAGTTATTTTTTTTAATTAATTTTTTATTAAATATATTCTTATATTGCCAATTATTTTGTACTCATATTAATTAATAAAGAGAGTATAACAAGTTAAAGTCAACAAAATAAAAATTAAAAATATATTTAAATTTTGATTTGCATATTAATCAAAGCTATTCTTTGGCATATATAAAATAATTTAAAATCGATCAAAACAATAATTTTAAAAAATAATGAATACTTAATATATTTAGTTTTTCATGTATAAAAATTCTTTTTATTTTTATTTTTTATCAACGTGTTAAATTTCCTTATATAATTGTGTTTCAAACATATGTATAAAAAATAATCGGGGTTGGACGAATGATCAACATAGTTTGTTGAGTTGGCCCAATCTATTGCACTTTTCTGTTATTTAGACTCACTAATATAAACACATATATTTGTCAAAACACATATTTTTTAAATTGGTCAATGTGAATATACTAATTAGAGGCTTATGAGAATATAAATACAATTAGGCATAGTAACGGGTGGAGCGGAGACAAATTTTGTCTTTCCATCTCGCATCGGTCTCTGTTTTTTATTGAGTATGATCTTCATCTCTCTCTGATGGAGTTTGGATTTTCCGTCCGCATCCACATCCATTTATATATATAAAATAATAAATTTAAAATTTATATTAATTATAATTAATATAATAAAATTATTATTATTATACAATAATAAAATTAAAAAATATTAGAATCATATTTTTATAGAAAGAAGATTATAATTTTTAATATTTAAAAAATATTAAATATGTAAGATTATATAAAATGACAATAATATTATTAGCGAGACAAATTCGGGTGCGGTGCGAAAATATAATACCTCAAACTTATTCCTGCCCCCAAATTTTAATTTTAGAAAAAATTGACACCCTCCAATCCTATGCCCCCAAATTTTAATTTTAGAAGAATTCAACACCCGCATCCGCACTTAATCAAAACAAATTTAGATGAATACCTACAAATTTATTATCATCTAAATCTGTTTTGATTAACTCGTTTTCTCTTTGACTTAAATTAACTCATTGCACTCGAAGAACACAAGTGAATTTGGTGGATTCACTTGAGTTGAGTCGGTTAGGTTCAGTTGGAGAATTTGAACCCATATGTGACCCAATATATAATATATACATATGGTTGGTTGATAATTCCTATAATAGATATTATTAACTAATAATCATTAATAGCAACTACAGATAAGAGGAGGCCCAGTCTCAAAAGAGCCCGACAACCGGAGGCCTAGTCCAATAATCCATCTAAAAATTGAATTAATATTTTAATGAAGTATTAATTTTAATATTGAAAATTTTAGTTTTTATGCATTGACTAGTCGGCACATTATGATTAATCATGTAACTTTAAATTTTAAAAGAAAGTCAAATCTTATTGTGTTGATATTAAATTATTTATCACTTAATAAAATGTTTGAATACTCCTTCTGTTATTTTTAATTGTCATTTTTTTTTTGTTTTTTACACATATCAAAATAATAAATAAATTTTGTTACTTTGATTCAATTAACTTTTTTTTTCTTATAATGTTTTTAATAGTTTATCATCTCATATATTTCTTTCTGTGCAATAAATAATAAAATAAAGATATTATTGGCTAATTAATAATTAATGTTGTATTGATCTTTAAAAATGATATTTAATTAATATTAAAATTTTCTCTACGATAATTATAATGGAGGGAGTCAAATGGATTAAGCAACATTAATAGACTTTGTTTTGTATTTATTGTTTTGTTTGGAGACTTTTTACTTCTTCTTTTGGTCAAGTACTCTTTTTAATTACTTTTTTAAGACCTAAATTTTTTGCTTATGACCTGGGTCGGCTAAAAACACACCAAATTCAGGCCCAATTTCGATCGTAAGGAAAAGTGGGTTGGGCGGGTCATCGGGTGGATTGGTTTGGTTATGGGCTTTCAAAAGTTGAGTTGCATTGATTAGTTTTTTAGAACTTTCCAACATGGGCCAACGAATTTGCAGTTTTTTTATAACTAAAAGGATTTTTTTTAATCTTTTTCTTTGTTGAAATGAAGCTTTCAAACCCTCTCATATTTTCAACAAGAAAAAAAAAAACATAAATGATTGACTATTGAACTAAAGCTTTCAAAATCCTAAATTTTCACCAAGAAAATAAAGTAAAATATATTCAATTGAGAACGGTGTATGTAACATTAACTCTGTTACAATCTCATAAAAAAATCTACAGGGTACAATCATAAAACTATAATTAATATCACTATGAAAATGTTATTTTGGAATAATTCTTTTTTGCATATAGGTTAATTATTGTGTGATGGAGGGAATATTTAGTTAATCTCTCTTTTAAAAGATAAACATGTATGGCAAAGTGGGAAAAAATCTTATTAAATAATTAATTTTAGTTTTTTGGTAGAAATGAAATGAATAACGATAAACCAAGGGACTGCAAGATGTCCTACAATCATCTTTTCTTTTATAATATCTTTTTTTGAAACAGTTGATTAATTTTCTTGGTAAAACTGAATTATGGCTATTTTTTTAGAGGCCAAGTTAAGGGTAGTTTGACACGGAGATACATAAATACTTCCTCTGATTATTATTATTATTAATATAAAAATAATTTAAATTTTTATCACTATTATAATTAAATATTAATTACTTTTGAACTCTTTAATGCTATTTTTTTAATATATCTTTTATTTAATTTAAAAATATTTCATACAAATAGTTAATTAAGTATTTGATATTTAATAGCGTTAATTTAGTAAATTTGATTTAATATGATATATAAAAAATTAGTTACACTTAATTTTTTAATATTTATGTAACTTTTTTTCTTACAATATAACTAGAGGGAATATAATAATTTTAATACATGAATGTTAAAATTATGCATTTGGACACACGTTATGGTCCATTCCACCGTTTATTGGGTAACCCTTAATGAATTCTTGTTTGTATTCGAGATTGTTTCAAATTCACACATTAAGTTGCATTGGAAAAAAAGAAAAGGAAAAATGCAGTACAGTTGGACCAAATATATGAGATCAGAATTCAGACGTACACAATTACCATACGCACGATAAAAATGCTTTTCCTGTTGATGAATGAACGGAAGAACGGTAAAGGATAATACTAACAAATTTTCCACTTGTGTTTTTTTTAGTTCTACATCGATGAAAAGTAGTTTTATAAAATTATTATAATGTTGAATGTAATAAAGCAATTTATATAAATAAAATTACTTTTAGATGTGTAATTATTTAAAGAGTGTTAAAGACTTCAAGTATTTTGTATTATTTATTTTAGGTATGGTTGATTTTGAATCTTGTATTAGTTTGCATAGTTTTGTCAAATTAGTTAAAAGTTATTTTTGTGGCTTTGATGCGAGTGAGTGTTTATAATTATCCATTCACCTCTATTCTCAAGCATTAATGTTCAATATTTTTGTTGCAACGGAACATCTTAGTCAAGACTAATGAATACTGAGCTAAAGAGTCTGTTTGCCCTCATGTTTGGCGTATGCCTTTCATCTAGCGCCAATTTTCAACCCACAAATTTTCTATATACTTTTTGAAGTATTTTTCACTTTGGATATTATGTAAGATTTTGTCCTTGGTTAAAAAATATCTAAGTGGGTTGACAAAAAGATATTTATAATTATAAACCACCTGTAGTCACGATTTCCAAATAATGTAACACTTTTATGGTTTATTAGAACATATGCGTTTTTTAATTTATATATATATATATATATCTAGGTTAAATTATTTTTTTTTCTTAATTTAAATTTTGATTGTTTAATTAATTTTAGTTTCATTTTAGTCCATTAACTATGATTTTGTTAGTCAATATGATCATATCTATCAATTTTAATGAAAAATATTAAATCAAGTCTACTTGTCAAATTAGTCTTCTCATTAGACCGTTTGATTCACCGGTATAAAAGTCAAAATTCATGTCTTCTTCTCTTTCATGTTCACAATGTATCAAAGTAGGGTTCTCAAATACATCCAAAAAAAGTTGTGTTGAAAAATTGCATATTTGAGACCTAAAATATCAAGAATCTTAAAGTGTTTGTATGAAAATTTTAATTTTGATCTTTATATAGCGAGTCAAACATCCTAGTCACGATGCCAATTTGATTTGTAAATCTTATTTAATAGTTTCAACTCAAATCTAACGGAAAATGACTAAACTGACTAATAGAATTATAGTTAAGAGATCAAAATCAAACAAAAATTAATTAAATAATCAAAACGAAATTAAAAAATAAATTAAAGGACCAAACAAGTAATTTAGCTGCAAAACAAGCTATCCGTTGTATTTTAAATCATTATCAAAGTGATCTTATATCATTAATTTTTATGGTATTACGTTGAACTGAACCATTATACCCTTGTCTCATGTTGTTAACATGGCATTGACCGAAGCAATAACATTAGAGGAGGGGGAGCATGTTGTATGGAAATGTGATGTTTCGAACAAATACAACATTAATTTCTTTTTAAGGCTCGGTTAATGAATAAGATTAGTATTTTATCCTAATTCAATATTCGATGAAGTAGTACGATATAATACGATATGATATCTTGTAATATATCTTGTAATATAATTAAAAATTTTATCATAAATATGTGTTGAGTTAAAAATCAACATAATACCATAAGAATTATAATTTACTCAGTTATCCTTATAAATTAAAATTTAAGATATACATAATTAAAATATAATAAAACATTAAAAAAACAATAGAATTTGATACTACCTTCATCCCTATGTACTAAATTATGAGAATTAAAAGAGTTGGTTATAGTATTAAAGTTGTTGGTAATATGAATTATTTCGCTATATTATTCTTGAAGAGAGAGTTAGTTTATGATTTATTTGTAGTATTTATTACAAATTATAGAAAAAGATATAACATAATTATGAGTAAGTTAGTAAACAAATAATTAATTTAGTTGAAACATTGAAAGAAGTTTTATATAAAGGGACAAAGAAACATTTCAAGGGTCATATATTTAAGATCGTAGGTATTACTAAATATAAAATAAAATATTAATAACTAATTTTAAAAAATGTGCATGAATTTAATTTTTTTCACTTTATATAATCTGATAAATTATTATTCAAAATTATAAAAATTTGAATATTAATTTATAATTGTTTATTTATGTCATCAAAATGCATTAAAATTAATGTTATATACTATTACGTTGTTGATGTTAATCTTAACCAATTTTGATGAAACAATTATAGATTAATGTCAAAATATATAGATACACTACAAGAAAAAAATTTGCTTTGCGGCGGTTTTGAAGGATGTTTGTGGCGGTTACAACTGCCTCAACTGGAAGATTGCGACGGTTCGTCAACTATCGCAGATTCGTGCTTCGCGAGGCGTTTTTGCGACGGTTCCGAAAACTGTCGTTTCAACCGTCACCAATATTGGGGAAAACGAAAATGAGGGAAAACGCAATTTTGGGGAACCTGAAACACGTTTTGGAGCGATAAGGGTTTTGGAGGTTTTGGGGCAGCGTGCGGTTGACGAAAACCGCCCTAAGAACCATCGCAATTTTGTGATAAGGGTGGTTGTTCAGTGTAACACCCCGAGTTTAAAACACAACGCGAGTGTATTTTTTTTTTAAATAAATAATTAAAATATTTTTCCCAATTTATTACTTCAAAAGAATTGAAATAAAGTTTCCTTTAATTCGTTTCATAAAATAGTACGTCGTAAATTAATCGATGAACGTAATTAAATAATTACTTCAAGATTAATCAAGTAAATTATTTTTGGGAATTTAATTCTTCAAAACATAACAAAATAAAGATACATCCAACAGCTGTATCCTGGACCCACCAAAATATTATCAGAGTGCGGAAAATATTAGCGGAAAAGTTATACAATAATTCCCAAAATAACCAATTACATTTCCCAAACTCAAGACCCTATACAAAAGTCTAGTCTGATCATGCACTAAGCTACAGTAGCACGGTCTCCACTGCATCCTCTACAAGTCTCGTCTTCAGCCAGCTATTCGTCCCTCTGCGTTGTCCACAAATACTCCGTATGCGAATATCAAGGAAAACTAACGACGTCTTCGTCGTTAGTGTAACCATCGGTGGGACGGGTTTAGGTATCATCTGAGGGCAAAGCCCAATTTCCACAATAATAGTAAAGGGTCACCGACCGAAATTAACAATTAACACATAACATATATCTCACAGTAACAAATATATCCGTGACATATTATATAACAATGATGAAAAATAAGGATGCTTCTTTTGAAATTTCATGACATGTATGCCTTTTCAAAACAACAACCAATTAATATGGAAAACATGTTGTAAGTACAGCCAACACTTCAGCAATCACAATCATTTATCAAAAATTCAGATTTTCATAAAGTACTTACACACAACCATTTCCAATCATCAACATATACCCAAAATCGTGACCCGCCGGTCAATCACCCCGATGCAATATGTATATGCTCATGTATTCAACTTCTTGGAATTACCAAGGTGTAGTCGCTCAACAGACCAGCACAATTTAAATATGTTTGACTTTAACGGCCCTCAAGACCAGGGTGCAATCGCTCAACAGATCAGCACCAGTGCAATCGCTCAACAGACCAGCACGTTTTACATATACCAAGGTACAATCGCTCAACAGACCAGTACCAGTGCAGTCGCTCAACAGACCAGCACTCGTGCAATCGCTCAACAGATCAACACATTTCATGTATGTTAGCCTCTCACAGGCCAGAACATACAAAAGTTAAATCCTCGCACGGATAGAATGGACCGTCTAATACACGCGGAACCACTTCGTAGCCTAAGTAGAATAGACCGTCTAATACACGCGGAACTACTCTGACCCCGGATAGAACAGACCATCTAATACACGCGGAACTATTCTATAACCCATGGTTACTACTTAACTTCGCGGCCCATCACGGTCACCGCATCAACTCTGTGGCCCATCGCGGTCACCACCTGACTATGCAATGCATGAATATGCAGTGTTTTCACTAAAAACAGTATGCAACATCAGTAAAATTCATGTTTTCCATCATTTCTTAAAACATCTCAACACAACCAATTTCATTATCATCACAACATAAATCAAACATTCAAACATCTCATCATTTCCACTTCACATCATCTTAAAACTCCATTCTTGTCATAAAAAATCTTCCCTCTGTTTTCCCCAACTCTTAAAATTCATAAAACAATGTTTAAAACTGAGATTTCTGGAAAACACGAATTTTTGTGATAGTTTGAAGTGGTGGTGATGAAGTTTTTGAGACTTTACTGATGTAGTGAAAAATGTTGATTTGTGCACTGGGACTGCCTCTGTATTCAAATACCAAGGAGCTGTATTCGAATACAGAGTGTGAATTCTGCACTGTTTTGGCTTCTGTATTCGAATACAGATGTATTCGAATACAGCTTCCTTGTATTCGAATACAGAAGCAAAAATTGTGAAAGTTAGCATCCTGTATTCGAATACGAGACTGTCGTAGTCGAATACAGATGCGAATACAGTGTTAAAATTTCAGTTCTGTATTCGAATACGACAGAGTCGTAGTCGAATACAGATGCTAAGTCAGAAGCAAAAATCCTTCTTCTGTATTCGAATACAGGGGCCCGTATTCGAATACAAGTTTGAAAACTTGAGTAAAACAGAAGCTTGGCAGGTTGTATTCGAATACACTCAACCTGTATTCGAATACACCTTCAAATTCAGTGAAATTTTCCTGAAACTACAACACATTTTCAAACTTTTTCCTTTGAAAAACCAGCACAACCCCAAAACAGTTTCTTCATTCTCTTGAACTACAAAACTCAGGCATTTTTCATCAATAACAACTTTTCCAGAAAACACTTTCATCATTTTAAATCCTTCTCTTTTGAAAACATCAACAACACCAGAATCACTCAAAAACAGAAGGTCAACCACCACAGAACAAACATGTTCAACGTTTACATTGTTGATCATTTCTCAAAACAACATGCAAGGTATTTCCAGCATTCTTACACAACCAATGACAACATGCAAAGCATTTTCAGCTTTCTCACACAAGCAGAACAACATTAATGCATTCAGCCAAACAGCAACCATCACATAGCAGCAAAACACCAACAGAATGCATTTTCACATTTTATAACAACATTCAAAGCAGCTTTATGAACATGCATTTTAATCATCTTCAAAATAACATGCAAGACATTTTTCAACTTTCCCACATAAACAAAACAACATTAATGCATTCAACCAAACAGAAACCATCACAGAATCAATACACATCAATAGAATGCATTTTCTTCATTTTTTTCAAAATGTCATTGCAAAACAGTTTTTCTTCAAACAATGATGAAACATCACTAATTTTATGACAGTTATTCATTTACAGCCCTAATGCAGCTATGAAAATCGGCGAAAAACTGCGTCAAAAATCGGCGAAACTCCCGCTTGCGTTTGCTGCTATGAAAATGGGTTCTCTAGCTCCGTAATGATGAGGAGAACAACTTTTGTTCTGGGGGTTTTCTGGTTTGGTGCTTGGATCTCCAAATAATATCACTTTTGAGGAACTCCCTTTTTTTTTTGTTCGTAAAACAGAAATCAGAATGGGAGGAGGGGAAGGTGAGCACTGTTACATGCAGTAAGGGAGGAGGAATGGGTTTCTGACTTTGCCCTTCCTTCTCACTCCTATATATAGGCTTGTGTGGGTGTGTAAGACCCTTAAATTTAATATTAATTTTGGAATTAATATTAAGGGTATTTTGGGGATATTTGTAAAATATTTAATATATGTATGTTTTGAGTATATATATATATAAATATTTATTTTGGAAGATGAATTAAAATTATTGGATGAAGAATAAATTAATTTAATTATGAGTAATTAAATTAATCGGACAGTTAATTAAGGATTAGCGGCTAATTGCAAAACGTTTAAGTGCTGGAGGATCCAGCAATATTTTAACATTAATTGTGATGAGGTGGCACATGGAGGTGCCTATATATGGACTGCAAAGGACAGAGCAAAGACAGAACATCATTCCTCCTCCCTCACTGCCCATACTGCATGTAACAGTGCTGCATGTAACAACACCCTTCCCTCCCATTCTATTTTCTAAATTCTGTTCTCAATTTCAAAAGGAAAAAGAGGGAGTTCCTCAAAAGTGCCATTAATTGGAAACCTAGGCACCAAACCAGAAAACCCCCAGTACAAAAGTTATTCCCCACATCATTACGGAGCTAAAGAACCCAGTTTCGTAGCAGCAAACGCAGGCAGGAGTTTCGCCGATTTTTGACGCGCAAACGGGAACGAAAACAAAAACAAAAACGGGAACGAAAACAAACGTGAGAAGTAGCTGTATGTTTGAGGTGTGATTATATTTGAGTTTCTGTTTTGAAAAAGAAACTGTTTTACATGACATTTTGAAAGATGAAAGAAAATGCATTCTGTTGAGGTTTTAAAAATCTGCAACATGCTGTTTTGGGGTGATTATTCCAACACTGTTTTGTTTATAGGCAAAGCTGAAAAATGCATTGCATGTTATTTTGAAGAGGAGTAAAAAGCATATTCATAAAACTGTTTTGAATATTGCAAAAAAATGCATTCTGTTGGTATTTTTCTGCTATGTGATGCTTGCTGTTTGACTGAATGCTTGTATGTTGTTATGATGTTTTGAGAAAGCTGAAATGCTTGTATGTTGTTCTGATGTTTGAGAAAGCTGAAATGCTTTGCATGTTGTTCTGATGTTTGAGAAAGTTGAATGCTTTGCATGTTGTTCTGATGTTTGAAAAAGATAAAATGCTTGCATGATGTTCTGATGGTTTGAGAAAGCTGAAATGCTTGCATGTTGTTTTGTTGATGAAAATCTGGTGTTACTGATGATTTCAAAATAAACAGGGTTTTAAAACTGATGAAAGTGTTTTCTTCTGGAAAATCTGGTTTGATGTCAAAGTCTGAGTGTTGTGGTTTAAAAGAGTGATAAAACTGTTTTGGAGTTGTGCTAATTTTTCAAAAGAAACAGTTTGAAATGTGTTGAAGTCTCAGGAAAATTTCACTGGTTTTCGAAGGTGTATTCGAATACAATATGTGTGTATTCGAATACAACCTGCCAAGCTTCTGTTTTACTTAAGTTTTCAAACTTGTATTCGACTACGAGTCCATGTAGTCGAATACAGAGGAAGGATTTCTGCTTCTGATGATTCTGATGTTAATCATCCTATTTCTGCTTCTGATGATTTTGATGTTAATCATCCTATTTCTGCTTCTGATGATTCTGATGTTAATCATTTTGTTTCTGCTTCTGATGATTTTGATGTTAATCATTCTGTTTCTGCTTCTGATGATTTTGATGTTAATCATTCTGTTTTTTCTTTTGATGATTCTGATGTTAATCATCCTGTTTCTGCTTCAGATGATTCTGTTAATCATCCTGTTTTTGCTTCTGATGATTCTGATGTTAATCATCATGTTTCTGCTTCTGATGATTCTGATGTTAATCATCCTGTTTTTGCTTCTGATAATTCTGATGTTAATCATCCTATTTTTACTTATGATGATTCTAATGTTAATCATCCTGTTTCTGCTTCTGATGATTCTGTTAATCATCCTGTTTTTGCTTCTGATGATTCTGTTAATCATCCTGTTTTTGCTTCAGATGATTCTGGTGTGAGTCATTCTGTTTTGCTTCTGATGATTCTAGTGTGAATCATTCTGTTTTGCTTCTGATGATTCTGGTGTGAATCATTCTATTTTGCTTCTGATGATTCTGGTGTGAATCATTCTATTTTGCTTCTAATGATTCTAGTGTTAATCATTCTATTTTGCTTCTGATGATTCTGGTGTGAGTCATTTTGTTTTGCTTATGATGATTCTGGTGTTAATCATTCTGTTTTGCTTTTGATGATTCTGGTGTGAATCATTCTATTTTGCTTCTGATGATTCTGGTGTTAACCATTCTGTTTTGCTTCTGATGATTCTGGTGTTAACCATTCTGTTTTGCTTCTGATGATTCTGGTGTTAATCATTCTGTTTTGCTTCTGATGATTCTGGTGTTAATCATTCTGTTTTGCTTCTGATGATTCTGATGTTAATCATTCTGATTCTGGTTCTGTTTCTGATGTTCTGGTGTTGATCATTCTGATTCTGGTTCTGTTTTCTGATGATCTGATGTTGATCATTCTGGTTCTGCTTCTGATGTTCTGATGTTGATCATTCTGGTTTTGTCTTCTGTATTCGACTACAGGCATGTTGTATTCAAATACAGAATGTTAAAATTGCAGTTTCATGCTTCCGTATTCGAATACAAGGGGTCTATATTCGAATACAGATTCGAGTTTTCAGAAATTCCAAGTTTTTAAGAGTGTTTTGTAAACCCTGAGTGTTTGGGGGATATTGGGAAAGTTGTGGTGAATTAAAATGGAACTTTTGGTGATATTTTGAGGACGTGGTGATGAAGTTTTTGAGACTTTACTGATGTAGTGAAAGATGTTGATTTGTGCACTGAGACTGCCTCTGTATTCGAATACCAGAGGGCTGTATTCGAATACATAATGTAATTATGTACTGTTTTTGGCTTTTGTATTCGAATACAGAGAAGCTGTATTCGAATACAAATTCATATTTCCCAGAAAACTCAGTTTTAAACACTGTTTTGTGAATTTTAAAAGTTGGGGAAAAGACTTATGATAATTAAGAATGGAATGTTGTGATAAAGTAAAGTGTTAATGATTATTGGAATGTTTAATCATTGTTGTGTTGATTATGAAATTATTTGTGTTGAGATGCTTTGGGGGAATGCTGGACAGGCTGAGTTTTCTGATATTGCATACTGTTTTCAGTGAAGAGAAAACACTGCATATTCATGCATTGCATAGTCAGGTGGTGACCGCGATGGGCCACAGAGTAATGCGGTGACCGTGATGGGCCGCGAAGTTAAGTAGTAACCATGGGTTATAGAATAGTTCCGCGTGTATTAGAAGGTCTATTCTACTTGGGCTACGGAATGGCCGTGTGTTCGTGGTGGTCCATTCTATCCGTGCGAGGATTTAACTTCTGTGTATTTGGCCTGTGAGAGGCTAATACACATGAATGTAGTAACCGTGATGGGTTGTAGAGTGGACGCGTGTTCGTGGTGGTCCATTCTATCCGATCTCAGAGTGGCCGCGTGTTCGTGGTGGTCCATTCTATCCGGGCTATGGAATGGCCGCGTGTTCGTGGTGGTCCATTCAAATATGCGCAACCACGTGCTGATCTGTTGAGCGATGGCCGTGTGTTCGTGGTGGTCCATTCTATCCGTGCGAGGATTTAACTTCTGTGTATTTGGCCTGTGAGAGGCTAATACACATGAATGTAGTAACCGTGATGGGTTGTAGAGTGGACGCGTGTTCGTGGTGGTCCATTCTATCCGATCTCAGAGTGGCCGCGTGTTCGTGGTGGTCCATTCTATCCAGGCTATGGAATGGCCGCGTGTTCGTGGTGGTCCATTCAAATATGCGCAACCACGTGCTGATCTGTTGAGCGATTGCACGAGTGCTGGTCTGTTGAGCGATTGCACTAGGTACTGATCTGTTCAGTGATTGTACCTTGGTATATGTCAAACGTGCTGGTATTTTGAGCGACTGCACGAGTGCTGGTCTGTTGAGCGACTGCACTAGGTGCTGATCTGTTGAGCGATTGCACCATGGTCTTGAGGGCCGTTAAAGTCTATCATACATATAAATTGTGCTGGTCTGTTGAGCGACTGCACCTTGGTGATTCCAAGAAATTGTATACATGAGCATATACATATTGCATCGAGGGGTTGACCGGTGGGTCACGATTGGATTATGATGATGAGTGGAAATTGAATATGTGTGAGTACTTTATAGAATCTGAATTTCTGATTAATGATTGTGATTGCTGAAGTGTTGGTTGTACTTACCTTATATTTTTCATATTCATTGGCTATTGTTTTTGAAAAGGCATATATGTCATTGAATTTCAAATGAGCATCATTATTTCCATCATTGTTACACGATATGCCATGTATATATTTGTTGCTGTGAAATATATGCTATGTGATTATTTGTTAATTTCGGTCGGTGACCCTTGCCATTATATTGTGGAAATTGGGCTTTGCCCTCAGATGTTACCCGAACCCGTCCTACCGACGGATACACTAACGACGGAAACGTCGTTAGTTTCCCTTGATCTTTACGTACGGAGTCTACGTGGACAATGCAGAGGGACGGACAGCTGGTTGAAGACGAGACTTATAGAGAATACGGCGGAGACCGTGCTACTGTAGCTTAGTGCATGATCAGACTAGACTTTTGTATAGGGTCTTGAGTTTTGGGAAATGTAATTTATTTTGGGAATTAATGTATGACTTTTCCGCTGTATTTTCCGCACTCTGATACTGTTTAGTGGCCACAGGCCGGGTGTTCTCTTTTGAAATGAACTGATGAAAATTTTATTTTAATTCCCTTGACATTAATTTTGGAAAACTCATTTTAATTATTTATTGAAAAAAAAAATACACTCGCACTGTTTTTTAAACTCGGGGTGTTACAGGGTGCCACCTCACCCGACACTTGTGTGATTCTCAGCACTTAACCAGTCTCGTCACAATTAGCAGATAATCTCTTAATTAACTGTCTAATAATTTAATTACTCGTAATTAAATTAATTTACTTTTCTTCCAATAATCTTAATTTATCTTCCAAAATAAATATTTATATATATATATATATATATATATATTTACTCAGAACATACATATATTAAATATTTTACAAATATCCTCAAAATACACTTAATATTAATTCCATAATTTTAATTTAAAATTTAAGGGTCTTACATTCAGGAACCGTCGCAAGCCAAGTGTCACAAAACTGAAATATTCTTGTAGTGGTATCATCTAAATGATATTAGGTTTTAATCCAACGGTTAATTTTGAAAAATATTTATTCAAAACAATTTATTGAATGAATGTAACTCCCGATGTTATCCTTTGGGTGTAATTTGATCTCTCCTTATATATATATATATATATATATATATATATATATATATATATATATATATATATATATATATATATATATATATATATATATATATATATATATATATATATATATATCCACTCTTTTAGGTTACCACCTACAATATCTCCTAAAATATCAACATGAGTGATTTGATTGGATACATGTGTCAAAATATTTTACATTGTCGATGCATACAAATTGAATTATAAATATAGTATAATTATTTGGTTGTCCATGATTTGTTTTAAAATTCAAAATTGTTTATTTAATAGTCAATGAACTTTTTAAATATAAAATTATTTCAATATTTATTTAATTTTTTTTTTAATTTGTAATATTGAATTTGAAAAAGTAGTATGCAATTGTTTTACGATAATAACTTTATATTACAAATATAATATTTATTATATAATATTACGATGAGGTATATACCGAACACATTTTATAGAAAATAATATTATCTTATTTATTATAATTTATCCATCAAACACATAATATAATAATATTTATTATATTATTATTTCATTGTATCCTTATCCAACCATATAATATTCTGTTCCTATATTGTTTTGCACGTCAAAAAGAGTTCTTAAATTTTTCTGGGGCCTACTAAAGATGAGAGTTATGGATATGGTAAAGGAGTTCTTTACTCCAGCTAAACTTTCCAAAGTCCAAAGGAATGGATGTTTATTTTTTTTGCGTTGACCTCGAAGGTTGATCAACCCTTCATTGAGAAGTATAGACCTACTTCGTTGATTGACAGACGTCTAAAGAAGGTATTAGGTAAAGTGATTTCTTCGTGTGCCGATCTTCTTTTTTACTTAATGATGTAGTGGTGCTGAATGAAATTGTAGATTTGCAAAAACAGAGGAAAGATAAGTGCTTACTTTGAAAAGTTAATTAGTCTTGATGATAAGAAAGAACACAATTGGGTATGGTGATTAATAGTATCAATCAATAATATGAGAAATCAAATTATACACACTTAATTGGCTTCAATTATCGCAATGTTGTTTGCCCTGAGCTACGTAATGTTACATTAATTTTTTATCATAGAGGTTGTTGATTAATGTCACTTTATTTAATAATTTTTTTTAAAAAAATTTGACTATGAAGAAAAAAATTGTCGTCACTATGGACTTTTGGGCCTATACGATATTTAGAATTTTACCTACAGGTGTTGTTGTCACTATAATGCACTCCAAATTAATGATGCTTCCTCAAAATAAAAGAAGAATGTTAAGGACCGATAACATATCTATCACTTTATCCCAACCTCACCACTAATACCTTAGTACTAGTTTATATAAATACACTATAGGATATAAATTCCTAAATAACAAAATGTGCACCAACGAAATAAAATAAAAAGCCTTTCATTACATAAGCATTCTCGAATATAATCCCTCGAATAAAATTTAAATTTTGTTAGAAAATAACTCTATAAATAATTAAATAAGAGTAATTACCACCAATAATAGAATCAATCACTTATCTCAATCGCACTTCTAAGACTTTATACTAGTAAATAGTTTTTATAAGTACATTGTATAAGAGACATTCAAGAGACGGTAGAATAACAAATAAATTATATAAATTTTTATAATGTTAGAGTTCTAGAAAATAATTCCTCCAAAAAAATCTAAATCTTGTTAGAATATAAGACCAAAATTCTTATATTCCTCTAAAAATATTATCATCTCTTTTATCTCTTCTATGGAAAAGAGGGTGTGTAAAACACCATCATAAATTTCAAATATAACTTGAAAGATAATTCTATTTAGAGTTGGATTTTTCTATATATCCTACACAAAGTGTTCTAATAAGAACCTCTAAACCTCAATGTGAATCACCATTGAATGTACGTCCAATACATTCCTAACTCTCATTACAAAGATCTCATTCACATTCTCCCTAGTTTTGACAGTACCTTATATTCAACATCTTTTTCAGCTACATATTTGAAGATATGAAACATCAAACTATCTTTAATCTTCATCAATTGTCATGATTCTAAATAGCTCTTCTTCATCAACTTTATTTCCCCAAGAGAAAGAGTCGATCCTTCATTTTTAATATATTCAATAAAGTGAGTACAAAGGGTGCTCGAACCCAAAACACCATGAGAAGAGATATAGTAGAAAAAATTCATAAGAAAAAACTTTGAACTATCT
Organism: Cicer cuneatum; assembly: GCA_037974295.1. NCBI lineage: Eukaryota > Viridiplantae > Streptophyta > Magnoliopsida > Fabales > Fabaceae > Cicer > Cicer cuneatum. Next base: position 11,624,986 of record JBBPBO010000003.1, read on the forward strand.
CACAACAAAAATTCAAGTTAGCATAAAACTATTTTCAATAATATTTGAGTTTTTATTATTTCCCTCCTTCTTTTCTCTAAAATTCAATAATTTCAACCTGATATCTAAAATTTATTTCGATCATCCTTGAATGATCTCACCTCTACTCTATTGTCGAGTTCCCAAAAGTTTGGAAATGTAATCATAGTTTTTTCTTTTTTTTCTCTTGATGTTATCTCTTGACAAGTTTTAATACTTTTCCAAAGTTGTTGCATCTGTTTTCTATCAACCCCCTAAACAACCTATTTTTGTTGACCATTTTCCATCACGAGTTTCAAAATTTTTCGTTTACAATGCAAATTTTCTTTCTCGGTTTGTCTCACATCGGCCTCACAGTTCCATATTTGTCCTTAATATCCTATTTTGGACACATTTTCTCACTTTGTTGATAGATCATGGCTTCTTTAGTTAGAGTCGTGCTGCTTCTTTCTCGATCTTTTTCATGCAACTTAGTTCTTATTAATAGACTATAATAGTGACTTCTATTTTCTCTAACGATCATTTTGATGGTGTCACTTTTTTCACATATAAATTATATTTGTGATGACTTCTTTTTCCTATGATGGTCATTCTAACGGTGCCTTTTATTTTCATGAGTCATACTTTAGCTTGGCTCCATCTTTGTCCTAGATGTACTAGTTTCGCTTCTCTCTCCCTGAAGCATATTCATAATTATTTTGGGTCTTCCAAATACAGTTTTTTGGAAGGATGAACCTTGTTTTGTTTGATTGTTTGCCATGAATTTCTCTTAGGCGGATGATTATTCAAACTATCTGGCTAGACTATCTTTATAGCAATTTTCTCCGACTTCACTTGCATCTCTGAGTTGTCTTTTTTTGTAACAAGCTAAAATTTAGTAAGCTTTAGCTTGAGGGAGAGCGTTAGAATATTAGAAAATATCTTATATTATCTTTTATATTATGTTAGAGTATCTTGAGTTATTTCCTATGATCAATTTATAATTATAGAGATATCTTATATTATCTCTCATTATTATTATGATTTGTTATTAATTTAAGATTGAGTCTATGTATCTCTATAAATAAAAATTAATATTAGATCTTTTATAATCAAATTAGCATAAAACTATTATCAATACTATTCGAGTTCTTATTATTTGTCTCCTCGGTTTCTCTAAATCCTACAAATTCAACAATAATAATAAAATTGTAAATAAGTGACAAATGTGATGTCTTTTATTAGTGTGGTAATTGGTGTAAATGTAGACACAAATAGGTAAAGATCAAATGATATATTAAGGGTTTTGCCAACTATGACCTTATTGATTGACGCTAGTCAAAATATATCTTGAAATTGTGCTCTTTGTGTACATTATTAAGATTAAAATTAATATAAAATTAAGATTAAGATAAGATTGAACTATGAACATTTAGTAACACTTAAACAATGAAATTACTTAATTTGAACTTTTAGAGACTAAATTGTTGGTATTTATGATAGGTTAGAGACGATTTTGAAGTATTTTTTTAGTTTAAAGACTATTGACGATCACTTAACAGATACAATTGACATAAGAAATAATTTGATGGATGGAAAAATAGTTAGCTACCTTTTATGCATTGTTTAGTAATGCCAATAAGCTAGCTTATAGCTTATTAAACTAGCTTATAAGCTTGTTGGATTAAATGAGATGTGTTTGGTAAACAAACTTTTCTCACAAACTTATAGCTTATTCTGATATGCTATTTCAAGTAGCGTTTGAGCTTATAGCTTTTTACACTTTCTTCCATTTATAACCTCATTAATTTATTTTTATTATTTTTTATATATAAAACGTAACCGTCCCACTAACTTATTATCCACCCACTATCTTTAGTATCTTCTTCTCGGTGCTATTACTTCTATTTTTTGTTCAGAGTGGTACTATTACTTCTACATAATACATCCATTCTTTCAATTATTGTCAAAAAAATTCAAAGCAAAAAATTTAACTTTATGCATGTATGCCAAAAATCTCTATCACATAACACAAAATTTGACAAAGGCATGCACAAATAAAGCTGAATTGAATTTCTTTAATTCCTAGCCAAAATAACTCATAAAATCTTTCAACTTATTCATCTGACAAAAAAATCATAAAGTTAAATTTACTTTTTATGTCAAATTGTAAACCGTAAAATTAATTGCTTTTTACGATTACTATTTATACACATGAGTTTTTTAAACTTTCAGATAACTCTTCAAATTTATGTTTATATTGTAATAAAAAAAGTAATTGATGTACCCAAAAAAATAAATGAGTTCCATGATTTTTGGATTTTCTACCACAAAAATCATAAACGAGAGAAATATAATAAAATAAAAAAAGACGTTAATATGAGAGACGTATCAGGTGAATTGGTAAATCACATTGGGAGGAGAAGAAGTCGGAGAGGAAGGTGGAAGTTATAAGATAACATCAATTAACTAACGACATGGAGAAAAAGAAAACATAAGAAATAAAGTGAAGTAGGAAAATGGATTGGGTAAAAAAAAATAGATCGACTTAAATAATAAGTCGAAGATTAGATAAAAATATCACATTTTTTGTTATTTTAAATTAAATAATCATGTCCTTTTATATTGTTAAAAGTTAAATTTAACAAACACTTTAATTTTAATTAATTAATTTTTCAGTTATAAATTATCAGTTATCAGCTATTAACTAATTTATATATTAATTTTATCAAACGGAGGTTTAGTTGATTTTAATAGTTTATGAACTAAATTGGAGAAAAATGGTTATTTTAAAAATTAAATTGATGGATATAATTAATCTCTACAATTCCTTAATAAGCGTTAGTGATATGTAGCATGGTAATTTATTTATTTTTAACAAGTAGTGTGGTATTTTTTTAAGTGTGGTTGGTGTATGTGTAGACATAAATAAGTAAAATTTTAAGTTGACCGGCAACCATAACTCTATTGCTTTAACACTTGTAAAAAATTAACTTTCAAGTGTGCTTTTATATATATTATTAAGTCTAAAATTAAGATTCAAGTATACCCCCTTATATAGCACTTTGATAAACTTTTGCTGCTGAAAAGAAAAACTAACAACTCAATATTTCGATTTAGGTTCCTAAAAGCCTCCAGCTGGACGTTTAGGACTCAATTCATAATCGTATATAATTATATATATAAATTGGATATTAGCAAATTTCATTATTTTTTCTAGCTGGCTATTCCTTAGCTGGCCTACAATTAATGTGTATATATAAAATAAATACCGTTTGGTTCTTTTTATAAATAAAAACAAATTTAGAACATAAAATAAAATAAATAAAATAAAAGAAAAAAGTAGACCACTTGTTGTAGTTTTGATGAATTTTGTAATCTAACGCGTACGAGTAGTTGAGCACAAACACTCATTGCTTAATTTCCTCTTTCTTCGTACAAACCTTTTTCTTTTTGGGGGGAGACTCATCGTTTACTTAACGATAGCTACCTTCTCTTGCCCTACCTAGCGTCTTACCTACCCTAACATCTACGCCATGCACTGATTACTAATGCATGGACGTGCACATAAATCCCTCTCCATAATAACGACCCATAATTTTCTATCTCAAATCACACTTTCGATATAAAATTTTCATTCTAATAACTACTTTTTTTATAAATAAATTGTGGTAATTAACTTATTTTTGTTTAAACAAATATTGGAGAAGAGAAAAATTATTATTAATTAAAGTAATATTAATGATCTTTTACAACTATGTTCAAGCAATTTGAATTTTATTAATTGAAATTATAATGTCAAACTTTTACTATAATGAATATAAAGAAGAGTAACGACCCATTTTGGTCCCGATAAATTCTTAAAGACTCATTTTAGTCAAATAAATTGGGTCAAATTAATCTTTATGTGAACCACCGTTAAAAAATTGAGTTTTTTTGTTAATTTATCCGATGACTCATCAATTCGATTCTCCCACGGGTAATTTCTATAAAAAAAGACAATTATGTCTTTGACAATAATTAAAAATAGACAATTAAGTCTCTGACAATAATTAAATGAACAATTTAATCTTTGCAATAAAAAATTCACTAAATTATAATATAATTTAAAAAAAAATGTCAATAATATTCAAATTAAACTGCAACATATTCAAAATGATCCAAAACAAAATATATCAAATCACACAAACCACAATTAGCTATAGACTTATATAATTTGGTTTTCACAACTTGTCACAGTTAATAATTATCCTTTTTCATTTTTTTAATACAAATATTTTTTTTTTTATAAATTTTAACTACTTTCATACATTAAAATAAATTCATAAGTAAAAGTTTTCTCAAAATTATAAGTCAAATCACATTTTTATCTTTGAGACCACCATACAATATTCATCTAAATATAAGAGGAAGATAAGGAGAAGATAAAGAGAAATATTAGTATAATTACGAAAGTCATTTCAGAATTTGGGTATTCTAGACGTAAGTATAAATATAAAATGTTTTGTACTTGGGTTAAGCGTTGACATTTGACCTAAATCAATTTTTATTGAACAAATCGTAATGTTTCTATATTAGACATGTGGTTTCTCCATATGAAATAATATTAGAGTTTATTTTTCTCTAAATTGAGCTAAGAATTAAACTATCCCGGTTTATTTTTCTGAAGGACTAAAATGTATTTTTAATTTTTTTTAATGACTTAATTGGGTCTTTCAAAAAATTTCAAAGACTGATTTGACCCAATTTAATTTTTTTTAGTGATTAAAAAGTATTTTTATTTTTCTCAAGAATTAAATTTAGTCGGTCAAAATTTGTCAAGGACTAAAATGGACCTTTACTCAACAAAGAAAAATGTACATGTTATATTGTATATAATGCTGTAAATTTTAAAATAAAAATTGATCAGAAGCATTAAATTAAATATAGTTTTTTACATGTAAGTTTGGGAGATGGTGACAGTATCTTATTTTACTATCACGATATATGACATAAATTTCAACATTAAGGACTTACATGAGTACATTCGATATAGAGTTTCTAGTAAGAAACAAACCAAACACCTTTGTATTAGCACAATTCAATCAATCTTAATTGAGTCAACTTTTATGGCAAAACTACTTAATTAGGTTCAACAATATATATATTTTTTACTTTCTGTATCTAAATTGATTTTTTTTTTACAAGCAAAGTTTATTAAATAGAGGACACGGGTACTCAAAATCCATATCATCAATCTAAATTGATTGAAGCCATATGTTTAGTTTTATTTATGAATTCAAGTAACATATTTACATTGCTTCTGTAATTATAAATATGAAGGACTCAAGAAAAAAATTAAGCAATAACTTTTTACCGTTAAAACTTTTTCTTGTTCATGAATTATCAAGACTCGCTATTTGAAAACTAAACTTAAGTTAAAAATTAGTGACAAAAAAAAATGAAATATCTCTGTAAAATTATTTTCGTCACTAAATTATAGTGACAAATTTAGAGAAGGATTTCACAATTTTCTTCTCTAAATAAATTTATTCAGTTTGTTTAATTTTTGTGGTAGTGATTTAATCAAAGGGATTTGAATCCTTCATCTACATAATATGAACAAATTTAAGGCAAAGTGTCACTCTAATTTAACTAATTATGTGTTTATAATTCATTAAAAGCAAAATAAAGTCAAGTGTCTAATGACAAAAGCATACAATAAGTGAATCCATTAACCGACATGAACATTATATATATAAGATGCTAAAAGGAAAACAAAAACTATATTTATATACAAAAAATTGTATAATATTTTTACACTTTAGTTCACTAGGAAAATAAAATAAGGTAAAGAGTATTTGTTCCATAGTGGATTTATATTTTTATTATTATCTATAAAGGAAATGATAAGAAAAAATTATGTGCAAATATAATTAAAAAAAACTAGCAAAAGTAAGCTATACATCTAGAGGCTTAATTAATGTTTGAATTCTTATATAAGAAAACATTAAGGTGGGGCTAAAACTTATATAGTCATGAAAATAGATTTACATTGTGATATAAGAAAAACTTAATTTGGCATAACTAGCTTTTTAATTTGTGAAAACAACAGTTTATAATAATAGAGGCAAAAGGGTACAAATGTGTGATACATATATATAATGAGTTGAGTTCATAGCTTATCTAAAAATTCACTATTACTATTACTACTAATTGCTGCAATTTAAATATACTAGAAATATAAAATAAACTCTAGCTATGATACCAACTAAGCTAGCAAATATCTTATATTAGAAAAAGAAAGAATGAAATTCTTATTCATCAAAGAAACTCATATATCAATTTTAGGCAATGGCTTCACCACCTGAGATTAAGAGTTACTTCAAAGGCATGATAAGTATTGAAAAGCATCTATTATTTATATATGTACATATATTGTAGATAGATATTGGTCCCTAGCTATAGCTATATAGTATAGTACATATTACATAATTCATAACTGCAGCAATAAGAGATGCATCGTGCATGTGACAGTTTTTGCAGTACTCACCAGAAATGCCAGTATCTTCTCTTTTCAACTCATTGCAGTAAAAAAGATGTAATTCGTACATTATTAATTTTTTTACATAGTAATAATTGTTTGTTATCATCAGTTTGTTAAACAACCTGCCACAATTTTTTCTCTTAACTTAAAAAAAAAATCTTTTTTCTTAAAGCAATGTAATTGATCTCAAAATATAAACAAAAACGAATAAAAAGATGAATGTATTTTACATTAATTTTTTAATTAATGTTTATTTATATTTTACTACTGAAGAATAATAAATACCAACTTATTCACTTGCCAATTATTACTAGCTAGCATATCCCACTATTTAATATATTTGTTATATTTATTGCAATTTACTCCATAGCAAAGTTGGATTACTAACATAATCAAATTTTAATATTTGTCTATAAAAAAGTTTATCACATGTGATAGTGGAGTGCCAATTAGTAACAAAATTTGAGATCATAAACAATTATCCAATTAATAAGAAACTAAAAATATTGATATAGTGCAATATCTATGCCAAGAATCATTTAATAAGTTTGTAAATATTTCTTCTCAAACCCTAACATATGATCCTAGGAAAATCACACCACACCAACAATGTTCCAAAATCGATAATTGAACTCAATAATATACCAAAGCAATCAAACTTGTGCCTACATGTTTTGCAAATAGAAACAACATATAACATATATAATATATTTATATGTATATAATAATATATATTTTTGCAAATTAAACCATTAGCAAAACTAACAGTAGTAGTAATTATAATAATTAAAAATAAAAATAAAGAAGCTAACATCAAATCATACACTTGTAATTACTTGATCCTCATGAATGTTGACTAGTTGAATCATGTCCATCGTCCCCTTCACTTCCACCTCCTCCTCCTCCATGATGTTGTCCCGACGAATCTGAAACACAATTCGTCGAATTAATCTGCCTATAAGCATTCATGGCTGAAAGCATATTCAAATTGCTTTCGGCCAAAAAACCACCATTACCACCACCAACACCGACGATCCCAGAACCTAGTTGACTTCCAGGCATAAGAGACATTGGGGAACCAAAATTCATGAAATGAATTCCATTAGGAGAAGACATAGCTCCTCTATATAAATTACCACTATTCCCAACAGAAGGAATAGCCCAAATAGGTTCATTTCCATTACCACCACCACCACCAACATTAACACCTTGGTTACCATGACCAGTTACCATCCAAAACGCTGCCGCATTAGAAGCATGACTTGAAGGAAGTGACCCAACATTTGATTGTAACAAATAGCTTCCCATATTTTGTGATAAAAATTCTTGCTCCGATCTTCTTTTTCTCCCTATGTTTCCATCCGAATCCGAAGCCACCGATTCGAAATCACCGCCGCCGCCTACGGCGGCGTTTTCTTCCCGGAGCTCTTGTTTTGCTTGTAGAATAGCATTTTGCATGTTGTTGAAATTCAAAATTGCTGATAATGAAGAAGGATTATGATTCTCCAACATGTTTGTGTTATTAGTTCTTCTAGAATCTTCAGCTACAACGTTCATGTTTAAGTTATTGTTTATATTAATGGTTCTTTCCCATTCGGCTCGGCTTCTAAGCTGCGCCGCCGCCGCGGCAGCTGATGAGAACGAGCTAGGGTTGAAGTAGTTACCTCGAAAATAGTGCGACGGCGCCGACGTGGTGGATCCCGAGCTTCTAAGAGAGATATTAAGTGACGTGAAGTTCGCCGGAATTGTTCCGGTGCCAGTGGCGGCGATGACGGCTGGCTCAGCCTGTTGAAGCAGCCACTCAATCGTCTCGCCGTCGGACTTGTGTCCGAGCTCACGTGTCAGCTGGAAAACTCTGGCGGCGCAGGCTGCCGGCATACGGATCCGACGACCTCGTCCGTCGACCTTCGTGTGCCGGTCTTTCGTCGAGGCGCGCTTCGGCGGTGGCTTTTTCTGCTGGTCGACCGTGTTGTTTGATGTAACGATGGCAGAACAGCCGTCGTTTGCGGTGGTCGAACAAGGTTGTTCGGAGACATCATCGATGATGTCTTTTTTCTCTAAAAGTTGAAGAGGAAAATTTGGTCTGCTTCGGATTCCATTATTTTGATGATGATCAGCTTCCAATTCCATGATGGTCGTGCTTATCTCATATAATTAACTTCTCTCACTATATGCACTTTTTTTAAGAAAAAAAATTTGGTGGGGTTTATTTTTTAAAATAAAAAAAGGTTTTTTTTTCTTTGTCACAAATGTTTTTTTTTTTTTTTCTGGAAGTGAGAAGTGAAATGAGGTGACCCTCAAATTCTATCGGTTAGTTGGCAAGTGGGTCTATCTATTTTTGTGGAGCATGGAATTCCTTTCAGATGGGAGGGTCTTGCAGTTTAGTTGTTCTCTCTGCTGGAAAGAGAGAGAAAGAAAGATAGATAGATAGAGAGAGAGAATGAAAATGAATGATAGAGGATAAGGGAGAGAGGAGTGCAAGCTTTAAGCAACAAAAATAATGAGTGGGAATAATAAGGGGTTTTGTAAAAATAATTAAAAGCAATACTCGTTTTTTCCCTTTCTTAAATTTTGTTGTTTTTTTGTTTTTGGGATGGAATCATTTTTCTTAGTCTTCTTCTTTTTATGACTTTTTCTTATTTTCAACTGTCTTAAAATAAATGTCTCCGTCTTAAACACCACATAATTCCAATCCAATAAAAAAAAATACGTGATTCTAATAGATACATTTTAAAAAGATTTAAGTATATTTTTTTCAGTTTCACTATTTTTAATCAACAATTTCTTAAGTCTTTATGGAATGGGCAATTCATGTGTATTTTTAAAAATTTTGAATAACTTTTATAGATACATATATGTTTATAACATTATAAACATTAATCTACAAAAACTTAAAATATTTTAATAAGAGATGAATTAAATATGAGATTATACAAATATAGTTCTGGTGCAATGGTAGACTTTGTTATTTTTAACTAATATTATATTTGTTCTCTATTTTTTATGATTATAAAATTCTTTTTTTTACTAAAAATAGTAAGATGTGTTCATAACCAAATCAATCCCAATACAAACAACATATTGGTAAAAAACCAAAAACTGCACAATTGTTTGGATAATTTTTTGTGAAAATCGCTTGAATCACATCGAAATTCAAATTTCTTTTTTAAAATTGAACAAACCGCGTATATAAATTTTAATATTTTATTTATTTATTATTAATATGAAAAATTGCATTAATCTACTAGTGTTAGTTTTAAGTTTGTTTCCTAATAATATTATATGTTTAATTCAATATATTTTATTATTATTTGATATGTTTCAAGCATAATTGATCGATATTATTATGTAATGCTAATTTTTATATGTTAATTCTCTTCAAACTTGTTATAATATTAATAAATATTAAATTTTATAATTGCAATTTCGATAATAGAAAGCCCATCCAATTTAAATTGCATTAATTCATATCAAATTTTTTTAAAAGTATAATCCAAATCAAATTGCAAATATTTCAATATGATTTTTTTTCTTCTTATAATCGATCTGAACAAACCTTATTTAGTGTTATATATATATATATATATTAGTTTTTAAACATTTATGTAGGGATGTTTATAATGTTATAAATATGCTTCTAAAAAACTATTAAAAAGATTCTAGAGTACACTTAAACTTAAAAGCAAAGAGTAATCTACTTTCAAATTGCTCGTCTTAAAAGATTTAATTTTTTTTTTGCAAAGACTAAAACAAAGACTAAAATTGTTGATAAATAATATTGTGAGGATAAAAAGTTGAAGACAAATTTTATAAGAATTAAAAATTAAATTTTAAAATTTTATAAAGACGAAAAACACATTTTTACCTTTTAATAAATGTTCAATGACGAGTCTTTATGCTATTTTGATAGTTTGATATACAAAATATGATAAACTATCGTATCATGTCTTATTCTCATGATAATTTATCCTTGCATATCATTTTAGTTCAACTTTTATCATGTGACATGTCTACGTTAAAAATTAGTATGATATGTTCAAAAATTAATTCATATAACTATTATAAGAGATAGATCCAAAAAAGTTATTAAATGGAGGTAAAAAATATCATATATATATATATATATATATATATATATTACCCACTTTGTCTTTCAATGAATATAACACACTTATTTTACACACAAATCATTATGGATACACACAAATTATTATGGAAATACTATAAATAAAAGAAATATAATGAATATCAAATTAACTTTATAAGTATTGATGTATTCATCATTTCGAAAAATACAAAAGGAAATATATTAAATTGTGGGTGATGCATATGGTAATAATTAGTAGAGGCTTGTATTGATTGGCGGCTTAGGCTAGTTCAATGCTTGGCTCGTCGTAGGTGGCTTCTTCTCCTCCTTGGGGTTGTTTGGGTTTATGGTCTCTCATTCCAAGGTGTTTTTTTTTTTTTCTTTGGATGTGTGTTGGCTTTATATTCAGTTGTATAGTTTGTTTTCTATCATTTTTCTCTTTGCACTGTAAGAAAAAATTTCTATACTTACGGAAAATTACCTACGAAGTTTAGTCCGTTGGTAAATTATTAATTACTTACGGAAAAACCATAAGTAAATTCATTATTTTGATTTTTTTTTAACACTATACCACGGTTAGTACGTGGGTAATGTTAAAAATAATCTGTGGGTAATGTAAAAAAAAATGCAATTGAACTTAATTTTTCAAAATATTTTCGTATTTTATGTTTCCACGGATTGTCCGTGGGTAATGTCCTTGGGTAAATTTAATATGTAATTTTTTTTAAAATTGTTTAATTTTTTAAAACTGATAAAATGTAAAAAAAAAACATAATCACAACACTTCGACCTCAACCTCAAGCTTACCTTCGCCGCCACCAAACCTCAACTTTGCCGTCACCGATATCGACACAACTTTGTCGTCTTCGTAACTCTCGCGTACGAGCTTCAGCGCCGTTCTCGCAAAGTCTTCAACGCCGTTCGATTAGGTTAGTTTCCATTGCTTTGATTTTATATTTGTTAGAATCTCAAGAAATTTGAATGTGATCTACTGTGAGCTTTGTGTTGTGAGCTTTGTTCTGATTTAGGGTTTTTGTGTTGTGATTATTCTGATTATTCTGATCTACGAAGACATTGCTTTGTTCAGCTTCTGTTTCATCTTCTGGTTTTGAAGCTTTGTGAGCTTTGTTCTGATTTAGGGTTTTTGTGTTGTGATTATTCTGATCTACGAAGACATTGCTTTGTTCAGCTTCTGCTTCATCTCTGGTTTTGAAGCTTTTTGAGCTTTGTTCTGATTTAGGGTTTTTGTGTTGTGATTATTCTGATTATTCTGATCTACGAAGACATTGCTTTGTTCAGCTTCTGCTTCATGGATACTATCATAAGCAAATTTACAGCAAAAAATTTCACTGTTAAAGAAAAAGTTGCATTAACTGGTGCACACACTATAGGTTTCACACATTGTAAAGAATTCAGTAACAGAATTTTCAATTTCAGTAGTACATCTGAGATTGATCCTACAATGCACCCTAAATTGGCTGCAGGTTTAAGAGATGTTTGTAAAAATTACACTTCTGACTCTTCAATGGCTGCATTTAATGATGTAAGATCACCAGGGAAATTTGATAATGCATTTTTTCAAAATATGTTGAAGGGTTTGGGATTATTGACAACTGATTATCTTTTGAGTATGGATTCAAGGACAAGGCCAATTGTGGAACTTTATGCTAAAGATGAACAAGCTTTTTTTTTTTGATGATTTTGCTAATGCTATGGAGAAATTTTCTGTGTTTGGTGTCAAGACTGGTAAAAAGGGTGAAGTGAGGAGCAGATGTGATCAACTTAATCATATTCCTGCTTAGTGGAATCATTCATTCATTTAAACCAAAATGCTCAATATTTATATTTATATATATAATATATGATTTATGTATCTAGAGAGCCATGGGTATACATTGTCCTTATTATCAAAACTAAATTGAGACAACTTTTTACCTGTATTTCAAATGTTGCTTTCCTTTTTATGTTTTATGATGGAGAAGATGATGTTGTTTTATCCCATCTCATGTTTATGCAATTTGGGGTTGCTATTCATTAATATGTGTATTTTTAATATATTCATTCATACTCTGCATCAGAACAAGAAAAGTAAACAATCTATGATTAACATATATTTTGTTGGGCTAAAACTCTAAATTGGAGGAACAATTCATCAATAAGACATGCTAGTCGCTCAAATATTCACAATGTTCAACCCAATTTCTTGTTGTTTTAGCTAAATTTACTACTATTATTATTATTTAGAATCTTAAAATTATTATTATTTAGAAAATTATTATTATTTAGAATCTTAAACAAAATTTTATATTCATTCTCTTTAACTGTTTGTTGTATGATTTCATGACAGTTATAAGGATAGTTTTTGATACTTGGCATGGGCCTAAAGTTCTGGCTCATTAGTGTCTGTACTCCTTTTGCAGAAAGCAATGTTACTTCAGCAATCAAGATGGCAAAATAATGTCAGGATGAGTGATCTGGTTGAGCAAGTATGTATTATCGGCTGTTATTGCATTTCTGTAATCTCTTTATTCTTAACCTTAGCATGTTCTAATTTTTCTTTCTTCAAATTACACACCAGATCCGTGGTCCACTTTCAAGCATTCAAACCTTGAGTAAAATCCTATCTACACAAACAAAGAAAAGCCAGGTTTGTAAAATCTCTAAATAGATGAGTTTATTTTTTATTATAACCATAAAAACTATTTCATTGCCATATATGCCAGCTCATAAGTCACTCTTTCTTTTAAACCTGACTAAACTTTACTGTGTCAGTTCTATTAAGAGTGGTTAGTAAGCCAGGCCAACCGATAAGTTGACAAAGTTATTCATACCTTATGTTATTGGATATCAACAATGTCCTAAAATAGATACGTTTGCAGATTTTGTATGACATTGTTGAGGATATCTTGATGCTAGGTGATCATCTGAGTGATGTTCTCCAACAACTCCAAGATGCTGTATATTTGACAAAAGTACTTCTCTCTCTCACACTTATTAATTTTATATACCAATAATCAATTAATGTGCATTGTATATTTGACAAAAGTACTTCTCTCTCTCGCACTTAAGTCCATAATTTAAGAACATTCGCAACACAGCAATAAAAACTGACACCTTGAAAAATGGCTTTTGCAGGCTGAAGCGTTATAAAAGGTTCAAGGAGGGGCATACAAGGATTCTTGTCGCAATAGATTTGGTTGGCAGGGGAATAGACATTGAACGTGTGAATATAGTTATAAACTATGACATGTCTGACGGTGCAGACACATACTTGCACAGGGTACAATTTAAATATGAACTTTTTGACGTTTAATTGTTAAAATTGGTTTACATGTGTCCCTTTATTATAACAGTGTTATTAATTATCATTTCAATTTTTGGATTAAATTGTAAACAGGTTGGCCGAGTTGGAAGGTTTGGCACCAAAGGCCTTGCAATTACATTTGTTTCATGTTCAAGTGATGTGGATGTTCTCAATAATGTATGGAAACTGACTCTTTTTTGTCACCAATTTGGAGTTTGTTTTATTGTTAAATCAAGTGTTAGTCTGTTGTCTTTGCATCTCCAACATTACCTCATTGAGTCACTTATCCCACATTCTTCTTATCTTTTTTATTACCTTAACCAAGCAAATCCATATTAATACCTGGGGCATATTCCAGCCCTTCCAACATGTGCCCGATTTTTCATATTTTTTTATCTGATTTGAAGTGATGTCAACAGAAATATCATCCTTAGTTTTGTCAAGAACATGAAATAAGTTGTAGTTGTAATATTTATATTATGGTGGCAGATATATTTGTATTTTAACATGGCCATCATGCGTCCATTTTCTGCAATGCCATTTGCCATAATTTCTTGCTACAAATTTGGCTTGCTTTCATCCCTAATAATACTGATTCTGGGTCAACTGGCGTTTATATATTTTATTTGTTGCGTATTTCAAGTTCAGTCCCGGTTTGAGGTGGATATAAAACAGCTTCCCGAGCAGATTGATACATCAACCTACAGTATGTTCTTATCTGTTCATTCTATTTCTGTTTCTAAGCACATTCATTCTATTTCTTATAATGGTTCTTTAAAACCGTTTAATACATTGCTTTCATTAAATCCTTCACCAACTTCTGTCAGCTGTATGTATCCCATTATATTCTATTCTATTATAGTTAAGTTGCAGGTTATTTCTTTTGGTGCCTCAAATATGTAGGGGTTGAAAGTTTTAAAAGTCATTGACATATCATCATCTTTAGTCACAATTTTTAATTTATGTTCATATTACCCATGAAAAATTTGTGGGTATTTTACCCACGGAAAATCTGTGGGTAAATTACCCACGGATTTTCCTTAAATACCCATATCCTATTGATTGTCCGTGGGTAAATATTTATCTACGAGCGAAATAGCTACGGACCCGTGTCCGTGGGTAATATTAGGTTACCTACGGACTTGCCGTGGGTAAAGATAAAATTTGTCGTAGGTAATAACACTTTTTCTTGTAGTGTTGTTATGTCCTTCACTCCTTGTAATCTTGTTTTTCGTTTTTCTTAATATAAATATATATTTTGTCATTAAAAAAATTATTGAAAATAAATAATTAATATTACATTAAAAATTAAAAGTGACATTTTTTTTAGACTTTTTTGTTTTCGCAAATATATTACTCATTGTAGTAGGGAGAAGTACTTTTTTTTTTTTTATAAAAAAAATACCAAATATCACATTGGTATGAAAATCATATCGACATTATATTAGCGTCGGCCGGACCCATGCTAAGCCGATGCTAGAAACTAAAATAGAACATCCGACGCTAATTAAGTATATTGCCACGACATCAAAAAATTGTTTGTGTCAGACGGCCAACACTAATGTCAACAATTTAAAGTAAAAAAATAGTTAGTGTCGGATGAAGCCGACGCTTAAGTCAATTTAATATCAACGTTCTTTGTAATGTAGTGTCGGTCACTCTGATGCTAAAGGCAACAAAGAAAAAATCAACAAACTATTAGTGTCGGCTTCACCGACGCTACAGTCAAATAAAAGTCAACTTTTTTTATATTTTAGCCTCAGTCCGGCTGACGCTAAAGTCAAAATGAAAAAGTCAACAATTGGTTAGCGTCGGATTAAGCCCACGCTAATTTTAAATTTATTTAATTATTTTTGTTTTTTTAGCTCTTGCTCAGTCATGTATAAAAAATTCATAAAATAAATAATACTTCGAAAACCCCTTGCATTGAGAACATAAAAAAGGCAATATAAAGTATCATTTGTTATCATAATACAAAATATTAACATAATATCAAATTACAACCTAGCAAAGTCACCTATTGCATAATTGTCAACCAAGGACTACAAAAAGTAAGCATAACTATATATGAGATCAAAGTTCTTGTTATAGGTTGAACAATAAAGATAACCTTGGTAAATTTGATTCTCGATCTCAAAAGTGTACCTTCATTGGATACTCTGAAAGATCCAATGCTTATAGAGTGTTTAATCGGGTAACTCATATTGTGGAAGAATCCATACATGTTAAATTTGATGACTAACAACTTGACCTTGAAAGTCAAAGTGTAAGACCCTTAATTTTAAATCCTAATTTATGCAATTTTAGGGTATTTTGTGTTAAAACTAATTGGACTTTTAGCCAATTGTAAATTAATTTATGAATTAAGTACCAAAAATATATTTTGAGATGGTTGTAATATGTTTAATATATGTGTATATATATATATATATATATATATATATATATATATATATATATATATATTTTGAGACCGACTAAAATTATTGGTCGAAGAATAATTTAATTATTACGAAGAATTAATACCAGACAATTTATCAAGAATTTATCTGTCAGTAGAGTTATGACGAGAGTAGATATTTTATCGAAATAGTTGGAGATATGAGTGAAGTGATGTGTGTAAAAGTATTTAGATATTTGTGGGATAGTTTTAATTATAATGTATATATATAGTTAGTAAGTGTTATATATATATATATATACATATGCGAGTGGCAGAAAGAAACAGAAAGGAAAAAGATTTTCCTCACCTGCTCGCGAACCACTCTTTTCTTTCTTCCTCTGTTTGCAAACTTGGAGTGTTGATAGAGAAAACCACAAACACAAATCTTAATTTACTTCCTAGATTTAAGCTTCCATTTGAAAAGTGTCAAGAGGGAAAGTTACTCCTCTCCACACTACGGTGCTTGTGAGCTAACTTTTGTGGCGTCGACGTGAGCGAGAGTTTCATCGTATTTGATTGCGGTAGCGGAAGCTTATTGAATAAATTACATTCCTTAAGTACGAAAAGTGATTAGAATAAGCCTTGGGATGCAAAAAATGACGTAAATGTTCATCAAATGACACAAACGCGCTTATTGGATGAAATACATTCCTTAAGTATGAAAAGTGATTAAAATAAGCCTTGGGATGCACAAAATGACGAAAATGTTCATCCAATGATACAAATGCACTTATTGGATGAACTACATTCCAAAAGTACGAAAAGTGATTAGAATAAGCTTTAGAATGCACAAAATGACGTAAATATTAAATTAATGACACAAACGCGCTTATTGGATGAACTACATTCCTTAAGTACGAAAAGTGATGAGAATAAGCCTTGGGATGCATTAAATGATGTAAATGTTCATCCAATGAAACAAATGCACTTATTGGATGAACTACATTCCTTAAGTACGAAAAGTGATTACGATAAGCCTTGGGATGCACAAAATGACGTAAATGTTAAATTAATGACACAAACGCGCTTATTGGATGAACTAAATTCCTTAAGTACGAAAAGTGATTAGAATAAGCCTTGGGATGCACAAAATGACGTAAATGTTCATCCAATGACATAAATGCACTTATTGGATGAACCACATTACTTAAGAACGAAATGTGATTAAAATAAGCCTTGGGATGCACAAAAAGAAGTAACTGTTAAATTAATGATACAAACGCGCTTATTGGATGAACTACATTCCTTAAATAGGAAAAGTGATTAGAATAAGCCATGGGATGCACAAAAAGACGTAATTGTTCATCCAATTACACAAACGCGCTTATTGGATGAACTACATTCCTAAAGTACGAAAAGTGATTAGAATAAGCTTTAGAATGCACAAAATGACTTAAATATTAAATTAAGGACACAAACGCGCTTATTGGATGAACTACATTCCTTTAGTGCGACAAGTGATTAGAATAAGCCTTGGGATGGAAAAAATGACGTAAATGTTCATCCAATGACACAAATGCACTTATTGGATGAACTACATTCTTTAAGTACGAAAAGTGATTAGAATAAGCCTTGGGATGCACAAAATGACGTAAATGTTCATCCAATGACATAAATGCACTTATTGGATGAACCACATTACTTAAGAACGAAATGTGATTAAAATAAGCCTTGGGATGCACAAAAAAAGTAAATGTTAAATTAATGATACAAACGCGCTTATTGGATGAACTACATTCCTTAAATAGGAAAAGTGATTAGAATAAGCCATGGGATGCACAAAAAGACATAATTGTTCATCCAATTACACAAACGCGCTTATTGGATGAACTACATTCCTAAAGTACGAAAAGTGATTACAATAAGCTTTAGAATGCACAAAATGACTTAAATATTAAATTAATGACACAAACGCGCTTATTGGATGAACTACATTCCTTTAGTGCGACAAGTGATTAGAATAAGCCTGGGATGGACAAAATGACGTAAATGTTCATCCAATGACACAAATGCACTTATTGGATGAACCACATTCTTTAAGTACGAAAAGTGATTAGAATAAGCCTTCGGATGCACAAAATGACGTAAATGTTCATCCAATGACACAAACGCACTTATTGGATGAACTACATTCCTTAAGTACGAAAAGTGATTAGAATAAGCCTTGGGATGCACAAAATGACGTAAATGTTAAATTAATGACACAAACGCTCTTATTGGATGAACTACATTCCTTAAGTACAAAAAAAGATTAGAATAAGCATTGGGATGCACAAAATGACGTAAATGTTCATCCAATGACACAAATGCACTTATTAGATGAACTACATTCCTTAAGTATGAAAAGTGATTAGAATAAGCCTTGGGATGCACAAAATGACGTAAATGTTCATCTAGTGACACAAATGCACTTATTGGATGTACTACATTCTTTAAGTACGAAAAGTGATTAGAAAAACCTTGGGATGCACAAAATGACGTAAATAGTAGATTAATGACACAAACGCGCTTATTGGATGAACTACATTCCTTCAATACGAAAAGTGATTAGAACAAGCCTTGGGATGTACAAAAAGACGTAATTGTTCATCCAATTACACAAATGCACTTATTGGATGAACTACATTCCTAAGGTACGAAAAGTGATTACAATAAGCCTTGGATGCACAAAATGACGTAAATGTTCATCCAATGACACAAATGCACTTATTGGATGAACTACATACCTTAAGTACGAAAAGTGATTATAAT
This sequence comes from Cicer cuneatum, assembly GCA_037974295.1. Taxonomy (NCBI): domain Eukaryota; kingdom Viridiplantae; phylum Streptophyta; class Magnoliopsida; order Fabales; family Fabaceae; genus Cicer; species Cicer cuneatum. The sequence continues at coordinate 11,644,094 of JBBPBO010000003.1, forward strand.
AAGCCTTGGGTTGCACAAAATGACGTAAATGTTAAATTAATGAATCAAACACGCTTATTGGAAGAACTACATTCCTTAAGTACGAAAAGTGATTAGAATAAGCCTTAGGATGCACAAAATGACGTAAATGTTCATCCAATGACACAAATGCACTTATTGGATGAACTACATTCCTTAAGAACGAAAAGTGATTAGAATAAGCTTAGGGATGCACATTATGATGTAAATGTTAAATCAATGACACAAACACGCTTATTGGATGAACTACATTCCTTAAGTACGAAAAGTGATTAGAATAAGCTTTGGGATGCACAAAATGACGTAAATATTCATCCAATGAAACAAACGCACTTATTGGCTGAACTACATTCCTCAGGAACAAATAGTGATTAGAATAAGCCTTGGGATGCACAAAATGACGTAAATGTTAAATTAATGACACAAACGCACTTATTGGATGAACTACATTCCTTAAGTACGAAAAGTGATTAGAATAAGCCTTGGGATGCACAAAATGACGTAAATATTCATCCAATGAAACAAATGCACTTATTGGCTGAACTACATTCCTCGGAACAAATAGTGATTAGAATACGCCTTGGGATGCACAAAATGACCTAAATGTTAATCCAATGACACAAATGCACTTATTGGATGAATTACATTCCTTAAGTACGAAAAGTGATTAGAATAAGCCTTGGGATGCACAATATGACGAAAACATTCATCCAATGATACAAACGCACTTATTCGATGAACTACATTCCTCGAGAATGAAAATTGATTAGAATAAGCCTAGGGAGGCACAAAATGACGTAAATGTTCATCCAATGAAACAGACGCACTTATTGGATGAACTACATTCATCAGGAACGAAAAGTGATTAGAATAACCTTGGGATGCACAAAATGACGAACGGTTGAGAAAGCGTTAACGAAGGTAAGGGGCTCCTTCCAACTTTTTAGTTTGCATATAAGAACTCTATATGTGTGATTGATGGATGAGTAATGTGTTGTTATTGATAAAGATGTCATTGTTGCGTTTTTTATGATAAAGACTCATTGTTGTTGTGATATTGTTGTTGATGATAAAGATGTCATTGTTGTGTTGTTGATGATAAAGATATTATTGTTGTGTTATCTTTGTTGAAAACGTTATTGTTGTGTTGTCTTTGTTAAAGATATTATTGTTGGTTTTGATTAGAGATTGATTCTTGTTGTAATGAGTTATTCTCAAATAAAAGAGTTTGAACTGAAGTTGAAATTTACTTGAAAAATTGCACAGTTTTTCGAAGGTGTATTCGAATACGATCCTAGTGTATTCGAATACACTTCTACAAACGTTTAGTTCTTATTTAAATTTTTAACCTCATATTCGGATATGATACCTCAGTATTCGAATACAATTACGTGATTTTTTCCACTGACTTGTGTGGTGTTCGAATACACGAGGATGTATTCGAATATAAAAGTTCTGATTTTGCTACTGACTTGTCGTCTGTACTCGGCTACGACTCTTCGTATTCGAATACAGAATTGAAAATTTTGCTACTGACTTGTCATATGTATTCGACTACGACTCTTCATATTTCAATACATAATTGAAAATTTTGCTACTAACTTGTCATCTGTATTCGGCTACGACTCTCCGTATTCGAATATAGAATTGAAGATTTTGCTACTAACTTGTCAACTGTATTCGGCTACGACTCCTCGTATTCGAATACAAATCTCCAGATTTTTTTAGTGACTTCGCGACTGTATTCGGCTACGAGAAGCTGTATTCGAATACAACCTTGATTTTTGTCAAAAATTCTATTTTTAAATATTTGTTTAGGCATTTAATTACTTGGAAAATACTTTTAATACTTATGATAAATTATATGAGGTTTTCTTAATATTGTTTCTTAAATGGTTATGAAGTATCCGGTTCCATAGTTGCATTTACGTACTGATTTTAGTGAAGAGAGTAAGAGTACTCTCATGCATTTCATAGTTTGTGGTAACTGTGATGGGCCACAGTGTCAGTGGTGACCGTGATGGACCGTAAAGTTAAGTAGTGACCGTGATGGGCCGTAAAGTTAAGTAGTGACCGTGATGGGCTACGGGGTGGTTCCACGTGATTAGATGGTCCATCTCATCCTTACGAGGATTTAACTGATGTGTAAAGCCTTTAAGAGGCTACACTCGAAGTAAATTGTGCTAGTTCGTGAGAGAATGCACCATGGTAATTAGTACTAAGGCATGTGATAGGCAGTACAATTATGATTTACGCCCCTCGAGGAGGGATTTGTCATTAAGTTGTGAACGTGATGGGCCACGAAGTTAAGTAGTGACCGTGATGGGCTATGGGTGGTTCCACGTGATTAGATGGTCCATCTTATCCTTACGAGCATTTAACTTATGTGTAAAGCTTGTGAGAGGCTACACTGTAAGTAAATCGTGCTAGTCCATGAGAAACTGCACCATGGTAATTAGTACTAAGGCCTGTGATAGGCAGTACAATTATGATTTACGCCCTTCGAGGAGGGTTTGGTTTTGTCTTGGAAATTCTTGAATCATGTGCACTGGCATATATGCATTGCATTAGGGTGTTTGACGTGCGAGTCATGATTGTTTTGATCTGATAGGTGAAAATGATATGTGCAACTACCTTAAATTCTAAGTTCCTAATAAGTTGTTGTGATTGCGGATTGTAATTTGGGGCTTGCAACATGATCTGTATTCTAAATCTTTTGTTTCATCGAAAACATAGATGCTATATATTTTCAATGAGTGGGTATACTTATTTTGTCACTGTTATTATTTGCTGAAGCTGCTAAGTGTTGTTTGTCTTTTGACATAACTGTTAATTGTTAATTGTTTATTTTCGGTTGGTGACCCTTTACATTATTGTGGAAAATTGGGCTTTGCCTTCAGATGATACATGAGTTCATTCCACTGATGGTTACCCTGACGACGGAGACGTTGTTAGACTTCCCTGATCGACATACGCCGACTGCTTGGGTATACGACCCCATATCAAGCAAGGCTACTTATACGGGGAGGGTGGTGAGAACCAATAGGAGTGCCGGGGCAGTGTCTTATGTGGAATACACTCACGGGCGGATTGACTTTCCTATATCTTTAGGATTGGTACTCGAGGCGAATGAGGTATATGCAGATGTAGAGGGTCCTGTAGTTGGAGGTGAGATGGAGGCCACCGTAGGTGTGGTGAGTTCTACTATAGTAGCAGGGGATGCGGTGCCTGAACCAGGAACGGGTGAAAAGGGCAAGAGGCCGATGTCAGCAGGGGTTGACAATCCAGGTCCGCCTAGGCCGGTAGACGACTGTTTTGAGATTCCAGCGCCACCAAAGCGACCTATATCGTGGGTGGATCTGACTTCTGAGGAGACTGATCCTTCTATGGCTGATCAGGAGGATGATGTCACATCGAGGAGAGATACTACGTCAGACAAGACTTGTGCAGAGTGTGGTGGGCACCCATGTTACTGTAGTTGTTAGTGGATGATCAGATTAGTTTTTGTTGTATAGGGCCTTAGTGTTTTTTGTGGTTGTACTTATTTTGTTTTGGGATTACTATACCTATGACGTACTTTGACAGTGACTTTTGTTGGTGGGTCCATGTTCCATTTTCTTTGACGTGACCATGGGGGATAACATTCTTGGAGCAGTACTTCTGTGTAGGTGTCTACCGAGAATACCCCAGGGGTATGAGCGATAGATGATAGGTCTCATAGCCTCGATGTATTTTCTATTTGTATATTTTGAATATTAATAATGAAAATTATTTTAGCTTATTTGTATTTATGATGAAATTAATTATTACTTTTGTCATTTTGTGACACGAAGTATTATTTTATTAAGTGGTTTTTGAAAAAAAAAATACACTCGCGCTGTTAAAAATGTGGGTGTTACACAAAGCAAGATGATGATAGTGTAGGATTACCAGAACCAAAGGAAGTAGATGCAGACAAACCAGAAGAACTTGAAAAAGTAGAGAATACAAGCAAATCAGAAGAATATGACAAATCTTCAAAGGATGAATCTAATCAAGTCAGAAATAGTCAAGATAAGTCAGAAGAAAGATCTGGATGGAAGTACCAGTCATCTCATCCTAAAACTCTGATCATTGGAAGTGCAAGTGATCATTTGAGGACCAGATCATAACTTAAAGACACCAGTTTGTTTTGCTTACTCTCATCAGTTAAGCCTACCTCTATTGATGAAGCATTGGCATATGATGGATGGATTCTTGCAATGCAAGAAGAGTTAAATGAATTTGAGAGGAATGATGTTTGGGATCTAATACCTAGACGAGAGAAAAACATTATTGGAACCAAGTGAGTTTTCAGAAACAAGCTAAGTGAAAAAGGTGAAGTGGTCAGAAACAAGGAAAGACTTGTCGCACAAGGCTACAGTCAGCAAGAGGGCATTGATTACACTGAGACATTTGCTCCAATGGCCACGTTAGAAGCTATTTGTATCCTACTTTCTTTTGCTGCAAATAATAACATTACATTATTTCAAATGGATGTTAAAAGTGCTTTTCTAAATGATTATATAAGTGAAGAAGTCTATGTTAAACAACCCATAGGTTTTGAAAGTTATGAATTTCCAAATCATGTTTTTAAACTTAGAAAATCTCTGTATGGTCTAAAACAAGCACCTAGGGTGTGGTATGATAGACTTAGTAACTTCTTGCTTAAAAATAAATTTGAAATAGAACAAGTAGACAATACGCTTTTTAGAAAATCAATAGAAGATAACATGCTTATTATTCAAATTTATGTTGATGACATTATATTTGGATCTACTAATGGCACTCTTTGCCAAGAATTTTCTAAATTAATGCAACATGAATTTCAAATGGGTATGATGGGATACCTTAAGTTCTTCTTAAGGATACAAATTCAGCAAAGTCAAAAAGGTATATACATTCATCAAACTTAATATACAAAGGAGCTTATCAAGAAGTTTAAGATGAGTGATTGCAAAACTATGGCTACACCAATGCACCCTACTTGTTTACTTGAAAAAGATGATTCAGGCCAAAAAGTTGACCAAAAAATCTATAGAGGAATGATAGGATCTCTACTTTACCTTACCTCTTCTAGACCTAACATCATGTTTAATGTATGTGTGTGTGCAAGATTTCAAACCAACCATAGGGAATCACATTTAATTGCTTTTGAGAGAATCCTTAGATACCTAAAAGGCACTACCAACCTTACTTTGTTCTACAAGAAATCTCCTAAGTACAAACTTAGTGGATATTGTGATTCTGATTATGCTGGAAATAAACTTGAGATAAAGAGCACTAGTGGAAACTGCACCTTTTTAGGTGACAACTTAATATCCTGGTCAAGTAAGAGACAAACCTCTATTGCAATGTCAATAGCACATGCTGAGTACATTTCAGCAGCTGGCTACAGTTTTCAACTACTTTGGATGAAACATCAACTAGAAGACTACAACATCCTAGAAACCAACATTCCCATATATTGTGATAAAACTTCTGCCATTTTCCTAACCAAAATCCCTATACTACATTCTAGAGTTAAACACATAGAAATCAAAAACCACTTCATTAGGGACTTTGTTCAAAAAGGGGTACTAAACATTCAGTTTGTAGACACTGAACATCAATGAGCTGACATATTTACCAAAACACTACCTAAAGAGAGGTTTGACTTCATCAAGAAAAACCTAAATCTTACCTTCATATCTAACTGATATTGTAATCACTTCAAAGTAGTTTAGTTTTACATTAGTGTTTTTTGTAATATGTTATATTCATGTTATTAAAAAAAAGCAACAAAAAAAAAATCTCACTTTCATCATGTCTTTTTGTCTGATGACAAAAGGGGGAGAAAGATATTTGATAAAGTGGAGAGAAAATGATGCTTAGACTTAGGGGGAGTCAAAGAAATAGAAAGAAAAATTGTTATAAAAAATACAAGTTTTGTCATCATCAAAAAGGGGGAGATTTTTGGAACCAAGAGTTTTGATGTTAACAAAAGTATTTTATGAGAAAAATATATTTGACTTCAAAAAGTATGAAAGAAGATATGGTCAAGATTTGTAGAAGATTTAATTAAGATTTGAAGAAGATTTGATCAAAAATTGAAGAAGATTTGAAAAAGATTTGCTTAAAAGGATTATAATAAATTTGAAGAATTTACAAACGCAATCTGAACAAAATACAATTCAGAATTAAACAAGGACCAAACTGAAGCCCAAATTTCAACTATAAATAGATACTCAAGACTGAAGAAGAAAATCATCGAAAAGCATAAAATAGTAGTCTTAGAGTTCAAAGAGAGAAATACTTGTTTCAATTTAGAAATATTTTTTGAGTGTACTTTTCTTAGAGTGTGAGAGTTATTATTATTATCAGCTTTCCAGAAGCAACTACTCAAGTTCCAATCTCTTGTATCCAACCCGATAGTGGTTTAGTTCCTTCTTCAATCTGTGGTTGTCAGGTTGTTAGGAGAAGACTTGGCTTGTAGGGTCAAGGTGGTGTTGTTCCTCAAAAGTCTGGGGTTGTTAGGCTGTTTTGGAAGGCTGGCTTGGAGTGTCAGGTGTTGTGTAATTCAAGGTAATTGAATTAGTGGATTAAGGCCTTCTGAATGAAGGGACTGGATGTAGCCAAGTCAATGGTGAACTAGGATAAATCTATGTGTCATTAATTATGCTTTCATTGCTTGCTGCCTCTGAATCCGATTGCTTCTACTCCAAGTAAGTAACCAAAAACCAAACTAGTTTTTAATTTATTTATAAATTATCAAAAAGTTGTCAACTTTGGCAAACATAATTCAACCCCCCTTCTCGTATTTGCACCTTTAGGTAAAACCTTAAAAGAAATTCCATCTAGTATTAAGACAAATAAACATTTCATCAACATCTCAGATATGCTACTAAGACCACTAAATCCTCCTATGATAATCAAATGAGATACTGGTTGATATTTGTGAACGCTCTATTTGAGAAACTACCAGACACCTCTCCTACTAAGTGGACTAGTTACTAGTTAGATTTAATCTTTCTATCATCCATATTCAAGTCTTCTGGAGAAAAATTTCTCATTTTTCACATAATTGGTTTCGATAAGCTATCCATCTTCACCGTCTCTGCTTTGTGCCTTCCTTTAAAAAATTATAATACTGCATCGAATTTGTATATATAAATTTCAAAGAAAACCCAAACTACAAGGCCAATACAATACTAATACTAACAAACCATCACCTCACAGTGCACCATGGCATGTGTAGGCTTTAAAGAATACACTTCTCCAAGAACTCAGCAGACCAAATGATTAAAACAAAGTCTAGAAACTAACATCAGTGCTTAAGTAATTTTGTAATTGAAGATGTTGTTATCTTGTCTTGTGCAAGCAAAACAAAATTGCATTGCCATTGCTAGACTGTAGCACTCGCACTTTGGATTGAAGATGTGTCTAGTGTCCGACAGTGACACATGTAGTTACACTTAATCACTTTCATTTTCTTAATTTATTATCGTTGTCTACATGTTTGTATCAATGTCGTGTCTAGTGTTTGTATGAAGTACAAACAACACTAACATGTGTATGGTTGAATAAAATTGTAGAAAGGAAGAGGATTTGGATCTCCTCTATCATGCAGTTGAGGGATCTCAAGTGTTGGATGAAGAATGGATGACCCATATACTGACTTCACTAGATCGACTTTAAAACACAACTTAAAATATGGGGAGACACGACACCATAATAATGTCCAATTCACCAACAAAATGCATAATAAGTGTTCAGCAAAGACATCCAATAATTAGTCGAGTTGGACAGCAGGAGTAAATGGATGATAATTAACTAATTATGCCGCACCAAACCAACCTAATTGAATGTAAATTACGATCATTTAGGAAAACATGATAAACATTGGCATCATTCGCAAGGTTCCATTGACCAAAGCATCAATAAACATATAGTGACTAACATACATATAACTAGGGTTTGAGAACCTTGCCTATAACTAAGGGCAATAAAGTAAACTTGTAGTATCTATATCTCATGATCATAAATAAGCATATCAGAGAAATTGGTTCTACTTACAGATTGGTAGAAGCAGCAACCTTGATTTTAGCTACTGATTCTGATGTGTCCATGCTTCAAATAAACACAAGTCTCAATATTAAACCCCACAAAGATATAAACATTAACATATATCATTCCAAAAACACACACACACAAAGAGCCAAAAGACAATTAAAACAAAACAATACTAACTTCACATGGTAGTAATAAGATTCGGAGAGGAATTTAGTGAAATATTAAAAAAAATGCAAAAATTGTAAAATTAGGCAAAATAGTACAAAGAATGCAGCAAAGAAACAAGTACGATAGGTGTTGTCATACAAAGAAGCATTATCAAGTTAAAATCAGAAAAATGCATTGAAGCATAAGAAAAAAGACTCAACCTTAATTACTTGATTGAGATTAACTTCAACAAGAGTAAAGATAAAATACAAATTAGGATTTCAGCATGTGTTTGTCAAGATCAAAAAGCTAGGTTATAGGGTATGAGTAAAATTAAAAATAAAATTAAAAAAATAATAATTAAACTGATTGAGATTAACAATTAAAGAGCTTCAAAGTACAAATCCATAGGCCTAACTAACAAACTAACGAAGAACGACATAAAGATGCTAAGCGGAAGAAAGTGATAAATCAATGCTGGAACGTACAAATACAATACTTTGCAAATCTTAAGGTGCCACAAACCAGCAAATAGAGTACACTTCAAACCTTAAAAGTTAGAGAATTTTGAAACCTTAAAACGTCAAACAGAGTACAATTTTGAAACTTTGATTTCACAACTAAACCTTTTTTGCTGTTTCAAGCCAAATCTAACCATGTTTCAAGCCCCTAATCATTCAGATGCCCATAAACCCCAAAATTAACCCTGAAATATAAAAGAGAGAGAGAGAGGGAGAGAGAGAAATTACTTTTAATAACGATTTTTCTTGCAAGAGGATGGTATGAGATTAAGAAGAGAACGGTTCGAGTGGCTGACCTTGACGACAAGGTTTCACAGTGGGTTCGAGAGCTAGGGTTCAAAGTGGTTGAGCTTCACGGCGACGAGAGGCTGAGCTTCCCGGCGAGGGTTCACAGTGAGTTCGAGAGCTAGGGTTCAGAGTGGCTGATCTTCACGGTGGCGAGAGGCTGAGCTTCACGGCGAGAGTTCACAGTGTGTTCGAGAGGGTTCACTATGGGTTCGAGAGCTAGGGTTCAGAGTGGCAGAGCTTCACGACGGCAAGAGGCACGGTGTATAAAGAGTGGGTGACGACATCAAGAGTTTGATGGGTTCAAGAGAGTTAAGAGTGAGAGTTGAGAGGGTTCAAGTGATTATGGTGACTCATTTTTTATTTTTCAAATAATATTAAAAAGTTTAATTTTAAAAAATCATACAACGTAGCGTCGGTCCATCCGATGCTAACTATTAAAATAAAAATAAATAAATTTAAAAAATAAACTAGCGTCTGAAGGTGCAAACACGAGAAGGGAGGGTTGAATTGTGTTTGACTATCTTGAATACTTTTTAGTTTTAAAACAAAACCTATTTTGTATGAATTAAAATAGAGTTAGCAGCGGATATAAACTAAATAAAAACTCAGAATTTTATATTGGTTCACCGCTAACTAGGCTACGTCCAATTCCTTCACTTTGAAGGATTTCACTAATTCAAAAACCTTGAATTACAAAGTACCACTGACCCTCCAAGTCAGTCTTCTCAAAAAGTATAACAACCCTAGACTTTTGAGGAAAAGAACATTGAATCTAATTGCTAAGGAATCTGGTACTCCTTTTGAGTCCCTCAGATTGTAGACTCTACTTCAACAAATTAGACCTAACACAAGGGAAAGGAAAACTTAGAGTACTTTCTATTGGAACCAAGTTGGTTCTAAGTACTTAGGATTTTGATATTTACAAAAGCACTCCATGTAATCGTATTTTGTACTTAGAATTATTATATTAAATGCCATCATAAGATGAAGTTATCAAAGGCAGAAGATGAAGTCACCAGAGGCAGAAGATGAGTTACCAAAGGATAAAATAAGACCAGAGGATACACCTCTAGAAGAAACCAGATAATGCATCTAGAAGGTACCAGAGGATGCATCCTGAAGGCACCAGAGGATACACCAGGATGTCAAAATACCACCAGAGGATATCTTTCCTATCCCAGATCAGAAGGAAGCAGAGTCTAGAAGGAGACCTAGACCAGACTAGAAGGAAGCCTACCAGAGGGAGACTTGTTCCAGACCAAAAGGTATCATAAGTCAGACTTAGTCCAGAATGTATTCTGACTAGAAGATAGCTTGGCAGTGAAATGATAATCAGTCCAGACTTGATCCAGACTTGATCAGAGCATAAATTAATTGGTCCAGAACAAGAGATTTAATCCAGATTTGGCCCAGACCAGAAGATAGCATGGTTCAAGAGTATGAAATTCAGTCAAAATCAGAAGAAATGATGTCCAAATATAATCCAGACCTGATCCAGATCAGAAGGTAATCATCCAGAATAAAATATCATAAGTTCAGATTTAATTTCAGTTCAATCCAGACCCAGTCCAGAATTGGTCCAGATCAGAGGGAAGATATTCATATCAATGGTCCAAATTTAAGCGTCATGGCCCAGTGTTGGCCGAGATTAGAAGATCAGAACATGTGGCCCAATGTTGGCCGAGATCAGAAGATCAGAACATTTGGTCCAGTGTTGGCCGAGATAAGAGGATCACATCAGATCAGATTGCAAGTCCATAGTGGTCGAGATCAGAAAGTGTGGTCCAGTGTTGGCCGAGATCAGAGGATCACATCAGATCAAATTGTATGGTCCAGATGTGAATGAGATTAGAAAATCAAACGGTCCAGATTTAATCATGATGATAATCAGTGGAGACTTGATTAAATTTGATCAAAGTATTAAAAGGATTTCATACAAAAATAAATTGAAGTCGTATGAGAGTTCATAAGCTATTGGCAGGAAGAAAGATTTGATCCAGAATTAATTAAAGACGGGATTGGCCAAAGTTATTTTTGAAAGCAAATCTGGAGCAAAAAATTATGTTTTTTATTTAAGTGAAACCCGATTGGCCAAGGTACTTTTGCAAGAGTATCTGGCAAGATACAGCTCAAACTTAAGCATGGAAGCAACCCTAACTCTTCATCTATAAAAGGAGGCTCAAGACTGAAGACTCAGCATCGAAAATACTTGAGAGTCATACACTTCCAAAAGCAAAATACTTGAGTTTTCAGTGAGGTCAATTCTGAGTATCCATTTTCCAGAAGCAAGTACTCTAAGTGTTCGTTCCCTTGTGTTAGATCTAAGTTGTTGAAGTAGAGTCTACAATCTGAAGGAGTCAGAAGGAGTAGCAGATTACTTAGCAGTTAGATTTAAGGTTCTTTTCCTCAAAAGTCTAGGATTGTTAGACTGTTTGAGAAGACTGACTTGGAGGATCAGTGGTATTGTTGTAATTCAAGGTTTTGAATTAGTGAAATCCTTCCAAGTGAAGGGACTGGACGTAGCCTAGTTAATAGTGAACCAGTATAAAATTCTGTGTTTTATATTTACTTTACATCCGCAACTAACTCTGTTTTATTCATACATCAGGTTTTGTTTTAAAACTGCAAAAACAGAAAAAGTATTCAAGTTAGTCAAACACAATTCAACCCCCCCTTCTCGTGTTTGCACCTTCACTTGCTTATGGAAAAAGGATACTCACAATTGACCTCATTGAAAACTCAAGTATTTTGCTTTTGGAAGTGTATGACTCTCAAGTATTTTCGATACTAAGTCTTCTGCCTTGAGCCTCCTTTTATAGATGAGTAATTAGGGTTTCTTCCATGCTTAAATTCGAGCTGAATCTGCGCAGATTCGCTTGCAAAAATAACTTGGTCAATCAGGTTTCACTTAAATAAAAAAAGTATCTTTTTAGCTCCAGATTGCACTTGAAAATAACTTTGGCCAATCCTGTTCTTGTTTAATTCTAGACCAAATCTTTCTTCCCACCAATAGCTTCTAAATTCCCTCTAAGACTTCATTTTATTTGTATCAAATCCTCTTAATACTTTGATCAAATTTCTATCAAAATTTAATCAAGTCTTCTTCGAATTTTTAATCAAGTTATCACTGATTTTCATCATAATTAAAATCTGGACCATATGATCTTCTAATCTCGACCACATCTAGACCATATAATCTGATCTGCCCCAAATTATGTGATCCTCTTATCTCGGCCAACACTGGACCACATGATCTGATCTTTTGATCTCGGCCAACATTGGGCCATATGGTCTAATCGTCTGATCTCGGCCAACACAGGGCCATGATGCTTAAATCTGGACCATTGATCTGAACATTTTCTCTCTGATCTGGACCAAGTCTGGACTAGGTCTGGATTGAATCTGAATTAAATCTGGACTTATGATATTTTAATCTGGACATTTATCCTCTGATATGGATCAAGTCTGGATTAATTCTGGACAACAATTCTTTTAATCTGAACTGAGTTTTATGCTCTGGACCATGCCATCTTCTGGTCTGGACCAAGTCACTTGTTCTGGACCAGTTATCTTATGCTCTGGACCAAGTCTGGATTAAGTCTGGACTGATTCTTATTTCACGACCAGGCTATCTTCTGGTCAGGATTAATTCTGGACCAAGTCTGACTTATGATTCCTTCTGGTCTAGATCAAGTCTCCCTCTAACAAGTTTCCTTCTGGTCTGGACCAGGTCTTATTCTGAACACTGCTTCCTTCTTATCTGGGCCAAGAAAGATATCCTCTGATGATGTTATTTTACCTTTGATGACATCCTCTGATATCCTCTGGAGGTGTACCCTCTGGTGTTCTCTGAATGCATCCTCTGGATGCATTCTCTGACTGAACCTTCTGGTGACCATTCTATCTTCTGGTTGCTTCCTCTGGATTTATCTTCTGGTGGTGCCATCCTCTGATTTTGCCCAGCTTCTGATTTGTTCTTCTAAGTCAAAATAATATTTACATAAAATACTTTTGTTAATCATCAAAACTAAGTATAGAACCAACTTGGTTCCAACAGCGTCTGCCTTATTTTATTTAGCGTCAGCGTAAATTTGTGCACTAGCGTTGGCTAGACCGACGCTACAATGACGCTACCTAGTGTCGGAGTCGGGGGCTGACGCTAAATATGACAACTAAAATGAGTTTTTCTAGTAGTGATGGTTAAATATGCTTTTAGTTCCTATAAAATTTTAAATTTTGGTTTTTAATCTCTATAAAAATTGTCTTCAATGTTTAGTCCCCACAATATCTTTCATTGGTAGTGTTAGTCTATGTTGTTAAGTCACGTTTTATATATCCTTCAACGATCCCATCACCTAATCTAGTTGTAATGTATTTTCTCTGTCAACATTGATTGAACGAGTGGTTTATAAGATTTGGGGGTAGTGAAACCAACATAAGTAACATTTGCTCTTCATTTTATATATTTTCACCTGCAATTAAAAGTCTAAATACTAGCTCACTGAAGTTATTAAGATCAAATACAATACTTGTTGAGGAGTCTAGGGGTGCAAGAGCAACAACAAATCAAATACTCCAAGAGTACAAGAGACTTTGACACCACATATTCACCAAAAACCTTAAGACATTAAGTGTGTGTGTATGTGTGTGTGTGTGTATATATATATATATATTATCTCTCTTATATATTTAATATTAAACTCATTCATAGTCGACGTGAGACTTAACTACTCACATTTGAACCCAACATTATCTTTATTTTTCATCTGTCACAAGAACATATTCATTTTCATCATCAATTTGTTGGCTAATGAGGTTGACGAAAAATTTCATTCTGGCAAATCCCACAATTTCTTTGGTGATGTTTCTTTCAGTAAAGTCAATTTAATTTGTAGATAAAGCATCAAATTAATTTGGCTCACAACCTTTTTGTATTGTAATATATTGAGAATCTTTCAACTCACTTGGTTTTTCTCTTTGTAAATCACAATCAAGACTTTGTTGAACTAAATAGATGCATTTATTTTATCTATAGGTACTCACTTAGGTACTCAAGTTTCATAAACATCACAAATTTTGGGTTGATTTGTTATTAAAAATCAACATAATCTATTTTGTGTTTGTTTTTAAAAAACATCTATATATAGAAATAGTTTTTATGTGTAATCAATAAAAACAACTTCTCATTCTAACCAAATTTTATATTTTCTTTTTCTTCATATTGTCATTGATGTCAAAATTGGTAACAAAGAGATGTTCAACTCCTAAAAGTGATTGGAGCGTTGCTATTTTTTCCGAATAATTTATACAAAAAAGAATGAATTGAAATGCATAAAAATAAATGATTTTATCTATCAAATTTTTACTAACCATAAATAAGATAGTAGATGATTATTAATTGTCAGTGTGATAATCTATCGCATAGTATTCTTATATTTTTATCCACTCATACCCATAGATATACAATTTCTTTGTGAGTCCTAACCAAAACTATATTAGATCGATGACCATCTACATACAAACACAAAGCAAAAATTAACCCATAAAAACATCATATATATTGCTTTCAAAAGGATCTACATGTCAAAATTCACGCACCATTCATAAGAAAAACCAAGACATTTCTCCAACTTAATAATTACTCAATAAAAAATAAGGAATAAGATAGTGCTTAGTTAAGAACCATTTTCAAGACATATTTTTATACGCTTGATCTTCAATGAGACATAAGGTAACGAATTAGAGAAGATACATACACTTAAACCAAAAGAGCTCCAATGTACGAAAAATAAACCAAAAGAGCCCCAAAACACTAAGTGTCAAATAACACTATACGTTTCCTCCCTGACTCTGAACCGCCAAAGAAATTGATCAAACGTAGGTTTGCGGCGGTATTTGATGATTTCGTTCCTCGACATATTGGGGTATATTTGTAAGCACTTCAACACTCAAGTTAGTAAGCAAGAGATAAGTATAATGAAAAGATACGTGATTCTCCTAACAGTCTAATAATCTTCTGACAAAAAGAACTATAACCAATAAAATATTCCTTTCAAACTCAATTAGAAGCAAAAGTCAACCAATATATCGATATTTAATATCGTTGTTCCAAAATTATCCTTATATATTAATTTCATAATATTGTGGGAGATAACTATAATAATTTAAAATAAGTTGGTGATTGTATTGTTTATTAATAACACAAAAATCAAATGGACTTAGCTATGAAAGTAGATATTTTTATTTATAATTGAGGTCGAAAAGAATGTGAACTTGGATTCCTCTAAGATATGTTTGAAAATGAGTTTGTATGTAATGAACAATTATTACCTTACACGTCGATTTTATAAGAGTTGAATTAGTTATGACCCAACTACTGCCTACTCACCACATATAAATACATATAGATTATATTTGGTCCAACATGAGACTCTTAACACCTTCAATATATGACACAAAATTGGGTATTGACATTTACGGTGAGAACATATTTACATGAGTTAAATTTTGAATACTTCTCAACAATTGATTACTATTAAATATATATTTTTACCTTTAAAGAAACAAACTACACCGGTCGCTAATTATAAGCGCATATTGAAAAAAGACTGTGTACTTAATCATAACTTTCCTTTTAAATTACTATATATATATATATATTAATAGATGAATAGAATTGAAAATAGAAAGTGCTGAAGTGAAGAGAGGGAATGTGTGACTTTATTGAATAAGAAAACAGAATTACACAGTAAAGTAATCCCTTAACACAGAGCACAATGCTCTTTCAGAGTGCCAAATGTTCTCTGCCTACAACATACAAATTATATTCATGATTTCTCCCCCTTTACACACACATTACATAATATAATTATTCTCTACTAGGCAGTTAGGTAATTGCCAAATAATTATCCATTAAATCTTCTCTTATACACTTTCCACACATGTGGCTTACTAACAGTCCCTGTAGTAGTTACTGCATCAGTAACTGCTCCCCTATCAACACCCCCTACAAGAGGAGACTTGTCCTCAAGTCGTTGTTTAGGAAATTGACTTCTGATGTTTAACTCATCTTCCCATGTTGCGTCGTCGATTCTTTGACCCTTCCATTGGACAAGCACTTGTCGGATAATATCTCCGTCCTTAACAATAATTCGACTGGCCAAAACTTATCCAGGTTCTACGTTATTAGCATTGTCACTTGCCAATTCTTGAGGTAAACTAGCTTGCACATTATAATTCCCGACTGCCTTCTTCAATAATGACACATGAAACACCGGATGAATATGAAATGAATCAGGCAACTTAAGCTTATAAGCCACTGCTCCAACTTCTCCAAAATCTGAAATGGTCCGTAGTAACGTGGAGATAATTTTGGACAGATACGAGCACCCAAGGTAACCTGACCATGAGGTCGCAATTTTAGAAATACCCAGTCACCAATGGCAAACTCTGTATCCACCCTCTTCTTATTCGCATGAGTTTGCATTTGGTTTTGCGCCATCTGCAATTGATACTTTAATTGTTTGATTGATTCATCCTTATCCCGCAATTCTCTTTGCACTTCTTTCACCTTAATTTCTCCAGGAAGGAACCGATTCAAAATAGACGGAGGTCGTCCGTAAACACACTCAAATGGCGTGGTACCAATAGACACATGGAAACTGGTATTATACCAATATTCAGCCCAAGGAAGCCATTGCATCCACTGGTCTGCTGTAAAACACCGGAGAAATGTTTCCAAACATCGGTTAATCACCTCCGTTTGACCATCAGTTTGAGGATGATATGCAGTGCTCATTTGCAGCTGAGTACCTTGCAGTTTAAACTATTCCTTCCAAAATGAACTCACAAAAATTAGGTCTCGGTCACTAAGAATGGAAGCTGGAATGCCATGCAAACATACCACCTCCCTTATGAAAATCTCAGCTAACAACCTTGTTGTATATGGATGCTTGAGGGGGAATGAAATGGTTGTATTTTGAGATTCTATCCAAAACAACTAGGATGGCTTCATAACCCTTAGACTTAGGGAGTCCAGTGATAAAATCCATTGATATCTCCTCCCAAATCTGATTCGGGATGTTAATACATTGCAGCAATCCTCCCGGGGCAGCAACCAAGTATTTTTGGCGTTGGCAAACACCACAAGCTCTAACATACTCATGCACATTTTTAATCGTATCAAACCAAAACAAATTGGCATCCAATCTTCTATAAGTTCTATACACACCAGAATGCCCCCCTTGAGGAGTTTCATGAAATTATTTTAACATTTTAAGAATGTTCTCGGATTTCTCAGACATTACCAACCTTCCCTTATAAAACAATACCTATTTTATATAAGAGAACCCATTCTTTACGTCCTGACCCGATATCAAAGTTGTTATGATATTGGACAACTTGGAATCTTTATGTACCTCATCTACCAGTTGCTTGCTTCCTAACCATCTCGGTTGATGAATCATAGTGATCAATTTTGGTCCTTCATGAACGTGAGAGAGGGCATCAACACCCTTGTTTTCTAGCCCCAACTTATAGATTATGTCAAACTGATACCCCAATAACTTGGCTACCCAATTTTGTTGGTCAGGAGTGGTTATTCGCTGTTGAAGCAACTGTTGAAGACTCTTGTGGTCGGTGCACACTGTAAACTTCCTCCCTAAGAGGTACGGTTGCCAATGTTGGATGGCAAGTGCTACTGCCATCAACTCTTTCACATAGGTGGATTTGGCAAGGCTCCTATCTCGCAAAGCTTTACTGAAGAGTGCTATAGGTTTGCCCTATTGAATCAAAATGGCCCCGATCCCCATACCTGATGCATAATTCTCTATGAAAAACTTTAGTAAGAAATTAGGGAGTGCCAAAACTGGTGCAGTAGTGAATTTAACTTTGAGTTCCTCAAAATCCTTGTGTGCCTCATTGCCCCAATTGAACCCCTATTTTTTTGTCAATTTAGTAAGAGGTTTTGCAATCTTGCCATAATCTTTTATGAACTTCCTATAGTAACCCATGAGACCAAGAAATCCCCTCACCCCCTTAACATTCTTTGGAATTGGCCACTCTTGCACACATTATACTTTATTGGGATCCGCAGCCACACCCTCTTTAGAGATTATGTGGCCTAGGTAATCAATTTTGGCTTGAGCAAGTGAACATTTTTTACGGTTAGCCACTAATTTATGTTGCTGCAGCACCTTCAAAACCTCTCTCAAATGCTTCATATGGGACTCCCAATTTGAACTAACACAAATCTTTTCATCATTGGTTTGAAAATATCATTCATTAAAGATTGAAATGTGGAGGGTGCATTCATCAAACCAAAAGGCATTACCATGAATTCGTAGTGGCCCTCATGAGTTCTGAATGCTGTCTTGTGGATGTCTTCCTCCTTCATTTGTACTTGATGATATCTGGATTTAAGGTCGAGCTTGGTGAAGTATTTGGCACCATGTAGTTCATCCAAGAGTTCCTCTATAACTGGAATAGGGAATTTATCAAGGATAGTGACCTTGTTCAAAGCTCTATAGTCAATGCACATCTTCCATGTGTTGTCTTTCTTCTTCACCAAAATTACCGGGCTAGAATATGTGCTCTGACTAGGTCTGATTACCCCAGACTCCAATAACCCTTGCACTTGCTTCTCGGTCTCATCTTTGTGATGATGTGGGTAACGGTAAGGCCTTACGTTCATACGTCCTTTTCCTTCCACTTTACAAATAGCGTGATATTTTCCCCTTCTAGGAGGTAGCCCTTTGGGTTCACTGAAATTTGCAGCGTAGCATTCCAAAAGCTCTTGCAATTCCCTACTCAATTCATCTTTTAGTTGATGTCCTAACTCTTTATTCTTATCATCAGCCAATAAAAACATCTCTTTGGAGAATAGTAACCCATCCACTAATTGTTTACACTTCCCCAACAAACTTTGCAAGGTCATGGGTTGCTCAGCAGCACCTCCTCCTTCTCCGAATTGGACCCATTGTCCCTTCAATTGAAATTCCATCACTCTCTCCTTCCAATCCACTCACATTCTCCCTATTGTTTCCAACCAATCCATCCCCAACACTAAGTCCACCCCGCTAAATCAAACAAAACAGCTTCAATGGTGAATTTAGTAGTCCCAACCTCAACTTTAATATCAAGACATTTTCCCTGTGTTGTAGTTTGAAATCCATCATCTAGTTTGATACTCATTGTTTCAGTTCGCTTGATGGGCCAACCAAGTGCTTTCACCAATTTCCCAACAATGAAATTATGAGTAGCATCACTATCAACCAAGAGTAAAATGGGCACTCCATTGATTTTAGCCTTTAATTTCACGGATCTTGGTCTTTTTTTTTTCAATCTCAGTGATATTGCTCAAAGACATGTTGTTGTACTCCTCTTCATTTTCGACTTCATCTTCTTCCTTATCATCCTTCACGACTTTGGTCTCATAATCTCCTTCATCAGGTTCATCTATCATCATCTCATTAAAATGACGGTCGGGGCATTGGTGTTGAGGGTGATAATTTCCCTCACACTTGTAGCATAGCCCTTTCCTCTTTCTTTCCATCAACTCATGATACAACATATGCCTAACCCCTTTGTCCCGAGGCATATCACGCCCGGAATTACCCCTGTTATCATTTTTTGGCCTAGACCCATTTCCATTTTCCTTGAAAAACTTCCCATAACCCCACTCTAAACGAGGCCCACTAACATACTGTGGGTTCACCCGATTGAAAACTCCTCCCGATCCACTCCTTTGGTTGGCACTACGCAACCCGACCCAATTTGGTTTCTTCTCCGAAAATTCCATATCAACAGCCCGTGCCATGTTCATCAATCTAAAGCGCGAGACCGGCCCCATCGCTATCATACTCGTGAATCGCCCCCTTATTCCTTCTCAAAGACCATGTAAGAAGTAACCCAAATATTGTGAATCGGGTATTCGGTTCACTTACGCCACTAGCCTCTCGAAATCCTTGATGTATTCTTCTACACTTCCCTCTTGCTTAATCGAAGAGAGTTGTTCGAACAAATTTCCTTCTCCAATCCCTCCATAACGTTAAAGTAAAGCATTCTTAAACTTCTCCGAAGTCATATCCGCTTTTTCCTCCGTCAACACTTTGAAAAAATGAATCGTTGACCCTTCCATGCATAATTGGGCCAAACTCACCTTAAATTATGGGCTTGTATTAAGAACCCTGAAGTAAATCTCCACACGCGCTATCCACCCTGCAGGATCTTCACCATCAAAAGAGGGGAGTTCCACCTTCTTCACAGATTGACGAAATTCATCAAGGGTTTCACTCTGCATTGTTGGTCTTTCTTCTACGAAGTTTCTGAATATCCACTCTTCTCCGCAAGACTTTGGGATATGACCGACAAGAGTTTTTCCTGATCCTGAGCGGCTTGAAGTCGCATCTCTGCTAAAGTTTTTTTGAGCAATGCAACTTCTGTCTCCAACTCATTCACCTTATTTTCCATCTTCTTTGGTGGCATCAGTTCAATTCAATTTGCTGGTATTTGGTCTCTTTCTCTCTCTCTCTCTCCAATTAAATGATCCGGCAGGTTGGACCAATTAATAGATAAATAGAATTGAAAAAAGAAAGTGCTGAAGTGAAGAGAGGGAATGTGTGACTTTATTGAATAAGAAAACAGAATGACACAGTAAAGTAATCCCTTAACATAGAGCACAATGTTCCTTTAGAATGCCAAATGCTCTATGGCTACAACATACAAATTATATTCTTGATTTCCCCCCTTTACACACACATTACATAGTATAATTATTCCATACTAGGCAGTTAGGTAACTGCCAAATAATTATCCATTAAATCTTCTCTTATACACTTTTCATACATGTGGCTTACTAACAGCCTCTGTAGTAGTTAGTACATCAGTAACTGCTCCCCTATCATATATTTTTTATTTTTTAAATTGTTTTTGGCTATTTTAAAACATACTCATTATTAATAGAGAAAATAGATTGTGTTGTTAGTATAAATCAGTTTTAGATTGGCAATCAATAAAAAATGTTGATGTTATTATCTCATCGCATGTTCGTAACTACCATAACAAAATAATTACATAATCAACAATTTATATTTATTGTCGATGTAAAATAATTTATAGTGATAGTGTATGGTCATTAACCTTTTATTAATACCATTAATTTATCTTAAAAATAAAAAGTCTAAATCTAAATACATTTATATACAAAGAATAATTATGGAACGTCAATAGATCAAATTCACTGCATATTTTTTCTTAATACATGTGCTAAAAACAATATTTACTTAATACTTAGAGATGGAGACGGTAGTTATTTTGCCAACCAAACAACAAATTAGCATCGACAATCGTAAAATTGTTACGGAAGGCATATTTAAAAATAATCTTAAAATTATGGAGAATAAAGTAAGAATGTATGAACTTTGTGTCTTGTGAGGATTTGTTTTGATTCATATTAAAGGGTTTTATGGGAAAAATCTAAGTTCTAAAGTAAGTAGAGGCAAGAAAAAGGAAACAAAATATGCTCACTATGTTCTTTG
This sequence comes from Cicer cuneatum, assembly GCA_037974295.1. Taxonomy (NCBI): domain Eukaryota; kingdom Viridiplantae; phylum Streptophyta; class Magnoliopsida; order Fabales; family Fabaceae; genus Cicer; species Cicer cuneatum. The sequence continues at coordinate 11,665,674 of JBBPBO010000003.1, forward strand.
ATGAATGATTTATTTAACCTATTTCACATAAATTTATTAAAAATGTATACATGAAAGAGAAAACATTATTTTTTTAATTTACTTTTATCAAATATGGATGTATTTATATTAAATGTAAAATCAAAAAAAGATAAAAATAAAGAACTTCTATTATACATTTATAAATTCAAGTGTTTTGATATATCTTTTCTATAAATGAATAAATTAACTATCATTTTTAATAATCAAAGAATTATTTATTATTTTTTGTATTTTATGAAATATATATCATTTTATATTAAAAAATATATTATTTCGGTGCTTATAAATATTATACTAATTTTTTCTTCATTTTATCAGAAAAATATTATATATTCACCAATACGAATAATAAAAATTATAAAAAAAATTACTTCGCTGATACGTTTAGCAAATAATATTTAGTTATTATTGATATATAAATGATAGAAAATAATATTTTTAATAAAAATCATTTAATTATTAATTAAAAAATCAAATGGACCGGTATATTTCAAACTAACTCATATTTACTGTAAAAATTCTCTTGAAAATATAGTTCATTTTGGGAATTTTTTTGTCTTCTATTTTTTCAATTGATCATTCACTGTGGAACTTAGAAGTAAAAAAAGAGTTTATTTGTATCCTAGTAAAATAAGAGTTGTACTTCATGGTTCTCAGATCAGATCAATGATTTATTTGATTATTTCATTAACATTTTTTAAACAAATATAATAAAAAAAATAGAAAATAATAATTTCATTAAATTATTCTTGTGAAGCATCGATGTTCATTGTTGCATACTATTAATATAAAGTGAAAGATAACGAGAGTGATACATTTAATATTAATTAGATATTATAATTAAAAAATAATTAATATTAATACATTAGAATTAAAAAAACATTTATTTTGTGATAATTTTTTTGTATAAATGAGTTATACATTATAGTATAATATTGTTATTGATGTACTTTAGTTGGATTTGGTCGAAATCATAATTCAAAATGTGTATTAGGATTCGATTTAGGTCTAAATACTAATCTGTCAGTTACAATGTTAAGTTGTTTTGGGTCAAACTACCTATTTTCAGTTTGAATTAGGTTGATATTGGATTACCTACAAAAAAGTTTAAATATATTTTTAATTCAAGTTTTAAATCTTTTTTAAAATCATATTTTTAGCAAAAACATTTACTTCACCTTTTATTCTTTTTCAAAATATGGTATAAGACACTTTCACTATTGTTTTAGCATCAAATATATAAACATAAAATAAATATCAATGTTATAAACTTCATCATATCATATGAAAATAACCAAAATCATAAGAGCTTAAAATTGCATAAAATGCTTTCAAACATAAAAAAAAAAAAAAAAATCAACATGATGAAAAGATTAAAGAAATAGAGTGAGGGAGTGGGTAGGATGAGTGAGTGAGTGTGGTGAAAACATGGGTAGAGTTTGGACCTATTAAGTTTTCATATTTTTCGGATAAAATACTTCTAAATTTTTCAAAAAAATATAAACTTTTCAAATTTTTAGGTGAATCAAGTCATTCAAGTGTACTTAGTTATATTCAGTTTTACTTAATATTTAATTTTTGTGACTATTTTTTTGTTTTGGAAGCCAAAATCACCCAATTATCGACCAACACTTTTTTTGGGTCGATATGAATCAATTTTACTGACTAGCCGAACATGAATATCTCAATTGATAGAGATGACTTCTTTGCACACCCCTCGCTTTCTGGATTAGTTAATTAAATTGTTAAAGAAGAAGAGAACAAAAGAAAATTGACTATCTAAAGTGTATTTTAAACGTGATAATTGAAAACTTTTAAAAGTATAAGAGTAAGACAAGAAAATACTATTGATGTACTAGTAGTATTTTCAGTTCTTCCTGACACCACTTTTATAAGTAGTTTACTTTAAATTAATATTTAAAAATCATCCAAAATTCTATCGACAAACAACAATATTTTTAAGAAATAATAGCTCGTAACTCTCTTCATATTTATGAATAAAACTATGACTTAATATACATAGATTTAATACGCAATATATATTTATTTTAATCAAACAAATTTCTTTTAATTACTATCTCAATAATAAAGTAAAATAATTAACACCTACTTTAAAAATACAAGGTTTGTGATGGTTGATGTGTTAAATATTTATTAAAACTATTCTATAGTAGCCCATACTTATATTAAAATTTGTGTTAGTAATATACAATATAAACATAAATAAATATACAGGGTGTAATTTGAATGTGGTTGGACAGTGGACAGTCCCTTGATACAGACTCCACGTGCGGTGCTCTTTATCATTCAATCCATAAAGACTGTGGTGGCCGGAGTGGGACCCAAACTCCCAAGTCAAAAATAAAAACCGAGCCAATTAAATTAAAAGATAATCATGTGGGTCCCATCTCATTCAACCCATCATTGCCCTTCTGCTCTTTCTTATTTCTTATTCATTTTGTATTTTCCATTCTTCAATATTCCCTCTTCTTCCTCAAGTTTATTTTTCACTAAATAGTTACGTTAACACTAACAAGCATTTTAGCTCTATTAAATATTGTACTCTACAAAATTTGCTTTTCTCCATTCTAGTCATTTTTTTCCTTTCTTATTTAATTATGTATAAATTCTGTTTACGACTGACACAGAAAAAAATAAACAGGGATATTGTACTCGTAGCTTTAAAGGGGATCGAGAAGGTAAAAATGCTAGAGCTCAGTAAAATTACGTTACTTTGTAAATCTTTGCACTTATTGTCAGGACTGCCGTTAAATATCATTATTTTGTGATAAGAAATATCATTAATTTAACAACCAGTAAAAAATTTCAATATTCTGTTTGGTACCATAAAAATATCATTATTTTAATAAACTACAAATTTCTTCTTCTGTTTTGACATAAATATAATTTAAATTTTTTACACACAAATTAATAAATACAATAATTTTAAAAAATATTATAATTATTATTTTAAAATTTTATTATTAATTAATTTTTCTCTATTATAAATAGAAAATGAAATTGATGTTTTGAAAGTAATGCATATATAAATAATTGAATGACAATTGAAAAAAAATTAAAATGAAATTCAAAATTAAGAATGATATTAATTTCGAAATAATTTTTTTACTAAAATTACATTCATTGTGAAATAGAAGTATTATAATTATTAATATCATTTAATTTTGATAGTATTATTGTTATTATTTATAATTGTATACTCTCATATCTCAAATATAAACAATAAAAAAAATTAGTATTGCTTTAAAATTAATTAATAATTCTATCATAATAAGTGTTACTATTCTTACAATAATTTTTTTATAAATTTAAATATTATTTTTCAATCTCTCTTTTTTCTAATAGAACATATTTCAATAAAGCACAATTTAGAGAATCCGGTTGATTTTTAATTATTTGAATAAATTTATTAAGACTAACTAATTTTCCTATATGATGCATGAGATGTAGTTTTCTGATATAACACTTTGTGATATGCAATTCACATGAATGAATATAGTAAATTTCATCTGTCTCTTAATGTAAAATTATTTTAAAATGAATTTTTTAGTTTTAATATAATATTTACTATTTATTATTTTTTAATTATATCATCTAATAAATATAAAATTTTTCTTCAGTTTCACGATAAGTGCACATTTGCAAAATAATGTCTCCTAAAGAATACAACTTTTAGTTTGAATTCCAATTTTAATTGATATTTTTTCTTCTAGTTATACTATCTATTTAGTGTTATCAACATCGCTCTCAAATTATTAATTATCTACTTTGTATTTAAAATAAATAGAATACACTAATTAGTAATAAGAATAATTTAATCAAATCACTATTATCTTTCTTTTATTTATTATATTTGTCTTAATTTATGATAAATCGTCCAATACAACATTAATTTTAAAACATAAAAAAATTTATTATTCCTAAAATATTATATTTCACCTCGATATTTAAAAATAATAAAAAATACATTAATTATTAATAAAAATAATTTAATAAAATTTCTAATATCCCTATTTTTGGTTCTTAATAACTTATTCATAATTATTTTCCATTATGTGTGAAACAAGAAATATTGATGTTTTTAAGAAGAAGAAAAAAAAAAGTTTGATATTCATTATTATAAACGTACATATAACAGACGTAGGTTTTTTAGTCCGAACCCCACTCACTCGACACCCAGAGAAGAAAGTCATCTCCAATTAAAAAAAATCAATGAAAGGAATTCTCAAGTTCGAGGATAGTGCTGCAAGATAATTAATTGCACTGTATACTTTTCTCAGAGCATAAGTTTTTCATATAATGATTCATTCTCCATATGTATATGCTACAGTACTTTAGTACTAATAGTATTTTGCAAAGTTTTGATGGCACCCTTTATTTCAGCTAAAATTTAAATTGATTTCAAGAAGATAGATAATTAAGTAGGATCGGAATTCAGCTTTCGTTAATTTGCTTCTATTGATCTTATTTTATTAGTGAATAGGATTCATGTTTTTTCTACTGAAATGTCTTTATATTTATTACCAAATTTTTAAGATAAAATTAAAAAATTTGCATACAAAAGTGTCTATAAGGTTTTTATTAAGAATTTAAAATTAAAAAAATTTTAATTGAAAATAATAAATTTCAATCTTTTAAAAATTTGAAAAATAACTTCCAAAATATTTTTTATATAAAATTTTGATATTTTTAATTATTTAACAAATGATTTTGAGCTACCTGTCCCTTCAAATTATGTTATGGAAGTGGTATTTGCAAACCGTTTGCTAAGCACCAATTCATATATATTGGTTAAAGAAACTTAATAATTGATTATTCAATTCATATTAAATGTCATTTCATAAGTAGTCCTTCACAATTTTCAATTTAAAACCTCAAAAACACTAACATCTGCCTTTTTTACAAAGTCGAAAAGGTTCACTCAATCCTCAAGAACTGTATTGTCATTGTTATTCAATAAAGTATGGTCAACAGTATTTTACCGACCATAAATATGAATAAAATTGAGTCAAAATTTTATATTATATAAATTGTTTTAGACCATATTTGTTTATATTTAAGAGTGATAGAGTAATAAATACTATAGTATCAATAGATACAAATACATACTATAGTATACTAGCTAGGTAGCTAGCTTGAACATATACAACACTACGAAAAAAATTACAATATTATTATAATTCAGTCAAAAAAAAGTATATTTATATTAACATCCAAGAGAGGGAAGATTGAAGCATGGCACGTGTCACCCCATGTGGCCAAAAAGCCCAAGTGTAACTTTAAAGGGAACAAAAAATGGAAATTATATGACACCGAATTGCAATTACATAGTACAATTACATTTCAACAACCAACATACCTAACAAAATGATGACACAAACAATATACAACATCACAATTATTCACAATGTACTATGTGTTTTTGCAAATTACACATATCACAATCCGAGATTTATGTCTTGAATCATCCAATTATGTTTGTTTGATTTGTACCATAATTAAGTAACTTGGTTCTAAATGACACTTAGTCATGTCATTCCTTGGCACAAATTAGAGATTCAGTTTTAATAACCCAACATGGCCATGCGAACAACTTCATCCACATGTAACCAAAGGTACAATTTGATTTCTAAGAAAAGAATCAATAATATTTGTGCGCTGTCTCATGCATTGTCACTATAGCAAACGACACATCCACGTTGTGCTCAGAAATCTAATGGGACTGATCATTATTTTGCCTGCGTAACAACAATCTGCAAGCATGGTGAGATGAAGCACAAACTTCATCAGTGTAATCATATGTTTAATGTGATGTAACATTCACCTCATACTAGATAACAAACAAAGTTTTTTCCCCCTAGTATGAACATTTTTCCACAGGATTTTTAAGTGCAATTTTTATTAGGTAAGAAAAGAAGGTGAAGCTCGTTTAGAAATTCAGTTGCGATTACGTGATATTGCGGGATTACGTGATATTGCGGAAAAAATATCGTAAATGTTCTTGAAATTTTAATTATAATGTTGTTTGGAAGACTTCAAAAATCATACTATTGTGACTACAATTGCGGTTACATATTACAATTTAAAATTACGAGAAAACCATACAATTAGTTGAATTGATTATGGTATGGTTGAGAATTTAAAGCAAATGCTTTTCTAATTTTAGGTTTACAACTATGCATATGAGTAAATCAAAGCACATTGATTTACAATCTTATGATCATATAGTTGATTTATCTTTCTCACTGCTTAGATAGCCACTTATAACTTCTCTTTAATTGGCATGCACCAAACAAGTTGGGAGATATAATAATTCTCACGTTGGAGTGATAAGGTGGGATGAAGTAAATTACTTTTAAAAAAAATAGTATTTTCGATGATCAAAATTCGTCAAAAAAGCCCAAAAATCCCTCGAAAAGACATTTTTATGATAGTATTCCTAGGACCACAAAATAGTCAATAATTGATTTATGGTCACAAAACGATTTCTTATGGCCTTTACGAAAAAAGTCGTTGAAACACTCCAATCCAAGCCATCATAAGCACTTAATTTTGTCTTCAATAAATTATACAGTTATGGATAGTTTGGGATGCGAGAAATGTCATTTTTTATATACAAAAGTTAATTTAATTAATATTATATATTTCAACATTATTATTCTTATTGATAATATTTATTTATTGTATATTAAATATTAATTAATTATTATAATTAAAATGTAAATGAATATAAATGTAATGATAAGTGTCTAACATATTTCTCATTAAAAAAAATTCATACAAAACTAAATATAAACATAAAAATTCTACTAATCATAATAATCTCTACCTATGTCTATATATATTAAACCCATATGCCTTGTCATTTGGTGAAATTCCGAGAACTGTTGTTGATACGAGTAATTACATCATGCCTTAAAGTGTAATTGTAATGTTCTCTTATAATAGATATAGTGTTTTGATGGATGTTAGAAATTAAATTTGTCTAATGGTGTGTGTATGTCTTTGTTGATTCTTATTTTTCAATCATTCACAATTGCTTTTAAATAAAAAAAAGTGGCATGAAAACTATGTTTTATCATGTATAAACTTAGTTGCATGATATGATCAAGTTGAAACACTTTAAAATGCATTAAAAATAATTCTTAAGTGATTTTTAACTTTGTAAATCAACACATAAGTTTATAAATATTTTTACATAGGTCCTAAAATCACTTTTGAAGTCCTAGACCTTGTGAATCGATTTGCACATGTTGTAAATTGATGGACAACAATTCTAGAAGTTTTTGTAAATTGGCTCACACATATGTGAATCCACTTACATTGCCTCAGAATGAAATTTTGGAATTCACGACTCTAGTAAATTGACTCACAACTTTGTGAATCGATTTACACGATTTGTAGAGTTAAAATTTCAGAGTTTTATGAAAGCTTTGATAATTGCAAAATGGTCATTTCAGTTAGGATGCATTATATTTTGCCAATTACTCTTTTCTAAAGCTTCAAGCATTCAAAATCATAATCTAGATTGAAAACTCTACATAATTTGATTTTTGAGCTTAAACCTTTTCTAGCTACTCAATTGTTTGATCAGGTTCAACTTTGGTCATTGTGGTGGCTACGAAACAAAAACAACAATTTTCAGTATTGCATTTTTTAGTGGTGCTCATATTCGTGTGATTGTCTAGGGTTAAGTTGATATTGAGGGAGCTTGTTATGTGTTTTTGGGGAGAGTTATGTTTTTTGTGTCCCGTCTTGTGTGTGGTGTATTAGCTATGTACCGAATTCTTTTTTGAGGCACTTCTTGTGCTTTGTTTGTCAGTATTAATATAATATTGTGCCTTTTAAAAAAAAAAAACAATATGATAAAATTTCACCAATTAAATAAATGACTTAATTGTCTAAGAGTAGACAAACATGATAATTGATTAACCCATTTAAATAATCAATTATCATAGTAACCTAATTGATTAGCCGTTACAAAACAAAAGTGATAAGATTTCAAAATATATATGTAGATGTATAAATATCCAAACATCTATCAATTGACATGTAGGACTTCAAAATAAATAAATAAAAACTTGGGATCCACTAGAAATTTCCACCCCCGAGGTCCACATGTCTCTATTCCTTTGCATCTGCCAAACTATAGAGATTAAATTTTGATCTCCTAGGTCACAATACTTCTGCGAAGAAAACGTTAAAACCTCCTGCATACGAAAGTTAAAAACAAACAAATCAATATTGAAGATAATCTTTAATCTAATAAAAATAAACTAAGTATATAATTTAAATATGAGAAAATGAGTTTGCCTTGCATGAACATAAACATACTCATCAATAATCTTTCGAATATAAAGATGTCGATGAAGGTTGGGCACTGATACATATCATCGACTGAGGACCCTATCCTAAAAATAATAAATTAATAGTTAATAATTGCAAGAAAATATCGCTTAAGACCCATTATTTCAAGAAAATTTCTATTATACATTCAACTACAATCCACGTTATGAAAAATCTATTAAGTATAACGATAACTAATCTTGATATAACTAATATTCATTCTAACAAAAAAAATTCGTTTGAATAAGAAAAAATATTTAACAAAAAATTCGTTGCAATAATTTTAGTCTAGGTGGCAATGAAAAAAGAAAAATTATGTGGACTACACCAAAATATAGATTTTATAGCGCACCTTTAATAGTGTTTTTTAAGTAAAAGCGTTGTTGTATTATATTTTAAAAATACACGGAGGCTAAGACAACCCTTTTTTGACGAGTGCTGTCATAGGTACTAATAGTTATATATAATAACAAAGCATTACACTTTTTTATAAAAACGTTGTCATAGGGTCAAAATATTTACAGAGTTTTTCTATAAGCACTGTTTTAGGGTTATATAGCGCTTCCATATGATCTTTTAAAGCTCTTTTTTATAAAAGTAGTGTCATATGTTCTTTCTAATTTTTTAAGTATATGTAACTGGTTTTCTTCACTCTGTGCGTTTCTTCACTCTCTGTGTGACTCTCCCTACGAACCCTAGTAACTGGTTTTCTTCACAAAACCTTAATTTCATCGTCGCATCTTTGGAATCCCCAAACCTTTCTCCGGCATAACCCATTTCATCTCCGACCACGTAACCCGTATCTCATCTTCGACACAACATTTTTATGTGCGGTCTCAGGAATGACGTCATCATCGCATCTCAATATCTCCTCGTCCCATATTCGTAGATCTAGAACCTACCGTCATAGACGAAGTCAAGTACGATACCTACCGACAACTCTTTCACCCTGAACAACTCATCTTCGACAAGGAAGACGCTGCTAACAATTTCACTAGAGGAGACTACACTAGTTTTTGACTTACTCGTTTTTTCTTCAAACCTAACCCTAATTTCCATTTTTTTTCTCTCACATTTTTTTGTTTTATTTTGTTTTAGTTGGCAAGGAAATCGTAGATCTGCGCCTCGATCGTGTTAGAAAGTTGGCTAATAACTGTACCGATCTTCAAGGGTTTTGGTTCTTCAATGTCGTTGGTAGTGGTACTGATTCCGGTTTGGGTTCCTTATTGTTGGAACGTCTCTCTGTTGATTATGGCAAAAATTCCAAACTTGGATTCACCATCTACCGTTCTCCTCAAGTATAACAAGTCAATCTTAAAACCAATGTTTCAAACATGAGAATCACGATATTCGATGTTGGGATTCAAATGTTATCTAGATCTCAGTTGATTTTGCTATCTAGATCTCAGTTGTGAACTTTCATTTGTTGGTATTGATTTGTTTTTTTTGGATCTAGGTTTCTACTACTATTGTGGAACCATACAACAATGTTCTCTCCACACATTCACTCCTTGAGCACATTGATGTTGTTGTGCTTTTCGATAATGAGGAAATCTACGACATTTGTTGGAGATCTCTTGATATTGAAAGGCCTACTTACACCAACTTGAACATGTTGATATCTTAGATCATATTCTCACTCACAGCCTCATTGAGGTTTGACGAGGCGATTATGTTGGAACCAAGTTGGTTCTTTCACTTAAAGTTTTGATGTTAACAAAAGTATTTTATAGAAATAACATATTTGACTTAGAAGAAGAATGAAAAATGCCACCAGAAGATGACGTCACCAGAAGATACAAGTCAGAAGCAGGATGAAGTCACCAGAGGATGGTCACCAGATGATATCATCAGAGGATATCACTAGAGGATATCACTAGAGGATATCACTAGAGGATATCACCAGAGGATATCATAAGAGGATATCATCAGAGGATATCACCAGAGGATATCACTAGAGGATATCACCAGAGGATATCATCAGAGGATATTACCAGAGGATATCACTGGAGGATATCATCAGAGGAACCTGTCAGAGGATATCATAAGAAGATCCCATCGGAGGATATAATCAGAAGTTCCCATCAGAGGATACAATCAGAGGATCCCATCGGAGGATAATTCCAAAGGATCTCATTAGAGGCAAAAATCAGAAGCTACATCATTAGAAGCTGAAAGTATGCTCAAAATAGAATCTGAGCAAAATGTTCAAAACAGAATCAGAGCAAAAGACTCTAGAAACATAATCTAACTGAAAGTATGCTTAAAACAGAATATGAGCAAAATGCTCAAAACAGTATCAGAGCAAAAGACTCCAGAAACAGAATATGAGCAAAATACTCCAGAATATTCTCAAAACAGAATCTATCGACTTACACTCCAAAAGTAAAGCTACAGATCAAAGTGAAGCTCTAATTTCAACTATAAATAGAGGCTTAATGTTGAAGAATAATGCATCAAAAAATAGAAGAACTCAAGCAAAAATTCATAAGTATTCAAAGAGTTCAAAGGAGAGAAACATTTGCTTAAAAGATAAATATTTTCTAAGTGTTCTTTTCTTAGAGTGTGAGGCTGATTGTCATAATAAATTTTTCAGAAGCAAACACTCAAGTTCAAGTTAAGCTTATTGTGAGTATCAACATTTCCAGAAGTAGTTACTCAGTTTTAATTTCGATCCCTTGTATAAATCCTATAGTGTTGAAGTTCCTTCTAAAATCTGGGGTTGTCAGGTTGTTAGAAAAAGACTTGGCTTGTAGGTTTAAGGTTGTGAAGTTTCTCAAAAGTCTGGGGTTGTCAGACTGTTTGAGAAGACTTGGCTGGTATAGTCAAGGTGTTGTTGTTCCTCAAAAGTCTGGGGTTGCCAGGCTGTTTGGGAAGACTGGCTTGAAGGGTCAGTGGTGTTGTAATTCAAAGGAGTTTGAATTAGTGAAAAGGCCTTCTGAAGGAAGGGACTGGACGTAGCCTAGTTAAAGGTGAACCAGTATAAATTCGAGTTGTTAACTTTTATCATTCACTGCTTATTTACTCTGATTGCTCATTATTCAATTACTTAGCAAAAAGAATTAAAGTTTATCAAACACAATTCAACCCCCCTTCTTGTGTTGCACCTTCAGATTAATGTTGATATCACTGATTTCCAAACCAACCTTGTGCCTTATCCTTGTATCCACTTCATGCTTTCATCCTATGCACTTGTGATCTCTACTGCCAAGGCATACCATGAGCTACTCTCTATGTTTAAAATCACAAATGTTGTGTTTGAGCCTGCTAGCATGATGGCCAAGTGTGGTCTAAGGCACATGATATACATGGCTTGCTGCTTGATGTATCGTGGAGATGTTGTACCCAAGGATGTAAATCCTGCCGTTGGAGAGTATTACTTCATTCCTTTCCTTGCATGGTTTGTTGCCATTACTCAAATTTTAAGAGAACAATCAACATTTATTATTTTTCTAGTTCACTCTATTTTAATACAACCAGCCTTGATCTTTGTTGCTTTTTATGCCTGGTATCATGAATTTGGTGGTCTGACGTTTTATTATTTACTTTTTGTTGCAGAAAGTATTTCAGAAATGGATGTGAATGTTTTCACTTCTTTACACATAAAACATTTAAGCCAAGTGTATTTGGGTATGTAGATTTAAAAATTACTCACCGTCTTTGGACACTCCCTTTAAACTGCATTGGCATAGGAGCGTTGGTTGACTTTGATGGTGCAACGACTTCTAATTTGGTGCCAGTTGTTAATCAGGCTCTTTTGTTGGGTAGTATATTGCTTATATGGCCGGAGTAATTTTTGTTGACAGATCTTATACTAGTGATTAGAAGATCAATTCTGGAAAAAAATGTGTTACGTGAGAGCTCAGACATTTCTGGTAGGTAAGGGTAAGCGGGTCAAGATATCAAGGTTGAATTGTTTTATTTTTTTACATAGATGAAAAATTTGCACTAATGCAATTTAACCTTGTTACATCGGTTCTTATATACATGTTAGATCGGTTACTTGTCCGATCTAACATCAAGCGTTGTAATAAATAATTAACTATTAAATTGGTTAAAATGAACCAATCTAACAAGTCAAATTCAAATTGATTTATTAGATCAGTTAAATTTGAACCAATCTAACAAGTCAAATTCAAAATTGATTTATTAGATTGGTTAAATTTGAACCAATCTAACAAGTCAAATTCTAAAATTGATTTATTAGATTGGTTAAATTTGAACCAATCTAACAAGTCAAATTCTAAAATTGGTTCAATTTGTTCAGTTTATTCTAAAATTCTAGAATTTCCTGATCTGTTAAATGCCCTCCAACGTTCACCGGCATATGAAATCCATTTATTTTTCAAAAATTCAGAATCAGGAACATCCGATGTAATAAATCAAATGCACTTAAATTTTATCCTTTTTAACTTTTGTATAGGATGATAGATACTTTTTATTTTTTAATGATTTTCAGAGTTAAAGTCACATTGAACCGTTAAAAAACTTGTATGACATTAATGACTTTCAAAGTATAGTAAGACACTTTACAAGTATGACACAATTTTGTGCCAAAGTAGGTTGAACATATAGCATTTCGGTTACCAAAGAATCCTAGTAAAAAATTAACTAAAATGAACATAGAACTAATCAATTTATGGGAAAGGCATTCTCCAATAATTCCAAGAGTTGAAGTCCTCCTGCCACAAATTGAAATTGCAAACCAAAATTTATTAGTTTTGAAGTTCAAAAGTAGCAAATCTACCTGTTGTTTCGGAGATGCTTTCTCACCTGTTCAAGCAAAGACGTAGGTGGGAACATGTCATTGACGAGTGTATGTAGGGATGTATAAGATTTCGCATCGATACGATGACTTATTGCCACCTTGCCCTATTAGTTTTCATAAGCATTTAGTTAGTGTCATATGAGAACTAAAAAAAATACTAATTGTCAGAAGTAACAATGATCCAGGGTGGATGCACACCTTAGGATTAATGATAAATATTTTACCCGTCGAAATTCCTATCTTACTGTAACCAAGTTCATCTGTGTCTCTATTGCCGAACCCTGCGTAGAACGGGTTATAATCGGAAGGAAAAAGTCTTTTGATATCCTGCAAAACATTATTATACAAACATGTAAGTAGTTAGTAACAAAATTCCCTTTGATAGAGCTTTCAAGTTGGACATTAATGATAAGGATTTGTGTCTAGGAAATTACCTCTAGACAAGCAATCTTGAACTCGTGAGGAGCTCTTCTTACTACTTCCATAAGTAAATAAGACAAAATATTATACAAGTCAGATATGTATATACATATATAGAAAATCAACCTTAATTTTTCTCACATTAAAAGTTACTCACCTTCTCGGTAAAGGGAAGGAAATAATCCATCAGGTGAAATAACAACAAGTCCATTTGGTAAGGTTTTTCCATCCTGCAAATATACAAACTTATGGTGTCAGCTAATCCAGTAGGATTGTATATGTCAAACTTATGGTTGTTTCAAACCTGTTTCAGGTTAACCAAAAAGTTCCTTGTTAGATAAGCCTGGACAATAGCACGGGCACTCAAAAACAGTAGCTGGTATCCATTTTCCTAACACAATCAAGATCTAGCATCAGACATGAATCTTCTTTAAATAGCAGAGAAAAGAGCCATTATCTGAATGTACAAGAAAATACATACCTTAATAGCAGAGAAAAGTCTTGCCACACCAGTCTGGTTCCAATCTTTTCCAACTAAAGGCATGAACTGCCCCAAAACATCATATCTGAAAGGAAGAAATTAGTAAAATACAAATATGATCATGTTTAAGAAGGGATTGATTAGGCATATAATATATATGTAAACGTACGGAGTTGAAAGACACCTTGATGAATCTAGCATTTCTTGTGCTAGTATTATAAGTGATTAACAAAATTGGTACTTTAAAAAAAACAAAAAAGCAAAAAGATAAATATATTTCTGAAATCATAGCGCAAATCTGCCCTCTATTCCCGCTGCAACATTTCTTAATTTTGTTCAACTTTCACAAAGATATGTCTATCTAATCTATTAGCAAATGCAATCAAGTAGAACATATTTTGTTGAAATTTAACTATCTACATACGATGCAGAGCGAAATATTGCTAGAGTAGTTACTAGTGAACTAACCTTCACGAAAAACGGCCCAGAAAAAGATAACGAATATGACAGTTCTTTTCAAAATTTAGACAAAGGATCACCAAGAAAATGTTATATAGCGTACAGACAAACTACTGATAGATGTTTAGGTTCATCTCACTTTGAAAATCTGATTGAAGATATTTTTAATATACCATAAGATTACTCAAAGCCAAACCATAAACCATAACCTGTAGTACATTTTCCTATTTTCATGAGATAAGGTATATTTTGAAGTATCAACAATTACCAAAATTTAAATGGCAAGTCCAAACTGGGATTTCATTTTCTAAAATAAATGTCCATTTAAGTAGGGAAGTGGCATACAGAGATAAGGTAAAGAACAGTAGCAACGGAAAAGCAGTATTTTTGTCAAGTTCAAAAGAATTATTAATAGCCTAAGAAGTATTTTCAGTAGTCTTACTTGGTAATAGTTCCATCCACATCTGAAATTACAATTCTTGCATTCCACTTCCATAAGTATATATGGGCATCAATTTGTCATGTAATTAAACGTTCATGCTAAAATAAGCAAAATCCCCAACCAATGAATAAATAGTGATATGGGAAATTGGATTCTTAATGAATGTCAAACCTGTTGTGTTCCTAGAACCCTCGTAGAGAAATTGAATGTTACTATATTTTGACCATCTTTGAGATTCAATGATGCTACCATCTCATTAGTAGCAACATTCGTCCTAACAAATTGCTTGCGAGGAGACTCACGTCTACCAGAGCTTGGAGTTGGCTCGACAACAGAACCTAACAAATCAAATTCGGAATCTACAAATATATCCTCGCCTGATTCATCGCTACCAGTGGTACCTTTCTCTGAACTTCACAACAAGATTTTTATTCTTAGTTATAGATGGTGCAGAGCATCTAAATTCGTCTTCACATATTTGATGTGCTTCAAACACTTCAGCAGCTGCGGTAAAACCCATACCCGCCTTAAGTTCGTAACCACAAAGTGAGATATCAAATCCTGTGAATTTTAATGATAAAAGTAAATAGTCAATTGACTTAATCAAATAAAAGCTACATAATAAAAGAGAAAATAATTTGAAGCACAATTCTTAGTCCTTACTCGAACCAGAATGACTTTGATCCCCATCATTGGAAGTTGTTATCTGAGATACCATTACCTTATCTTCCTCACTAGTACTTTCGTGTGCAAGGATTTATTGATTCTCATTCCATTCCATGTCGTTAGTACCACTGCCAGAAGTAGGTGTAAGGGTTGATGCCTCATCAACATTTCTAGATTGTTTGGTTCTCTCTTGTTCATTTTCATCAACAATTGAACAATTTTCATTAGATTCCCCTACTGAATTTTGATCCACCAATGAGGACCCTTTATCTTGAGAATTTTCATTTTCAGCCTGCTGCTGAGCAAGTTCATGCAAGTCCAAACAACTTTTAAAGACACTATCCCTATTCGTACATGATGCAACTTCTTCTATGTCGGTTTCCTCTGTGTAACAACTGGGTCCCTCCTTACCAATATTAGAGCTGTAAATACTGGATGGAACATCAGCTGTTGAAGCATCCAGCTGACTAACAAAATCAGTAGAGCACGCATCTTCGCCAGTACTAAACTCCTAATTTCCTTCATAGAATTCAGTCCCTTCACCTGGTCCCAAATGAAACTGAGGAATTTTTTAACTGCAAATTCGCCTCAGTCTGCTCTGATTCTGATATAGGAGCTGTCAATATATGACCATCAACACTAACCAAGACCCCCTCCGGAAGTGAACCCTGCAAGTCCACAAAATTCTCTCCATCTAGATTGTCATATCGACTACTCTTGTAGTCCAATAAATCAGCCGAACCTTCAATTGTGGGTTGATCATCTTGAAAATCGTAAAATCTCCTACCAATATCAGATTCCGCCTTCTGAAGTTTTGGCAAAACCGAGGAACAATCTTCACCTTTCAACTGAAGAACCCTCCGGAAGTGAACCCTGCAAGTCCACAAAATTCTCTCCATCTAGATTGTCATATCGACTACTCCTGTAGTCCAAGAAATCAGCCGAACCTTCAATTGTGGGTTGATCATCTTGAAAATCGTAAAATCTCCTACCAATATCAGATTCCGCCTTCTGAAGTTTTGGCAAAACCGAGGAACAATCTTCACCTTTCAACTGAAGAACCCCCGGATCAGATACGCTATGCTCAAGTGCATTTGATTAGGTGTTTTTATTTTATTTATTTTTATGCTTTTTAAAATGGAAGAAGGAGGAAGAAGAAGAAGCTGATGTAATAAAATTTAAGTGCATTTGATTAGGTGTTTTTCTAGGAATGGATCAATTTTCCTTAGCATCTACAACTACAATTTCAGCATGCATTATCCTCCTACCTATGGAACACATGTCCATTCCTAAGAAGAATTTATCATTAAATTAGGGAAACAATAAATCCACTACATTGCGACTAATGTAAATCCACTATATTGCAACTACTTTCAACCAGAAACAGTAACATTCAAAACCCTAAATCCACTACATAAGTTGCATAACATAATGAAAAAGAGGAATTAATTGTATGAACTCTACTAATAACGTCAATCAATATATGAATATTCCATAAGCAATAAAGGTTAATAATAAGAACAATTAACAGTGAAACAATTTGAGATTGCTAAGTAATTAGAAAATTACCAGAGAAAGCAACAAACACTTGCTCACAGAGGGAAACACTTTTCGTTGGTGAAAGAAATTGATATTATCGAAGCTTTTAGGTTTTTCGATGTTGTTAGTATTGGTAGAGTTTCTGACCGGAGACGGCGGTGGCGGAGAAATTGAAAAGAAAAAAAGGTGGAGAGAGAGAAGAGAAGAAGAAACTATTTAGTTTTTGATAGAGGAAGAAGAAGAAGCTTAGCCACTGAGAAAAAATGCGCGTATATTTCGCGCTTAGCTAGGGAGAAGAAACGAAATACGCGAAGGAAGGAAAATGTGTATTGCACATATTTTCTATCTTCTAATGTTAATTTAGGAGAATTTTTTTTTTAAATATTTGTTAGATCAGTTTAACATAACAGATTTAACAAATCATTAAAAATTTTTTTAATATATTTGTTAGATTGGTTTAATATAGCAGATTTAATAAATTATACATTTTTTTTAAATATTTGTTAGATCGGTTTAATATAACAGATCTAACAAATTATTTAATTTTTTTAAAAAAATGGTTGTTAGATCGGTTTAATATAACAGATCTAACAAATCAATCATTAAAAAAAATGCTTGTTAGAACGGTTTAATATAACAGATCTAACAAATCAAACACTTTTTTTTAACATACTTATTAGAACGGTTTAATATAACTGATTTAACAAATCAAATAAATAATAACAAATTTGCCACTATCCTATTTATTACATCGGATGTATAACAACCGATTTAAAATTGCAGATGTAATAACATTAAATTACATTAGTGTTGTTAAAGTATTTTGTGACAAATGATAGTCATATCTCTTTTACTGTGCAGTGAAGCAAAATGATCAAGTTGAGTCAAAGTATGTATTAGATGTGGTGAGAGAAAAACTTTTGAATTCACTAAATGCATTAGAGAAAGAGGATTATGCGGGGGACATCATCCTTGAATCTGCAAAGAGACCACTGAGTTTAAATGTTGTTGCCGAGGGTCCAAAGGTAAGGTTACTATGGGCTTCTTTTCAGCAAGTTGAGGAAGAGGCAGGGATTGTTTTTTATACTCTTTTCATTGTTTGCCATATGCACATGTTATGTTATTTTGTTATATTTGGAATTTTGATAATTTGGCATGCAATAAATACTTGAATATCTTCTAGCTTAGCATACTTGGATACCATACCTTGAACATAAACGTTAAAGATTGTGAAGTGAACAAGTCAGAAGTGGGACATATGCTTCTTTACAAAACTTATTTCGAAGAAATCTTCAAGAATGCTACGTTACTATTTTTTTTGTAATGTCCCAAATAGTCAATTACTACATTACTTGCTTCCTTCTAGTGTATCAATGGATCAGCCATTTTGAGTTTAACCACTAGACTTTAGGTGTAAGCTATTGTTACAATTATTCTATTACTGTTATTAATTGTTTATTATTTTAATCCAGGTTAATAATATTTCAAGTGTTTCCATATCTGTTGGTATGAGTGATCTATTCAAAGTTTTTTTTGAAGTTATTCAAAGTTCATGTCATTCTATATGTGCTTCATGGCTGGAAAAGGAATGTTTTTCTTCTAAAAGACAACATTGAGCGCCCTACTAATTTTTAGTATAACAATATTAACCATTAACAATGTGCACCCTACTATTCTTTGTTGTTTGCATGTTCAGGCTGTGTTGTTTTGAATAGTTGTTTTTATAGTTCTTAATAAACAATATTTTAGAAAATTATGAATTTGATAAAATTCTTATTTAAGTTAAGAATTATATGAAAAGTAATTAAACAAATGCACTTAAGTTTTATTTTAAAAAATAATCTTCGATCATTCAAATTTCTTTAGCAAGCCTAAAAGGGATAGCACGAATGAAATTTGGATTTATTAAATACTTACAACAACGCTTTTTTTAAATAAATAAAAAAACGCTTTAAGATACTACATACGACAGCGGTTTTTAGAAAAGCATTCTAAAATGAGACCCCTACAACAACACTTTTATCCAAAGAACGCTATGAAAGCGTTATAAATTTCTACCTCTGATACCGCTTTTTAAAAAAAGTGCTGTTAAATACACTTACGACAACACTTTTTAGAAAAGCGTTGTAAAAGGAAACACCTACAACAGTAGCGTTTTTATCCAAAAAGCGCTATAAATTTTTACCTACGACAGTGCTTTTCAAAAAAAGCATTGTTAAATATCTCATACGACAGCGCTTTTTACATTTTAAAAAACGTTGTCGTATCTTTTAACAACAGTACATACTATAGCGCTTAAAAGTGTTGTTAAATGTATAAAAGAAGCGCTGCTAAAGCCTATTTTTGGTGTAGTGTTGCAATACATCAAATAATATATAAAAGGCTAAATAGCACCCGTGGTCCCTTAACTTAATTTCAATTAACGTTTTAGTCCTTTATCTTTCTTTTTCCGATTTAGTCCTTTATTTTAATTTTAAGTGACAATTTGATCTTTTATGTTTTAAAATGTCAACAATATTATCCTTTTTTTTTACAAAAATTCAAAAAACTCATCAAATTTTTCAACCAAAACCCATAAAATTAATTGTATTCTTTAATATAATACAAATTTCATTAAATTCGTAACTCAAATCTTCAAATAAACTCATACAAAAATTTCATCAAATTTGATTCTTTATTTGATGTTGTTAAAAATGGAAATATGAGTTGATTTGAAGATTTGAGTTTCGAATTTGATGAAATTTGTATTATATTAAAGAATATAAATAATTTTATGGATTTTGGTTGAAAATTTTGATGAATTTTTTGAATTTTTGTAAAAAA
>JBBPBO010000003.1:11686011-11839003 GCA_037974295.1 Cicer cuneatum
TATATATATACTTTATCTAAAAAAAGTTACTCAATACGATTCTATATATATATGAGAGAATTTTTTATTCAATATATAAGAAAAAAAATACGACTTTAAGATATGTTTTTTATTTAAATTATTTTTATATTTTTATTTAAAATGTTATATTGTAATATTATTAATAAATAATATTTTACAATTTTTAATTAAGATATATATGTAAAATAAGTTAAAAAATTAATATATATATATATATATATTAATTAATTAATTTTAATGTTTTTTTTTATTTTCTTTTATAAATCGGAAAAGAGGTAATATTAAACATATTTTCCCTATATCAATCACCTATAACTAACTTCTAGTTTTTTCATCTATATCAATTGCTTATATGACCTGTACATAAGTACGTATATATTATTAATTAATTTAAAAAAATTGAATTAAATATATTTGAATGGAGTTCTAAATACCGTACTCTGCACTAAAAGTAATACATGGTGGCACAGTGCAGTGGTGGGGTCGTTGCTCAGTGCGTTCTAATTAGTGAAGCCTCTTTGTAACAACCGCAAAAAAAGTTTATTTGGAGTTGCAGATCGAACCGCCCTCGAATTTTATTGCTGCTTCGATTTCAATGGTAAGAGAATCAAGACAACCGGATTCCTTTGAGAACATATGTCAAATAGTTACTCCCGATTATTGATAGAACTAGTATATTAGAATTGAATGAAATTCTGAAGAAACCTCAAGATTATATTGTCGAAATTGAGAAAAATGAATAGAGATTGCACGTACAGATAAATAATCGAATTGTCCTGTAATTTAGTCCCACCCAACTAACTCTCTAACTGTCTACCTATTGAATACCTCATTTCTGTTATTTATATTAGCTATTCTAACTGAATTAGTTAGCATTGACAGTTGGCACAGACTAACATAATAGAAACTAATTAAACTAACAGATCTAACAGAATACTCTGCTTGACTCTATCAATTTTCATATGGAATCCTCTGCTCGACTATCAATCCTCTAATGGAATCCTCTACTTGACTAATCCTCTGCTCGACTATCAATCATCTGCTTGACTAGCAATCATATCAATACTCCCCTTGAAAAACAACCTTGTCCTCAAGGCTGGAATAGACATCCTTTACTGCCAATCTTTCATCCGCACCAAAAATTTTCCTTTATCAAACACAAAGGTGAGCAATGTAAGACCCTTAAATTTAAACTAAATTGTGGATTGAATATCAAATGTATTTTGGAATATTTGTAAAGGTATTTGATATAGGTATATTTTTATATGTATATAAATATTTTTAAGATTGAGTAAAATTATTCAACGAAGGATTATTTAATTTAATTACGAGTAGTTAAAAATTGGGCAGTTGATCAAGATTTTATTCGTCGACAGAGTTGCGGCGAGAATATTTAGTTACTTGAGGGATAAGTCAATTATAATATGTATATATATTATACATAAACATAATAGGTGGCTTGTGAGGTATATGCCTATATATATATGTGTGTGTGTATGTGAGAGTCAAGAAGAAGAAATCAGAAACACTTCCTTCCTTCCTTCCTTTCTGCCCGCGTCAGTTTTCCCTTCTTTCTTCTTCTTCAGGTTCTGTTTGTGTTGGTGAAAAGTGAAAGATATACTCAAAACTCAAATTACTTGGGAATCCAAGTGTCGAAACAGAAAGTATCAAGAAGGAAAGTTGTTCTTCTCATCATTGCGGTGCTAGAGAACCAACAATGGTAGCGACGACGCGAACGGGAGTTTCGCAGGCTTTTGTCGCGGTAACGTAAACGAGCAAGAAAACATAACTAAGGTAAGGGACACCTTCCAACTTTGTAGATTGCATGTAGGGACTTTAAATGCATGTTTGGTGGATGATTGTTATGTTTTATATGTGTTAAGAACGTGTTGTTGTGTTGATACTGAAAACTGCCTTTGCATGTGGTTTGTGGATGATCAAAATGCATGTACTGAGATATGGCTGTACTGTTTTGTGGCTGTTGTTGAGGGTAATATTCTTGCTGTTGTTGTGACTTATTGTTGAGTGGATGATGCTTTTGTTGTTTTGTTGCGGTGAAAGAAATCATTTCTGTTGTGTTGTTGACATTATGGGTTTTGTGGTTCAAGAAATGGTGTTTGTGTTATGGTGGATGTGTTGGTTTTCAAAGAAAAGAGTTTTGAAACTGAAGTGAATTTTCTGGAAAATCCCACTATTTTCAAAGATGTATTCGGATACGGCATTGGCGTATTCGAATACACTCCTGTAAAAATTCAGTTTTTATTCAAATTTTGAACCTTGTATCCGTATTCGAATACAAATACGTGATTCTTGCTTCTGACTTAGCATCTGTATTCGGCTATGACCCTGTCGTATTCGAATACAGAATTGTTGTTTTTGCCACTAACTTCGCATCTGTATTCGGCTACGACAACCTCGTATTCGAATACAGAAGTACTGATTTTGCCACTGTTTTAGCATCTGTATCCGACTACAAGGAAGCTGTATTCAAATACAGATTGTTTTTTTTCAAAAATTCTATTTTTAAACATTGGTTTATGCACTTAATGAGTTGAGAAACATTTGGAAGACATCTGACAAACTATATGAAGTTTTTGAGATGGTTTGAGGTGGTGAGGGAGTGTCTGGATTTCAGATTTTATTTGCATTCTGTTTCTGTGAAGAGGAAACATAGCATGTCCATGCATTGCATAGTCAGGTGGTGATCGCGATGGGCCACAGAGTTGATGCGGTGACCGTGATGGGCCGCGAAGTTAAGTAGTAACTGTGATGGGTTATTGAGTAGTTCCGAGTGTATTAGACGGTTTATTCTATCCGGGTTCAGAGTAGTTCGGCGTGTATTAGACGGTATATTCTATCCGGGCTACAGAGTGGTTTCGTGTGTATTAGACGATCCATTCTATTCGTGCGAGGATTTAACTTTTGTGTATTTGGCCTGTGAGAGGCTAATACACGTAAATGTAGTGACCGTGATGGGTTATAGAGTAGTTCCGCGTACATTAGACGGTCTATTCTATCCAGGTTTCAGAGTAGTTCCACATGTATTAGACGGTCTATTCTATCCGAGCTACGGAATGGTTCCGCGTGTATTGGACGGTCCACTCGATCTGTAAATCGTGTTGGTCCGTGAGAGACTGCACCTTGGTAATTCCAAGAGTTGAGTACATTGACATATACATATTGCATTGAGATGGTTGACCTGTGAGTCTTGATTTGATATGAGCTGATGAGTGGAAATCGATGTGTGCAAGTATCTCATGAATTCTAAGTGCCAATGAGTGTTGTGATTGTTGATTGTATATGTACTTGCAACATGATTTATATGTTAAATTGGCTGTTTTGCAAAGATGTAGACATTATACATTTTAATAAGTGAGCATACTTATTTATTACTGTTGTCTTAACATTGGAACATGCCATGAATGTATTTGTTATCTTTGACATAACTGCTATGTGGTAATTGTTAATTTCGGTTGGTGACCCTTTACAATTATTGTGGAAAATTGGGCTTTGCCCTCAGATGATACCCGAACCCGTACCACCGATGGTTACACTGACGACGGAAACGTCGTTAGTTTTCCCTGATCTTCACGTACGGAGTATTTGTGGACAGCGCAGAGGGACGTACAGCTGGAGTGAAGACGAGACTTGTAGAGGATGCGGTGGAAACCGTGCTACTGTAGTTTTAGTGCATGATCAGATCAGTTTAGTCTTGTTGTATAGGGTCTAGTGCTGGTGGATGTATTTATTTGGTTTGGGATAATTGTATATCTATTCCGCACTCTGATAATGTTTTAGTGGGTCCGTGATCCGAATTTTTGAGGTATTGTGACAGTGACTTTTGTTGATGTACTACCTTTTGATATATTAAAAGTATTAATTCCCAAAATTAAATTACTTGGCTATAATTATGATGTAATTATTTAACTACTTTTGTCGTTTTGGAATACAACGCCATATTATTTTGAAATGGTTTAATTTCAATTTATTTAAGTGGTTTAATTTTAATTCCTTTCAATTCTTTTGAATTAATTTGAAATTCCTTTATTCGTTTTGAAAAAAAATACACTCGCACTGTTAAAAAATCGGGGTGTTACAAGCAACCCAGGGAAAACGAGCAAACGCCAGTAGTAGTCACCAGCTGTAGGTGTCATAGGGAAATGTAGTTCTCCTGGGTCCCATGGTATGATCACAACTGATGCATTGAATGGGATTGTGGTCTTTCCCTTGGCAAGAAACTCGCCTAACTTTTCTAACAACGCCCGAAACTCCCATTCTGCTATTCTTTCCTCTAGAACTTTCCCATCTAAAGCGAAGTTGAAACGTGCTCGCTCCGTCAATCCCCATCCCATCCTCGTCGTAGATCTCTTTGTCGATGTCTTCTGTAGTTGTGGGAAAGTCGTTGCCCTTGAACCAAGGTCTGACGGTTCTGGAGGTTTCGGCGTCAGACGGCGCACCACTTGCCTCGTTCGCGATCTCCCTTCATCCTTCAACAGCGTTGGCACCTCCGTCACCTTTCCCCTCGATCTGTCTTCGTCTGCTCTTTTTCTTGATGATTTTTCTCCAACCGAAGTAATCAACTTGCCATCTCTAGACCAGGTAAACTCCAACTTGCCAAAGTTGGTTTTGACCTCTCCCAAACTGGAGAGCCAATCCAAACCCAACACCAAATCCACCTTTGCAGGGTGAACAAATAAAAGTCTTTCTTAATCTCCATTCCTTGCAAATGCAAACTCAACTTGGGACACTTTCCCTTCCATTTCACCCTATGACCATCCCCCACTTCCACAATGTAAGAAGGAGTATCTTCCACCATCAAGCTCAGTTTCTGAACTACCTCTTGGGAAATGAAGCTACGAGAAGCTCCACAATCTATGAGTACCAAAACAGAATTGTTCTGAACTACCGCTTGTATCTTCCAAGAATTTGTGGAAGTCAGCCCAACCATTGAAAAAGAGACAACTACAGAGAATTGAAAGTTTCTACCTTATGCAACTCATTATCCCTGTCCTCCTCCTCCTCATCTTCTTCTAAAATGATTATACGAAACTGCTTATTCTTGCATTTATGTTCTCTATGGTAGCGCTCATCACATCTGAAACATAGTCCCTTCTCTCTTTTGTCTCTCATCTCGGCCTCAGACAACCGTTTGAAATCACCACCGCTGGTTTTGTTCCCTTCTCTAGCCTGTGTAACACCCCAAATTTTATAATAAACTATTTTATTAATGAAATATGATTGTAAATAATTAATTTGTTGTTAAAATTATTTTAGAATACATGTTAATAAATTTCGTGATTTTTGTTATATGGGTGCTTTAGATGATGTGCTACTTTTATACATATTGGACTAAATGAGTAATATAAATAACAAATATTATATTTTATTATTTTATATATATATTTTTTAACGATGATAGTAATTTAATGTGAGTATTTGAAAAAATAAGTATAATTTTAAAGATTAATTTGAATACGAGAGTTTTAATTATTAATATATTATAAAAGATTAATTATTTTAATTATTTTATTTTATATACTATTAGTTTTAAAATAGTAGTAATATTTTATGAATTAAAATGTGTTTTAAAAAAAAGTAAACCTAATTAAATCATAATAACAAAAAAAATTAAAAAAAAAAGAACAGAAACAAGATAAAAAATGCATAACATCCTCTTCCTCTCACATTCATCCCACCAACTCCTTGCCATTTGAACGGATCCCCACTTCTATCCCACACAAAATCGGCCACTGAATCCATTTTTAGCATCAATTTTATCGATCGTGGCCCCGTTTCATCAGAAAAAGCTGTGTTACTTTCCTTGGGCGAGCTGTTTTTGGACGATTCCCATTACCACGTTTGTCGTATCAAAAAAACTGACATCGTTTTTGGATTCCTCTCGTCGAAACCTTCAAGAAGCACTACTCATTTGCATTTTTTGGTGAAGTTGACGTCGAACCCTTCCGGCGCTCCGACGAGTCGGTGAGACTTTTTCTGCAGTTTTTTTCTCTCGTCGCTTTGACTTTATTTTTGCTCCAAAAATTATTATTAATTATTTAACATCGATTTTTATGCTTCACATAATCTATCAATCACGTCTCAGCGATTTTGTGAACTCGCCGTTTATTTGGATTCGTTCGTTGTACGTTGTCGATCTACAGTTGCTGTTGAAAAGTTCCATTGATTTCTGTGATTAGAGAAAGCGTCTAAGTAAGGTAAGGGGTGAGAGAGCGTTTGAATTCATGAGTATAATATATTGTGAGATGAACGGGAAAACCGTATTTCCCAACGATTCATCCGGGGCTTGCTACGTAGGGCAGTAGCCCTTTCAATGATAAATTGATTAATGTGAAAATATGGAAATTGTGAGATTAAAATTTGGAATAAAAATATTTATAAAGTGTTGATTGAATTAATTTTGTTAAATGTGTGGTATTTGATATTATCGTGATGTTTGATTTATTTTCGTTAAATGTGTGATATTTGATATTATTGTGATATTGGATGTCGAATGAATTTTATGTATGTTTGATTAGAGGAGTTTTTGTGATGTGATAATAAAATATGGATACATTGTGATGAGTTTATGTGATGATGATGATGATGTATGATTAATAATAGTGATGTTATAAACTTGTGATGAGGATACTGAAGTAACCCCATAATTGATGAAATAGTGATGATTCCAATTTGTGTTTGAGATGATGGTCTTAATGGAGTATCATAGGCCAACGAGGGGAGAAAATAAATATTGAGAATTTTTTAAGTGAAGATTATTTTTTCATCATATAGGTAGGCCCTGAGAAGCCTAGTGATTCCGGGGAAGTACAACTGAATTGAGTCTGATCGTGGCGGTCTACTATTGAGCCTTAAGGCAAGATTGTTAGACCTTGGAGGTATTCGGGTGGGGAATTCCTAAGTGACTTGGAGGTAGCACTCCAAATGTCGGGAGCTACCACGCAACACACGTTTACCTTGACTGTCGCGTATATGTGTCTCGGGTTGAGTTGAAGGGATCTATGAGGACAATGCCAATTTGAATTGTCCGTCCACCGGGATGGTGGCATAGTATCAAGCCTCCTAACCAAGTACTTCAGAGTTAGAATGGTACCACATTGTGAAGTAGAGTCTAAGCTCATGCATATCATTGTGTCTCCTTGTGATTGTTTTGTTGTGATTAATATTGTATCGTGATAATAACTTCTCTCAAAGTATTTGACGTTATAGTGAAATGTATTGATTTCTCTTGAGTGATCTTGAGTTTATAATGTGATGTTTTTTTTTGCTGAAGAATGTTTATATAATGATACGGTTTGTTATGATCAATTGCGTGTTCTTCTTACTTATATTATACTATAAGCATGATCTCGAAACTCACCTCCTTCGTTGTTGTGTTAGACTGGCTTGGCCCTGCTTTTGCGAAATCACAGTTATTACAGGTTAATGAGTCTTGAAGTTCAAGTTTGGGAGAAACTCCGCTCTGATAGGTGATACCGGGAATAAGAGTTGTAAATTGTGTTTTACTTTAATTTTTATTAGAAACGACTTTTTGTTATGAAAAATCTTATAAGTACTAGTTAGTTTTTGAAATTAAATTAAAAAAATTATAGCTAAGTCAAGTTTGTTGGTATTGTACTATTTTAATTTAGGAACAAAGTTGATTTTTTTACATGTGTATTTAGAGGAACGCGATATCCTAAATTAGTTATAAAAATTCTTATGTTGTTGGAAACATATTTTCTTTATCCGCTGCGAATTTTGTTTCAAAAACAAATCTAGTATAAATTACTATATATGTTGTTTTGGGGTTTAGGGTGTCACAGCCTGAACACCCACCAGATTAGTAGCAGGGGTTCCACCCTCGACTTTCTTATCTACCCCAGGCTTAGTATCTACCGTCACCATCTTACTGTAAGAACTTGCCTTAGACATCGTAGTTGGTTTGATGAAAGTGTTGGTTCCTTTCTTAGTCCAAACTAGATTCTTCTCCTCAATCATAATAGACTTTTGAATTAAATCGGACAGAGACTTTAATTCATACAGTTTTACCTCCACTTGAATTTCCTCTTTCAAACCATTCATGAAAATTCCTCGTGCAAATTCTTGATCAATGGCCTTCAAAGCTCCAACATATTTCTCGAACTCCTCCACAAATTCTACCACTATCCCTGTTTGTTTGAGTGCCAGCAACAACTCAAAAGGATTTTGTACCATTGACAGTTGAAACCTGCGAACCACTGTCAGCTTAAACCCGTCCCAAGTTGGTTCAAGATTGCACCTAGCCCACCAGTGATACCAGCCCAGTGCTCTGCCCTCCACGGACGCCATGGTGGCACGCATCTTCTCCTCCTCTGGAACGCTTCACAACTCGAAATATCGTTCCAAATGGTGCTTCCAACCGTACGCATCGTCGCCTGAGAAAATCGGAATCTCCAGCTTCCTCCACTGGTCGCTTTCAACGTAGTTACCCAGGGGTCTACCACAGCAGCCGCTGGTCTCTGCTTCTTCCCTGTGGACAGTCCCGCCGCCGTTGGCATCGATCTTAGCCGCGAGTGCAGCCAATTGATCCTCCATATGTTTGGCGCGCGCATCTGCCAACTCCAGTCGCTTGCGCCATTCCTCGCGCTCCTGCTCCCAATCGCTTAAATCCCTAACCATGCTTCTTGTCTTCATGCAATGCGCAGTAGAAGGATGCAAAAACAGTGCACCAGATCGGTGCTCTGATACCAGTGATAGAACTGGTATATGAGAATTGAATGAAATTATGAAGAAACCTCAAGATTGTATTATCGAAACTGAGAAAAATGAATAGAGATTGCAGTTACAGAGAAATAACCGAATTGCCCTGCAATTCAGTCCCACCCAACTAACTCTCTAACTGCCTACCTATTGAAGACCCCATTTCTGTTATTTATATTAGCTATCCTAACTGAATTAGTTAGGATTGACAGTTGGCATAGACTAACATAACAGACTAATAATAGAACTAACTAAACTAACAAATCTAACAGAATACTCTGCTTGACTAGCAATCCTATCAATTATCAAGATGAACAATCAAGACTACGGTTCAATTAGGGCAGACTCTAGGATAGGCCACTAAAACTACTGTCTAGGATCTATAAAATAATGTTAACACAAAATATAGTAATCTATTTCATGTATTTATGAAATTAAAATTTTAAGAGAAATAAAATAAGAAAAATATAATACTTCAGTTGATATACTTAATTATATAAAAAATTTGATAGAATAATGTTAATAATTCATGTAATTGTTGTTAATTAAGTTATGTGTATACCTAAAAATAAATATCTAATTAGGCAGAAACGATAAGAATTTTGGGTTAACTGAATTACTGTTAGTTGAAACAAGATTAGGCGCGCAGGAAGCATTAGATTATGAGCTGATCGAGTCTTTTTCTGATTTACAAGAATCCACAAAAGTTGTCAAGGTCCATAACTGAGTCACAACCCACTACCACCTCATAATTCAACAATTACACTCATCTAATAAAACGAGTTCATCGTGGGGCCCCACGAACTTTCTTTGTTCGAGGTTATCACACTTTACCTGCATAATAAGCTGAGCGGGGCTACGTGTCTTTAAGCCACAATTTATAGCTAGTAGGATTAGCTTTGCCTAAATATAATACAATTTGTGATTTTAGACATACATAATCAGTCAAACAAACTTTTTACCTTATCTAGATTTTTATCAATTTACTTTATGCATCTTATTTACTAGTCTAAAAATTCACATCACATTTAACATTCTTTGGAGTAGTTAAGGAATACATAGTTGAAAGACTAATTTCTTCCTCAACGTAATCGTTAATTTGAAGCAAAAGAGAATCAAAAGTTGAGAACAGTTAGTTGTTTCCTCGACTAAGTTGTTTTTCCTACAACAAGCTAAAATAAGTTTTTCAAAATAAAAATTAATAAAATCTTATTTAAAATCAACAATGTCTCAACAAAGATTAAATAAAAAAAGAAATGTTAAATGAAATCGATTAAAATAATTTTGCATCCCAAAGCGCAAAAAATAAAATTTAAATAGAAACATATAAAGTTTATTGAAATATTAAATATTACTGTTATTTAAAAACAAAAGTTTATTTTTAAATCCGCGTTAGGCCTCAGTATATGTTTGGCTAGGCTCAGTCTATGTCAAAATAAGGATCTAGTTAGATTTGTTTTTTAAAATAAGGATCTAGTTAGATTTGTTTTTCAAATAAAGAAAACTTTTTTAGAAACATATTTTGCTAAAAAGATAAGTCATAGATCATAAAAAAAAACCTTTTTGTTCTATTAAGTCGACCAATTTAAGTAAATATAAATAATATTTTTTATTACTATTATTATATTAGATTTTATACTTTGAATTAAATTACAAGTTTATTAACTGTTTCAGTAATTTAAATTTTTTAACCTACACTAATTTTTTATATATTTAAATGTATTACTGTACTAGGATTGAAATATGATACTATATATAGTCATATTCTCTAAAATGTTGTATTAAATATCAAAATGGAAACTTAATCTCATTGCTAAATTTGTTCATTATTCAATTTAAACATATGTTAGATTAGTTATTTAAATATGTTGGTATGAAATAGGTTTTTAAAAATGCTAACACATCATATTAAACTTTCGAAAATGTCATACTTAGGTCAGAAAATAAGATTGTGAGAAACTATAGATTAGACTTAAGCTTTGAATTTCTTAACTAAACTAGGATTAGACCTTGCAAATCCTAACTCGACTTATGATATTTTATAGTAATTTTACATTGTCGATAAAATAGGACCAATAAATAACTATAGATGCAGCTACAATTTAAGTCAAATAATTTTAATGTTCTCCTGATTGTAATTCACTAACATTACAAACTTTCTATTTCTTTCCCTTGGTTTCGCAATGACAGTAAGGTGAGTAAACTAAGAACCTGACCTCATCCCACCAACAACTACATGCATCAGTTGAAGGCAGACAGTTGGAAGAAATGGGGCATGAATGAGATGATTATGTTATAAACTCCTGACATTTCTCTTAACATGGAGGTTATTTTGGTTTCCTCGGCTGTGATCACCCCTACCTTTCTTCATGTGGAATAAGCCCCTTCAACCTACTTGACTCCCATACTTGGTAGTTGTAATTCAAGAGCTTCAATTCTATGTTGGTCTTCTCTCTATTCCTATCTTCTCTCTACTGACCACTTTTGGATCAACCGAAGAATAAAGAAGATATCAAGATCGTTTTCTTTAGATTCCACAACTAATTGGACTATTATGTTAATTAAAATATAGATCCTAAGTGGATATTGTTGCTGCCAATGCTCAACTATCTACTCTACCAAGGAGTATGTATCTTTCAATTGATCTCAAGTTTTAACCACTAGGGATCTCTTATGTGCGTATGTAAGTTAGGAGAGAATTAGTTCAAATTGTCTAAGATCTTTTCAACAATAAGAACTTGTAAACTTCTATTTAGTGACCCACACTTGAGTTGTCAAAACCCAAACTAGCTAAATATAAGGTAAATATTTTCCCTAACTCTTTACATGAGTTTAAATGTGCAAATGCTAAAAGATAAATAATTGTTTGCTATGCATCTGAAATTACAATTCTAACAAAAACGTGTGAGATATTTTAGTAGAAGAGATAAAAAGTGAAAGTGATTTTAAAAAAAAAAAAGTCAGACACAATTTTGGAACTTTTGAGAACGTTGAAAAGAGAAAAAACAACAAAGTTAATACCCCCAATACAAAACATGGAAAGGGTTGAAAAAATGTAGGCCCAAAATGGGTTCTACTAGCCCAAATTAACAGCATTAACCTGCCTCCATTATATATTTGGTAAATTTATAGCATGTGAATATGTACGTACATCATATGCTCCGTGCATTACATTTATATTCATGGAACTAGTTACTCATTTAAAATGAAAAGGAGAAAAAGTTCTGTAAGTACAACTCATGAGCACAATTCATAATAAAGTTAATAAAATTAAGATGGAATACCGTGATTTAAAAATAAAATAAAAATTCTAATAAAGTTTTTCATGTATGTATTTTATTGTAAAATAAAACATGTAGTAGTGTCTATTTATTTAGTAGCTTACGTAAGAGTGAAAATGAAGCATAGTAAAATAGTGTGGTGGTGATGGGAAAAGGACTAGTACTTACTTACGTATTGGTGATGTGAAAGCACAATATTTGGGGAAAGTAGATGGATCACGTGCTTGACTTCTTTCCTATATATGCCGGTGAGGTGATGATGAGGATGGCTTACCATCCATATTAGCTCAATCATGTACAACAATTTTGTCGGAATATTGGTGGTTACTGCCCTTTAAATAAATCATTTTTCTCCCATTTTTGGTCAATCTTGTCACTCTTTTTGGAAGGTGCAAATCTAACACCTATTCTTTTTCTTGTTTATTATATTATACATCCAACTCATCTATTCACTCTTGCCCACCATCAAAAGATTACTTCAACAAACGAATCGCCTTTTTAACCATTATAACATTTTTTCGATAAATATTAAATTTTTGTTTTATGGTGCATCATACGGAACTTTTATAGTATAATAATAATAGTTATTTGATAGAAATTGGGAATACGACAAATAACAAAGATTTTCTCAGATATACTTATTTAAAAAAAAAAAAAAAAAACTTCAATTATGTTGCACTATATAAAAAACCAAAATATTATATTTTTAAAGTTATCAGTTACTTGTATCACCAAAATGCGACAATTTGATAAAATTGATGTGTTTTAAAAAAAATAATTTTTAAATTTTTGTAGAAGATCGCATCTTGCCAATATGACCATTTATTAGGTTTATTTAATTTTTTGTAAATAATAAAATTAATAAAAATATTATTAAAAACTGGATATATAAATAAAATTTAATACATTTAAATATTAAAAAATTATATAAAAATTATTAAGATTAATTAGATGTGTCAATAACATTCGAACAATATTTTTATTTATGAACAGAGATTCGACCTAATCCGGATTTTTTTTCATATTTTATTTATATTATTCATTTATGTTTCAATGCAGCTATTATTTGTGCAAGTGTGTGATCCATTTAAAGTACTAGTCACCCACATGTCACTCTTTTTGCATATTGAAACTCGATATTTGAACAATGTGGATCAACAATTTTAGGTTTTTTTTATATATATTATTTTTTAAAAAAAATCTTCAATATACCCTACATTAAAATTTATATACCAAAATACCTTCTTTTCTTTATCTTTAGGAGATCGTATCACCGCCCTGCGACTAGGGGTGGGAATAGGTTGGGCTGAGCTAGGCTTTGCTTGACCTGAGTCTGATCAGTCAAAAAATTCAAAGCCTAAGTCTGGCATGTGGCCTATCGTAGGTTTACTTTTTAGGTCTGAGTCTAGCATTAATAGAAGTCTGATATGACATGTTAGCCTACTTACAAGCCTATTTTATTTTAACATTTTTGAATAAGTAATCAAATATATCGTTAAATAGATTAACGAGTTAATATGTCAATGAAATTAAGTTCTATTTTGATATTAAACGTCATATTTTAAACAATATGACTTTATATACATCCTACGTAAATTATATTTTATAGTAATACATTTAAATATGTAAAAAACTAAATAAAGTTAATATGCGTAAATTACTAAAAGTTGAATATATAACAAAAAGATCAAAATTTAATATAATAATTAAAGTAGTAAAAAAATATCATTTATATTTATTTTAATAGGTCGACCTAATAGGCCAAAAGGCTTATTATGTGGTTTGTAGCCTAACCTTTTTAATTAAATAGGTTGTTTTAGAAGTCTTGGTCTTATCTGTTTAAGAAAAAAGTTGATCTGGCCTGGATCTGACATAGGCCCTTGTCGGACGGTCTTGCCTATTTCCATCCCTTCTTGCGACCACCCGAAGTTTGATTTTTTTTTTCTCTACAATAGAAGGTCACATTCCCATAATGCGATCATTTATAACCTTTTAATTTTTTTATAGATGATCGCATTCCGGGGACGCGACTTCCTACTATATTATTCATTTGTTAAGATAAAAAATAAAAAAAATAAAATGTAGTAGATGGTCGCATCCCGAAGATGCGACCTCCTACTGCAAAAAAAAATCATCTTTCAAGTGGTCGCAGGGTGGAGATGCGACCTTCTAAACGTCAAAAAAAAGTAAAACATTTTAATATATAAATTTCAATGTAAAGTATATTTGGAGAGTTTTTTTAAAAAAAAAAGAATATAAAAAAAACCACAATTTTAATATCATACTTTGTAAATCATATATTTCAAATACCACAAAATCTAGAGAGCGTACTAGGTGGTTATGCTTGGTTGCATGTGTACAGTCTTGTTTGCTATAAAATTTTATTTATAAATATATATTTGGTTTCCATTATTATATTTAGTTCTTAAGTACTAGTTCAATTAGCAAAATGTTAATATTGTTAGGTTAAAAATTATGTCTCGGGTTCCAATCCAGGACGTCGCAGTAATGAGTGTAAGATTGTGATAATATTTACCATCTCATCTATAGACCAAAAAGATAATAACGGCTCCTAAATATATTTCTTTTATGAAAAAAATTAGGATGACCTTAAGGCTCATGGAGCACTTATCAAATGATTTATATTTATCTCTCTCTGATGGCACTGGAGTGGATGAAACCCTTAATATGTCTAATATAATACCTATATTTTTATTACTAGATCAAATCACTAGAACTATCTAATGATTAACTAATCAGAATCCTATAAGAAGATGATTAATTAGAAGAAGGATATGTCAGGGAGAGCCAGGGGTACCAGAACAACAACGAGCCAAATGCAACAAGAGCACAAAAGACTTTAACACCACATCTTCATCCAAAATATTAAGACAACGGTGTATAGGTCACCATTCTTATATATCTAATATTTAGGTCATTAATAGTCAATGTGGGACTTAATTACTAACATTTGAACCTAACAATCTCCCCCTCAAGTGTGAGTCTCTCACATCGTACACTTCCACCACCATTATTACTAGCGGGACATGCCTCCTGACTACATTGCCAGAAAAACTTTCGAATACTAGGATCCGCTCTCACTCCTCCACCAAGCTGAACCAGGCCATAATACCACTTGTTTAGGAGAATTGGGAAGTGCGAGCGACAATGTACCAAATGCTCTAGAACCACAAGAGGTTTCGACACCACATATCCACTCAAAACCTTAAGAAAATGAATATATAAATAACCACTATGATATATCAAACATTTAGCTCATTTATAATCAATGCGAGACTTAATTACTCACACTTGAACCCAACAAGATATACATTGGTGGAAGTTCACAAAATGTTCACAAAAGAAATATACACATAAATAAATCTTCAAAAATATAATATAAATAAATATAATATAGTCAAAATTACATCCACAATCTATTATTTTATTTAGTTGTGACATATTTATCTTTTATATATATTTTTATTTAGGTCTTTTATATTTAAAAATGTGTATGGAAAAATCTTTTATGACCATTCCTTAGATTTTGAGTATATGTGCGAGTGATGAGTTTGTTGTCCTATTTTTGTAAGTAATATATATATATATATATATATATATATATATATATATATATATTATCAAATATAGATGATCTTCAACATAAATAATAAAGATTACATAAGTTTTGAAAAATTAATTATACATGTACTAAAATTAAATTAATAGAAAAATTAGTTAAATATGTATGTATTCACTTGATTATGTAGTAGTAATATCCAAATCCATCATTAACAATAACATTCATCCACATATTAATCTTTTAATATCACCCTCCTTGCCTTAATTTATTGCTGCAAAATCATTAATAATTTGTTTAGAACCAAGATTCTTAAAAAAAAAAAATCATTTTCAATTGAAATCAACGCAAGACTATTTAATTTATTTTACATAGATCGCAATAAGATTTTAACAATTTCAATTTTGAAAAACTCCTCTCAACAAATGCAACATTAACCGAGATAGTTAATATTAATCTATAAGATATGCAAGCTTTATGAAAACAATGAAATGATTTTGATTCAATATCATAAAAAATTTGATGGGAGTCTGGAGGAGTGCATTATCAGCAATAGGCTAAACGTCCAGGATCCCTAAGAGACATTGATACCACATAGCAATCCGAAACCTTAATGTAATGGGTATATAAGTCACTATCTTATATATTCAACATTTTCTAGTCAATGTGAGACTGACCACTCACACTTGAATTCCAATAAATTCAATTACCAAAATAGAATTTCATTATCAAGATCATAATAATCACCATGTTTTAATTAAGTTTTAATATTTTTGCAACATAATTTCAAGTTTTGATAGATTGTGGCCTAAGTCTTTCAATACAAAAGAAAAATTCAAAATATCCTCATATGTTCTATATTACTCAAATACTCTATTAAATGAATCAATTTTATTTTGCCTATGAATAATGGTGAGTTTGAGTTTTTATTTTTCTTTATAGAGTTTTTTTTTGGTTAAATGTTTAAAATTTGAGTCAGAACTTTATAGCGGATAAAAAAAAGATTAAATGTATAATTTAAATTAAAATATGAAATGCTACTATAATTGAGAGTAATTTTTTGATTTAAATTTTTTTTAATATGACAAAATATATATATATATATATATATATATATATATATATATATTTCTAATAAATAAAAAATTCCCTAAAAATTTGGGCCCTCCTCGGCGCCCCTATCTTTATGATCATTGTATAGACTGCCTTTAATAAGAAAAAATGTACGATTTTCAACAAAAAAATTCTTTGCAATGATTTTGGTCTAAGTGGCAATGAAAAAATATATATGTGCATTGTTTTGGTTTAAAAAAAATTATGATTTATGATAATAATTCTAGATAAAAATAATAGTTGAGAAAAAACAATAAAAAATATTTTGAAAATAATAAGAGAATCTTTGAAGTATATTAAATGATACACAAGAAACTAAATGATACAAATCTAGATAGAATTATAGTTAGAGAGAAAAATAATGAAAATAATATTGAATAATGAAAGAATTGTTGTAGTAGATCAAATGATACATAAAACTTATATAGTCAAAAGTAACAATTAGTTAGTATAACTAACTATACTAACTAACTAATATGTTTAATATCCCATCACAATCTGATATGTGTTTACTACACATTTAACTTAAAAACTACACAAAATAAATGTCGAAAATACATTGACTACAAAGAATATATAAAATATGGAAATCTATTGACTAATTTTTTTTAACCATCCATAATTTATTTTTTGGAAAGAATCTAAAATGCCAATTAAGGCTAGAAAGAAAGAAATTTTGTTTGACCATCCATTTTTTAAGCACATTAGCCAGACTGCCAATTCAACGAACTATAAAAGAAGGAAGAATTATATATCTAAATTTTGTGTTCTTGAAAAACTTTGACAAATATTTGATCTGGATAAATATTTCTCTAAATTTTTTGTGTTCTTCATATTTGTTTTTTTTATTTTATAATATCAATCTTATCTTAATGAATGTTTTTATGGTGAAGAAGAGGAGAAGGTTGTGATGGTTCTAGTGGGAGGAATTGATTATGTCTACCATTTGAAGAAATAAAAAAGAGATTCTATTTTGGAAAAGAAAAAGTTTGGAATAAAGGTTGTGTTATGAAGAAGAAGAAGAAGATGAAAAATTTGGGAAAGTATGGTTTTTTCTCTTCTTTTTTTTTTTTTTGCATAAATTTTGTTGGCAAACATGTTGCTTTTAATACCCATTATCTTATGTATATCATTATAATTTTTGAATAATTTTTTGCATACACTCTAAATCGAATTTCTTCACACCCACACCTCCCATAACACAAACAAAATTCTGGAGAGATAACACCGCGCCTTATTAAATTGATCTTTGTTGGCAAGCGATCATCCAAAAACCTCTACACAAATAATGACACCTTCAAAAGTACCACTCTCTTCCACGTCATATGGATAAATGGATATTCTAAATTGGTATTATACTTTGAAGTGAGTAAATGGTATGCTCCTTTAACTTTATATTCCAAATTTTGATCATTTTTTCATCTCCATCAATCCTCTACATTTTCTTGCAAAATACCGTTATCTAGCAAAATGATAAAATTGTATTTGCATCTTATTTTCTTTGTTTTGTGCGTATATTTTTAGTTCAATTGGTTAAAACTTTTTTAGTTTGGTTTAGTTTTTATATCAATCGAGTTATTGCATATGGATTTCTTGTTTTGTAAGAATGAAGAACTTTAGTGTTAGAAAGACATGAATTATGTGGTTTAAAGTTGGAGACATTTTGAAAGAAATTTGAATGCAAACATGAAGGTAGAAAGAACCACTCGTCGAGTGTGTCAGCTGACACACCCATATTTCTCGTTTTGCTAAGTTTGGGAAGAAACACGACTAGGGCATGTCAGTTGACATAACCATGTTTCATGACAATATTATTGTTTTCGCGTTTTATTATGAAATACAACTAGGGTGTGGCAGCTGCCAAACCCATGTTTCATAAGCGGAAGCCCATTTTTTATTTATTTATTTCAGTTTTATTTTAATTGGGCTTAGACTTCTTTGTTGCTTTAGTATAAATAGGACTAAAATCAAGATAGTAGGTTTGATCTTCTGAGGAATCAATGAATTACCATAAAACTTAAAGGGTTCAATGTAAATTCAATTACCACGAAAGTAAGACTTGGTTTAATTAGGCCTGGTGCTTGTATCTCGAGAGGGAACACTAACTATATTTGGAAAATTACCTTCAAAAGAGATTCAATATTAATAAAAGAGAAATCGATCTATACTCATTAGTTATCATCGACAACCCAAATCCTGGAAATGTTCTCGGTTGGTACAACTTTCTCTTAATTAAATTATTTGTTCTCTTAATTTAATTAAATTATAATAAATTGGTACTCATAGAAATAGTCCATGTGCATTCGTTATTTTTACTACTTGGCAAAAACCGTACACTTGCAGATTTTTCACATCACAAAATAATATATTGATTCAACAATTGCTCCTCCCATTGAAACAACTCAGAGCCTACACCTCCACTCACCTCCTTCAACCCCAATCCCTTCCCTCACCATAGACACCGCTGAAATTTTTTTATTGACTGCAAGATCAGACAACCTACTAAAAGACTCTCTAAAAATCACTACCCCACACTATAGATCCTTCTAAAACAAGGTAATTCGTCCATCACTCACCTCCCTAGTCAAATTACTTACAAACAATTTTCCTAAGATTTATATAGTCAATGAATATCAAATAGTTAATATAACTAACTATAGTAATTAACTTACTAAGTAACTAATATATTAATACATAACAAACTTTTAAATATAATTATAAAAAAACTATCCAACATATTTTTCCTATATCAATATCTAGGGGTGTACAAGACCCCGCCTCGTCCTGTGATTCAGTCTTGGCTTGTAAGCAATATTTTGAGTCTGATTCGATCTAAGAAAAAGAAGACGAGACATGGACAAGGTAGAAAAAAGACTGGGTTTGTATTACTTATCGAGTTACCAGTTCCGTCTCAAATTACTTTAAGGACAAATGATTATTTAATATTTTTACTGGTTTACTCTCTTTAAAAAAAATTACCAATCAGATCACTAGTTTAATAACTTGAGATTTATAAAACAATGTTATGAGTTATTACTCTTGAATAGATTAACAAGTAGTAATATAGATGACGTGCTATGAGTAATTTTACGTTTAATTTATTTTTTCTAAAATTGTTTTTAAAGATTACTATTTGACAATTAGTTTTGAGAACAACTCAGGCTTATACTTATTTTGTCTCATTTTTATTGAACCTACAACTTATAATATTTGGTCGGGTTAAAAAATAAATTAACGTTTAATCAAATATTGGAATCAGATGAGAGACACATTGAACTGACCTAACCTAATCTCGATAGACCGTATAACAAACTTCTAGTTTTTTTTTTCTCTACTTATATGACCTGTACATATGTACGTATATATTATTGATTAATTTTGAAAAATTGAATTACGTTAGATTTGAATGGAGTTCTAAATACCGTACTCTCCAACGCTAAAAAAGTAATGCATGTTGGTACACTCCAATGGCAGTGGTGGGGATCGTTGCTCAGTGTGTTCTAATTAGTGAAGTCTCTTTGTAACAGCAAACAAGTTTGTAGTTGCAGATGGAACTGCCTAGATAAGAATTGTCTACCTTTCCCTCTTTACTTTTCTCTACATTTTTCTTTATTTTTTTTATAGTTTTTTCTCTTTTATGATTCTCACACATTTTAAATATCATTCTTTTTTTCTTATTTTACAATAAAAATTACTTAAAATAACTCTATTGATCCATCAATTTCAAAGATCACGAGACTCAAGACAGTTGGATTTCATTGAAGTATAAAATTTCAAAGGTATAAAATATTAATAAAAATATATATAAAATTTATTGAAATATGAAATACAATTATTATATTACTAAAAACTTCATTTTCAAAAATACTACAGGTTTCAATATATATTGGGTCGTTTATGGGTTTGGTCTACATCATCAGATTTAGGTTTAGTCAGATTTTTTTTTTAAACAAAGAAGGCTTAAGCTTTTTGACGCAGTCGGAAATCGCAAAGGGTTAGCAAGCGCTAATCCTAAAAAAGAACAAGTTCTGGAATCCACTAGAGAAGAGAAAAACTCTCAAAGTTAATTATTTTATTAAAAGATACCCCTTTGTTACAGCATAGAAAGTCTTAAAATAGATAATAGAAACCCTAGTATGAAAATTAGGTAAAACAGAAAAGCCCGAAATTAAAGGAAAAGCTAAAACGGCTGTAAAACAGAAAAGTCCGAAACTACGGGAAAAACTAAAACGGCTGTTTTGAGGCCCGAAACGAGCTCAAAACGGTTCTGGAGCCCATACTTCATGGCAAAGCCATGAGTTGTGTTCGTGGCGCGATTCCCTTTTCGGAAAGGTATAATAATAGACAATTTGACACTGGACGACCGTTTTTCGTATTTTCTGCTGCTTTTGTCCGCAAAGCCGTTTCTTCCTCGATTCTGGCCGTGAACCCTCCTACATCAGTCTCCTCTACTTCTAAAGAACTCGACCCCGAGTTCATAACAGAATAAAGGTCAACATCTTCATGGAACTCATAAATATCAGCCACATTAAAGGTATTGGAAATATTCATGGATCCCAGCAAGTCGATCACATAGGCGTTGTCATTGATCTTCTTCCGCACCTTGAAAGTCCCGTACTTGCGAAACTGAAGCTTCTTGTAAATGTCAACTGGGAACCTCTCCTTACGCAGGAACACCATCACATCATCTCCCACAGCAAAGACCTTGACTCTTCTGCGCTTGTCAGCAGCTACTTTGTTCTTCTGCCCAATAGCCTCTAACTTCGCCCTTACAGCTTCCTTAACAGCTTGCACATCCTTGGCCACCACTAGGTAAAACCACTCAGTTTCCTTGAAGGTCTCAGTCAGGTGATGCTCATCCTGCGTCATAACAAGAAAACTAGACTTCTTCTTCCCTGTTTTTCTATTAAAACCAGAAACCGGGACCATAGCTATCTTGTGCGTTCCCCAGGTGAACATCATCACATTACCACTGCCTCTATACGTGATATCATTGTCATACTGCCAAGGTCGCCCCAGTAGGACATGACACACATCCATATTCAGAACACCACACACTACCTCTTCCTTGTAATGCCTTCCGATGGAAATAGGCACCTTGCAAGTCTTCGTCACCTTGACCTGCGAACCCTTACTCACCCAGCCCAAAGCATAAGGCTTGGCATGCGGTTCTGTCGGCAACTCTAGGTACTCCACCAGCTTCTGGGATACCAAGTTCTCTGTACTCCCGTTATCCACGATCAGATTACACACCTTATTTTTAATAGAACAGTGTGTTCTAAAAAGATTCTCCCTTTGCCCCTCCTCCTTTGAATACAACAGAACTCTCTGCAGCACAAAATTCACTGCTTCTTCAACTTCTTCAGCAAACTCAACACCGTCATACTCGTTGCCTGCTTCCTCTTCCTCAGACTCCTTGTAACATCCTCTAAATTTATTATTTAAAATAATTAAGACTTATAAATATATATATTTCATTATTAATTTAGGTGTGATAATTATTTGCCTTGTTCGACTTATTGTAGTTGATAAAATTATTAGTAAGAATTATTTAATCAATGGAGAAGTTTTATATAATTATATATATATATATATATGTTTTTTTAGTACAAGAAGAATTTGAGCTAAGAGTTTGTGGCTAGGTGTGACCCAACCCATAATAGAAATTTGGGCTTGGAGTTGGTGGCTTAGTTTTTGTATGATCAAGGTTAAGAAAAAAAATAATAAATAAATAAAATAATATTTTCTCCCTTCTATTCTTTATTTGGGCCCAACACTATCTACCCAATAATCTGCACTTTAAATTTTCCCTAGAGTCCACAATATTTCCATACTAAGTGATAATAAGCAGAAAAAAATATCGAAACCCTAGGCGTCATCTCCTTCACACCTCATCTCCTTCGTGCAGCAAACTTTTCGTGTGAACAACTTTGTGGGGGCATAGAGCTTCGTACTAGGAAGAAAAATGGCCAAGGTAAGGGCTTTTCCCCACACAAATTATAGTTAGACCGTTAGTTGGATACATGAAATTAATAATTGTAATGGCTTGCTTTTGAAAGAAATAAATGTAGACTAATAAAATAAAATAATGAAATCCGAAATCTTTTACGTTGAGTTTGATATGTAATGTATGTCTTTTTAAGAAGTAAAATACGAATTTTTCTATATTATGTGATAAAGTTTTAATTTTTATGATGGGTATGAAGCAAAACATGATTTTTTTTTTTATGTTATATATATGATAAGATTTTGATTCGATGATGTATATGAGTTGGAGTTTGAAGTTTCTTGTTATATATAAAGTTTTAATCTTTATGATGTAAATGAAACCAAGTTCCGATTTTTATGCGTACGTGGTGCAAATTATTGTTTAATGATTATTTGTCTATGAATATATGATTCTCATGATAAGGATGTGTGATATGTGGTCTTTGTGATGTGTGAATACGATGATTGTTTTAAAAATGTGATTTTTTTTGTTGAATGCATATGACATGATTCTTAGTGGGCTGTGTGCGAGTATAGTTTTGATAATACATGGTCATGTCATGGCATATGCATCTTTGTGGGAGTTGCCTTAGTGGCAGATTTATTTTCCCCATTGGTATGGGTGATTTTTCTGTGTGGAAGTTGCCTTAGTGACAAATTTATATCCGGATCATATAGTTTTAGGAGCATGCATTATACATATATCTTTTATATACGATTTGCCGTTTGCACATTTTTTTTCTTTTAAATTAGAAGTTTTTACCTTTATATGTTTTGTGTTATTCTTCTATATGTTTAGCTTTGGTTTGATGTGGACGATGGAAAAAACTGACCCTTACAACAACATTTTAGGTACTAATGAGTTCGAGGAGATTTAAGAGTAGTTGATGAGTAATAACGTGCCGCGAACGTGGGGTAAAAATATGGTTTTTAAGACAATTTTGTAATAATAAGATTGTCGCAATATTTTCTATGTC
The DNA here is from genome assembly GCA_037974295.1 of Cicer cuneatum. Classification (NCBI taxonomy): domain Eukaryota; kingdom Viridiplantae; phylum Streptophyta; class Magnoliopsida; order Fabales; family Fabaceae; genus Cicer; species Cicer cuneatum. The sequence goes on from JBBPBO010000003.1 coordinate 11,709,711, forward strand.
TATTTTTAAATCGTTGTCACCAAACTTTAATAAGCTTTTTTTTTGTTTTAGTTTTTTGAATAAACTTTTTTTATAATATTAAATAAACGTGATTGTTACTAATTATTTAAAAGCATAAATATTAGATATTCTTACAAAAAAAAATTGTTGTAAATTTTTCTAAAAGTATTTTTTTTAAGTAACGTTCTGGATCAAAAAATCAGGGGCGTTACACTCCTCATTCAAGACTGTAGTCGTTCTCCTGGAAGGGCAAACATTCGACTTGTGACCCTGCCCACCGCAACAGAAACACTTATCTCCCGTCGGTTTCGCGTATGGGTTGGCTGACTTCTGGTTCGCCCTCTTGTTGGGCGTAGCACTACTGGTTCCACTGGTTCCTTTTGCTGAGGAGTTAGAATCCTTAGCAGCAACACTCTTATCCTCATCACCAGCAACTTCAGAATTACCCTGCTGAGTGAATCTGCGAAAAGATGAGAAATTTCTGGGGGATTTCTCCATCAGTTCCGCTTTCAAGGCTAGCGTAGAGGCCTCCGTCACGGTCCAGATATTCTGCAGACCCATCTTCTCCTGTATCGACCCCTTCAAGCCATTAATATAGCGAGTCACCTTCTGACCCTCAGTTTCCCCTAGCTCATTGCGTTCTGAGAAACGTAGGAACTCTGTTGTATACTCGGTCACACTCCTTCTACCCTGAACGCAATCGATATACATCTTGTACAAAATCTGCTCATAATCTTCAAGCAAGAAATGCTCCAGCATCAACTGTTTCATTCGCCTCCACGTTCTAATTGGCGCTTTCCTCTGGTGCTGTCTCTGAACAACAAGCTTATCCCACCACACAGCAGCGGTCTCCGATCAACTTCAATCTGCCAATCCAGAAACTCTTCAACCCCCATAGTTCCATAGAACAACGGGATGTCAGCCTTGACTCTGTAGTCGTTGCGATTCTGTTGATTATCGAAACCCTGATTCTCCTCCTGGACGTCTTCTTCGGAACTAGAGTCCGATTCAACACGAGCCTGCAAGCTTCCATGTGGACGCCTGGGTGGTTCGTCTCTCTTGCCTCTGTCCCTCTTATTATTGATGGCGTTCACTTGAACCGTCAAAGCCGCCACCTGAGTCGTCATCTGTGTAGTCAAAGCAGTAAGGGTCGCAGTAAAAGCCGCAGTGATACCCTCGATGTCTGCTCTTGTGACTGGTTGATCTCCCATGGCTGTTCAAGCTACATAAAGAAACAGGAGAAAGCCTGCTCTGATGCCACCTGATGCAGTCGGAAATCGCAAAGGGTTAGCAAGCACTAATCCTAAAAAAGAACAAGTTCTGGAATCCACCAAAGAAGAGAAAAACTCTCAAAATTAATTATTTTATTAAAAGATACCCCTTTGTTACAGCATAGAAAGTCTTTAAATAGATAATAGAAACCCTAGTACGAAAATTAGGTAAAACATAAAAGCCTGAAATTAAAGGAAAAGCTAAAACGGTTGTAAAACAGAAAAACCCAAAATTACGGGAAAAACTAAAACAGCTGTTTTGAGGCCCAAGAATAGCTCAAAACGGTTCTGGAGCCCATACTTCATGGCTTTGCCATGAGTTGTGTTTGTGGCGCGATTCCCTCCTCGGAAAGGTGTAATAATAGACAATCTGACACTAGACGATCGTTTTCCGCATTTTTCTGCTGCTTTTGTCTGCAAAGCCGTTTCTTCCTCGATTATGACCGTGAACCCTCCTACATCACTTTTTAGAAGCATATTTTGTTAAAAAGACAAAAGTCATCGATTATAAAAAAATCTTTTTTTTCTATTAAGCCGACCAACTTAAATAAATATAAATATAAATAATATTTTTTATTACTATAATTATATTAGATTTTTCACTTTGACTAAAATTATAAATTTGCTAACTCTTTCAATAATTTAAGTTTTTTAACCTAGATTAATTTTTTTAATATTTAATGTATTACTTTACAAAGATTGAAATATACGATACTATGTATACTCAGATTTTCTAAATGTCGTGTTAAATATTAAAATTGGAGCTTAATCTCGTTGATATATTAATTTATTAGTCTATTTAAACATATCTCGGATTATTTATCATTCACCAAATATTGACCTAAGGAATAATAATTTGCAAAAGTACTTGGTGTGGGAGTGCATTATGCCAAATGTAATTGTGACAAGACGAATATAATTTCTTAATTATGTTAGTCGTTAGATTCCACCGGACATGCCAAATTCATTTTCAAGCTTGAAAGTTAGTTGAGATTTTGAAAGTTAGCCGAAGTGATAGGCTAAAAGCTCTCAAGTGATTAGGCCAAAGAATTATTGTTGTGCCTCGATTATGGTTTCTTGACTACTCTAAATTAGCATAAGTCGTGAGAGAATTTCTGAGAACTAAACACCTTACTAAAATATAAGTCAAGAAAGTGGAGATAAAATACAAATAAAAATAAGAAACCAGAGCCTAAAGTATTTCTGATATATTAATTGATGTGTATTTATAATAAGATTTGTAATGGGTATATATAAATTGAAAAATCAGAGCCTAAACTCTTGTTAGCCATGACCATGACCAATCACAGTAATGCTCTAGCTGGAGTTACTCGATTAAACTCATGTTGTCGTATATGAAATAATGACGTGTTACTTCTCTTTTTTTTGTCTTTCTCAACTAAGAACTTAAAAAAATTAAACATAAATAAGACCTAAACAAATTAACTTTAAAATTAAATTATCCCTTTATAAAGATGGAGGAGTGCCGATGAAGGATTGTAAAAATTAAAGAAGAAGCTTTTTGATTGTTTGATTAACACGCTGATTAATGATTTTGCCAATTAGTTTATTATTATCTGAATTTTATATTCGATAAGTGTCGTGGTGTTCTACTGAAGTCTCTTTCGGATTGAGAAAAAGTAGGTGTGATAATGTGATAAACTCAGCATCTAACTTTGAATGATTAGTGGGTAATAATAGCACAAGGTGCCAATTTCCATCCCTTCACCTTCATTTTCATCTAGAGATAGAGGTCATGTCCCTTTTGAAGAACTGACACGTATATATTATATTATCAATGTATGATATCATAACATCATTCATCAATATATAGTTTTTTTTGGACATAATGAAACTCAGCTTAATTTAGTAATAATATTTCTCAAAGCTTTCTTAATTTTTCGTTCAACATATAAATATTGATATTGTTATGTTGAATATTATATTTCATGTTCGAATTAAGAATCTTATAATTATATGTAAGTTTCTGATAATATTTACTGTATCGCTTACCAATAAAAAAAATAATAAATACTTTTAAAACTCAACATAGACACGAAATTGCCTCCAAAAAAGGTTGGTTTACCTCACTAGTATAGTTGTATTATTTATTAATATATACGTAGTTTTAAAAAAAAAATTATGTTTAATGACAAAACTGTTCTTCTATTTAATTGTAAAATTGATTTTCTCATTTTAAAATTAAACAGTTTTGGTCTTTTTCAAATTTTTTTAATTACAAAAATATTATGTGACATATTTTAAACAATGTAATATATAATACGATGATATTGAATAATTAATAACTATAAAATTGTAATAAAAATTTCTAAAAAATTCAATTTCCAATCATGAAATTGTATATCACGTTATTTAAAATATATTTAATTATAAAAAAAAAGAGTAAAACTATTGAATTTTAAAATAAGAATTCCAAAACTATAATTATGCCAAAAAATATCATAGATGTCGTACATGGAATTAGAAACTTTACTTTTTTTTAATTTTAAATGTGGAAGTCACACATTACATTTGGTGACTTCATGTAACCTTAATAAAAGTCGTACTCTCCCTCCATGTACAACTATCTAAAATGTGTTTTTTAAATGAAATAAACAACATACATTTGTTCTTAGATATAAGAATACTATTTAACTAAAAAATTACCACAATTAAAAAAAGTTTTAAATAGCATTAAATGAGTAAATAATCAAATTATTCATTGAAATTGTAGAAATCGTACATTTATTTTTAAGTTTTGAAATAGACAAATAATACTAAAAAATTGAAAGATTTCAAACAATATAATTCTTCATATAATTCTTCCATTACTTTGTTCTATTAATGAGGTTGACGTGGACGTTAAGTCTTACATACTAAATCCAACTATTAATCAATTCATTGCCAATTAAGCAGGACCAACTATACAAGACCTCCCATTGATGAGAATATCAAATTTTTAATATACTTTTATTAAAAATGAGGGTGAATATTTTTTTTAAATATATTTTTAATTCCTACAAAATTACAACCTCTTAAGGTTAGTCCCTTAATTTTTTTTATTCACTTATAGTCTCTATTTTGATTTTATAGGGACTAAAGATATCTTTTTTTTACAAAAATAATTTTTAAAATGAAGACTAAAAGTGAATGAAAAACATTTTAGAGGCAAAAAATTTATAGGAACTAAAATAAAATTTTATAGGAACTAAAATTTGTTTTACTTTTTTTTTTAATTATTAAAATTGTATTGTTTTTTAATTACGGATCCAATTTTTAAGATTAACACACGACCTCTAAAATATTTAAGATGACGTTGCACGTAAGATACGGGCTAATATGTCCGATTTTGAAAACAAAATTGAAACACAATATTTTTATATAAAAAAAAAACTGAAACTTTGTCATCATTGCAGCTGTAACATCTCCACTATATACTCCATCGTTTTTCTTCCTCCATGATTTCATATCTTCTTCTTCCAATAACTTTCATTTTCATAATTCATTATTCTTACTCTTTTATAGTGTTCAAATTATAGAAAATTAAAAATCAAAAACAACTTATTCTTCTTCCTCCACGGATGAAAGCTTGAAACCGGTCATGAGGAAAGAAAAATTGTTGTTAGAGTTGTTGCAACTAAAAAGAACTTTGTAAGATAATTATTTTCATACCCCTGCTCCAATTTCTCTAATTTTTTTCCAGATGATATATATAATTGCAATTCTTTATATGGGTTGATGAGGCTAAGGAATTAGGTTTGCTTAATAGAAAACATACTGAAATGTGTGGAAGGCAAAACTGTTGGGCAAGGTTAACAGTTTGGTAAGAAAATTCTCAACTAAGGACAATTGAGTTGATGATGTTTAGAATGCAAAAATGATGGACATACTAGTCTCATTATCTAAGGACCATGGAAGTGAAGATGTTTGGAAGGGTTGATTGACAAAGTTGAGTCATTAGGGAATGAAGTCAAAATATTGAAATATATTTTGGCAATCATGGTGTTCAAGTTTTCACCCTTGGAGGAAAAAGAATAAGTGTATTTGATTCTTTCATTTTCTATTATTTAAACACCATGAAAGAGGAAGAAGAATAAATTATATAAATGAAGGTTCTTGGAAGAAGGAGATATCAAATCATGGAAGAAGAACAAAATTAGAGGTTATTATTGTCAATGATAATAGAGTTTTAGTTTTTTTTTTAAATTTGAGTTTCAATTTGATTTCAAAATCGAGCAAACTAACTCATGTATTTTCAAAATTGGGCAAATTGGTCTCTCATACGTGGTAATGAGTTTGACTAAATGTTGTACTCGTCATTTAAGCGGTCAACGTTCACATCAACCTCATTAATGTAGCAAACTAACTAATAGACTATATTGTCCGACATCTTTTAATTTTATGATGATATTTGCCTATTTCTGAAATTTAGAAGTAAATATCTAACCCTACAATTTCAAGGGGCAATTTGGTGATTTACTCTATATTAAATTTAAATTAAATTATACTTTTATGATTTAAGATATTTTTAGGATTCATTTTTATCATTTAAATTTTTTATAGTGCATGATAGACAGTAGCGGATCCACTGTATAACTAGTGGGGGCTTTTACCCTCACAAAGAAAATAAAAATCATTGTAATAATACTATTAATTTATTTTAAGCCCCAATGCATAAAATCTTTTATATTGTGTATTCAATAATATATTTATTTTTAAAGTTAATTTTTATTTTTTCCGTTGCAACAACAACTATTAAAAGATATTTCTCTATATGAATTTTGTGAAGAATGAAATGCACAATTATATAGAAGGTGAGGGATTAAATAATTTTTTAATTACATATATAGATAATGACATACTTGAGAGTATTGAAAATTAAAAATTATTGAACAATTTTAAAATTTGAAAACTCGTAGAAAATAATTGTAATTTGTAAAAATTCTATGTATTTTGAGTTTCTTTAATCAATATAATTATATATTTTGTAAAAATTAATAATATTTTTTATCTAAATATAGGCTAAATAGTACCCGTGGTCACTTAATTTAATTTCAGTTAACGTTTTAGTCATTTATCTTTTTTTTTCTTCAGTTTGGTCATTTATTTTAATTTTAAGTGACAATTTGATCTTTTATGTTTTAAAATATCAACAATATTATCCTTTTTTTTACAAAAATTCATCAAAATTTTCAACCAAAACCCATAAAATTAATTATATTCTTTCATATAATACAAATTTCATCAGATTCGTAACTCAAATATTCAAATAAATTCATATTTTCATTCTTTATTTCACTTAAAATTAAAATAAAGAACCAAATCGAGAAAAAAAAATAAAGGACTAAAACATTTACTGAATTAAATTAAGGAACCACATGTGCTGTTTAGTACTAAATATATACTATTTTATTGTGTCGACAAAAAGAAATCTAAGGGACATAAACAAGATAATCAAATCAATAGTTTTAGGATAACGTGGAGAGACTAAATTTAGTATTTGGAACATTAGCAAGACTTTTGAGGCCTGGGGCCTGCGGGGGTGATTTAGTGATTTGGTGTCAAAATAGCTTATGCTTATTAAAATAGACATTTAATTGTAATTAATTGCAACTGTTGGACGATTCTGTTGATTATTTTCCAAATAAATGACAAGTCTGATCTGATCAGTTTTATTATAAGTTATTAATCATAATTTAATTTATTTGTATGATAAAAAGAGATTCATTTGTATACGTTTCACATAGATTACATCGGTTAGATCAATAAATAATTCACTTTTACGATAATAATATTTAAAGTCAAATCATTAATGGTTAAAATTGTCTTATATGATAAATTTTTTTATACAAATACATCACAATTAAATTCTAAAAAATATTACACACTAAACGAATCATAAATTATATTTTGTATAGCTCTCGAATTATACGAGACTATTTATAACAGTTAATAAAGAAGTCGTAAGATAGTTTTGTGGAGTTGAAATAATAAAGATTTAATTTCTCTTTCTAAAAAAAAAATAATATTTACTCACATTACTGTTAAAAAAATTAATAACTAATTACTAATATTATATTTAAAAAAAAATATTTAAAGACAATTAATAGCTTAAAATAATTTTAGTGGATAGATTTAAAGTTCTCAATAAAAATAAAATATTGGCTTTATTGCAGTTTTAGTCCTCTTGTTTTTACTAATTTATGAAATTGATTCTCCTATTTAAAAAGTCGATAATTTTGGTATCTTTATCTAATTTTTTTAACTAAAAAAAGGCGATGTGACATGTTTTAAATAATGTAACATATAATACGGTGTGCAGAATAATTAACACCCATGAAATCATAATAAAACACTATAAAAACTTAACTTTTAACATCATAATTTTTTTATATTTGTAATTTAATCAATGAGATATGAATAATTAATGCATCTAGATGGTTCTATATTATGAAATTATACTTCAAGTCATTTAAAATATGTCAAATTATCATTTTGGCTAAATAGCATCCGTAGTCATTTAACTTAATTTCAGTTAACGTTTTAGTCCTTTATCTTTTTTTTTTCCGATTTGGTCATTTATTTTAATTTTAAGTGAAATAAAAAATAAAAATATGATTTTATTTGCAGATTTGAGTTACGAATCTGATAAAATTTGTATTATATGAAAAAATATAATTAATTTTATGAGTTTTGGTTGAAAATTTTGATGAATTTTTGTAAAAAAAAGGATAATATTGTTGACATTTTAAAACATAAAAGATCAAATTGTCACTTAAAATTAAAATAAAGGACCAACCGAAAAAGAAGAAGATAAAAGACTAAAACGTTAACTGAAATTAAGTTAAGAAACTACATGTGTTATTTAGCCTATTATTTTTTATAATTCAAAAATTCGAACATGGAATCAAAACTGTCCCTTTTAAATTACTTAATATATTGTTCTAACTTGGCCTAATCCATTATTGATAAGTCTCTAATCTATTAGTTCAAAACTAATTAGTCAGTAACACCATTTTAATCGATTAATCCTTCATATTTTACTTCTGGTTCTAAATCTAATTGATTACTGGATCTTACTAATCGGTTATTATACAATTATGTTAAACTAATCGATCAATCTTACTTTACTAACTGAATAATCTTAGCCATTTTATCTCTCTTATTACATACTAATCAATTAATTCCTAGTTCTAATCGATTATTATATTAGAAAATAAAATAGAGTCCAGTTTCATAAAAACAAAGTCAAAATGCAAACATGGATTGCCAAAAAAGTACATATATCACGAATTTCATCAACGCATATCCTAACAATAATCATGTTATAAATCATTGCAATTAAACAGTTAAAATCAAACACATCATCAATTTTTATAATCTAAATAAAAAGGCAACACATTATAAAAAAATAGTCTAAAATAGATAACACATAACATATTATGTTATCTCCATAGCGGTTCTAAACAAATTACATGGTCAGTGTAGGCTTTGGGATCATGACACATCCGGATTTGATAAACATACTAAATCTACTCAACAGATCAAGAATCAAAACTCCCTTTCATACCTTAATCGCGATTTGCAAATTAAAGACTCAATTTTATAGAAAATGATGATTCCTCGCTAATCAATATACAAACATTCGAAAAGAATACAATTATTAATAAATGTTTAGTTTGTATGAAAGATAATAGAAAGAGAAGATTTTTGTATTAATTTACTTTGATGAAAAAACATCAAAAAGTAATATAAAGAGTTATAGTATCATATAAACTTGAAGTAATACTACTTCGTTCAACAATAATTGTAATTGTAAGTTTATAAGTTTGGTTTATAAAGGTGCCAAATAAATTAAATGACTAGAAATGTGAACATGGGTAAAAATAGTAAAGATTAAAGCAATAGGATTAGACTTCATTCATCATGTTCTCAAAAAAAGAAAAATTCTCTATAGTTATATTTCTTCTCCATTCTATAAGAGGGGTGATTTGTGACTATTTTTTGGTTTACAATCACTTCTCTATGCAGTACAAGAAATCTTACCTTTAGTGACAGTAAAAATATGTAGGTACAAGTATAAAAACCGTAGGGATAACCAAAACCTATAGCAACAAAGTTTTTTTTCGTGGTATATAATTATCCTATACCTACGAATTCTCGCTATCGCTATAGCGTATAGTGACAGACTTGTTGTGTGTTGCTTTAAACATTGGTTTTTACCTACGGACATTTCATCGTTGGTATATAGTTTAGCCATAACTGTCAAAACAATTATTGTCTTTGTGTATTCTAGGAAGTTTTATATTTATTGTATTTCTGTAACAGCTGTATCTTGCTATTATTAGGTTTATGTATTTAAGATCAATCTCATAATTACAGGGATCAGTTTTTCTTTAAAATTAGCTGTCCATATTCCCTAAAATAGGCTGCAGGCTCATGTATATATATAGGTCCAATGACTGTATAATAATATTTGAAAGAATATTATTCCTTCTAAATTTGAGATGGTATCAGAGCTTCTGATCCTTGGGAGTCTTTGACCTTTCCTGTAAACCCTAAGTTGCAGCCTTCATTACTACGCTACCTTTAAGCCTTGTCGCAACCTTTATTACAGCGCAGCCTCTCTACCTTGATCACACCTGGTCATGGCTGAGGTCGTGAATCCTATTCTGGAAACTGGGGACAGACCCAAAACTGTTAGAGAATTGTAGAAGGTTCATTCTTCTTATCGGCTAAATGGGAAGAATTATCTCAAATGGTCTTAACTCATTAAGACCATCTTGAAAGGAAAAGGAAAGGTCAGTCACCTGACTGATAATGCACCTGATGAAACAGATCCTAAGTTCAAATCATGGGACGAAGAAGACTCCATGATCATGGCGTGGCTGTGGAATTCAATGGCCCCAGAAATCAGTGATACCTACATGTTCCTTAAATCAGCAAAGGAAATTTGGGAGGCAGTAGAACAAACTAATGCTAAGGCCAAGGATGCTGCTCAAATTTATGATGTAAAGGTGAAAACTATGGCTGCCAAGCAGGGAAACAGATCAGTTACAAAATTTGCCAATCAACTCAAGTCTCTATGGATGGAATTGGACCACTATCGAGTGATAAAAGCAAAGTGTTCAGAAGACTTAGCAATCCTTAAGGAGTATATTGAACAAGATAGAGTCTATGATTTTTTGGTAGGCCTAAATCCTGAATATGGAGGTCTGAATCCAAATCCTAGGAAAAGAGAAAGTCCCAAGGCTTAATGAAGTGGTAGCCATTATTCGGAGTGAAGAAAGCAAGAGAGGACTGATGTTGGAGACCTCAACCACTGAAAGCTCTGCAATGATAGCTGAAGGAGGAACAATCATGGTTGCTAACCAGAGGAAAAACGGGGTTCCCAATATGGAGAAAAAACATGAGGAGGCCTGGTGTACCCACTGTAACAAGCCGCGCCACACAAGGGAGAAGTGCTGGAAATTACATGGAAAACCCCCAAGCCGAGAATGGGGGCCGAAATGAGGCCCTCCAAAAAAAGAAGGGCAAGGGCAAGCACACATTGTGAATGGACAAAGTGAAGAATCTATCCAGATGAATCATGAAGAGATAGAACAGGTAAGATCCTTCCTTAGTAAATTGGAGAAGCCCACAAGTATATGCTCCTTAACATATTCTGGTAAGTTTCCACTTTCTTTTGGGCTTAATGTTTCAGATACACCATTTACACATTACTGGATATTAGATTCTGGAGCCACTAACCATATGACCCCTCTACCCAAATACTTCTCCACATATTCCCCATGTCCTAGCAACAAGAAAATTTCCACAGCAGATGGAACCCTTATAACTGCAGCAGGACAAGGAGAGGTCCAAATAAGCCCATCCATAACATTAAAAAATGTCCTTCATGTCCCTAAAATGTTCACCAATCTGATTTCTATACAAAAACTCACAAAAGATCTCTCATGTAATGCTGTTTTTCATAGCAATTCTTGTATACTGCAGGATAAGAACTCGGGGAGGACGATTGTGAAGGTGCAAACACGAGAAGGGGGTTGAATTGTGTTTGTCAAACTTCATTACTTTTGCTGTTTTATTGAATGTTAATGTGAATTATTCGATAGATAACTAATCAGATTCAGAAGTGGTTAATAATAACACAGTAATTTATACTGGTTCACCGTTAACTAGGCTACGTCCAGTCCCTTCCTCCAGAAGGCATTTTCACTATTTCAAACTCCATTGAATTACAACATCACTGACCCTACAAGTCAGTCTTCCCAAACAGCCTGACAACCCCATACTTTTGAGGAACAACAACACCTTGACTATACCAGCCAAGTCTTCTCAAACAGCTTGACAACCCCAGACTCTTGTTTCTAATTTTCAGATTCTGAATCTGTATGTTCTGTGATTAGATGGTTTGGATGAAGGGATTTGAATTCCCTTTCTGGTTTGTAGTCTTGATGAATTTTACTGGAGTGTTTGAAGAAATCTCCTGATTCTGATTCTTCTCTTTCTGCTGATATATCAGGTTCCTCTGATAATTCTGATTCTTCTGGTTCTGGAACTGATGGTAATTCTGATTCTTCTAGTAGTTCTTGGTTTGTTGATATGATTGATTTCTCTGTCTATTCTGATTTGTGTGAAATGTGTGATTTCTTTCATATTTCCTGTTGCTCCTATGATTCTGGTTCTGGTTCTGATTGGTATTGTGTTGACCAATTCCTCTTCTACCAGAGTCAATTGGCTTCTGTTTGGTAGATGTTGGAACATATACCTTTTTCCCTTCATATATTGTCAGCATCTATTGACCAGGCACCATGACTGGTGTTTCACTTTGGTTGCTCAGAACATCTGCAACATAAACAATTTTATCTTTTGGTACCCAAATCTGGTTGGGTTCAGGTTTGTTAGTCTTGAAAAGTTTCTTGTTTTTCCTTGTATTTAGCATAGGACAAGACACTTTGGAATGACCTTTCTTGTAACAAACAATACACACAATATCAGAGGGAACATATTTAGGCACAGGTTTTGGTTCAGTTATAGTTTCTTTTAATCCTATACCTCTATTTCCATTCCTACTGACTCCATAAATCATAGAAGCATATTTGCTTCTTTCCATACCATTAGCAAGAAATTATTGAAGAACTTGTTCATGTATATCAGAATTACTTGTGGTATTTTCAATTGATGTTGAATTATGGTCATTTTTCAGATTTAGACTTTCAACTTGAAGTTCAGCAAAACTGTTTTTCAAATATACATTCTCTGTTTTCAATTCAGTAATATCAGTTTCAAGAATGACACTTTCTGTTTTAAATTCTGCAATTTGATTCTTTAAAACATTATCTTCTTATGTTAAATTTGTATTTTCTTTTTTAAGAGTTTTCAGTTTTAAAGACAATTTGTAATTGCAGTTTAAAAAGTCATTCAGAGCAGTAATCAAATCAGACCGAGTGAATTCAGAATATACCTCAGTTTCATCATCTTTTAATTATATTCCAGAATCAGATTCTGTGTTGGATCCAAAGACAGAGTTGGGGTGAGCCATTATAGCCAAATCTGCTTGTTCATCTTCAGAAGATTCATCAGAATCATCCCATGTAGCCATCATGCTTTTCTTCTTAGTTCTGAAATCTTTCCTCTAGTACTTCCCTTTCTCCATATTTGGACATTTTGACTTGATATGTCCAGATTCATTGCATCTGTAGCAGATGATATCTTTCTTGTCATGTGTATCATCCCTTCCTTTGTTGGACTGATTGGAATATCTCTGGGAAAATTTATTCCTTTTGTTATGCCACATCTTTCTGAACTTTCTAGATAAGAAAACAATTTCTTCTTCCTCTGAGTTCAGACTTTGATTGTTTGAATCACTATCTTCTGATGTTGCTTTTAGAGCCTTCTTTTGCTTGGATTTTAGGGCTAGAGTTTTGTTCTTCTTCTTGGGTTCATCTTCTTCCAACTCAATTTCATGTGATTTGAGTGAGCTGATTAATTCTTCCAGCTTTAGAGTATTCAGATCTTTAGCTTCCTGAATAGTAGTGATCTTTGGTCTCCACTTGAATATCAGACTTCTAAGTATTTTCCTTACATGATCAGCAATAGTGTAACTCTTTTCTTGTACCCTTAATCCCAATACTAAAGTTTGGAATCTGGAAAACATAGTTTCAATGTCTTCATCTTCTTCCATCTGGAATAACTTGTACTTCTTGACTAGAATGTTAGCCTTTGCTTCTTGGACTTGCTTACTGCCTTCGTAAGTTAGAATCAGACTATCATAAATGCTATTTGCTGTTTCTCTGTTACTGCACTTGTCAAACTCCTTGAATGTGATTGCATTGATCATGAACGTTCTAGAATTGTGATGTAATTTGAACATCTTCTTCTGATTAGCATCCATATCTCTTCTGGAAATTTTAACACCACCAGCATCTTTTGGAGCAGTATAGCCATCTTCTACCAAGTCCCAAAGTTCAGGATCTTGTGAAATAAAAAAAACTTCTCAGCCTGTCCTTCCAGTATTCAAATCGTTCTGCTATCAAACAGAGGTGGTCTGTTGATGTTTCCTCTAGTAGCTTTTTCATTGAATCCAGACATGTTGATCCCTTGGATCTTTCCTCAAACACTGTAAAGTACTCAGCCTTGAGACCGAGCTCTGATGCTAATTGAAAGTGCAAACACGAAAAGGGGGGGTTGAATTGTTGTTTGTCAAACTTGATTACTTTTGCTGTTTTGTTGAATGTTAATGTGAATTATTCGATAGATAACTAATCAGATTCAGCAGCGGATAATAATAACATAATAACACAAAAATTTATACTGGTTCACTGTTAACTAGGCTACGTCCAGTCCCTTCCTCCAGAAGGCCTTTTCACTAATTCAAACTCCTTTGAATTACAACACCACTGACCCTACAAGCCAGTCTTCCCAAACAGCCTGACAACCCCAGACTTTTGAGGAACAACAACACCTTGACTATACCAACCAAGTCGTCTCAAACAGCCTGACAACCCCAGACTTTTTGAGGAACGATAAGAATACCTTGACTCTACAAGTCAAGTATTCTCCTACCAATCTGACAACCCCAGATTGAAGAAGGAATCTACACCACTATCGGGTTATATAATAAAGGTTTGGAACTTTGCAGTGTTGCTTCTGGAAAGCTGTTTGCTGCGCTGATTCTTGCACTCTTTTGTTGCTTCTGGAAAGCTGATTGCTGCACTTATTCTGGCACTCTTTTGTTGCTTCTGGAAAGCTGATTATTGCATTGAATTTCTCTCTCGAAAACACTTAGAAAATATTGCTCTTGTACATTTGTGTTTCTCTATTTTGATCTCTCAGATAATGTTGAATTTAAGCTTGAGTTCTCGTGGTTTCGATGCTCTAATCTTCAGGATTAAGTCTCTATTTATAGTTGAACTTTAGGACTTCACTGATGCTTTACTTCTGGAGTGTATTTCGATTAATCTGTTTTGAGAATATTCAGGAGTAGTTTGCTCATATTCTATTTTGAGTCTTTTGCTCACTGATGCTTTACTTCTGGAGTGTATTTCGATTAATCTGTTTTGAGCATTTTGCTCTGCTTCTGTTTTGAGCATACTTTTAGCTAGATTCTGTTTCTCGAGTCTTTTGCTCCAATTCTATTTTGAGCATTTTTCTCAGATTCTGTTTTGAGCATATTTTTAGCTAGATTCTGTTTCTCGAGTCTTTTGCTCCAATTCTATTTTGAGCATTTTTCTCTGATAGATTCCTCTGATGATATCCTCTGGTGATCATCCTCTGGTGACGTCATCCTCTGATTTCTGCTTCTGGTGACGTCATCTTTTGGTGACATTCTCTGGTGACATCATCCTCTGATTTCTGCTTCTGGTAACGTCATCCTCTAATCTATTCTTCTGGTGACATTTTTCATTCTTCTTTTAAGTCAAATATGTTATTTTCATAAAATACATTTGTTAACATCAAAACATTAATTGCAAGAACCAACTTGGTTCCAAAAGATTGGACATGCTAGAGAATGGAATGGCCTATATTACATTTGTTAACATCAAAACATTAATTGCAAGAACCAACTTCTGGTGACGTCATCTTTTGGTGACATTCTCGTGTGACATCATCCTCTGATTTCTGCTTCTGGTGACACATCTTCTGGTGACGTCATCCTTTGATATCTGCTTCTGGTAATGTCATCCTCTGATCTATTCTTCTGGTGACATTTTTCATTCTTCTTTTAAGTCAAATATGTTATTTTCATAAAATACATTTGTTAACATCAAAACATTAATTGCAAGAACCAACTTGGTTCCAACAGATTGGACATGCTAGAGAATGGAATGGCCTATATTACATGGAGGATCCTAATCTGCCTACCAAGAGCCGTTCTCTCATATCTGAATCCACCATGACCAACAAAGAGAAAGCTCAACTATACCATTGTCGGCTAGGACAGCCTTCATTTCGAGTTGTAAAAGTGTTTTTCCCTTCCTTGTTTAAAAATTTAAATGTGGAGAGTCTCCAATGTGAGGTGTATGAGCTTGCTAAACACAAGCGTGTACCTTTTCCCATTAGCAATAAGATGAGTCATTTCCCTTTTTTTCTTGTTCACACTGATGAATGGGGTCCTGCTTATGTTCCTAATATCTTAGGTGCTAAATGGTTTTTAACCTTCATAGATGGTTGTACCCGAGTGACTTGGGTTTTTTTTATTGAAACAAAAATATGAAGTTAGCTTTGTGTTTTTTCAGTTTGTCTCAATGATTAAAAATCAATTTGGGGTTGGTATCAAAAGAATTAGGTCTGATAATGCCAAGGACTACTTTAACCTTGTACTAAACTCTTTTTGCCAAAAGGAAGGGATAATCCATGAGTCCTCATGTGTGAACATACCCCAACAGAATGGGATTGCAGAAAGAAAAAATGGACACCTATTAGATCAAACTAGAGCTCTACTTTTTCAAAACCATGTTCCTAAGATATTTTGAGGGGAAGCCCTTCTTACTGCCACCTGTCTAATCAATAGGTTACCCACTAAAATCTTATACTCAAAAAGCCCCATGGAAGCCTATCCTCATTCTACCCACACTTGGATCCTACAAATAAACTCCAACCTAGAATATTTGGGTGTGTATCCTTTGTGTATGTTCATAGTAATGAAAGGAGAAAATTGGACCCTAGGGCTGTCAAATGTGTATTCTTAGAGTACTCTACCACACAAAAGGGATAAAAATGTTTATACCCCATATAAAAAAGATTCTATGTGTCAAGAGATGTCACCTTCAATGAACAAGATAGCTACTTCAAACAACCTCATCTTCAGGGGGAGAATGTAAGAGAGGAAGATGAGACTCTCATGCTTCCAAATATGACATTTGGACCTGAAATTGGGACAAACGGCATTGCTGTCCCTGAAATTGAGAGAAGAACAAAATCTGCACCTGAACCAACAGTAGGACCTACACCCAATGGCATTGATGTCCCTGAAATTGAGAGAAGAACAGAACCTGCACCTGAACCAACAGCAGAACGTGCACCTGAACCAACAGCAGAACCTGCACCTGAATCAACAGCAGGACCTACACTTGAACCTGCACCTGAATCAACAGCAGGACCTACACTTGAACCTGCACCTAATGGTGGAAAATTTGGGGAAAATCTAGTATATTCAAGGAGAGAAAATGCCATTCTAGAATCTGGCAATGTCCAAGAATCCAACCCATCATCACTGCATGAGGCAACAACATCTTCGAATCCTATAAACTCCAATTATTCTAATGAGTTTGTTTCTGAAAATCTAGAAGCACAGGTGAACCACAATCTAGACCTACCCATTGCCCTTAGAAAGGGAACTAGAACATGCACCTACCAACAACCACTTTACCCACTATCAAATTTCTTATCTTTTGAAAAATTCTCACCTACACATAAAACCTTTCTCATAAACCTCAACTCCACACACACACATTCCTATGTATCTGAAGCATTATCTGACAAGAAATGGAAACAAGCCATGGATGTGGAAATGGAGGCGTTAAACAAGAATAAAACTTGGGAACTTGTCACCCTACCAATTGGAAAAAAACCAGTAGGATGCAAGTGGGTATATGCAGTAAAGTACAAGGCTGATGGGACCATTGAATGTTACAAGGCAAGATTAGTGGCCAAAGGCTTCACTCAAACCTATGGAGTTGATTACTTGGAGACATTTGCCCCGATTGCTAAGATGAACAAGGTCAGAGTAATATTGTCATTAGCACCAAATCATGATTGGGACCTGCAGCAATTCGATGTGAAGAATGCATTTTTACATGGAGACCTTGAAGAAGAAATATACAATGGACAGGTCGTTGCTGGAACTGTTTGCAAGTTAAGAAAGGCTCGATTAGGCTGAAACAATCCCCAAGAGCATGGTTTGGAAGATTCACCAAAGTTATGACAGGTCTGGGCTACAAACAGAGCCAAGGGGATCACACTTTATTTATCAAACATTCAGTTTCAGGGGGAGTAACAATTTTATCGGTGTATGTAAATGATATTATAGTAAGTGGGGATGACAAAAAGGAGCAACAAGTGTTAAGTGAATGCCTTGCCATGGAATTCAAGATCAAGACATTAGGGAGACTTAAATACTTTTTGGGAACTGAAGTGGCCCATTCCAAGAAAGGAATCTTCATATCTCAACAAAAGTATATTACTGACTTGCTTAAAGAAACAGGTAAGACAGCCTGCAGACCAGCAAGTACTCCAGTTGACCCAAATATAAAGTTGGGATGTGCGGAGGAAGATATTGTCATGGACAAGGAAATGTATCAAAGACTTGTGGGCAGGCTTATTTACTTATCTCACACTATACCAGACATTGCTTTTGCTGTAAGTCTAGTCAACCAGTTTATGCACCAACCAAAGGAAGCATATTTACAAGCTGCTCTTAGAATTGTCCAGTATTTGAAAGGGACACCAGGAAGAGGGATTTTGTTCAAACGAAACAAGAGTGTAAGTCTTGAAGCATATACGGATGTAGACTATGCGGGGTTAGTGGTAGATAGGAAATCAACTACTGGATACTGCACCTTCCTTGGTGGAAACCTAGTGACTTGGAAGAGCAAAAAACAGAGTGTAGTAGCTAGATCGAGTGCTGAAGCAGAATTTCGAGCAATGGTCCACGGAATATGTGAACTTCTATTGCTGAATATTATATTGGAAGACTTGAAGATAAGGTGGGATGAACCTATGAGGTTATATTGTGACAATAAATCGGCAATTAGTATAGCCCATAACCCGGTGCAGCATGATAGAACTAAACATATTGAGGTTGACAGACACTTTATTAAGGAAAAACTAGACAATGGCATGATTTGCACACCATATGTACCCACTCAGAATCAACTTGCAGACATACTCACCAAGGGGCTGAACTGCATTAACTTTGAAGGAATTATATCCAAGTTGGGAATGGAAAACACCTATTCACGAACTTGAGGGGGAATGTCAAAACAATGATTGTCTTTGTGTATTCTAGGAAGTTTTATATTTATTGTATTTTTGTAACAATTGTATCTTGCTATTATTAGGTTTATGTATTTAAGATCAATCCCATAATCATAGGGATCAATTTTTCTTTAAAATTAGCTGTCTATATTCCCTAAAATAGGCTGCAGGCTCATGTATATATATAGGTCCAGTGACTTTATAATACTATAAGAAAGAATATTATTCCTTCTAAATTTGAGAATAACATATAAAAGTTATACCTACGGTTTTGATTTTGTTGCTGTACATTTAAGTGACAATTTATTTTCATTGGTATAGATTTTAACAGTAACAAATTTGCTATAAATATTAATTTTTGTTACTAATTAACAATAAATAATAATTTAGAATTTTATTTTATAAAATTAACCAAATGCAAATACACAATAATATATACATATATATATATTTAAGAATCAAAATAAAATAAAAGGTACTCATTGTATACATTGAAAATTAACTTAAAAGTCTTACAAAGAAAATCATATAAAACAATAGTTAAACAATGTTCACCATAGTGCACTGTAGAGTATTTTTGCTTAGTAGTGCAAAATATTGTCTTACTAACATTCAAAATAGACATATTATGTCATACATAACAATCTAAACAAACATTAAGAAATTGAGTTCACTAAATTGCCAAAATTTCATCTTCAACAACAAATTAACTTTTAATCTTCACCTACAATCAATAAAACAACAAATGAATAAATACACAATTCAACATAAAGATATTACTAATAAAACAGAAAAAATATTAATGATTTTAATCAAAATTAATTAATACTATCTATTTATCATTTTCATTATCTTCATTGTTTTTGGACTAAGATAATTCAAATGGTTTAGAGCAGTAGTAGCATTAGGAACCTATCACAAAAAGTAAAAAATATTACTTATGAAAAATACGAGTATGGAACTTATGAAGGAATTTGGATAGGATTAGTAACTTATGATATATATGTCTTGCAGCTTGTATTATATCATTCACATCTTCTCTATAAAATCGATTTTGAATTAAAGTCATCACATTTGCTAACAAGCTTTCCATATTCTTAACTCTTTTGCGCAACTCTTCATTTTCAGATACACAAACCTTCGATTTTTTGGAATGAGGAATTTTGCCCATACATCACACACGTCCGTTTTTATCAGGTCCTAGTACTTGATAAAATATGTCATCCTTCCAAGACATAGAAGCTTGTGTTTTTCGGTTGATTAAGATGTTTCAGCCTCATTACTATGTTTGTTTAGTTCTTCCTAAAAAATAAAGTAAAAATTATTAATGAAACAGCCTGTAGTACTACAATAAGCTCCACTTAAAAAACACCAACATAGCATCTAGGCTAACAAGTACATCTCCTAAAAGCTCTGGTAAAAAACCAATACAATCACTACGCCAAAAATTGTCTTTTACAGCGCGCATTTTAAAGCGCTTCATAACTAAAAGCACTGTTGTATAATATTTTTAAAATTAAGGGAGGATACAACAGCGCTTTAATGACAAGCGCTTTTGAAAAAGCGTTGTTGTAGGGTCATAAAAGGTTTAGGATTTACAGCGCTTTTGCGAAACACGTTGTTGTAGGGTCACATAGCGCTTTCTCGTAATGTTTACAGCAATTCGCACAAAAGCGCTGTAAAATATAGCGCTCTCACATAATGTTTACAGCGTTTTTTAGAGCGCTTTTTATAAAAGCGGTGTAAAGTATAGTGCTCCCACACTATATTTACCGCGCTTTTTAGAGCGCTTTGTATATAAGAGTTGTAAATGCTGTAAAATGTTTTGAAATTTAATTTTTAAAAGCCTTTTACAGCGCTTATGGAAAAAAGCACTATAAAATTACAAGTTCAGTTCAAGTTATATATACTTGATAAATAAATAAATAAAAACATATTTAATACGTTTTCTCCCTTCGAACCCTATTACGAACATTCCTCTCCTCTACTTTGCGCCGATTTCTATTGAGTGATTGTTGTCTCAGGTACTGTATTTATTAATTTGTTGTTGTCTCTAAAACTGATAAATTGTTACCTGATAAATCATATAAAATGTTAGATGATAAATCTGTCTGTTTTGAAATTTGTTCAATCTGTTCTATTTTGAAATCATACTTGTATGCATGACCTTGGACCTTGGTTTCCATTTTCCAATATTAGACTATATATACTATAGATTGGTATGATGTTATAGATTGATAAATTCGTGTAACATTGCATTCATAAATTCTTACATGATAAATCATATAAAATCTGTTCGATTTGTTCTGTTATGTTTTGATATTAGACTTGTATGCATATATACTATAGATTGGTATAATATTATAATTGATAAATTTGTGTAACACTGCATTCATATAGGTCATATAAAATGGACCGGAAATGGATGTCTACCAATCGATTGTCAAAAGAGTATGAAAATGGAGTGAAGGAGTTTGTTGAATTTGCAGTGAAGAATGCAAAAGACCCAAATTGAATCATTTGTCCTTGTTTAAAATGTTGTTTTGGAAAACGCGTTAGAGCAGATGAATTGGAAGGACATTTAGTATGGCATGGAATTGATCAAAACTATACATGTTGGATAAGACATGGTGAGAAAAAAGGGAACACTTATTTTGAGAATGATGCGACATATGCTTCAAATGATTTCGACACAGATACATATGAGCTGTTGAAGAAGATCTTCGAGATTGTCCTAAAATGTTTGAGAGTTTGTTGAGTGATGCAGAGAAACCATTATATAATGGTTGTATTGAATTCACAAGACTTTCAGCGATATTAAAGTTGTACAACTTAAAAACAAGTAATGGATGGTCTGATAAAAGCTTCACAGAATTATTAACATTCCTAAAAGATATGTTGCCAGATGATAATGAAATTCCCAGTCGCACCTACGAGGCTGAACGAATTTTGTGATCTATTTTCATGAGTTACGAAAGGATTCATGTGTGTCCTAACGATTGCATTTTATTTCGAAATGTATATGAATTACTAAAGGCGTGTCTGAAATGCAATGTCTCTCGATATAAGAAGAAAGAATCTACTCCATCAAAAGTTGTGTGGTATTTTCCTATAATACCAAGATTTGGCGCATCTATCGCAGTGAAGAAGATTCAAAACACTTGAAATGGCATGCAAATGAAACAATTAGAGATGGAAAGTTACGACACCCTGCAGATTCTTCACAATGGGAAAAAATTGATCATGAGTATCCTGATCCTGATAGAGAGTCAAGAAATCTACGATTTGCACTTTCTACTGATGGAATGAATCAACATGGTCTTCATAGCATATAACACATTACGTGACCTGTGATTTTGTTAATTTATAACATACCTCTATGGTTATGTATGAAGCGTAAGTTTATGAGGTTGAGGAGAAGGAGAAGGACGAACAAGAGGAGGAACTAGTCCATGTTTTGGAGAAATTTGCTCAGTCATCCTAGTTGCCAGCAGGGTAGACTCGAAATCTTGTTAAGTCTGGCGTGCCATGATGGTTTGGAGGGCATCCATGATCTCAGTATTGGTGGGTTCTTTTGGTGGAGGAGGAGGAGGCATAGGAGGACCAGGATGGGTGGAGATTGTAGGAGTGGATGCAAAGATGATAGGTGGTGAAGGATTAGAGGTGGACTTCTGGTTGATGGAGGGTCCAGTTGTATCAGAAAAAGTTAAAAATTGACTTATTCCAAATAGTGAGGGGCTATTGTTCTGGGGTGAACTGAATAATGATGACATGGAGGAAACTTGCTGATTTGGAAGTAGGGTGCACATATTGTCAATGGGTGACTGAAAGTAAGGGAGAAAGTTTGTTGAGGATAAGGTTGAAGGTTGGGGAAAAACGGAGAAAGTGTGTTTGGGCAGGTGAACTTTCTCGGTTTTCAGCAGAACGTCCTTTTGCAGTTTCTACTACTGCTTCAGGAAGTTCATGCGAGGGCTATGGTGAGGCTGGGGCTGGAGTTGGAGCACTTGCTTCAGATGAAGTTGTCTTCATATGAGAGATATTCTTCGAAGAAAACTTGGAGATTTTTATTAGACTTTTGTCATTGCTGAGAGGAATTTGAAAGTGCTTGAACATTCGAGTCAGAATCATCCATAGGGTACAATATTTTTTCTGTAATCCTTATTTGCAGCAGCTATCATATGATGGATAATGATATGAAGAAGGTTGAGGCACTTGCAATTTAGGAGATGATGGATAATCAGAGCATCATTGTCTAACATATATTCATGACTTCCACAGTGAGGAAGTATGGTATGGTGGCTGATGCTGTTGAAAATTTTTGGAAGGGGTTTGAGGAAAGTTGAAAGTTGACGTGTAGACCCTTCTTGAAAAAGATCAGAGAGTACCTCTGTCTTGTTTAGATTCAAGACCTTGTACCATTTTTCTCCAAAAACAGCAGGGCCTTCAGTGGGGAGGTTTAGGATGGAGGCCAGGGATTCTTGGGTTAATTTTATCTCTATCCCCTTAACTTTTGAGATGATCAGGGACTTGTCAGATAAGGTCTTTTCTTGACAATAAAAAGCCCTGATGACATCTGGATAGTAGCATTATGATGTTTGTAGGAAAGAAGTCCAGACCTAAACATCAGTGTGATGATTTACAGCATTTCCATCTACTATCAGGTTGTAAAAAAAAACAACTTTTCCCACTCCAATAGAGCGTTGAGCCCATTTCTCTTTGTAAACCTTGTTTATAGAGGAAGGAATTATTGGGATGTTTTTTGTGTTGTGGAGAGGAGAATGTTGGGGGGCAGAAGGAGATGGTTCGCGAAACGGGAATGTTCAGGTATTAGGGAACGTTCTGGAGTTTTTTCAACAGAAGGAGAACACTTATGTTTGGTCTGTTTAGGAGCCCTTGATATTGACTTTTGAGGGTTCCTTAATTACTTTTTGGCAAGAAATTGTGAGAGGGTGATGGTGGATTTCTTCTTCACGGTTTTTGAAGGAGGTTGAGATGGCTTTGAAGGAGAGGAAATTTCACTATGTTTTTCCTCTTCTGGTTAGGAGGAGTTGTGAATGATGGTTTAGAAGACATAGTTTGCCTTTGTGTTGAGGGTGTCTGTGTGGTTTGATGAGAGGTTTCTAGAGGGACATGGGGAGGAGAAGCATCAGTCTCTGTTTCATCACTTTTAGAGATTATAAACATAGGAGAATAAGTATGTTTAGGTTTTGATGTTCCTATCCCAGCGAGAATTCTCATAGACCATCTTTGGGTTTTTGTGGGTTTTGTTGGTTTTCTCAAATATGGTGGAACTTGAGCAATGTTTGGTAATGGTTGAGAGTGGAGTGGAGGGAAAACAGTTGTGAGTGGTCTGAGAGGGAGAGGAATAGGGCTTGATTCCCTAGAAGACGAAGATGAAGAGTCTGATGATGAGAAGGGCATTTTTATGGGTGAAGGTTTGGGTGGTGGAGATGGGGACTCAATGTAAGCATTTTTGCGCGCACAAGACTTTGTTCTGGCCATTTTGTGTTTTGGAATTTTCAGAGAGCAAGAATAGTTCTGAGGAAGATGAAGAAGATAGTTGAAAGGGTTTATGTGAGATACTTCAGCAGAAATTGTTTCTTATTTAGAAAGAAAAGAAGTAATGATGATGAAAACCTAGGGAAGGAGAGCGGAGGGATGCAAAGCATCACTTGACAGTGTGTTAGAGCGTTTTTTTGGAGGCAGGGAACAAGAGCATTAAATGCCAATACTTTCCTTTATCCATTTGCCTGCGCAGAGAAGAAGTGACACGTAGAGGAGAAAATTGTTTTTAAAAACGAAAAAAGGTGACTAAAAACTGAAATTGATAAACGTTCTCCGTTTTCTGCAGAAGCAGAATTTTAATGAGAATTCTCTGGATTTCTCATGATTTTCAGTCTTTCATTGATTGAATTAAAACTTTCCTCAACTAAAGGCTTTGTAAATGTATCAGCAAGCTGATTTTGCGTATCAACAAAGATTAATTCAATGTTTTTCTTGCTAAGATGATCACGAATAAAATGGTGTTTAATTTCAATGTGATTTGATCGTGAGTGCTGAATAGGATTTTTAGATAAATTGATAGCACTCGTATGATCACAATAAATTGGAATACTTGAATAACTTATAGAGAAGTCTTCAACTTGATTTTTAATCTAAATAACTTGTGAGCAGCAGTTTGATGCTAAAACATATTCAACTTCGGTGGTTGATAAGGCTATTGTGTTTTGTTTCCTGCAAGACTAGCTTATCAATGCTTCACTTAGGAACTGACATGCTCCACTGGTGCTTTTGCGTTCAATTTTATCTCCAACGTAATTGGCATCGCAGTAAACTACAAGATCAAAATATGAATATTTTCTATACCAAAGGCCAAGATCAGTAGTACCGACAAGATATCTAAAAATGCGTTTTACGGCTGTTAAATGTGATTCTTTGGGTGCAGATTGAAATCTAGCACATAATTCTGCTGCAAATACAATATCAGGCCTACTCGCAGTTAGATATAACAAAGAACCAATCATGCCTCTATACTCTTTTTCAAAAATAGATTTTCCATTTTCATCTTTGCCCAATGAAGAAGATGGATGCATGGGAGTAGTCATGATTTGGGCTTCATTTATTTTATATTTTGTTAAAGTATCTTTTGTATACTTTTCATGACAAATAAAAATGCCATCATCATGTTGCTTGATTTGTAAACCAAGAAAGTATCTTAACTCCCCCATCATGCTCATTTCAAATTCACTTTGGATGAGTTTTGAAAAAGCATCATATATTTTCTCATTTATTGAACCAAAGATAATATATCAACATCCACTTGAACTGAGAGTAAATCATTTTTATCATTTTTCTTAAAAAGTGTAGTGTCAATGTTTCTTCTAGAAAATCTATTTTTGATTAAGAAGGAACTTAATCTTTCATACCAAGCTCTTGGTGCTTATTTTAAACCATAGAGAGCTTTGGTAAGTTTAAAAACATGGTTTGGTTTTGATTGATCTTCAAAACCAGGAGGTTGTCGCACATAAACTTGTTCATTTAAAAAACCATTTAAAAAGGCACTTTGACATCCATTTGAAATAATTTAACAAGTTTATGAGATGCATATGCAAGAAGGATACAAATAGCTTCTAACCTTGCAACAGGGGCAAACGTTTCGTTGTAATCAATACCTTCTTGTTGATTATATCCTTGCGCGACCAGCCTTGCTTTGTTGTGAATAACCTTGCCTTATTCATTGAGTTTGTTTCTGAATACCCATCTTGTACCAATGATGGTTTGGTCTTGTGGATCAAGGACCAAAGTCCAGACTTCATTTTTCTCAAACTGAAGCAATTCTTCCTTCATGGCTTCTATCCAAGATTGATCTATTATTGCTTCTTTAATTGATTTGGGTTCAATCTGAGATATCATTGCCATGCTGCATGCATCATTCTTGAATGACTTTCTTGTTCGAATTCCATTAGCTATATCTCCAATAATTTGAGTTTGAGGATGTCCTTCACCTGTTCTCCATCTTTTTGGTGGAGAATGAAACGGAGATTGTTTATCAATCTCTATTTCCTGCACATCATTCTCTTGCTACAGACCAATTTGGATTTCCTCTTCCTCATCCTTTTTACTTAGATCCAAATCATCAAACTCATTAAATAACACGTAGATATTGATTTCTACAACCTTAGTTCTCAGATTAAACACTCGATATCCTTTGGAGTCAGTTGCATACCCCCAAAATATTGCTTTGTCTGATTTTGCATCAAACTTTCCAAGAACATCTTTGTTGTTTAAAATGTAACAATAACATCCAAAAATGTGAAAATATGAGATGTTTGGTTTTCTACTATTTCTCCAGATTTCATAAGGAGTTTTGTTGATGATTTTTCTAATGGACACACGATTTAAAATGTTGCAAGAAGTGTTAATGGCTTCTGCCCAAAAATATCTTTCGACATTTGATTCTTCCAAGATTGTTCTTGCAATTTCTTGAAGTGTTCTATTTTTTCGTTCAACAACTCCATTTTGTACTGGAGTTCTTGTACAAGATAGATTGTGAGAAATGCCAAGTTCATTCAAGAAGTTTTTAAAAGAGGCATTTATGAATTCTCCTCCATGATCACTTCTTAAAGAAATGATGTTGGATTCTTTTTCATTATGCACCTTTTTGCAAAAAAAATTAAATTCATCAAATGCGTCATCCTTTTGTTTTAAAAACAGTACCCAAGTGTATCTTGAAAAATCATCAACAATGACAAAACCATATCTCATTCCTCCTAGACTTGTTGTTTTGATTGGCCCAAAAAGATCTATGTGAAGTAATTCAAGAGCTCTGTTTGTAGTTACAAAATCTTTTGAATGAAAGCTACTCTTGACTTGCTTTCCCTTTGCACAAGCTTCACAAATTTTATCTTTATCAAAATTCAGTTTGGGCAATCCTCAAACAAGATCTAGTTTAGAGATTTTTGAAATTGTTTTCATACTTATATGTCCAACCCTTTTATCCCATATCCATTTATCTTTATCGATTGACATAAAACAGGATTCATCTGGCAATTCATCAAGATATAGGACATATAAATTTTTCTTTCTATTTCCAGAAAATAAAACTTCTCCATAATATGTTTTTCTAACATCACATACTCTTGGTTTGAAGATAACTTCAAAACCATTGTCACATCACTGACTTATACTTAGAAGATTATGTTTCAAACCTTCAACGTATTGAACATCCGTTATTTGAGCAGAGTTTTCCTTACCAATAGTTCCTTTACCTTTGATCTGACCTTGATTGTTGTTGCCAAAAGTAACTGATCCTCCATCCTTTTTTATGAAGGACATGAAACAGTTTTTATCACCTGTCATGTGTCTTGAACAACCACTGTCCAAGAACCAAGGCTTTCT
Organism: Cicer cuneatum; assembly: GCA_037974295.1. NCBI lineage: Eukaryota > Viridiplantae > Streptophyta > Magnoliopsida > Fabales > Fabaceae > Cicer > Cicer cuneatum. Next base: position 11,737,361 of record JBBPBO010000003.1, read on the forward strand.
CTTGGCACTTTGAAATCTCGCCTCTATAAGAGTTCGCATCCATTTTAGGTACCCACTTTGTCTTGGGTCCTTGAGAGTTAGTCTTAATAATTTCTTTCTTCTTGAAATAACATGTTGACTCTTGATGATCAAATTTGAGACAGTAGGAGCATTTGATTGTTGGTCTTGGTATTGATTTTGAAATCTGGGTTTCAAAAGGCTTTAATCTTGATTTTACAAAAGTTCCAGATCATTCTCCTTTTTTCAAACTTTATGCTGAAAGTTCAGTTTTTATTCCAAAACTTTCTCCGTTTTGAGAACAGTCTGGAAAACGTTCTCCCTTTTGCAGTTTTTTCAAAATTGGTTCCTTATTTGCAGAAATTTCTTTCCTTATAAACATCCTTTTGTTCTTAAGCTTTTCATCTCATTTTTTAAAGTAGCAAGCAAATTCCAAATGTCCAAGTTTTTTATAGTATGAACATTTGTTTTTACATTTTTCTATCTTGCTTTCTGGAATAAAAAAGTTTTCATACATTTTTGTTTTTTGAGTTTGATTGAAACCAAGATCAGCTTTATCAAATATTCTTATTTGTGATCCCATGATTTTTTGAAATGTTTCAGTAGCTTTAATAAAATTTAACAAATCAATTTTCAAAATTTCATTTTCAGATTTAAGGAGAATGTTCTCCGTTTTAGCTGCAGAACGTTCTTGACCTTTCTGATTTTCACAACTTTGCTATTTTGATTCTCTTAGTTCTTGAATGGTATTCTTGAGAATATCAATCATAGCCTGAGCCTTGACTTTTTCTTCTTTTTCTTTAAAAACTTGTTCTTTCAAAGAACTACATTTTTGAATGAGAAAGATTGATTCATTTAGCAAGTTGTCAAATTCTTATCCCATTTGTTCACATAAAGAGCAAGAGTCAAAATTTGTTACCTCATCTTCTTTTGTATCTGCCATCAAGCATATGTTGGCTTCTTCTCTTTCTTCTGTGTCTGATTCTTCTGAATCATCCCATGTGGCCAGTATTGATTTCGTTTTGAATAGAAATCATTTTGGTGTTTTCTTATTCAAGGGACATTCAACTTTGTAATGTCCTAACTTATTACAACCAAAACATGTGATATGGCTTTTGTCTGTTTCTGTTCTGGGATTTTTATTTGGAAATCCCTTCTTGATTTGATCTCTCCTTCTCATCATTCTTTGTATTCTTCTGGAGAGAAGAGCAATTTCTTCATCAGCATCTTCTTGTCCATTTTCGTCTAGTTCTTCATCATTTTGTATTATGATGCTTTCTTGAAATGCCCTCAGAGCCACTGCTTTGCCTTTCTTGGCTGGTTTATCTTCTTGTAGCAGTATTTCATGAGCTCTTAAGGTTCCTATCAGTTCTTCCAGGGGAAGTATTTCAAGATTCTTGGCTTGGCTTATAGTTGTTACCATCAGTCTCCATACGACTGGAAGACATCTTATGATTTTTCTCAGTCTGTCTTGTATTGAGTAAGCTTTGCCAAGGGAACGCATCTCATTCACTATTGTTGTGAATCTTGCATACATCTCATCAATAGTGTATCCTTCTTGAATCTCAAATAATTTGAATTTTCTTATACCAATGTCTATTCTTGTTTCTTTGACATGACTTGTTCCTTCATGGTGAGTTTGCAATGTGTCCCATACTTCTTTAGCAGTTTCACATTCATCTACTCTTTCACTTTCTTCCCTGCTCAAAGCACACGATAAAAATAATTGAGTTTTTGAATTTAGGAATACCTTAGCTTTATCATCAGCAGTCCAATTTGCTTCTTTCTTCTCTGTTGAAGTTGAATCTTCTTGATTTACTCTTGGAATGTAATTCCCATTGATTACGATGTTCCACATGCCTGTGTCTTGTGATTTAAGAAACAGCTACATTTTGCTTTTCCAGAAATAATAATCAGTACCATCAAAAAATGGTGGTCTTTTTGAGGATCCTCCCTCAACAATTTATTTTTCTTTGGACATTTTTCTGGATCTTTTTCTCTAACACTTGTTAGGTGTTCTTTTTAGAGATCGTGCTCTGATGCCAATTGAAGTAGCAAAATTGATTTACAAGGAAGGGGGTTTGAATTGTAAATCTCCCTTTTTTAAACTTCCTGAAAAACTTAAGATTTGAACTCAAGAATGTTCTTGGTTAAGAAAGCAGAAAACAGAGAACGTTATTGGTTTTATTAGAAAATGGAGAACGTTCTTGTTTAGTTATAAATCAGAAAACAGTTTTTATTTTAATCTTGAAAAATAATCAAACAAAATAAAGAGATAAAGAATAAGAGATACCACACATGAATATATTCTTGTTCACCCAACTTGGGCTACGTCCAATCCTCGCAATTGTGAGATTTTCCACTAAGCGTTTAAAACAAGAACCTTCTTGGTTTTACAGCACCTAGCTTAGATCAAACTTGATCTTCGTTACAAACTTTAATCTAATTCCACCCAGAAATAGATTAATCAAATCACCTACCAGACTTGATAGGATTTCTTACAATCTACCCCAAACTATACTAAACTCTTATAGTTTGAGTTTTACAATAATGATGAGATTGTTTTGTTAGAATCTGAGATGTCTCAACTCTTGTTTGAGATTCGATTCTTTACAAATAATTTTGTACAATTATATCAGAGTATGTGATTTGAGAATTTCAAGTATGTGAACGTGAATGATTTTATGAGACTAGTTAGCACTTGAACTTCTACATTTTCCCTGAGCTTTGGCCTTTCCTTTTATATGCGTGAGAGAAGTAAATGGAGGTCAATAGAGCCGTTGGTAGTGGTCTTGTCAGGCTTGACCATAGGCAATATTTCTGATTAAAAATAATCCAGCTTTTGACTATTTTTAATTTTTGTTTTGACTGGGCTGAAATTTTTTGTTCTTGATCATATTTTTCTTTCATACTCTGATTTTTGCATCTGATGGTATCCTCTGATGATATCCTCTGATGGTATCCTCTAATGGTATCTTCTGGTGGTATCCTCTGATGATATCCCCTAGTGGTATCCTCTAAGGATATCTTCTGGTGGTATCCTCTTATGATATCCTCTAGTGGTATCCTCTGATGATATCCTCTAGCGGTATCCTTTGATTGTATCTTTTGGAGGTATCCTCTAGTGACATCATCCTCTGGTGACGTCAACGGGTAACATCCTCTGGTGGCAGCTTCTGAAGAACATTCTCTGTTTTCCAGATTGTGTCAAGAGTGTTCTTTGTTCTTTATTATGCTGATTTCTTAACTTTCCTTGAATCCTATCTTTGAAGGTTGTATTGTTGAAAGGTACATTGTCGAAGAAGCTGCTGAATTTTGTACTAAATATCTATCCAATGTGAATCCATAGAACTTCCTATGTCTCGTCATTCGAGAAGAATAACAAGAGAAGGGATAATTGGAAAAAGAGTAATGACTATATCAAGGACATAATGGGAGCAATCACAATTGTATGATCTGCACAATGATGATGAGGTTCAACCGTATGTTACAGTACACATGGATCTGTTATCTAGTTTGAACATGAACAAGAATAAAAATTGGATAACACGGGAGTACAATCAAAGTTTTATAACATGGCTAAAAAATCACATTAACTCAAAGTTTGATATAGACCCCCGCTTCAATTTCAGAGAGATTGAGGTGGCTAGCAAATGGCCCGAGTTTACATGTCTTTTCTTACACCGGTTATGTAATTAACGGCTATATATTTTATACCACAAAACAAGATGATCAAACCACTGTGCAAAATAGCGGAGTCACTCTAGTAGCTGAAGCGATGCATATCTCAAGTGCAAAAGACAAAAACCCAATATACGCAAATCTATCATATTTTGGGGTTATCGAGCACATATGGGAGTTGGATTACACAATGTTTCGTGTTCCCATCTTTGGTTGCAAGTGGGTCGATTATAATAATGGTGTTCAAATTGATGAGTCAGGGTTCTTGCTTGTCGATTTTAGAAGGGTGGGATAATCAAAGATGAGCCTTTTATTTTAGCGTCGCAAGCTCAACAAGTGTTTTATGTCACTGATCCTGTTGATGATAAATGGTTTGTTTCCCTATCGAGCAATAAAATAAGTGATGATAACAACAACATTGAAGATGTTGATAATGATATTTTCTTTGCGACATCACAAGCACGTGAAATTGATTCAACTGATGATGATTAATCCATCGTTTCGTATCGTTAAAGGACAAACAAATGTGAATCCCACCAGGAAAAGAAAAAGGGCGTCTTAAGGTGTTTATGTGTTTTACATTAAGTCATGTAATGATCTATACTCATCGGGTAATTTATACTAATTTCATGTAACTTGACATGCCAGAACTTAGTATTTAGCATTTAGCTTGAACTGTATTTGATTTTATGCTTATACTGATTTTCTACCAAAACTTGAACTGATCATGTAATTTAGCATTGATATAGAGGCATTGATATACTGATTTTCTGCCAGAACTTGATCTCATCAATAATTTTTTTAATTATATTATTTAATTATTTTAAAGATGACAATTTGATAAAAAAAATTAATTATAATCTGAACTCATCATATAAGTTGATATGAACAATTTGATAAAATCATTTTAGAGATGACAATTGGTATCCATGAGTATGGATAGTTGATATGAACAATTTGATAAAATCATTTTAGAGATGACAAAGGCTTTTAAAAAATAAATTACAAGAGACAAAACATTTACAGCGCTTTTGGGCAAAAGTGCTATAAAATGATTTTAAAAAATAAATTACAAGTACAAAACATTTACAACGTTTATGGGCAAAAGCACTGTAAAATGCTCATATAGTGCCTTTTATATAGTGTGTCTATAAGTGTTGTAAAAGACTATTTAGGGCGCTTTTTATATAGTCTTTTAACGCGCTTTTTGGAAGAGTGTTGTAATTGAAGTACAAACACGAGAAGGGGGTTGAATTGTGTTTGCTAAACTTGAATTCTTTCTGTTGTTTTGTTGAATGTTGATGTGAATTAATTGATGAATAAATAATTAGACTTAGCAGCGGAAAATAACAGCACAAGAACACAACGATTTATCCTGATTCACCATTAATTTGGCTATATCCAGTCCCTTCTGAAGGTGCAAACACGAGAAGGGGGTTGAATTGTGTTTAACTTAACTTGAATACTTTTCCTGTTTTTATACTTTTAAAACAAAACTTGATGTATAATTAAAAACAGAGTTAGCGGCAGATAAAAAGTAAAAATAAAACTCACAATTTTTATACTGGTTCACCGTTAACGAGGCTACGTCCAGTCCCTTCACCTTGAAGGATTTCACTAATTCAAACCTTGAATTACAACCTTTATACTGACCCTCCAAGTCAGTCTTCTCAAACAGTCTAACAATCCTAGACTTCTTTGAGGAATGCAGCTCCTGTCTTCAGCCAATCTGACAATCCCAGATTGTAGAAGAAATCACAACACTATGAATCTGATTGCCAAGTAACCTGCTACCCCTTCTGACTCCCTCAGATTGTAGACTCTACTTCAATAACTTAGATTTAACACACAACACTATGAATCTAATTGCCAAGTAACCTGCTACCCCTTCTGACTCCCTCAGATTTTAGACTCTACTTGAACAACTTAGATTTGACACAGTGGAAGGAAAATAACACGAGTACTTGCTTCTTGAAAACTGGAACTCACAATTGACCTATCTAAAAACTTGAGTGTTTGCTTTGGAAGTGTATGACTCTTTTGTAATTTTCGATGATAAGTATTCTGCCTTGAGCCTCCTTTTATAGATGCAGATTTGGGCCTTTTCCAAGCTTAATTTCGAGCTGAATCTTGCTGGATTCTCTTGCAAAAATAACTTGACCAATTGAGCTTTATTTAAATAAAAAACATATCTTTTATTAAGCTTCAGATTTTCTTTCAAAATAACTGGCCAATCAAGTCTTTAGTTCCTTCCCGCCAACAGCTCCTGAATTGCACAATACTTCACTTTATTTTTGTAATAAATCTTTTTAAAACTTTGATCAAAATAAATTAAAATCTCCACCTTTAATCCTCATGATTAAATCTGGACCATTTGATTTTCTGCGCTAGTCCACATCTGGACCAAACTAATTGATATGCTGTGATCCTCTGATTTCGGCCATCCCTGAACCACACTTCCTAACCCTATGATCTTCTGATTTCGGCCATCCTGTCCTTTTGATTTCGGCCATCCTGTCCCTCTGATTTCGGCCAACACTGGGCCATGGTCTGATCTTCTGATCTGGGCCATCACTTGGCTAAATAATTTATTCTGAACCATTAAACTGAATACTTTTCCTCTGATCTAGACAAATTCTGGACTTGGTCTGGAGTGAACTTAAATTAACTTGAGAAAAAAATATTTCAGTCTGGACATTTTACCTTTGATTTTGGACCAGGTCTGGATTGATTCTGGAATTCATTTCTTCTGGTCTGGACTTAGTTTCGTGCCCTAAATCATGCTATCTTATGGTCTGGGTCAGATTTGGATTGATTCTCTTGTTCTGGACTCATTAACTTATCTTCTGGTTGAGTCTGGAACAAGTCTGGGATGTTTTAATTTCTCACTGCCAGGCCATCTGCTCGTCAGAATAACTTCTGGAATAAATCTGATATTTGATTCCTCTTGGTCTGGACAAACTCTCCCTCAGGCAGGCTTTCCTCTGGTATGGTCCAGGTCTTCTTCTGATTTTTCTTCATTCTGTTCTGGGCCAGAAAAGATATCTTCTGGTGATGTTTTCACATTCCTGGAGTATCTTCTGGTAATTCCAGAATTCATTTTCTGGAATCCTTTGATCTTCTGCTTCTGATTATTTTAGTTTCTGGTGGTATTTAATTTAATAATTCAAGGTACAAAATAAGATTACATTGAGTGCTTTTGTAAACATCAAAATCCTAAGACTTAGAACCAACTTGGTTCCAACACCTTCATCCTAAAGGCTTTAATCCACTAATTCAAAACCTTTGAATTACAACACATGACTCTCCAAGTCAGTCTACCCAAACAGTCTGACAACCCCGGACTTTTGAGGAATGAAAACAACACCTTGACTCTACAAGTCAAGTCTTCTCCTACCAATCTGACAACCCCAAATTGAAGAAGGATTCTGCACCACTATCGGGTTAGATTACAAGGGTTGGAACTCTGCAAATTTGCTTCTGGAAAGCTGATTGATGCACTGATTCTTGCACACTTTTGTTGCTTCTGAAAAGCTGATTGTTGCACTGAATTTCTCTCTCGAAAAAACATAAAAAATATATTTTTGCACTCAAGTGATTCTCTCTTTTGAACTCTCGGATTGTGTTGAATATGAAGCTTGAGTTCTTGTGATTTCGATACATGATGCTGCTGCCTGAAGCCTCATTTTATAGCTACAAATAGGGCTTTGTCCAAGCTTAAATTTGAGATAAATCTTGCTCAGATTTCCTTTGAAAATTCCGTTGGCCAATCCTGTTTCACTTAATTTAAAATCGTATCTTTTTAGCTTTAGATTTCGCTTGAAAATTCTGTTGACCAATCTTGTTTCTCTTAATTTCAAACCATATCTTTTTAGCTTCAAATTGCATTCGAATTTCCTTCAAGTCTTCAGTGATTTTTGAATCAAATCCCCTTAATACTTTGATCAAATTTCTATCAAAATTCAATCAAGTCTTCTTCGAATTTTAATCAAGTCTTTACTGAACTGCATCATGATTTAAATTCCGGACCGTATGATTTTCTGATCTCGACCAACACTGGACCATGTGAATGATCTGTACCTTTCTGTGATCTTTTGATTTCACCCAATTCTGGACCATTTGATATGATCTGTACCATTTTGTGATCTTCTAATTTCGACCAATTCTAGACCATGTGATCTGATCTGTGATCTTCTTATTTCGATCAATTCTGGACCATGTGATCTGATATGTACCATTATGTGATCTTCTGATCTGGACCATTTATCTTCTGATCTGGACTATTGATCTTATGATTTGGACCATTGATCTTCTGATATGGACCATGCTATCTTCTGGTCTGGACCAAGTCTGACTTATGTTACCTTCTAGTCTGAACCAGGTCTCCCTCTGACAAGCTTTCTTCTGGTCTGGTCCAAGTCTCCTTCTAGACTCTGCTTCCTTCTGATCTGGGCCAAGAAAGATATCCTCTGATGATGTTATTTTTCCTTCCCTTTGATGATATCCTCTGATTGATTCTATCCTCTGATTTTTGCCTTTGATTACATCCTCTAGTATTCTCTGGAGGTATCTTCTGTTACCCTTTGGGGATATCCTCTGGATGTTTCCTCTGGTATTCTCTGGATGTATCCTCTCGCTGAAACTTCTGGTGGCATTTTTATCTTCTAGTGACGTCATCCTCTGGTGTGTCCTCTGATGCTGCCATCCTCTGATTTTGCACAACCTCTTATTTTTTCTTCTAAGTCAAAATACGATTTACATAAAATAATTTTGTTAACATCAAAACTTTAATTGAAAGAACCAACTTGGTTCCAACAGTAATAGGTTAGGTCTTTAAAGCGCTCTTTGGAAAAGCTCAGTAAAAGGGTTTTTTTAAAATATTATGTAAATTGATAATAAGAAACTGCCTCTTCATTTTTACGTATTCTCATCCCTATGAACTTGGCAGTGTGAAACCCTTCTTCATTACGTACTCTCCATATTCATTGCTCTCTATACGAACCCGACCCTATTCTCCCTAGTGCGAGCCCTACTTTCCATATTCATTACGTATTCTATGTTTTCATTATTCTCCATTTTCACTACGTACTATCCCTACGAACCATAAAGGTTTTTTAAGGCGCTTTTTATTTAGTTTTTTAAAGCACTATGTGGAACCCTAGTGCTATCTGTTGGAACCAAGTTGGTTCTTTCGCTTAAAGTTTTGATGTTAACAAAAGTATTTTATGAAAATAACATATCTGACTTAGAAGAAGAATGAAAAATGCCACCAGAAGATGAAGTCACCAGAGGAAGTCACCAAAGGATGACCACCAGAGGATATCACCAGAGGATATCATTAGAGGATATTACCAGAGGATATCACCAGAGGATATTACTAGAGGATATCATCCGAGGAACCTGTCAGAGGAAATCATAAGAAGATCCCATCAGAGGATATAATCAGAAGTTCCCATCGGAGGATCCCGACGGAGGATAATTCCAGAGGATCTCATTAGAGGAAAAAATCAGAAGCTACATCATTAGAAGCTAAAAGTATGCTCAAGACAGAATCTGAGCAAAATGCTCAAAATAGAATCAGAACAAAAGACTCCAGAAACAGAATCTAGCTGAAAGTATGCTCTAAACAGAATGTGAGCAAAATGCTCAAAACAGAATCAGAGCAAAAGACTCCAAAAACAGAATCTGAGCAAAATAATCTAGAGTATTCTCAAAACAGAATCAATCAGAATACAGAAGTAAAGCAACAGATCAAAGTGAAGCTCCAATTTCAACTATAAATAGATGCTTAATGCTAAAGAATAATGTATCGAAAAATAGAAAAACTCAAGTAAAAATTCCTAAGTATTCAAAGAGTTCAAAGGAGAGAAACACTTGCTTAAAAGATAAATATTTTCTAAGTGCTCTTTTCTTAGAGGGTGAGGCTGATTGTCATCATAAATTTTTCAGAAGCAAACACTCAAGTTCAAGTTAAGCTTATTGTGTGTATCAACTTTCCAGAAGTAGTTACTCAGTTTTAATTTTGATCCCTTGTATAAAATCCTATAGTGTTGAAGTTCCTTCTAAAATATAGGGTTGTCATATTGTTAGAAAGAGACTTAGCTTGTAGGTTTAAGGTTGTGAAGCTCCTCAAAAGACTGGGGTTGTCAGACTTTTTGAAAAGTCTTGGCTGGTATAGTCAAGGTGTTGTTGTTCCTTAAAAGTCTGGGGTTGTCAGATTTTTTCGGAAGACTGGCTTGAAGGGTCAGTGGTGTTGTAATTCAAAGGAGTTTGAATTAGTGAAAAGACCTTCTGAAGGAAAGGACTGGACGTAGCCTAGTTAAAGGTGAACCAGTATAAATTCAACGTGCCAACTTTTATCATCCACTGCTTATTTACTCTGATTGCTCATTATTCAAATAATTAGCAAAAAGAATTAAAGTTTGTCAAACACAATTCAACCCCTTTCTTGTGTTGCACCTTCACTATCTTCTCGCTGCACAAGACATTTCTACTTGTATTTCTATGACGTTGTAACCCTAAACTACAGGTATTGTTATTAATATCTTGTTGTCACTAAACTTATAGTGCATGTTGTATTTATTCAATCTGTTGTTGTCACTAAACTGCATGTTGAACTTATATTGCATGTTGAACTTATACTGTGTGAAATGTGTAGATAAATGGATTCCAATAACGATTTAGGTAGTCAAAACGATGAAGTTGTAAATACTGGCGTTGTAAACACTAAAGGCTATGAAAACGAAGTGAAACGTGGGGCAACTATAATGCAAAAAGTCATCAAAGCAAGAAGTACTGCAATAAAATTTGAGGTATATATACTATACTTTGTTTAGATTTTATTTTTTTGCTTTTTTGAAAGCAAGCACTTACACTATACTAGTTTATCAGGTGGGATGGATGAAAGTGGCCAGCTGATTGAGTCCAACAGTTCAATGATGGTAAGTTACATCGGTGTTGTTGTTCGTCAAAATATCCTAATAAAAATTGATGATTGGAGAGACAAAGCTTTGAAGGATGATAAAGACATATTGCAGAGCGCTTTTAACATTGAAGATATGTGGAAAAATTACGTGCTTAGAGTTGTTGGTAAAATTCACAGAGGATTTAGATCTCATCTATCGAATTGTTACTTAAAAGACAAGTGTGGAAATTTGAATGTTGAAGCTCCAAACATTTACAAACACTACATATCAACTGAAGAGTGGACCTCTTTTTTAGCTAAACGTTCAGACCCCGCATTTGTGGTAATATTTATTTTATTAGCATGTGTGTTTTATTCATATTCATATCTTATTTTTTTACACGATCGTTATTTTTTTATTTATATATAGAATATAAGTACAACAAATCGGGAGCCAGCAAAGAACCCAATGCAGCCATACAAAAGATCACGTATGGAGGTATGCACGTTTAGAGCAAAAAATTGTAATTAAACATCACTTTTATACATTATGGTAGATTATGAACTATAGTTTATAACTAATATTTTGTTTATGTCTTAACGAACAGCTGCAAGAGACGAAATATGATCAACCATTGGGTCGTCATATCTTGTGGAAGGAGGCTCGCGTTAATAAAGATGGAATAGTGGATAACGAAAATATTCAACAAGTTTTCCAACAATGTGTAAGTATACTATCACTTTAATATTTTTTAATATTGTCTTTTAAAAATGATATTGAACTTATCTTTTTAATACTACATGTATTTTAGGAAAATTTGGAACAATGTCTTGAAAATCAAGATGAAAATAAAGAAGTAAGCTGCAGCGACATTCTCGGCAAGGTATTCAATGTTCCTGATTATTCTAGCCGTGTGAGGGGTAAGGGATTTGGCGTGACTCCCAAAAGTTATTTTTCACATGAGAAGCACACAAATCCCTCGAATGATCAAGTATTAGAAGCGCTGAAAACCCTTTCGGAGCAAGTTGCATACTTGGTTAAAAAGGATAAGGAAAAACAACTTCAACGTGAAATGCAAATAGACAGTGAAGATGGAAGTTGCAACATTGCTCATAAAAGTCTCCCGAAGGTAATTAATTACTTAACGAAATAAGAAATTCATTCAACCTAATTGTTTCACATACTTATGTATTAACCATTGATTTAATTTAGGGTGTTTCACGTTGCTGCCTATACTTGGCTTCCCTTACCCATCGCATGGTTGGGAAATGAACATTGTACAATACGTTGGGAGAAGTATTGCACAACAACCCCGTCCCTGCCGGTGCAGGTTCGTGGTAAAAATAAATCTTCAAAAATGCAAAAACTGGATCTAGGAAAATCAGTTGCTGCTCTTAAAATAAGTCAACCACGCCTTTCTCGATTTGGGTCGTGTCTTGACATAACAACAAAGATGAATATGGAGAGTAATAATGATACACGTATCATAAACATGGAAAAAGGTATATTCAGAGATTAGTATGTAGAAATACTTGGCAAAGAGCAAATATATGAACTTCTCGATCATAAAGAGTTGAGTGTTACTGTCATCAGCATATACATCAGGTAATATAAATACTTTATTTAAGATAAAAATTATCTTTCAATTACATCACTGTCACATTAATTTATTGATAATTAATCTAATTTTATATTTTCATTGAAGGTTTTTGTATGAGAAGTTGGTGTGCACGCAGAAATTGACAAGTAGATTTGCATCCTTATCTCCACATAAACTATCCATTTTTAAGCTCGATCAAGTTAATGTAAAAAAATATGTAGTTGATATAGTACTTATAGAAAATAAAGAGAAGGACAAGCTCTTTCTGGCACCATACAATTCAGGGTACGTAATTAGATACTTTATCTATATCTTTTTTAATTTATGATACTTTATGGGTTGTGTAAACAAATTTGCCAACCAAATTCTTGTTGTTGTAGGAAACGTTGGGTGTTGTTTGCCATAAATACGACTTCTAAAATTATATATTATTTAGACCCATTGCACGGTCATTTCAACAATCACCCTGATATAAAAAACATTTTCGACACATAAGTAATATTCATTTATTTCTTACATATATAAATAATGTGTTTGGTCATTGAATAATAATCACATTTATTTGATAGTGATCTGCAAGTTTTCCGCGCTCAAAAGGGTGCTTCAGTGTCGAAGAATAAGTCAAACAACATCACATTGCTTCCAATAAAGGTTTGAAATTTTTGTTATAGAACTTAATTATATGCCTTTAAATTTTCATTTACAATTAATGCATAAATATTTATTGGTGTACATGTTTTATTTTATAGTGTCCACGTCAAACTAACAACATAGATTGCGGATACTATATAATGAGGTTCATGAAGGAGATTGTTGATCTAAATCAACATATAATTCCAGAACCGGTACATTATTTTCATTATATTTTTATTTTCATATATAAACTATATATATATATATATATATTTGATTCTAACTTATTTATGGTCAAATATTATATCGCATAGTATTTTGACAACTTCAACCCAACATACTCTGAAAGTAATCTCAAAGAAATAAAAGAAGAATGGTGTCAGTTTGTCCTTGATCTGAAAGTTATATAATTTGTAATTTGTTGCTACTGTCATGATGTAATTTGTTTTGTGAATATGTAATTCATACTGTGAATATGTTGCTACTGTCAATATGTAATTTGTAATTTGTTGCCACTGTCATGATATAATTTGTTGCTGTGAATACGTTGCTGCGAAACACTTGTAATTGATATTATTCAATGTGAATATGAAATTGTAATTTATTGTAAATTGTTGCTGTGAAACACTTGTAATTGATATTGTTGAATGTGAATATGAAATTGATATTGTGAAGAATATGAATTTTGATATTTGTGAATATGAATTTTGATATTTGTGAATATGAATTTTGATATTGTGAATGTAAATTTTAATGTTGAAAAGAAGAATCTGAATGTGATATTTGATTTTGATAATAATGTCATAAAAAAACAACATTTTTTTTAAAACGCCATAAAAAAATCCTTTTACAGAGCTTTTTTAAACGTTTTACAGCGCTTTTCTAAGCCTTTTATAGCGCTTTTTTGAAAAAGCGCTTTAAAACTAGTATAAGAAGTGCGCTTTATATATGGACCTATTATAGCGCTTTTTTGAAAAAGCATTGTAATTATAGTATAAGAAGCGTGCTTTGTATATGGACCTATTACAGCGCTTTTTTGAAAAAGCGTTGTAAATCTAGTATAAGAAGCGCGCTTTATATATGAACCTATTATAGCGCTTTTGTGAAAAAGCGCTGTAAATCTAGTATAAGAAATGCGCTTCATATATGGACCTATTACATCGCTTTGTTGAAAAAAGTGTTGTAAAACTATTATAAGGAGCACGCTTTATATATGGACCTATTACAGCGCTTGTTTTATTTTCAATAACACTGTTGTATCCTTTTACAACACTAGATACTACAGCGCTTAAAAGCGCTGTAAATGACTTAAAAAAAGCGCCTTAAAATGATCTTTTTGGCGTAGTGAATCATCATACAAATAAGTTTTTTTTAGTCAACTATTAGTGATAGCGTTTCAGCAAGTGTACTGAATTGTTGCAAGCAATAATGGACATACATTTTTTTGAAATATAATCAATCAACCAACAAAAGGATATGGACTTACTTGATAATGAATGAACATTTGAATGCTTGAAGTTAAGAAGACTTACCTTTGTTGTGTTGAACAATAAGAAGTGTTAGAGATTCAAAACTGGTGCTTGAGATGAACTGTGTAATTGGAGGAATGTTAGAGAGCTTGAGGCCGGTTTGGGGACACAATGGAGGAGTAGGTTGTTTTAAAAGCACAAGGCAGCGTAAACGCGCTTCGGGCGCGTATGGGCAGAAGCAAAATGCGTGAAATGTGCTTCGGGCGCACGTTCAGCGCTTCAGGCGCTTATGGACAGAAGCAAAATGCGTGAAATGCACTTCGAGCGCAGAAGGCGCGCTTCATGCGCGTGTTGGCAGTGACAAATTGGGCGAAATGCGCTACGAGCGCAGAAGCAGCGCTTCAAGCGTTAACTTCCAGAAGAAAACTGCGCGAAATGCGCTTCGAGCGTGGAAGTAGCGCTTCAAGCGCTAACTTCCAGAAATAAAATACGCAAAATGCGCTTCGAGCGCGGAAGCAGCGCTTCAAGCGCTAACTTCCAGAAATAAAATGCGAGAAATGCGCTTCGAGCGCATGATACGCGCTTCAGGCGCTGAATGGCAGTTGAGAAAAAACGCAGATGCGCTTCAAGCGCAAAGAGCGCGCTTCAGGCGCACAGAATGCGCTTCAGGCGCAAAGAGCCAGTCTTGAAACACCAATGCTGCTGCTGGATGCGGCTCCAGGCTAAATCTACTCCCTACACCCACCTTGTAGTTCCTTGAGCATACAAAACAGCAAGAACTAAAATATTAGCAATAAAATTAAAGAAAATAAAATGAGATTAAATTTAAAAGTAACTTGCAAAGGATACGAATTTGGGTTGCCTCCCAATAAGCGCTCGTTTAATGTCTTGAGCTTGACATTCCCCTTTTCAAATGGGGGTCAGATTGATGGACTCCATCGGAAATTTTGACTCTCCCCCTAAGTATTGTTTGAGCCTTTGTCCATTCACCTTGAAACTTCGGTTCGAGTGTGTATCTTTTAACTCCACTGCACCGTGTGGGAACACTTTGATTATTCTGAATGGTCCCGACCATCTTGACTTTAATTTTCCTGGGAACAACTTTAATCTCGAGTTAAAGAGGAGAACAAGTTGTCCTTCTTGGAAATCCTTGAATTGAATTTTTTTGTCATGCCACTTCTTGGATTTTTCTTTATAGATCTTGGCATTTTCATATGCAAAATTTCAAAACTCCTCTAACTCGTGAAGTTGGAGAATTCTAGATTCGCCTGCCTTTACCAAGTCAAAATTCAAGTATTTTGTTGCCCAAAAAGCCCGATGCTCCAACTCAAGGGGTAAATGACAAGCTTTACCATACACAATTTGATACGGTGACATACCAAGGGGGGTCTTGAAAGCTGTTCGATATGCCCAAAGTGCATCGTCAAGCTTTGTCGACAAATCTTTCCTTGAAGCGTTCACCGTCTTTTCAAGGATTTTCTTTATCTATCTGTTGGATACTTCAACTTGCCCACTAGTTTGTGGGTGATATGGGGTTGCCGCCCTATGATGTACGCTATATTTTTTAAGGAGGTACTCCAGCTTCCGATTAAGAAAGTGAGTGCCCTCGTCACTGATCAAAGCTCTAGGTACCCCAAAACGCGTGAAGATGTTCTTCTTGAGAAATGCGATTACCTGTTGTGAATCATTGGTTGGTGTAGCAATTGCTTCAACCCACTTTGAGACATAGTCCACTGCCACTAGAATATAAACTTATGCATATGAAGGTGGAAATGGACCCATGAAATCGATACCCCACACATTGAACACTTCTACTTCTAATACAGGATTTTGAGGCATCTCATCCCGTTTTGAAATATTACCGGTGCGCTGACATTGATCACACTTCTTCATATAGTTGAATGCATCTTTAAACAATGACGGCCAGAACAATCCTGACTGGAGAACCTTTGATGCAATTCGATCCCCACTAAAATGACCGCCATAATCAGAGTCATGGCAGTGCCACAATACCTTGTCTTGCTCTTCCTTAGGTACACACCTTCGCAACAACCCATCCACTCCTTTTTTGTATAGAAAGGGCTCATCCCATACATAGAATTTGGCGTCATGGATAAACTTCTTTCGTTGTTGGTAGGTGAAATCGGATGGAATTGCCTTTCCTACCTTAAAATTTGCGATGTCAGCGAACCAAGGTGCCTCGGAAATTGCAAAGATGTGTTCATTGGCGAACTAGTCTCAAATCGGTCTAGTGTCATCATCCTCCTCCAATTTCTCCAATCGAGATAGATGGTCAGCTACGGTGTTTTCTGAACCCTTCTTATCTCGGATCTCAATATCAAACTCTTGTAGTAACAAAATCCACCTGAATAGCCTTGCCTTTGATTCCTGCTTAGCAAACAAATATCTCAAGGCAGCATGATCAGTGTAAACAATAACTTTCGATCCTAATAGGTAAGATCGAAATTTATTAAAAGCATACACCACAGCCAATAATTCTTTTTCAGTTGTTGCGTAATTATGTTGTGCCTGATTCAAAACATGACTCGCGTAGTAAATTACATGCAACAACTTATCTTTTCTTTGTCCCAGGACTGCCCCTACAGCAATGTCACTTGCATCACACATGATTTCAAAAGGTAGTGAGTATCCATCTAAGAAGCAGTAGTAATCATGTCTTGCTAGTCTCTCAAGCATCTGGTCAATGAAAGTGAGCGGAAAATGATCCTTCCTTGTAGCACTGTTCAGTCTTCTATAATCAATACAAACTCTCCACCCTGTGACCGTTCGTGTAGGAATTAGCTCGTTCTTTTCATTTGTGATGACGGTTATTCCACCCTTTTTTGGTACAACTTGAACGGGGCTCACCCACGAACTATCTGAAATGGGGTAAATGAGACCGACTTCTAAGAGCTTTACCACTTCTTTCCTAATCACTTCTTTCATAGCTGGATTCAATCTTCTTTGGGGTTGTACAACCGGTTTGTGATCGTCCTCCATTAGGATCTTGTGCATACAAAAAGTCGGACTTATTCCCTTCAAGTCTTCAATAGACCAACCGATGGCACCCTTATGCTTCTGCAAAATTCTCAACAGCTTCTCTTATTGTAACTCACTCAAGCTTGCATTGATGATTGCTGGGTTATTATCTTTTTCACCAAGGAATACATATTTTAAGTGAGGAGGCAGCTGCTTGAGTTCACGAAGTGGTGTCTCTTTTTTTTCTAGGAGTTCCTCTTCATTCCCTTTCAACTCCTCCCATCTAGTGCGGAGGCAGGAGGAATGAAATTGTGATGCTTCTAACATGGCTAAAACTTCTTTTTCCCTCGGGTCTTCACTATCTTTAACAACTTTTTGGGGTAAGCATAACACTCTTTCTAGCGGCAAAATGGGTACTTGATGTCCAACTTCTTCATCAACTATCGAATCAACTTCTTCATCAACTATCGAATCAAGGTTAAGGTGCCATCCGCCACATCAATCATAGCTCGCCCTGTTGCTAGGAACGGTCTCCCCAAAATCAAGGGGATATCATTGTCTTCCTCTATGTCCAATACCACAAAATCAACTGGGAAAATGAACTTATCCACCTTGACCAATACATCTTCCACCACGCCGTATGGGTGTTTCATTGAGCGTTCTGCGAACTGTAACATCAACTGTGTGTCTTTGACTCTTCCAATGCCTAACTTTTGTATATAGAAAGAGGCATAAGACTCACACTTGCCCCAAGATCACACAGGGCCTTCCCAAAAGTTCTATTCCCAATAGCGCAGGGGATAGAGAAGCTTCCAGGATCCTTGAGCTTATGTGGTAGCTTCCTCTGTAGAATAGCACTGTACTCTTCAGTAAGCATCACTGTTTCACCGCCGATTTTCCTTTTCTTTGACATAATCTCCTTCATGAACTTGGCATACGTCAGCATTTGCTCTAGTGCTTCTGCAAAAGGAATGTTAATTTGCAATTTTTTAAAAACATCAAGAAACTTAGCGAATTGTTTTTCTGTTTCTTCCCTTTTTAATCTTTGAGGGAATGGAAGTTGAATTTCTGGTTTTGGTAAGACTTCCTTTCTCTACACCACAAGTTCTTCCTCCTTTTCACAACCAATATCCCCTTCAGCTAATGTCGGGGTGGCTATTTCCTCAGAGTGGGTTGGGGTTGAAGCACTTCCACCCTTTTTTTTCTTTAGGTGGTGTTGGTTCACTTACTTTGCCACTCCTTGTTGTCACGGCATTAACATTGTTTCGCGGATTTGAAAATGTGTCACTAGGCTAGTTTCCGGGTGCTCTTTGTGCTAACTGTTGAGCAATTTGACCCACTTGGGTCTCAAGATTCTTGATAGAGGCTGATTGATTTTTCTGGATGGCTCTTGACTATTCAATGAAAACACTTGTGTTTGTTGCCAACTTCTCAATAGCAATCTCCCAAGCAGCTTTACGCGGTGGCGCTTGATTTGTTTGAGATCCTTGTTGGCTTTGGGACCCACCCTGTTGATCTTTCCATGAAAAATTTGGATGATTTCTCCAACCCGGATTGTATGTATTGGAGTAAGGATTATTTTGTTTTTCGTTGTTACCCACAAAATTCACCTTTTCTGGTTCTTCTGTGTCATCATCCTCTGGCACTTCACAGCTGCCATTTTTATGCGCTCCCCCACAAAAATCACAACTTGTATGTTTCAATAATTTAACAAGGGCCACTTGGGGTTGTATATTTACAGCTACCATCCCCTTTTTTATCTCTGTAGTGATAACCTCTTCTATCTGTTTTGAGAATAGCTTTCCTTGAGCCAACCCAGCATCCATAACACTCAATTCCAGCATACCACTTTTTGACCCACCACCTCTATCATACAGCATCATTTGCTCATTGGATGCCATAATCTCGATAATTTTTCGTGCTTCTGATGCGGTCTTGTAATTCAAAGAGCCACCTGTTGTAGCATCCAACATAATTCTAGTGCTCGGCCTCAACCCATTGCAGAATATTTGCATTTGAGCGGTGTCATCATAAGCATGATTGGGGTATCCTGCTAGTAAACTCTTGAACCTCCTATAAGTGTCACGAAGTGATTCTCCTTCTTTCTGCTTGTAAGCAGAAATCTCTTGCATTTTTTTGACAAACACCGCTGGGGGAAAGTATTGTTCCAAGAATTTGTCTTCAAGATCGTCCCATGTGGTTATGCTACCGGAGGGTAAATAATTTAGCCACTCCATAGCATCATCTTTTAATGACAATGGAAATAGTCTCAACCTTTTGCCTTCTTCACTGTTACCGTCCACCTTTATTGTCTCACATAGTTCAAAGAAGTTTGTGAGATGTCTATTTGCATCTTCATTATGTTTACCGGAAAAATGAATCTCCTTCAACTCTCGGTAGAGGGCGGGACTTATTTCGAATTTGTTGACTATAACCGGTTGGTTATGGATGGCCAAACGAGCACGATTTCTATCACGATTTCGATACTCCCCGAGGGTACGTTCAGGTGGTGGTGGATCAGCCATTTCAGCAAATATGAAGCAGTCCCCTAGATTTTGTTCCTCTGCTGCTAACTTTCTTTCCCTTTTCCTCTTTTCTCGAACCGCCTTTCGATTTGCTTTTGCGGTCTTTTCAATTTGTGGATAAAAAAGAAGCTTAGCTGAGGATTGGCCTAGCATACAAGGTTAGAAAAAATCGTGAGAAAATAGAAAATAAAAAAAAATAAGTAAAAAAAGAAAACAAAAATTTTATTGCAGAGCAAAAAATTCCAATTAAGTAAATAAATTATAACTCAATAGTGATATGGCAATACCCGGCAACGGTGCCAAAAACTTGATAGCGTTTCAGCAAGTGAACTGAATCGTTGCAAGTAATAATAAAAACGGTAATACCAAGTGTCGAACTCAAGGATTGCGTTTTACTATCGAATTATCTTTAATTACTGAAATTTAACAAAAAGTTTCCGAGTTGATTGAGGTAATATTTAAAATAACACTAGTAATGAAATTGAACTGTTATGATGAGAAAAATGTCAGGGATGAGTTTCACTTTGAGTCCACCCTTGATTTCTAATTTGATCCTAGTTAGTGAATTCCTTTATTGAATTATTACCGAATTCTCTTTAGTATTCTTACCCTAATGTCTTAGGGACAGAACCTTTAATTCCAAAATAACCCCTAATTCCTTAGTGGGTTTAAGATTAGAATTAAGCTTTACAGTACAAATATTCTCTTTTTAAATTGTTGTCTCTGCAACTAATTCAATTGGTTTTATAACCTGCATATATCCCTAGACTACAATCTCATGAATTTCTCATCTCAAGCATTCATAAAGTCCACTTCCGTTTCAAATTACAAATCGTAGAACATTATAAAGTTGATCAGGCAATAAAAAGCATTAAGCACAGAGATGAGAAAAATAATTCAATAAATTTATTCATATAACCATAAATCAATTCAAACAAATAAAGGTTTCATCTTGTTCCGCTCATCCCTAACAAATAGGATTTAGTTGCTCATTACAGATATTAAAGAGATAGAGATTAAAGAAGAATTACAAGAACGATTCATGAATGATTCTTGATAAAACTCCTTCAATGGTGTACAACAGCCTTCTCTGGGCTTCTCTGCTAGGGCACAAGTCTCTGAGCTTCTCAATTGACCAAAAGATCCTTAAAAAATCAGAAAAACTCAATTTTATGCAATCTGCAGCGTGCCACGCACTCCTGGCGCAAGACTTGCGCTTCAGGCGCATTAAAATAGAAGCAGTGGTGCCAAAACGCGCTTCGAGCACAGCTGGCGCGCTTCAAGCGCACAGCATCTGATGTCTGGCGTTTATTACCTTTTTCTCCTCTTTCTAGTCCGAATTTGGTTCTGGTGTCTTCCTGAAAGTTGTAGCTATGGATCTTAGCTTTCATTTGCACTTGGTTTGACTCCAATTGGACATCTACAACTCCAGATATGGTAGAAATACTCCATGTAGGTCATGTTGATTTCTTACCAAAATTCAGCACTGCACGGAAAATAAGGAAATAACATAAAACCATAAAAATATCTACTTAATAAAGGAAATATAAACATACACATGTTGTTAAATCTAAAAACTAAAATCAACAAAATATATTAAATAACTCCTTAAATTAACTAATGATTTCCGATAAATAAGACTAAAAACAATGACAAATATGCATATGATGAAGAGTTATCAATCAGCTTCAAGTACAAATAAAATTGACAACAATTGTTGTTTTTCTTTTTTGTGACTAATGCCAAGATGGTTAGTTGTCTTCAAAAGAAATTAAGATATATTTTCTAAGCTAATGATCAAGTGTCAGTTAGAAAGCAAAGAAGCAGAAAAAAAAAAGCATTTACATGTGAAAAGAGAAATCGAAATATGACTATTTCGAAAACAGAATAGAAGTTTTAAAATACATAGTATATTCTATTGAACACGAAGATTACCGATCAGTCAAGAAGTTAAACATAAATTTAACTGTGTAGAATTAGATAATACTATTCTAAATATTATTTCGTGTAACAAGAATACAATCACTAAACTGTTTAAATAGACTATGATAAACCAAATGGGCCTAATTAACGGGCTAAATACAAACTATATAAAGAATTACACTATCAAATAATATATTTACAACAAATTGTATGAATAATGAACCAGAAAACTAGTTCAAAAGATAGTCACACATAATATAAAATAGTACTATATCATGCAGTTATCACATTCATATAACATATCGATTTCCTGAATGCAATGCACACCTTTCTCGCCATTTCTTTCTCAGCTGGAGTTAATAACATTGGATACCTAACCTACCAAATGATTCTATAAATGTGCTTTGTTGAATTTGTGATTTATGTGTCTAAATGAGAGAATCAGATTAACTTCCCTAATAGAGTTCAATTCACATATATTTTGAGAGATAGGAACATTTTCTTCATTGTTGTTTTCTTTGTTTATTTTTGAATTCTATAATATGGTATGGGGGATTTCTTATCCTCCTACTTTTTCATAATCATTTTTTTTGTCTTAATGATTTTTTTCTTATGCAAATAATAATAATACATTATGATGGACTTTGAGCATATTTTAATCTTAAAACCATCTTTTTAGTTTCCATTTTCTTCTGGTAAAACATCTCTAAGTAAATCAAGTATGATGGAAAATGACTTGTCACTCCACTCATGAAGACACTTTAAATGATACAAATGTACCAAAAATGATAGCTTGCTATACTTCTTATAATTGGAGTAAAGCATTTGCTCATTCTCCTTCACAAATTCATAAAATTTAGAGTTTTCCCTAAAATGAACCCTAACTCTCAATCAAGCGAAAATTCAAAATAGCATAGACATTACATATAACTAAGCAACTATTTCAAATATATATTTTTTATAAAGTTTAAACTAACATAGAAAAAGAAATCTAAATTTACCTTTTAGGAATGCGATAGAACAAAGATGTCGCGGGTCTGAACGAAGATGTCAGTCGTCGGGCTCAAATCAAAACGAAGATGTCAGTGCTCGGGCTCAGAACAGAAGGAAGGTGAGAGAACGGTGGTCGTTGGTTAGAACGGTTGTCGTGGTGAAGGCGAAGACGAGAAAGTGAAAGATTAAGGTTGGAGATTGACCGAACATGAGAAGGCAATGGAGTGGAGCTCGAGATCGAGACTATGAGAAGGCGATGGAGTGGCGATCGATTTGAGTGAGAAGAGGGAGAAGGAATGTGATGTTTTGGCTAAGTGATTAATTTAGGATTTACATTTTCCATTGAAATTTTGTTTGTTCTATTGAATTTTTTTTTTGCTCCATTGAAAATTTTTTTGTTCCATTGAAATTTTTTTTTGCTCCATTAAAATTTTTCAATGTTCATGTCTATAGCCACAGATTTAAGTGTGTTACTATAACAATTAGTGACAAATTTATGTCACTGAAGGTATAAGATGTTGAGAAAAAATCTCTTTTAATGATAACAAAATTATCTTAAGATTATGATTACACTAATGTGTGCATTTAAGAATTGTACTTAGAAAGGAACAGGATCCAAAGGTCGCAACCTCCTGTCCAGAAGAATGAACGTATGCAGGAAACCAAGTTGTTAAATCCTGAAGCAGAAAATCTGAAGTTAAAACATCAGAAGTAGAACATCTGGAATAGAAAAACAGAAGCAAAACATCTGGAACAGAAAACCAGAAGCAGAACATCTGGAACAGAAAACTAGAAGCAAAACATCTGGAACAGAACACCAGAAGCAGAAAACCAGAAGCAGAACACCAGAAGCAGAAAACCTGAAAGTTGAACACCAGAAGCAGAACATCTGAAACAGAAAACCAGAAGCAGAACATTAGAATGTTAAAACCAGAAGCAGAACATTAGAATGTTAAAACCAGAAGCAGAACATTAGAATGTTAAAACCAGAAGCAGAAAAATAGAATACTAAAATCAGAAACAAAACACCAGAAGCAGAATACCAGAAGCAGAAAACTAGAAGCAGAAATCCAGAAGCAAAAAACCAGAAGTAGAAAACTAGAAATATAAAAGCCTGAAGTCGAACACCAGAAGCAAAAGTTGAACACCAGAAGCAGAACTTCAGAAGATGAACATCAGAAGTTATATATCAAAAGATGAACAACAAAGGATAAGAAATGAACATCAGAAGATATACATCAAAAGATGAACATCAGAAGATATATATCAGAAGATGAACAACAAAGGATAAGAAATGAACATCAGAAGATATACATAAAAAGATATACATCAGAAGATATACATCAGAAGATGAACACCAGAAGGTAAACATCATAAGATGAACACCAGAAGGTAAACATAAGAAGACGAACACCAAAAGGTAAACATCAGAAGATGAACACCAGAAAGTAAACATCTGAAGATAAAGCACCAGAAGGTACATATCAGAAGATGAATACCATAAGGTGATCACCAGAGGATGGACTTTAGCTACTTCTTCATCCTCCTACAAAACAACTAACAGTTCCAAAGTATCAAAAGCTGCATCATTCGCGAACAGAGAAGGGTCATGTCTTGGAACCAGAAAAGAGCACTTGCCAGTTGTTAAAAACGTATGGAATGATCTAACCTCCTAGAAAGCTATGTAAAGAAGTAACCTCCCAAGTGCCAGGCTATAAAAGGACAGAATTCAATGGCAAGGCTGTAAAATCAAAACAAAACTCAAGATCATTATAACTCAGAAAAACGGTCAGAAAAGAAAATTTTCTTGAAGAGAAAGTTTCCTTCTCTCTATAAAGGGAAGGCTGCTCTTCTTCAGATTAACACACAACTACACGAGCAAAAAGAAAATATCAATAGGCTATCAAGAGCATTTTCAATCTCCCCTCAAGCTTTCTATAAACTTACACTAGATCTTTGATTCATCTTTGTAGAAAGTAATACTAATCAAACTACTTCATATCATCTTTAGAACTTCAAGTGAGTTACACTTGAGAGAAATCAAAAAGAAGGAATTGTAAGCTTGGTGAAGCTATAGAATACACGATTTGTAATCAACCTCAGTAAGAGGCTGATAGCTTTTGATACTTAGCAAAAACTCACAAGTGTGTGAGGACTGGACGTAGCCTTCATTGGGTGAACCAGTATAAAAATTCGTGTGTCTTTATTTTCTCTCTTCATTTCAACGTATGATAATCATCCTCTGAAAGAGGACAGTGGTTTAAAACTAAAACAGAATTTTTAAAACCTCGAATATCTCTATTCAACCCCCCTTCTAGTGATATTCTTGCCACTTCAATTGGCATCAGAGCAAGGTTCTGTAAAAAACTATACCTAACAGTGTAAGAGAAAAAGATCCAAAAATAAAAATGTCAAAAGCTAAGTATATCCCAGAAGGAGGATCATCCAGCGGACCTCTCTAGTTCGATGGAACTGACTACTACCACTGGAAAGGCAAGATAAGATTGTTTCTCATATCTCAAGATAACAACATATGGCCAGTGGTAGAAAAACCTCTGACGAAAAACCTCAAACACAATGGATAGCTGAAGAAAATGCCAAGGTACTTCTAAACTTTAAAGCTCATTTATTTCTCACGTGTGCTTTGAGCAGGGAAGAGTATGAGAGATTTGAAGAATGCCAAAGTGCTAAGGAACAATGGGACACCTTGAAGATCCATCATGAAGGTTCAAGTCACGTTAAAGAGGCCAGAATTGACATGGGAGTAAGAGAGTTCGAGTTGTTTGAACAGAAGGAAGAAGAAACAATTGATGAAATGTTCTCAAGACTAACAATCATCCTGAACAACTTAAGGTCTCTAGGAAAAGAATACTCCGTCCAAAGGAATGGAGACCCATGGTGACTGCCATCACAGAAGCAAGAAATTTAGCCACCATGAGGTTAGAAGATCTGGTTGGAACTCTTAGAGCTCATGAACCTCTATTGCTTGCTGATAAACCAAGCAAAAAGGGAAAAATGATTGCGTTGAAATCCAGTCAAACTGAAAGTCTATTGTAACACCCCGAATTTAAACACAGTGCGAGTGTATTTTTTTTTTAAATAAATAAGTAAAAGAATTTTCCAGATTTAATTCAAAAAGAATTAAAAATAAAATTTTCACTAATTCATTTCATAAAATAGTACGTCGGAACTTCATCGATGAACATAATTAAATAACTTCATCATAATATTACTAAGTACTTAACTTTGAGAATTAATAATAACATTAATACATTTCAAAAGAAGAGCAGTGTCATAACATCTTAGAAGAAAATATCAGAGTGTGGAATGTGTTAGCGGAAAAGTGGTTCAATAATTCCCAAATTAAAAACAAATTACATTTTCCAACTCAAAATCCTATACATCAAATCTAACTGATCATGCACTAAGCTACAGTAGCACGGTCTCCGCCGCATCCTCTACATGTCTCGTCTTCAGCCAGCTTTCCGTCCCTCTGCGTTGTCCACAAAACTCCGTATACGAATATCAAGGAAAACTAACGACGTCTCCGTCGTTAGTGTAATCGTCGGTGGGACGGGTTTGGGGTTCATCTGAGGCCAAAGCCCTTTTTCCACAATAATAGTAAAGGGTCACCGACCGAAATTAACACATAACACACAACATTTATATCACAGAAACAAATACATCCATTGCATATCATATAACAATGATGAAAATTAAGGATGCTCATTTGAAATTTCATAACATATATGCTTTTTCAAACAGCAACAATTAATATAGAAAACATATTGTAAGTACAACTACCACCTCAGCAATCACAAACATTCATCAGAAATTCAGATTTCATAACGTACTTACACACATCACTTTTGAATCATCATCATATAACCAAATCGTGACCCACTGGTCAACCACCCCGATGCAATATGTATATGCTCATGTATTCAACTTCTTGGAATTACCAAGGTGCAGTCGCTCAACAGACCAGCACAATTTCACACATGGAATGGACCGTCTAATACACGCGGAACCATTCCGTAGCCCGGATAGAATAGACCATCTAATACACGTGGATCTACTTTGAACCCGGATAGAATACACCGTCTAATACACGCGGAACTATTCTATAGCCATCATAGTCACTACAATTACGTGTATTAGCCTCTCACAGGCCAAATACACAGAAGTTAAATCCTCGCACGGATAGAATAGACCGTCTAATACACGCGGAACCACTCCGTAGCCCGAGTAGAATTGACCGTCTAATACACGCGGAACTACTCTGACCCCAGATAGAACAGACCGTCTAATACACGCGGAACTATTCTATAACCCATGGTTACTACTTAACTTCGCGGTCCATCACGGTCACTGCATCAACTCTATGGCCCATCGCGATCACCACCTGACTATGCAATGCATGAACATGCAGTGTTTTCTCTCCACTGAACACAGTATGCAACATCAGTAAAATTCATGCCTTTCCATCATTTCTCAAAACATCTCAACACAACCAATTTCATTATCATCACATCATAAATCAAACATTCAAACATCTCATCATTTCCACTTCACATCATCTTAAAACTCCATTCTTATTCATCAAAAATCTTCCCTCTGTTTTCCCCAACTCTTAAAATTCATGAAACAGTGTTTAAAACTGAGATTTCTGGAAAATACAAATCTGTATTCGAATACAGCTTCTCTGTATTTGAATACAGAAGCCAAAACAGTGTAGAATTAACACTTTGTATTCGAATATAGCTCCCTGGTATTCGAATACAGAGGTAGTCCCAGTGCACAAATCAGCATTTTTCACTACATCAGTAAGGTCTCAAAAACTTCATCACCACCACTTCAAACTATCATAAAAATTCCATTTTTATTCATCACAAGCCTTCCCAATATTCCCCAATGCTTAGGGTTTATAAAACAATGTTTAAAACTTTGATTTTTTGAAAAACACGAATCTATATTCGAATACAGCTCTCTTGTATTCGAATACATAAGCTAAATCTGCAAATTCAACACTCTGTATTCGAATACAACATACTTGTATTCGAATACAGAAGACAAAAACAGTGTAAACTCAACATTTTCTCCAACATCAATAAAGGTTTCAAGAGTCTCATCATCTCCTTTGCAAAACTATTTCAAAAACTCCATTTTAAATCATATCAAACCTTTCCAAAGTTTCTCAACACTTTAAGATTCACATGACAGTGTTTAAAACTTGATTTTCTGGAAAACACCAATCTGTATTCGAATACAGCTCCCTTGTATTCGAATACATAAGCTAAAATAATGAAAATCAGCATTCTGTATTCGAATACGAGGCTGTCGTAGTCGAATACAGATGCAAAAATAGTGGCAAACATTGTAGTTCTGCATTCGAATACGACAGGGTCATAGCCGAACACAGAGGCTAAGTCAGAAGCAAAATCCTTCATTTGTATTCAAATATAGAGGCCCGTATTCGAATACAAGTTTGAAAACTTGAGTAAAACAGAAGCTTGGCAGGCTGTATTCGAATACACTCATGTTGTATTCGAATACACCTTCGAATTCAGTGAAATTTTTCTTGAGACTTCAACACATTTTCAAACTGTTTCCTTTGAAAAACCAACAAAACACCAAAACAGATTCAGCATTCTTTTGAACCACAAAACTCTGGCATTTTTCATCAATAACAACATTTCCAGAAAAATGCTTTCATCATTTAAAATCCCTTTTCTTTTGAAAACATCAGCAACACCAGAATCACCCAAAACAGATTGTCAATCACAACAAAACAGAACAACATTTTCCAGTATTCTCACACCACCATAATAACATGCAAAGCACTTCCAGCTTTCTCACACAAACAGAACAACATTAATACATTCAGCCAAACAACAAGCATCACATACACCAAAACACCAACAGAGTGCATTTTCGCATTTTATAACAACCAGCACAACAGTTTTATAAATATGCATTTTGATCATCTCCAGAACAACATGCAAGACAATTTTCAGCTTTCCCACACACAAACAAAACAACATTAATGCATTCAACCAAACAGAAACCATCACAGAATCAGCACACATCAACAGAATGCATTTTCTTCATTTTTTTCAAAATGTCATTGCAAAACAGTATTTCTTTAAACAATGATGAAACATCAGTAATGTCATGACAGTTATGCATTTACAGCCCTAATGCAGCTAGAAAGTGGAAGGTACCCTTACCCCTGTTGCATTTTCTGCTCCCGTTCACGTTTATGCGTTAAAATCGGCGAAGTTCCCGTTTTGCGTTCGCCGCTACGAAAGTGGGTTCTCTAGCTTCATACTAATGAGGAGAACAACTTTTGTACTGGAAGTTTTCTGGTTTGGTGTTTGCATTTCCAAATAATATCACTTTTGAGGAACTCTTTTTTTCTTTTGAAAGTGAACAAAATTCAGAATGGGAAGGGAAGGAATACTGTTAGATGCAGTATGGAGGAGGAATGGGTTTCTGACTTTGCCCTTCCTTCTCACTCCTATACATAGGCTTGTGTGGGTGCCACCTCACCCGACACTTGTCTGATCCTCAGCACTTAACCAGTCTTGTCGCAATTAGCCGATAATCCCTTAATTAACTGTCCGATAATTTAATTACTCGTAATTAAATTAATTTACTCTTCATCCAATAATCTTAATTCATCTTCCAAAATAAATATTTATATATATATATATATATTCACTCAAAACATACATATATTAAATATTTTACAAATATCCCCAAAATACACTTAATATTAATTCCGTAATTTTAATTTTAAATTTAAGGGTCTTACATCTATCCTCCAAAAACTCTGAATGTATCACAAAAAGGGATAACACATAATATCCTCTTTCTGAAGAGGAGGATGAACTGGCTCTAATTTCCAGAAGAATCCAAAGAATAATCAACAGAAGAGGACAAGACAAAAGATCCTCTCAGAAAGAAAAGATTGACAAAAGCCAGATAACTTGTTACAGATGCAATAAAATGGGACACTACAAAACTGAGTGTCCTCTAAACAAAAGGAACATAAGAAGATTTCAAAACAAGAAAAAATCTATGATTGCAACTTGGGATGATAGTGATGAATCATCCTCCGAGCAAGAAAAGGAAGAAGAAGCCAACCTTTGTCTCATGGCAAACTCAGAAACAGATGAGGTAAGCATCACTGATTTATGTCCTTCTTGTGAAAAGTAAGAAATAGATTTTGACAATCTATTAAATGACTCAAACACTTTATCTCAAAAATGTGGTTTTCTTAAAAACCAAAATTATGAAATAAAAAAACTGAATAAGGAACTTCAAGCTAAGAATGAAGAATTTCAAAAAATCATTTTAGACTTGCAGCAATCAAATAGAAAATTGTCTGAGCAACAAAACACTTTAAACAAAGAGCATGTCAAAATCCATCCTCCTGAAGAGGACACAGAAAAGAAGGACTTGAAAATCAAAGTTGAAGAACTAAAAAATGACATTACCAACTTTGTCAAATCCACAGAAACATTCAAAAAAATTATGGGATCTCAATCTGGTATATTTGACAAAGCTGGTATTGGTTTTAAAAGTTCTCAAAAACAAAAATTACATGAAAACTTTTTTCTACCAAAGAACCTAGAGGATAGACCTAAGTGCACCTTTTGCAAAAAGCATGGACATACTATCGAAGTATGTCTTGCTAAGAAAAAAGCTAAAAGTAACAAAAGGAAATGTTCATTTTGTAATAAGCATGGACATCGTGATTCCATTTGCTATCACAAAAAGAAAATCTTTACAAAAGGACGGACTAACCACCAAGGACCCAATTCTATATGGGTACCTAAGTCTCTTCTAAATTCTAACACAGGTACATCCTCTAATCAACAAAAGAAAGCCCTGGTTCTTGGACAGTGGCTGCTCAAGACATATGACAGGAGATAAGCATTGCTTTATCTCTTTGGAATCAAAAGATGGAGGATCAGTTACATTTAGCAACAATGATAAAGCTCAAATCAAAGGAACGGGTATTATTGGTAAAAACAATTCTGCCAAAATCGAAAATGTTCAGTATGTTGATGGTTTAAAACATAACTTGCTAAGCATTAGCCAACTTTGTGATAGTGGATTTGAAGTAATCTTTAAACCCACTCTATGCGAGGTCAAGCATTCATCCTCGGGTAGAGTTTTATTCTCAGGTATAAGGAAAAAGAACTTATATGTCTCATATTTAGATGATTTACCTACTGAATCTTGTTTTATGGCTATTGAAAAGGATAAATGGATTTGGCACAAACGGGCTGGTCATACTAGCCTGAATACTATGTCTAAATTATCAAAATTAGAATTAGTTAAAGGTGTTCCAAAAATAAATTTTGAAAAAGACAAAGTATGTGAGGCTTGTGCCAAAGGAAAACAAGTTAAAAGTAGCTTTCACTCCAAAAATATTGTTTCAACAAATCAACCTCTTGAACTCCTTCATATTGACCTCTTTGGTCCTATCAAAACTCCAACTTTTAGTGGAAAAAGATATGGATTTGTTATTGTTGATGAATTTTCACGATTTACTTGGGTCTTGTTTTTAAAACACAAAAATGAAGCCTTTGAAGCTTTTCAATATTTTTGTAAGAAGATACAAAATGAAAAAGGATCAAAGATTATCTCAATAAGAAGTGATCACGGGGGAGAATTTGAAAATGAGTCTTTCGAAACCTTTTTTGATGAAAATGGTATTTCTCATAATTTTTCTTGTCCAAGAACTCCTCAACAAAATGGAGTTGTTGAAAGGAAAAATATAACTTTACAAGAAATGGCTAGAACTATTCTAAGTGAAGCCAACATTGAAAAATATTTTTGGGCTGAAGCTTTCAACACAGCTTGCTATGTTTCAAACCGAGTTTCAATTAGAAAAATTTTAAACAAAACTCCATACGAACATTGGAAAGGTAGAAAACCAAATATTTCTTATTTTCATATATTTGGATGTTACTGCTACATCCTAAATAATAAAGAAAATTTGGGAAAGTTTGATCCAAAATCTGATAAAGGTATATTTTTGGGATACTCCACATCATCAAAAGGTTATAGAATATATAATCTTAGAACTCAAACTGTGGAGGAATCCATGCATGTTATTTTTGATGAATTTGATGACTTGTGTTTAGAAAACATGGATAAAATTGAAGAAGATGAAAATTCATCCTCTAAAGTTCACAATCCAAATGAGAAGGACATTTCTGATCCAACCTCTTAGTAGCCTCCAAGAGGATGGAAGACTATAACGTATCATCCTCCAGATCTAATCATAGGTGATACTGCTGATGGAGTTAGGACAAGGAAACCATTAAAAGGAGATTCAATCAACATGGCCATGATATCTCAAGTTGAACCAAAGAACATTGATCAAGCCATAAGTGATCAATCATGGATGAATGCCATGATGGAGGAACTGTCTCAGTTTGAAAGAAATAAAGTGTGGAATCTTGAGCCCCATCCTCTGGAAAAATCCATCATTGGAACCAAATGGATCTTCAGAAACAAACTAAATGAGGATTGAGAGGTTATTCGAAATAAAGCAAGATTAGTGGCACAAGGTTACAACCAACAAGAAGGAGTTGATTATGATGAAACATTTGCACCAGTTGCAAGACTCAAAGCAATCAGAATCCTCTTAGCCTATGCCACACATAAAGGAATAAAACTATATCAAATGGATGTCAAAAGTGCCTTCTTGAATGGATTCTTAAATGAAGAAGTGTATGTTCACCAACCTCCTGGATTCAAGGATAAAAAGAAACCAGACCATGTGTAGAAGCTCTCATAAGCTATTTATGGATTAAAGCAAGCTCCTAGAGCTTGGTATGAAAGGTTGAGTTGCTTTCTAAAAGAAAATGGCTTCTCAAGAGGTCAGATTGATACAACTTTATTTAAAAAGATTCATAATGAGGATATGTTGATTGTTCAAATTTATGTGGATGACATAATCTTTGGATCCACAAATGAGAAAATGTGCAAAGAATTCTCCAACCTCATGCAAAGCGAGTTTAAAATGAGCATGATGGGAGAATTAAAATTCTTTCTTGGATTACAAATAAAACAATTAGAATCAGGAATCTTCATTTCTCAAGAAAAATATATCAAGGATCTCCTGAAAAAATATAACATGAATCTCGCAAAATCAATGAGCACTCCTATGCATCCATCCTCCTCACTACATCAAGATGATGAAGGAACCTCTATTTCTGAAAAGGAGTACAAAGGAATGATTGGATCTTTGCTATACTTAACAGCCAGCAGACCTAACATTGTGTTTTCAGTAGGTATGTGTGCAAGGTTTCAATCATCCCCTAAAGAATCTCACCTCACTGCAGTAAAAAGGATATTTAGGTATCTAGTTGGAACCACAAATCTAGGAATTTGGTACAAAAAGGATTTAAATCTTGATCTTTTGGCATATTGTGATGCTGATTATGCGGGTGACAAAATTGAGAGGAAAAGCACAAGTGGAGCATGTCAATTTCTTGGTTCATCTCTCATTAGTTGGTCATGTAAAAAACAAAATACCATAGCTCTCTCCACTATAGAAGTTGAATACGTTTCTGCTGCTCAATGTTGCTCTCAAATTCTCTGGGTAAAAAATCAAATGGAAGACTACTCTTTAAGGTACACAAAAATTCCCATCCTTTGTGACAACACAAGTGCTATTAATCTTTCCAAAAACCCTATTCAACACTCTAGATCTAAACATATTGAGATTAAACATCATTTCTTAAGATATCATGTTCAAAAAGGAGATGTTGAATTAATTTTCATTGAAACTAAAAATCAGTTTGCTGACATTTTCACCAAACCTCTCCAGGAGGATCGTTTCAAAAAAAATTTAGAAAAACTTTCCATTATAAAACTTTCAAAAATTGTCTAAAAAATAAGATTTACAAAACTTTAATCATGATGTATTTTTATTTTATACTCTAAAGAAAAATAAATCTGAGGATGGACAACTCAGATCAATCTCTATCCTCCTCCAAAATTTGAAAATTTGCAAAAGTTAGAAGGAGGCAAGTCTAATCATTGCTGATTACACTCCTCTCTGCAAAAAGGTTCCTCGATTTCCGCTGCCTACTCACTGCCCAATGGATAAGTCACATGTGCTCCTCCCTAGCCTAACATGATTAAACCTATGCCTCCATACTTCTTCCTTCCAACGGTAACAAATAATTACACTATAAATTAACTCACGTGTCCTCTTCCATTTACCAACTGTAAAAATTCAAAATCTCTAAAAAATCCTAAGGTATCCAAAATTGGCTCGCACCAAATCTGTTGGAAAAAGAAAACTTTCCTTAAACTCATCTGAAAATCAATTTGAAAGCTACTCAAGTGACTCATCTCAAAATGATCCAAACCCTACCATTTCCTCATACAAACCAGTCAACATGGTCCATCCTCCTCTGTCCACTCAACCATTTTCAAAAGCCAAGAAAACATTTTCTCAAAAAACTTCATCATCAACTCCTTCTCGACGATCAGCACGAATCATATATGGAAAATATCATCTAAACATCCCATTCAAGACAACACTGTTCATGTTATTGACTCAGATGATTCTGAGGCAACACACTCTGATTCCTCAAAAACTCCTTCCTCCAAACCTACCAAAATAGCAACTTCAAAAAGGAAAGTAACACAAAAAAACTCACAACAACCAGCTTCAAAAACACCCAAGATCCCTCTCTTCGAAAACACCCTCCTGGAACCAAAATTTATAGAGAAAAGGCAAGTCAAATCTGTTATAAATGGAAAAATTATTGACCTAAAAGGTCTAACTCAAGGAGGAGTAAATGTAGAAGAAATCTTTGATCAACTGGGTTGGTCTCCCTTCCTCCTTATCAACGAACCTCAATATCCAGAACTTGTCAGAGCATTCTACGCTGCTGCAAATGTGTCCAAGGGAGACAATTGCATCAGTGTTATTCTTAAGGGGGCACATATTGAGCTCACCCCAACTTTGCTATGTCAAATCTTTCTGAAGGGCCCTATCTATTTTCTGAAGCTTGGTATTCCAGCTACATGATTACTCGCTCATCTGTCCTTGCCAACATTTTTATTAATCCACCAAAGCCCCAGATTGCATCCAACCTTCTTCTAATCTGTAGAGTGTTGCACAATATTTGTGTACACTCTGTTGTCCTCAGGGCTGGCAGTTATGAAAAAGTAACTGAGCTGGACATTCTGACTATTCATCACCTCATTTCTGGACCCCCTCTTCATCTAGGAAACATTATCTTTAGGTTCATGGTCAATGCTACATATCTTGGGAGATCAGCTCCGTACGGAATGATTCTCACCAAAATCTTCAAATTTTTTAGAGTACCATTAGAGGATGAACACTCTATCACCTTCAACAACACATTCTCTGCAAGAAATGTAAACCAAATGCGCCTTGATGCCACTGAAAAGCCTTCTCACAAATAGCCATCTAAGAAAAAATCAAAACGGAACTCAACCTCCAGTCGCATCAAATTCTCCCTCTAACAAAGAACCAAAAATCCCGTCCTCACCACCCTCCAAAAATGTCCACCCTCTTGAACAACTTCAACTTGTCCCTCTTGAAAATCAAAACCATCGTTCAGCAGAAGGTGAAGAACTCAGTTCACCCCCTCCACTTGTGAAAAACGATGCTAAACTCTTTTTTGATCTTAATATCACTACTCAAAAGGTTCACCTCCAGAAACTACACTTCCATCTGACCCACTGGACACATCTCAGAATCTACAAGAACCATTTCTCTTTCCCTAGCCTCCTACAAGTCCATCCCAACCAGCTCAACCTTCGTGCACCATGGCTCAAATCTTCTCCTCTCCTACAAAAATGTACCCCACAAATTTTATCACTACTCCCTATGTTCATCAAATCATCAATGAACCAGCTCCTGCACCACTTCCTGAAGTTACATGACGATTCAGCTCACTTGAATCCTTCCTGGAAAAATCAGGAGAAAATTCTTCACAAAACAAAGGAACCTGCTCTCAAATGAAAAGCACCAGCATCAATGCTGACCCCATTCCAGATGACTCCACTCCTCCCACCATTGATCCCAACCCTGAACAACGTCGCTCCCACAAAGAACTCCGTGCACTGAAAAAGATCCGCAAGGATCAGAAAAAACTTTTTACAACCATGGCTACCTTTCATCAAACACTGGGTCACAGCACACCTGGTCAAGACTGTTGCTCCAGAAGCACAGCCTCCAGTACCCTCTGTTCATCCTCCTCCACCACTGCCTCGTCCCTTAACCTCCTCCTTGTCTGATGATTCCTCTCCTTCCAAGTAGACCACCATCCTTTGGGTGTTGGAACCAAGTTGGTTCTAAGTACTTAGGATTTTGATGTTTACAAAAGCACTCCATGTAATCTTATTTTGAACCTTGAATTATTAAATCAAATGTCACCAGAAGCTGAAGTAATAAGAAGCAAAAGATCAAAGTGTTCCAGAGATTTAATCCTGAAGGTACCAGAAGATACTCTAGGATGTCAAAACATCATCAGAAGATATATTTGCTAGCCTAGATCAGAAGGAAGCAAAGTCAGAAGGAGACCTGGACCAGACCAGAAGGAAGCCTGCCATAGGGAGAGTTGTTCAAGACCAGAATATGTCAAATGCCAGATTTATTCCATAAGTTATTCTGACCAGAAGATGGCCTGGCAGTAAAATGATAAACAGTCCAGACTTGATCCAGACTTAATCAGAGGGTAAATAAATGGGTCCAAAACAAAGGAATTAATCCAGATTGGACCCAGACCAGAAGATAGCATGGTTCAGGGTATGAAACTAAGTCCAGACCAGAAGAAATGATCTCCAGAATTGTTCCAGAACTGATCCAAAACAGAAGGTAAAATGTCCAGATTGAAATATTATTTGTCTAGATTTAATTTCAGTTTAATTCAGACCAAGTCCAGAATAGGTCCAGAACAGAGGGAAGATTTTCAGATCAATGGTTCAAATTTAAGTATTTGGCCCAGTGCTGGCCGAGATCAGAAGATCAAACCATGGCCCAGTGTTGGCCGAAATCAGAAGGTCAGGATGTGTGGTCCAGCAGTGGCCGAGATCAGAGGATCACACCAGATCAGTTTGCTAGACCAGGATGGCCGAGATCAGAAGATCAGAAGGTTAGGAAGTGTGGTCCAGGGATGGCCGAAATCAGAGGATCACAGCATATCACTTAGTATGGTCCATATGTGGACTAGCGCAGAAGATCAAATGGTCCAGATTTAATCAGGAGGATTAACGGTAGAGATTTTAATTTATTTTGATCAAAGTATTGAAAAGATTTGTTACAAAAATAAAGTGAGGTATTGTGGAATTCAGGAGCTGTTGGCGGGAAGAATCTAAAGACATGATTGGCCAGTTATTTTTGAAAGAAAATCTGAAGCTTAAAAAAGATGTGTTTTTTATTTAAATGAAGCCCAATTGGTCAAGATATTTTTGCAAGAGAATCCAACAAGATTCAGCTCGAAATTAAAGCTTGGAAGAGGCCCTAATGTGCATCTATAAAAGGAGGCTCAAGGCAGAATACTTAGTATCGAAAATCACAAAAGAGTCATACACTTCCAAAGCAAACACTCAAGTTTTCAGTGAGGTTAATTGTGAGTTCCAGCTTTTAAGAAGCAAGCACTTGTGTTATTTTCTTTCCCTTGTGTTAGATCTAAGTTGTTCAAGGCGTTGTAATTCCTTCTACAATCTGGGGTTGTCAGACTGGCAGGAGAAGACTTGACTTAGGAAGTCAAGGTGTTGTATTCCTCAAGAGTCTAGGATTGTTAGACTGTTTGAGAAGACTGACTTGGAGGGTCAGTGGAACTGTTGTAATTCAAGGTTTGAATTAGTGAAATCCTTCAATGTGAAGGGACTGGACGTAGCCTCGTAACGGTGACCCAGTATAAAAATTCTGTGTTTTATTTTTACTTTATATCCGCTGCTAACTCTATTTTTATTCATACATCAAGTTTTGTTTTAAAAGTGTAAAAACAGGAAAAGTATTCAAGTTAGTCAAACATAATTCAACCCCCTTCTCGTGCTTGCACCTTCAATTGGCATCAGAGCTCGGACTCAAGGCTGAGCAATTAAAAGTGTTTGAGGAAAGGTCCAAGAGGTTCAACATGGCAGAATCCATAGAAGAATTGGGAGGCAACATCAACAGACCACCATTGTTTGATGGAGAAAGGTTTGAGTATTGGAAGGAGAGAATGAGAAGTTTCGTCATATCTCAAGATCCTGAACTATGGAAGATGGTAGTCAAAGGATACACTGCACCTACTGATCCAGAAGATCCAACTAAAGAACTAGACATGGATGATATGAAACCAGACCAGAGCAGATTACACAAACTTCATCACAAGTCTAGAAACATCATGATCAGTGCAATCACAGTCAAGGAATTTGACAGATGCACAGATAAAGAAACAGCAAAGAGCATATTCGACAGTCTAGTTCTGACCTGTGAAGGAAGCCAGTAGGTTCAAGAAGCAAGGGCTAACATACTGGTTGAATAGTATGAGATGTTCAAGATGGAAGATGATGAAAACATTGATGGAATGTTCTGCAGATTCGAGACTCTGATATCTGGACTGAAGGTCTTGAAGAAAAGCTACACAACAGCAGATCATGTTAAAAAAATTCTAAGAAGCTTACCAACCAAGTAGAGACCAATGGTTACTTGAGTTCAGCAAGCCAAAGATCTGAACAACTTAAAACTTGAAGATCTTATCAGCGCACTCAGGTCTCATGAAATAGAACTAGAAGCAGACAAACCAAAGAAGAAGAAGAATCTGGCTCTGAAGTCGAAACAGAAGAAAGCTGCAATGGCAGCATCAGAATCAGAGGATAGTGACATTGACTGTCATGATATGGCTTACTTAACCAAAAAGATGGTTAAGATCTGGGAAAACAGGAAGAGAATAAGCTTCAAGAAGAATCATAACAACAAAGGAAAGGAAGAATCTGACAAGAAGAGTATTGTTTGTTATGAGTGCAATAAACCTGGACATATCAAGTAAGAATGTCCAAATCTGGAAAAAGGCAAACAACACAAGAAAAGTTCCAGATGCAGAAAGAAGGGTCTGATGGCTGCCTGGGATGTATCAGAATCAGAAAAAGAATCGTCTAATGAAGAAGAGGCAGAAACAACAAAGATGGCACACATCAGGTCTGCCTCTGGACCTCATAAAGGCACGAATTCAAGAAGGAAAGCAGGCAGAAGGAAGAATGAACGAAGTAGTCATTCAAGCAAGCCTGGAAGCACATCAGAGGAAGCAATTCTGTCTCTAATGGCTCTTACCAACTCAAGTTCTGGATAGAGCTCAAGCTCTGGAACAAAATCAGAAGATGAAGACAATGAGGTATTCTCGGATCTCTCTAAATCTGAATTAATTGATGCTATAAAAGACTTGTTAAAGGCAAACAATAAGATGTCTTTAAAACTGAAAACTCTTAGGGAAGATAAGAAAAACCTTACCAAAGAAGTCCAAGTTTTAAAGAATCAAAATTTTGAGTATGCAACTGAAAACAAGAATTTTAAAACTGAAGTTGCAAGACTCAAATCTGAAAACCAAACTCTCAAAAGTAATGCTTGTTGCACTTCCAAAACTGGTTATGAATCTGATATGCATGAACAATTTTTTCAAAACTTTATTTCTAATGGAATGGAAAGAAGTAAATATGCATCTATGATTTATGGAAACAGTATCACTGGAAAGAGAGGTCTTGGTTTTACAGAAACGATTACGGAAAGTAAGGCTGTTCATTCTGATGTTTTATGCATTGTTTGTGCTATGAAAGGTCACTCTGAACTATCTTGTCCAATGGTAAAATCTGAACAAGATCAGAGAGCTATTAAGACTAACAAACCTGGACCCAACCAGTTTTGGGTACCAAAAGATCAAATTGTCTATGTTGCAGATATTCTAAGCAACCAGAAGGAGACACCAACAATGGTGCCTGGACAATGGATGTTGGTTATGCACAAGCAGAAGAAGGTTTATGTTCCTGCTACAACAAGACAAAGGCAATCTGAGTATGATGGAAAAAGGTCTGGTCAACTCAACCAGAACCGGAATCAGAATCAGAACTGGAACCAGAACAGGAATTGGAACCAGAACCAGAACTGGAACCAATATCAGAAGCACAGAAACTGGAACCAGAACCAACACTGGAACCAGAACCAATACTGGAACCAGAATCAGAATCAGTGCTGGAATCAGAATCAACACTGGAACCAGAACCACCAGATTCACCCAAATCACCAAAATCACCAGAATCATCAAGGTTATCAGAATCACTGGATTCACCAAAATTACCAGAATCAAAACATGTTCCAGAATCATCAGAGGAACATGATTTATAAACCAAAGCAGAATCAAGGAAACTGCTCAAATAGGCCAGAAGAAGAACTGGCCCTAATGGCTCGAACAGAAGCTGAGTCTGACTCTGACTCTGATTTTGACAGAAAAAAGGCAAGGTCTGGTCAGCAACACAAAACTTGGTATCTTGACAGTTGCTGCTCCAAGCACATGACAGTAGATAAATCTATGTTTCTAGATCTGACTATGAAGAATGGAGGCAAAGTTTCCTTTGGAGGAAACCAGAAAGGTCATATTATTGGTACAGGAACTGTTGGTAACACTTCTTCTCCCTTGTCTATTAAAAATGTTTTGTTAGTTAAATGGCTAAAACATAATCTTCTGAGCATAAGTCAATTAAGTGACTGCAATTATGATGTTATCTTTCATCAAAAAACATGCAAAGCTGTTAGTCAACTTGATAGGACTATTTTATTTACTGGCATTAGGAAGGATAATGTTTATAAAATTGATCTTTTTAGTCTTTCTAAGCAACAGGTTAAATGCCTATTATCTGTAAGTGAGCAGAATCTGATTTGGCACAAGAGGCTAGGGCATGCAAACCCTAGACTTATATCCGAGTTGAGCAAACTCTAGTTGGTAAGAGGGCTTCCCAAGGTAAGTTCCAAAACTGAGATTCTGTGTGAAGCATGTCAAAGAGGTAAATAAACTAAAAGCTCTTTTCAAACTAAAAAATGTGTTTCTACCTCTCAACCACTTGAACTGCTTCACTTAGATCTGTTTGGTCCTGTTCAAACAGCTTCCCTCAGTGGTAAGAAATATGGTTTTGTGATTGTTGATGATTACTCAAGGTGGACTTGGGTAAAAAATTTAAAGAACAAAGATGAATCTCACAAAGTGTTTATTTCTTTCGGTAAGCAAGTTATAAATGAACAGGGTATTAAGATCATAACCATTAGAAGTGATCATGTAGGTGAATTTGAGAACAAGTATTTTGAAGAATTATGTGATGAGAATGGGATCTCTCACAACTTCTCATCCCCCAGAACACCTCAACAGAATGGAGTGGTAGAAAGGAAAAATAGATCACTGCAGGAGATGGCCAGAACCATGTTGAATGATATGAAGGTTGCCACCTACCTTTCGGCAGAAGCTGTCAACACAGCTTGCTACATTCAGAATAGAGTCTACATCAGGTCCATCTTAAATAAAACTCCCTATGAACTGTGGAAAGGTAAAAACCCAATATTTCCTACTTTAAGCAATTTGGCTGCATCTGTTTTATGTTGAACACTAAAGATAACCTAGCTAAGTTTGATTCTAGATCTCAAAAGTGTATCTTTATTAACTACTCTGAGAGATCAAAAGCTTATAGGGTGTTTAACAAAGAAACTAACATTGTGGAAGAATCAATCCACATTAAGTTTGATGATAAACAGCTTGACTCTAAAAAGTCAAAGCAAGATGAGGAAATTGCAGGTGAACCAGAGGCACAGGAACCAGAAGCTGAACCAGAAGCAGAATCTGAGAAAGATCAAGATGAAGAAGAACATGCTGACTCTGAAAACAAGTCAGAGGGAAAGAATGGATGGAAGTACAAGTCCTCACATTCAGAATCTCTCATTATTGGCAATGCAGCAGAACCTTTAAAGACCAGATCATCAAGTAGAGAAACCAGTCTGTTTGGTTTACTCTCAACCATTAAACCAAGCAATATTGATGAAGCTTTGATAGAGGAAGGTTGGATACTTGCAATGCAAAAAGAGCTGAATGAATTCCAAAGGAATGATGTTTGGGATCTGGTACCCAGACCAAACAAAAACATTATTGGAACCAAGTAGGTATTCAAGAATAAACTTAATGAAAAAGGTGAAGTGGTAAGGAACAAAGCCAGATTAGTAGTTCAAGGGTATAGTCAACAAGAAGGTATCTATTACACTGAGACTTTTTCTTCAGTGGCCAGGTTAGAAGCAATTAGAATTCTTTTATCATTTGCTGCTAATCACGATATAATGTTGTATCAAATGGATGTTAAAAGTGCATTCTTAAATGGCTATATAAGTGAGGAAGTCTATGTCAAACAGCCCCCTGGATTTGAAAATTCTGATTTTCCAGACCATGTTTTTAAACTTAAGAAATCTTTATATGGTTTAAAACAAGCACCAAGGGCATGGTATGACAAACTTAGTAACTTTTTGCTTAAGAATGAATTTAATAAAGGCCAGATTGATAATACTCTATTTAGGAAATCCATTAAAAATGATATTTTGATTATTCAAGTTTATGTTGATGATATCATATTTGGATCAACTAATGGCACTTTGTGCAAAGAGTTTTCTAACCTAATGCAGAAAGAGTTCCAAATGAGCATGATGGGAGAACTTAAGTTCTTCCTGGGAATTCAGATTCATCAAGGTAAATCAGGTATACTCAATCACCAATCTAAATACACTAAAGAACTTCTTAAAAAGTTCAAAATGAGTGAATGTAAGCCTATGGCCACCCCCATGCACCCAACCTGCTCACTTGAGAAAGATGAAACTAGCCAAAAGGTAGACCAGAAAACATACAGAGGTATGATTGGATCCGTTCTTTATTTAACTGCTTCTAGACCTGACATTTTGTTTAGTGTTTGTGTTTGTGCCCGTTTTCAAGCTGACCCTAGGGAATCCCATTTAACTGCTGTCAAACGAATTTTGAGATACCTTAAAGGAACCATCAACATTACTTTGTTATACAAGAAAACCCCCACCTACAAACTCAGAGGTTTCTGTGATTCCGACTATGCTGGAGACAAGTTGGAAAGGAAAAGTACAAGTCGCAACTGCACTTTCTTAGGTGATAACTTGATCTCTTGGTCAAGCAAAAGACAAAGCACCATTGCCATGTCAACAGCTGAAGCTGAGTATATATCAGCAGCAGGATGCAGCTCACAGTTAATCTGAATGAAATACCAACTTGAAGATTACAACATCTTTGAAACCAATATCCCTTTTGTAACACCCCGAGTTTAAAACACAGCGCGAGTGTATTTTTTTTTATATAATTAAAATGATTTTCCAGATTTAATTCAAAAAGAATTAAAATAAAATTTCACTAATTCATTTCATAAAATAGTACGTCGTAGATTAATCGATGAACGTAATTAAATAACTTCATCGTAATATCACTAAGTACTTAATTCTGGAAATTTAATATTAAACATTAATATATTCCAAATTATCAATGTCATATCATACCAACAGAAAATATCAGAGTGCATGGTTTAGCGAAAAGTAGTACAAATATTTCTAAAATAAAACAAATTACATTTCCAACTCAATCTTTGTCGGATCGACAGCGATTCCTTCTTTTGTTATCACATGTCCCAAGAAGTTCACTTTATCTAGCCAAAACTCGCACTTCGATAAATTGGCATACAATAGCTTCTCGCGAAAGACTTCAAGAACTTGGCGTAGGTGTTCTCCGTGTTCTCCTCTGTTGGCCCTCTTGTTCTTCATCTCTTCAACCTCTCTACACTTCTCCACTAATACTTGGAAACGTTGAATTCCCAAAGGTAAGACCGAGTCTTGAATCTCATACTTCAGTCCATTTTGGAAGCGATGGCACATAAACTGTT
Source organism: Cicer cuneatum (assembly GCA_037974295.1). Classification (NCBI taxonomy): domain Eukaryota; kingdom Viridiplantae; phylum Streptophyta; class Magnoliopsida; order Fabales; family Fabaceae; genus Cicer; species Cicer cuneatum. The sequence continues at coordinate 11,781,036 of JBBPBO010000003.1, forward strand.
CATCAACTTCCTCCCAGAAAAATCTGAAATGTCTTGACAGCGATTCAATCTTAGCCGCATATTCTCCCACTGTCATGCTTCCCTGGTGCAATTTCAGAAAATCGTCTCCCAACTTGGTCCTACTGCTCATCAGGAAGTAGTTGTCCAAAAACTTCTTTTTGAACGACTCCCAGTTCACTTCCTCTTGAGCTGACCCCATCAGTAGCCTTGTACTTCTCCACCAGTACTCTGCATCCCCTATCAGCAGATACGTGGCATAGTTGACCTTCACCGCTGCTCGACAGTTAATCATCTTGAAGATTTTCTCCATCTCTTGAATCCACTGGCCTGCTCTTTCTAGACCCTCATCACCCTTGAACTTGGGAGGATTATGACGACGAAAATCCTCTAGTCCTCTAGATTCAGCAGTGCGAATCTCCCTTTCTCTCTTCTCCAGATCTCGTTGAGTCTTTGCAGCCGTCTGTACAGCAACAGACGCAGCCATGTTCATCGCTTCAACCATCCTATCTTCCCGGCTGACATTGGCTCTTGTGGTGTCGTCTCTTCGTGGAGGCATTGTTTCCTACAAAACCATCATCACTTCAGTCACACCACAACTTACACAAGACTTGACACTTTAACTACTTGCTCCTATGCATGATCAGCTAATAACTCAAAACAAATACTTAAAATCAGAGCTTTCACCCAAAACTTTAACCAAATGCTCTGATACCACAATTGTAACACTCTGAGTTCAAAACACAGCGCGAGTGTATTTTTTTTTTATAATTAAAATGATTTTCCAGATTTAATTCAAAAAGAATTAAAATAAAATTTCACTAATTCATTTCATAAAATAGTACGTCGTGGATTAATCGATGAACGTAATTAAATAACTTCATCGTAATATCACTAAGTACTTAATTCTGGAAATTTAATATTAAACATTAATACATTCCAAAATATCAATGTCATATCATACCAACAAAAAATATCATAGTGCATGGTTTAGCGGAAAGTAGTACAAATATTTCCAAAATAAAACAAATTAAATTTCCAGCTCAAATCCTATACATCAAGTCTAACTGATCATGCACTAAAGCTACAGTAGCACGGATTTCCTCCGCATTCCAAACAAGTCTCATCCGACTCCGCCACTCGCCTCGATGTGACCTTATCCTCCTCTTCATCATACAGAAAGGGATCAGTCTCCTCTGAAGTCAGATCAATGCATAGTCTCGGTCGCTTCGGCGGTGCCGGAATCTCATAACAATCATCGGATATCCTAGACGGACCCGGAATATCAGCTGCTACTGGCTTCGGCTGTTCGTTCTTCTCTTCCGTCTCAGACTCATGTGCATCTCCTCCAATCAGCTGGTTAAGAGTCACCACTCCTCCGGTGGCCTCCGTCTCAACCCCTCTAGCTGGCTCCTCAGCATCATCAAAAATTCTGTGCGCCTCCAATATCAAGCGGGAAGGCACGAGAAAGTCAATCCTCGCATAGCTGTGCTCCACGTAGTACACCACTCCATTAGTCCTACAAGTCCTCTTATATCTCCTCGTGTATGTAGCCCTGCTTGAGGTGGGGTCGTAAACCCAAGCAGTAGGCACGGCACGATCAATGAAGTCGAGCGACGTTTCCGTCGTCTCAGGACCCACGGGTGGCATAGGTTTGGGGGGCATCTGAGGGCAAAGCCCAATTTCCACAATATAATAGCAAGGGTCACCAACCGAAATTAACAATTAAGCACATAGCATATATCTCACAGCAACAAATATATCTATGGCATATCATACAACAATGATGGAAAATAATGATGCTCATTTTGAAATTTCATGACATATATGCCTTTTCAAAAACAGCAGCCAATTATGATGAAAATATGTGGTAAGTACAACCAACACTTCAGTAAACACAACAATTAATCAGAAATTCAGATTCTGTAAAGTACTCACACACAACAATTTCCAATCATCATCATATAATCCAAATCGTGACCCGCCAGTCAATCCCTCGATGCAATATGTATATGCTCATGTATACAATTTCTTGGAATCACCAAGGTGCAGTCGCTGAACAGACCAGCACAATTTAAATATGTATGACTTTAACGGCCCTCAAGACCAGGGTGCCATCGCTCAACAGATCAGCACCAGTGCAGTCGCTCAACAGACCAGCACGTTTGACATATACCAAGGTACAATCGCTCAACAGATCAGTACCTAGTGCAGTCGCTCAACAGACCAGCACTCGTGCAATCGCTCAACAGATCAGCACGTGGTCACGCATTTCAGGGTACAGACGCTCAACAGTCCACTACCAGTGCAGTCACTCAACAGACCAGCACCTATATACCAAGGTACAATCGCTCAACAGATCAGTACCTAGTGCAGTCGCTCAACAGACCAGCACTCGTGCAATCGCTCAACAGATCAGCATGTGGTTGCGCATTTCAGGGTACAGACGCTCAACAGTCCAGTACCAGTGCAGTCGCTCACAGACCAGCACCTTTATACCAAGGTACAATCGTTCAATAGATTAGTACCTAGTGCAGTCGCTCAACAGACCAGCACTCGTATGAATATGCAGTGTTTTCTCTTCACTAAAGCAGTATGCATTATCAGGAGAATGCAACCTTTTCATCATCTTTCAAAACATCTCAACATAATCAATATTATCATCATCACAATCATGATTAAATAGTCAAGTAAATCATTAACACTTCACATTATCTCACAAATTCCATTCTTAATTATCATGAGATTCTCCAATTTTCCCAAACTCTTAAACTTCATCAAACATCGTTTAAAATTGAGTTTTCTGAAAAATACGAATCTGTATTCGAATACAGCCTTCTTGTATTCGAATACAGAGGCTATCACAGTGTAAAAATCAGTATGTTCACAACATCAGGAGAAATCTCAAAAACTTCATCACCACCTCTTCAAACTATCACAAAAATTCCTTTTTAATTCATCATAAACCTTCCCAATACTCCCCAACACTTAGGGTTCACAAAACAATGTTGAAAAACTTGAAATTTCTGAAAACTCGAATCTGTATTCGAATACAACCCCCTTGTATTCGAATACAAAAGCATGAAACTGCAATTTTAACATTCTGTTTTCGAATACAGCATGCCTGTAGTCGAATACAGAAGACAAAACATTGAAAAATTCAGCATTTTTTCCCACGTCATAAAAGATTTCCAAAACATCATCCTCTCCTCTTCAAAACTATTTCAAGGACTCCATTTTAAATCATTTTAACCCTTCTCAATATTTCCCAACACTTTAAAATTCACATGACCGTGTTTAAAACTTCATTTTCTAGAAAACACGAATCTGTATTCGAATACAGCTCCCTTGCATTCGAATACAGAAGCTAAAAACTGAGTTTCTGGAAAAACCCGAATCTGTATTCGAATACAGATCCCTTGTATTCGAATACAAAAGCTGAAACTAGTGAAAATCTGCACTCTGTATTCGAATACAGCATGCCTGTAGTCGAATACAGATGCGAATGTAGTGTTAAAATTTCACTTCTGTATTCGAATACGACATGGTCGCAGTCGAATACAGATGCTAAGTCAGAAGTAAAAATCCTTCCTCTGTATTCGAATACAGGGGCTCGTATTCGAATACAAGTATGAAAACTTGAGTAAAACAGAAGCTTGGCATGTTGTATTCGAATACACTCATGTTGTATTCGAATACACCTTCGAAATCAGTGAAATTTTCCTAAGACTTCAACACATTTCAAACTGTTTCTTTTGAAAAATCAGCCCAACCCCAAAACAGTTTTATCACTCTTTTAAACCACAAAACTCAGACTTTTACATCAATACAGATTTTCCAAAAGGAAACGCTTTCATCATTTTAAAATCCCTTTTCTTTTTTAAAACATCAACATCACCAGAATCACTCAAAACAGAAACAGAAGCAGAATCATCAACACTAGATTATCCAGAAACAGAAACAAAATAGTCACCACAAAAATCATCATAAGCATAAATAGAATGATCAACACCAGAATCATCAGAAGCAGAAACCGAATGATCAACATCAGAATCATCCATAACCAGAACATGCATCTCCAAAACAACATGCATGGTATTCTCCAGTATGCTTACACAACCAACACAACATGCAAAGCATATTCCAGCTTTCTCACACAAACAGAATCAACATGCAAAGCATTTCAGCTTTCTCACACATCATAATGACATTAATACATTCAGTCAAACAGAAATCATCACATAGCAGCAAACACCAACAGAATGTGTTTTCGCATTTTATAACAACATTCAAAACAGTTTATGAACATGTATTTTAATCACCTTTAAAATAACATGCAAAACATTTTTCAGTTTTCCCACACAAACCAAACAGCATTGCAGTAACAACTAGAACAGCAACATCACAGATTCATTACACATCACAAAATGCATTTTCTTCATTTTTTTTCAAAATGTCACTGCAAAATAGTTTTTCTTCAAAACAGTGATGAAAACATCAGTAATGCTATGCCAGTTATGCATTTACAGCCCTAATGCAACTAGAAAGTGGAAGGTGCCCTTACCCTTGTTGCGTTTCTGTTACTGCTCACGTGTATGCGTCAAAAACGGCGAAACTCCCGTCTTGCGTTCACTGCTACGAAAGTGGGTTCTCTAGCTCCGTAATGATGTGAGGAACAACTTTTGTACTGAGGGTTTGGTGTTTCAATGCTTGGATTTCCAAGTAATGGCACTTTTGAGGAACTCCCTCTTTTCTCTTTGAAATCGTGGAAACCAGAAAACAGAAAACAGAATGGGAGGGAAAAGGGGCACTATTACATGAAATATGGGCAGTGAGGGAGGAGAAATGGTGTTCTGATTTCACCATCCTTCTCACTCCTATTTATAGGCTTGTGTGGGTGCCACCTCACCCGACACTTGTCTGATTTCCAGCACTTTACCCGTCTCGTCGCAATTAGCCGCTAATCCCTTAATGAATTGTCCGTTAATTTAATTATTCGTAATTAAATTAATTTATTCTTCATCCAATAATTTTAATTCATCTTCCAAAATAAATATTTATATATATATTCACTCAAACATACATATATTAAATATTTTACAAATATCCCCAAAATACACTTAAAATTAATTCCATAATTTTAATTAAAAATTAAGAGTCTTAGTTACTCTTGATGAAACATCAACTTGAAGATTACAACATCTTTGAAACCAATATCCCTTTGTTCTGTGATAACACTTCAGCCATAAACCTAACCAAGAACCCTATCTTACACTCTAGAGCCAAACACATTGAAATAAAAAACCATTTCATTAGGGACCATGTTCAAAAAGGTACTTTAAGCATCCAGTTTGTGGACACTGATCATCAATGGGCTGACATCTTCACAAAAGCACTACCTGAAGATAGGTTAGAGTTATCTCCATATCCGACTAGCTCAAGTAGTCATCTTAGGAGTTTTTGTTTAATTTTCTTGTAATTTTATTTTATGCTTTTTAATTTTCTGTTTTTACTTTCTGTAATTTGTAAAGAGAAACACAAAAAATTACAAAAATAGTAGGACTTCTTTTTGGCTGATGACAAAAAGGGGGAGAGAGAGAGAGAGAGGAGAAATAAGTAGAAAATGAGAGATAAAAAGAAAGGAGGAGCTAAAAAGAAAGAGATGAAAAGAGAAGGAGTTGAAAAGGAGAAGAATCAGGGAGAGAGAAAAAGAAAGAGTGAAAAAGAGTAGAAGTTGAAAAGGAGAGGAAACAGGGAGAGAGAAAAATAAAGATAGAAAAAGAAAGAGTGGAAAAAAGAAGGAGTTGAAAAGGAGAGGCTATGTAAAGGGAGAAAAGAAAGAGAGAATAAAGAAGGAGTTGAAAAGGAGAGGAGAAGAAAAGAAAAGAAAGAGTAAAAAGAGAAGTAGTTGAAAAGGAGAAGAAAAAGTCAGTATCAGACTTAGGGGGAGAGATTGGTCTGAGGGGGAGTAATTCAAGTCTTCGAGTTATAAACTAGCAAAATAAGTTAAGGTTTTGTCATCATCAAAAAGGGGGAGATTGTTGGAACCAAGTTGGTTCTAAGTACTTAGGATTTTGATGTTTACAAAAGCACTCCATGTAATCTTATTTTGAACCTTGAATTATTAAATCAAATGTCACCAGAAGCTAAAGTAATAAGAAGCAGAAGATCAAAGTGTTCTAGAGATTGAATCCTAAAGGTACCAGAAGATACTCCAGGATGTCAAAACATCACCAGAAGATATCTTTGCTGGCCCAGATTAGAAGGAAGCAAAGTCAGAAGGAGACCTGGACCAGACCAGAAGGAAGCCTGTCATATGGAGAGTTGTTCCAGACCAGAATATGTCAAACGCCAGATTTATTCCAGAAGTTATTCTGACCAGAAGATGGCCTGGCAGTAAAATGATAAACAGTCCAGACTTGATCTAGACTTAATCAGAGGGTAAATAAATGGGTCCAGAACAAAGTAATTAATCCAGATTTGACCCAAACCAGAAGATAGCATGGTTCAGGGTATGAAACTAAGTCAAGACTAGAAGAAATGATCTCCATAATTGATCCAGAACTGATCCAAAACAGAAGGTAAAATGTCCAGATTGAAATATCATTTATCCAGATTTAATTTCAGTTTAATCCAGACCAAGTCCAGAATTGGTCTAGATCAGAGGGAAGATTTTCAGATCAATGGTTCAAATTTAAGTATTTGGCCCAGTGTTGGCCGAGATCAGAAGATCAGACCATGGCCCAGTGTTGGTCGAAATCAGAAGGTCAGGATGTGTGGTCCAGCAGTGGCCGGGATCAGAGGATCACAGCAGATCAGTTTGCTAGACCAGGATGGCCAAAATCAGAAGGTTAGGAAGTGTGGTCCATGGATGGCCGAAATCAGAGGATCACAGCATATAACTTAGTATCGTCCAGATGTGGACTAGCACAGAAGATCAAATGGTCCAGATTTAATCAAGAGGATTAACAGTGGAGATTTTAATTTATTTTGATCAAAGTATTGATAAGATTTGTTACAAAAATAAAGTGAGGTATTGTGGAATTCAGGAGCTGTTGGCGGGAAGAATCTAAAGACATGATCGGCCAGTTATTTTTGAAGGAAAATCTGAAGCTTAAAAAATATATGTTTTTTATTTAAATGAAGCCCAATTGGTCAAGATATTTTTGCAAGAGAATCCAGCAAGATTCTGCTCGAAATTAAAGCTTGGAAGAGGCCCTAATGTGCATCTATAAAAGGAGGCTCAAGGCAGAATACTTAGTATCGAAAATCACAAAAGAGTCATACACTTCCAAAGCAAACACTCAAGTTTTCAGTGAGATTAATTGTGAGTTCCAGCTTTCAAGAAGCAAGCACTCGTGTTATTTTCTTTCCCTTCTGTTAGATCTAAGTTGTTGAAGTACAGTCTACAATCTGAGGGAGTCAGAAGGGGTAGCAGATTAGTTGGCAATTAGATTCAAGGCATTGTAATTCCTTCTACAATCTGGGGTTGTCAGATTGGCAGGAGAAGACTTGACATAGGAAGTCAAGGTGCTGTATTCCTCAAGAAACTAGGAATGTTAGACTGTTTGAGAAGACTAACTTGGAGGGTCAGTGGAACTGTTGTAATTCAAGGTTTGAATTAGTGAAATCCTTCAAGGTGAAGGGACTGGACGTAGCCTCGTTAACGGTGAACCAGTATAAAAATTCTGTGTTTTATTTTTACATTATATCCGCTGCTAACTCTGTTTTTATTCATACATCAAGTTTTGTTTTAAAAGTGTAAAAACAAGAAAAGTATTCAAGTTAGTCAAACACAATTCAACCCCCCCTTCTCGTGTTTGCACCTTCATTGGGCCCCGCTAACTTTTTGCTGTTGACAAATTTGGGGCAGATAGATTTAAATCAAATTGTCAATGATTAGGAACTTAGAAAAGAGGATGCTTTTTGAAATTATTGCAATCCAATCCTCTATGTTTTTTTCTTTTGAACCACTTTTTTATATGATCTTCTTATAATCAATATAAAGTATTCTGATTGGTTCAAAAATCTTTAAATCCTTTATGCACTTTCTGAGGGGGAGCCCCTATTCCTTTAAGCTCATACTGAGGGGGAGCTTCATACTCAAAAACAGCACCTTTACAATTTTATTTTAAATAATCTAAAGAAATTTTGTCATCATCAAAAAGGGGGAGATTGTTGAGAAAAAATCTCTTTTAATGATAACAAAATTATCTTAAGATTATGATTACACTAATGCGTGCATTTAAGTATTGTACTAAGAAAGGAACAAGATCCAAAGATCGCAACCTCCTGTCCAGAAGAATGAACGTATGCAGGAAACAAAGTCGTTAATTCCTGAAGCAGAAAATCTGAAGTTAAAACACCAGAAGCAGAACATCTGAAACAGAAAAATAGAAGCAAAAATCTGGAACAGAAAACTAGAAGCAGAACACTTGGAGCAGAAAATCAGAAGCAAAACATCTAGAACAGAACACCAGAAGTAGAAAACCAGAAGCAGAACACCAGAAGCAGAAAACCTGAAAGTTGAACACCAGAAGCACAACATCTGAAACAGAATACCAGAAGCAGAACATTAGAATGTTAAAACCAGAAGCAGAACACTAGAATACTAAAATCAGAAGAAAAACACCAGAAGCAGAATACCAGAAGCATAAAACCAAAAGCAGAAATCCAGAAGCAGAAAACCAGAAGTAGAAAACTAGAAATATAAAAGCCTGAAGTCGAACACCAGAAGCAAAAGTTGAACACCAGAAGCAGAACTTCAGAAGATGAACATCATAAGTTATATATCAGAAGATGAACAACAAAGGATAAGAAATGAACATCAGAAGATATACATCAGAAGATGAACATCAGAAGATATACATCAGAATATATATATCAGAAGATGAACAACAAAGGATAAGAAATGAACATCAGAAGATATACATCAAAAGATGAACATTAGAAGATATACATCAGAAGATGAACACCAGAAGGTAAACATCAGAAGATGAACACCAGAAGGTAAACATCAGAAGATGAACACCAGAAGGTAAACATCAGAAGATGAACACCAGAAAGTAAACATCTGAAGATAAAGCACCAGAAGGTAAATATCAGAAGATGAATACCATAAGGTGATCACCAGAGGATGAACTCTAGCTACTTCTTCATCCTCCTACAAAACAACTAACAGTTCCAAAGTATCAAAAGCTGCATCATTTGTGAACAAAGAAGGGTCATGTCTTGGAACCAGAAAAGAGCACTTACCAGTTGTTAAAAACGTATGGAATGATCTAACCTCCTAGAAAGCTATGTAAAGAAGTAACCTCCCAAGTGCCAGGCTATAAAAGGACAGAATTCAACAGCAAGGCTGTAAAATCAAAACAAAACTCAGGATCATTATTACTTGGAAAAATGGTCAGAAAAGAAAATTTTCTTGAAGAGAAAGTTTCCTTCTCTCTATAAAAGGAAGGCTGCTCTTCTTCAGATTAACACACAACTACACAAGCAAAAAGAATATATCAAGAGGCTATCAAGAGTATTTTCAATCTCCCCTCAAGCTTTCTATAAACTTACACTAGATCTTTTATTCATCTTTGTAGAAAGTAATACCAATCAAACTACTTCATATCATCTTTAGAACTTCAAGTAAGTTACACTCGAGAGAAATCAGAAAGAAGGAATTGTAAGCTTGGTGAAGCTATAGAATACACGATTTGTAATTAACCTCAGTAAGAGCCTGATAGCTTTTGATACTTAGTAAAAACTCACAAGTGTGTGAGGACTGGACGTAGCCTTCATTGGGTGAACCAGTATAAAAATTCATGTGTCTTTATTTTCTTTCTTCATTTCAACATCTGATAATCATCCTCTGAAAGAGGACAGTGGTTTAAAACTAAAACAGAATTTTTAAAACCTCGAATATCTCTATTCAACCCCCCCCCCCCCTTCTAGTGATATTCTTGCCACTTCATAAGACACTTAACCAACAACAAATAGTTTATTTGTGGGTATATGTTATCTATATCTACAGTTTTTAGCATTGTCACTATAAACTTCTGTAGGTATATGTCAGTTTTCTTGTAGAGATGTCGTTTTCCTCTATCATTTAATCCAAATAACTAATTTCCATACATATCTATGTTGCTTGTTTTTTTATATATATTTTGTAGCTTTAGTGTTGTTTTGTTCGTTGTTTTGGTGTGGTACTTTTGGTCTTCTCGATTTATTACAGTGTTTATTTTATTAAAATTGACATATTAAATTCGATCCATTGCTGACAAATTCAACCAATGACATTAAAATTCCTCAATGTTGCAGATATGAAGACATGGGTACTTTGATCACTATAATTTTGTCAAATTTGTATACATTTTTTCGTTTTATACTATTAACATGGATGTTGTGAGCTTGAAGATTCATCATTTTCGTTTATAGCAAATTCGTATGGTTCATATATTCTCTTAATTTAAATGAATCAACATCGTTTATTTTTAGTAAAATAAAAATAAAAAACATTATCAACCCTAATCATACATTATTAATTTCTTGATGGTATGAGAAATCAACTTATTTCTTAAACATTGATTTCTTACATATTCAATAATGAAATTGGAATTAAACAGATTCAATAGATGGTTTATCCTAGACTTATAATTTTGACATGGACCAAAAATATTCATGTGAAGAAGTTCAAGAAGTTTTTGAGTTGAAGTAAATGTCTTTTGGATAAACGTAGCTCTTGACTTGTTTTCTGTAAGACCCTTAAAAATTAATATTAATTTATGGAATTAATATTAAGGGTATTTTGGGGATATTTGTAAAATATTTAATATATGTATGTTTTGAGTGAATATATATATATATAAATATTTATTTTGGAAGATGAATTAAAATTATTGGATGAAGATTAAATTAATTTAATTACGAGTAATTAAATTAACAGACAGTTAATTAAGGGATTAGCGGCTAATTGCGACGGGATTGGTTAAGTGCTGAAAATCAGACAAGTGTCGGGTGAGGTGGTGTAACACCCCAATTTTTATAATAAACTATTTTATTAATGAAATAAGATTTTAAATAATTAATTTGATATTAATATTATTTTAGAATATATGTTGATAGATTTTGTGATTAATTTCCGTTATATGGATGTTTTCTATGACATGTTAGTTTGATATATATTATATTATATTAAATGAGTGATATAAATAATAAATATTTTATTTTATTATTTTATATGTTTTTCTAAAAGTAATTGTATTTTAGTGTAATATTTTAAAGAATAAGATTTCATGCGATATTATATTTCAATTATTTAGAACTATTTTCTATTTTTAGTTATTTATTTTATAAATAATTATCTTGGGATAGTAGTGATATTGTGTTTGATTTACTTTATTTTTACATACTTGTTATGACATTGTGATTTTATATATATTTATTATGATTTCGTAATTAATATAAAATGTAGATGTTATATTTATTTATTTTATATTTTCGACTATTCACTAATGATGGTAATATTTTAATTTGAGTATATGGAAAAATAAATATTATTATAGTGCTTATTTGGAATATGATAATTTTGGTTATTAATGTATTTTAAAAAATTAATTATTTTATAAAATATTAGTTTTAGAATAAAAGAAGAAGAAGAAGAAGAAGAAGAAAAGAAAGGAACAGATAAGAAAAGAAGAAGAAGAAACGAAAGGAACCAGCGACATAGACAAAAAAAAAACGCACATCCTCTTCCTCTCAAATTCATCCCACCAACTCCTTGCCATTTGAACCGATCCCAACTTCTATCCCACACAAAATCGGCCACTGAATCCATTTTTGGCATCAATTTTATCAATCGTGGCTCCGTTTCATCAGAAACAGCTGCGCTATTTTTCTTGAGCGAGCTGTTTTTGGCCGATTCTGATCACCATGTTTGTCGTATCAAAAACCTGACATCGTTTTTGGATTCCTCTCGTCGAAACCTTCAAGAAACACTACTCATTTGCATTTTTCGGTGAAGTTGATGTCGGACCCTTCCGGCGCTCTAACGAGTCGGTGAGACTTTTTCTGCAGTTTTTTCTCGTCGTTTTGACTCTATTTTTGCTCCAAAAATTATTATTAATTATTTAACATTGATTTTTATGCTCCGCATAATTTATCAGTCATGTCTCAGAGATTTTGTGAATTCGCCGTTTATTTGGATTCGCTCGCTGTACGTCGTCGATCTACGGTTGCGGTTGAAAACTTCCATTGATTTCTGTGATTAGAGAAAGCTTCTAAGTAAGGTAAGGGGTGAGAGAGCGTTTAAATTCATGAGTATAATATATTGTGAGATGAACGGGAAAACCGTATTTCCCAACGATTCATCAGGGGCTTGTTACGTACAACAGTAGCCCTTTGAGTGATAAATTGATTAATGTGAAAATATAGAAACTGTGAGATTAAAATTTGGAATAAAAATATTTATAAAGTGTTGATTGATTTATTTTTGTTAAATGTGTGTTATTTGATATTATCGTGATATTTGATTTATTTTCGTTAAATGTGTGATATTTAATATTATTGTGATATTGGATGTCGAATGAATTTTATGTATGTTTGATTAGATGAGTTTTGTGATGTGATAATAAAATATGGATGCATTGTGATGAGTTTATGTGATGATAATGATGTATGATTAATAATTGTGATGTTATAAATTTGTGATGAGGATATTGAAGTAACCCCATAATTGATGAAATAGTGATGATTCCAATTTGTGTTTGAGATGATGGTCTTAATGGAGTATCATAGGCCAACGAGGGGAGAAAATAAGTATTGAGAATTTTTGAAGTGAAGATTATTTTGTCATCATATAGGTAGGGCCTGACAAGCCTAGTGATTCCGGGGAAGTACAACTGAATTGAGCCTGATCGTGGCGGTCTACTGTTGAGCCTTAAGGCAAGATTGTTAGACCTTGGAGGTATTTGGGTGGGGAATTCCTAGGTCACTTGGAGGTAGCACTCCAAATGTCGGGAGCTACCACGCAACACACGTTTACCTCGACTGTCGCGTCTATGTGTCTCGGGTTGAGTTGAGCGGATCTATGAGGACAGGGCCAATTTGAATTGTCCGCCCACCGGGATGGTGGCATAGTATCAAGTCTCCTAACCAAGTACTTCAGAGTTAGAATGGTACCACATTGTGAAGTAGAGTCTAAGCTCATGCATAGCATTGCATCTTCTTGTGATTGTTTTGTTGTGATTAATATGTACTGTGTGCGATAATAATTTCTTTTAGATGATTTGATGTTATAGTGAAATATATTGGTTTCTCGTTAGTGATTTTGACTTTATAGTGTGATGTTTCTTTTCTTGAAGAATGTTTGTATAATGATACGGTTTATTATGATTGATTGCGTGTTCTTCTTACTTATATTATACTATAAACATGATTTCAAAACTCACCTCCTTCGTTGTTTGTGTTCATCTGGCTTGGCCCTGTGTTTGCGAAATCGCAGTTATTACAGGTTAATGAGTCTTGAAGTTCAAATTTGGGAGAAACTCCGCTCTGATAGGTGATACTGGGAATTAAGGGTTGTAATTTATATTTCACTTTCACTTGTTTAATTAGAAAAGACATTTTGTATGAAAACCTTATAAGTACTAGTAAGTTTTTGGAATTAAATCAAGAAATTATAGTAAAGTCAAGTTCATTGAGATTGCATTGTTTTAATTAAGCAATAAAGTTAAATTTTTACGTGTGTATTTAAAGGAACATGATATCATAAATTACTTATAAAAATTCTTATTTTCTTGAAAACATATTTTCTTTATCCGCTGCGAATTAATAAAATAAAAAAATCTAGTATAAATTATTTTATATGTTGTTTAGGGTGTCACAGGTGGCACCACAAAAGCCTATAAATAGGAGTGAGAAGGATGGTGAAATCAGAACACCATCCCTCCTTCCTCACTGCCCATACTGCATGTAACAGTACCCCTTTCCCTCTTATTTTGTTTACTGTTTCTGCTTTCCTCCATTTCCAGTTCACGATTACAAAGAAAAAAATAGGGAACTCCTCAAATTCCCATTACTTGGACATCCAAGCATCGAAACACCAAAACCCCAGTACAAAAGTTATTCCCCATACCATTACGGAGCTAAAGAACCCAGTTTCATAGCAGCAAATGCAGGCTACAGTTTCACCGGTTTTTGGCGCGAAACGGGAACAACAGCAGAAACGAGAGAAGTAGCACAACACGCAACAAGGGTAAGGGCACCTTCCACTTTCTAGTTTCGTTTTAGGACTGTAAATGTATGTTTGAGGTGTGATTATATTTGAGTTTCTGTTTTGAAAAGAAACTGTTTTACATGACATTTTGAAAGATGAAAGAAAATGCATTCTGTTGAGGTTTTAAAAATCTGCAACATGCTGTTTTGGGTGATTATTCCAATACTGTTTTGTTTGTGGGGAAAGCTGAAAAATGCATTGCATGTTATTTTGAAGAGGAGTAATAAGCATATTCATAAAACTGTTTTGAATATTGCAAAAATGCATTATGTTGGTATTTTGCTGCTATGTGATGTTGGCTGTTTGACTGAACGTGTTAATATGGTTCTAATGTTTGAGAAAGTTGAAATGCTTGCATGTTGTTCTGATGTTTGAGAAAGCTGAAATGCTTGCATGTTGTTCTGATGTTTGAGAAAGCTGAAATGCTTTACATGTTGTTCTGATGTTTGAGAAAACTGAAATGCTTGCATGATGTTCTGATGGTTTGAAAATCTGGTGTTGCTAATGATTTCAAAATAAAAAGGGTTTAAAATGATGAAGGTGTTTCTTCTAGAAAATCTGGTTTGAAGTAAAAAAAAAATCTAAGTGTTGTGGTTTAAAAGAGTGATAAAACTGTTTTGGGGGTTGTGCTGATTTTTCAAAAGAAACAGTTTCAAATGTGTTGAAGTCTCAGGAAAATTTCACTGGTTTTCGAAGGTGTATTCGAATACAACATGTGTATATTCGAATACAACCTGTCAAGCTGCTGTTTTACTTAAGTTTTCAAACTTGTATTCGACTACGAGCCCCTGTAGTCGAATACAGAGGAAGGATTTTTGCTTCTGATGATTCTGATGTTAATCATCCTGTTTCTGCTTCTGATGGTTTTGATGTTAATCATTCTGTTTCTGCTTCTGATGGTTTTGATGTTAATCATACTGTTTCTGCTTTTGATGATTTTGATGTTAATCATCTTGTTTCTGCTTTTGATGATTTTGATGTTAATCATCCTGTTTCTGCTTCTGATGATTCTGATGTTAATCATTCTGTTTCTGCTTCTGATGATTCTGGTGTTAATCCTTCTGTTTTGCTTCTGATGATTCTGGTGTGAATCACTCTATTTTGCTTCTGATGATTCTGGTGTGAATCATTATGTTTTGCTTCTGATGATTCTGGTGTTAACCATTCTGTTTTGCTTCTGATGATTCTGGTGTTAACCTATCTATTTCTGCTTCTGATGATTCTGGTGTTAATCCTTATGTTTTGCTTCAGATGATTCTGGTTTGAATCATTTTGTTTTGCTTCTGATGATTCTGGTGTGAATCATTCTGTTTTGCTTCTGATGATTCTGGTGTTAACCATTCTGTTTTGCTTCTGATGATTCTGGTGTTAAACATTCTGTTTTGCTTCTGATGACTCTGGTGTGAATCATTCTGTTTTGCTTCTGATGATTCTGGTGTGAATCATTCTGTTTTGCTCCTAATGATTCTGGTATGAATCATTCTGTTTTGCTTTTGATGATTCTGGTGTGAATCATTCTATTTTGCTTCTGATGATTCTGGTGTTAATCATTCTATTTTGCTTCTGATGATTCTGGTGTGAATCATTCTGTTTTGCTTCTGATGATTCTGGTGTGAATCATTCTATTTTGCTTCTGATGATTCTGGTGTGAATCATTCTATTTTGCTTCTGATGATTCTGGTGTGAATCATTCTGTTTTGCTTCTGATGATTCTGGTGTGAATCATTCTGTTTTGCTTCTGATGATTCTGGTGTTAACCATTCTATTTTGCTTCTGATGATTCTGGTGTGAATCATTCTTTTTTGCTTCTGTGATTCTGGTGTTGATCATTTCGATTCTGGTTCTGTTTCTGATGTTCTGGTGTTGATGATTCTGATTCTGGTTCTGTTCCTGATGTTCTGATGTTAATCATTCTAATTCTGGTTCTGTTTCTGTTTCAGATGTTCTGGTGTTGATGATTCTGATTCTGGTTCTTTTCCTGATGTTCTGATGCTGATTATTCTGTTTTTGGCTTCTGTATTCGACTACAGGCAAGTTGTATTCAAATACAAAATGTCTAAATGTTGGGGAATATTGGGAATGTTTGTAGTGAATTAAAATGGAACTTTTGGTTATAGTTTGAAGTGGTAGTGATGAAGTTTTTGAGACTTTAATGATGTAGTGAAAAATGTTGATTTGTGCACTAAGACTGCTTCTGTATTCGAATACCAGAGGGCTGTATTCGAATACATAGTGTAATTCTGCACTGTTTTGGCTCCTGTATTCGAATACAGCGAGGCTGTATTCGAATACAGATTCGTATTTTCCACAAAACTCAGTTTTAAACACTGTTTTATGAATTTTAATAGTTTGGGGAACAATGGAAAGACTTGAGATGATTAAGTATGGAATTTGTGAGATAATGTGAATTGTTAATGATTGCTTGACTGTTTAATCATTGACGTGTTGATGATGATATTGATTATGTTGAGAAGTTTTGAAATATGATGGAAAGGCATGAATTTTCTGATTTTGCATACTGTTTTCTGTGAAGAGAAAACACTGCATATTCATGCATAGCATAGTCAGGTGGTGACCGCGATGGGCCACAGAGTTGATACGGTGACCGTGATGGGCTGCGAAGTTAAGTAGTAACCATGGGTTATAGAATAGTTCCGCGTGTATTAGACGGTCTGTTCTATCCGGGGTCAGAGTAGTTCCGCGTGTATTAGACGGTCTATTCTACTCGGGCTACAGAATGGCCGCGTGTTCATGGTGGTCTATTATATCCGTGCGAGGATTTAACTTCTGTGTATTTCGCCTGTGAGAGGCTAATACACGTGAAAGTAGTAACCGTGATGGGTTGTAGAGTGGCTGCGTGTTCGTGGTGATCCATTCTATCTGGGTTCAGATTGGCCGCGTGTTCGTGGTGGTCCATTCTATCCGGGCTACGGAATGGCCGCGTGTTCGTGGTGGTCCATTCAAATATGTCAAACGTGTTGGTCTGTTGAGCGACTGCACGAGTGCTGGTATGTTGATCGATTGCACTAGGTGCTGATCTGTTGAGCGATTGCACATTGGTCTTGAGGGCCGTTCATGTCAAACATATTGTGCTGGTCTGTTGAGCGACTGCACCTTGGTGATTCCAAGAAAATTGTATACATAAGCATATACATATTGCATTGAGGGATTGACCGGTGGGTCACGTTTGATTATATGATGAATGGTTGGAAACTGATGTGTGTGAGTACTGTACATGTAACACCCCGAGTTTAAAATACAGCACAAGTGTATTTTTTTTTCACATAAAATAAATCAATAAAAGAATTTTCCGAATTAATTCAAGGGAATTAAAATAAAATTTTCATCAGTTCATTTCAAAAGAGAACACCCGGCCTGTGGCCACTCAATAGCATCAGAGTGTAGAATAATACAGCGGAAAAGTCATACATTAATTTCCAAAATAAAATTACATTTCCCAAAACTCAAGACCCTATACAAAAGTCTAGTCTGATCATGCACTAAGCTACAGTAGCACGGTCTCCACCGTATCCTCTATAAGTCTCGTCTTCAACCAGCTGTCTGTCCCTCTGCATTGTCCACGTTGACTCCGTACGTAAAGATCAGGGGAAACTAACAACGTTTCCGTCATTAGTGTATCCGTCGGTAGGACGGGTTCGGGTAACATCTGAGGGCAAAGCCCAATTTCCACAATATAATAGCAAGGGTCACCGACCGAAATTAACAAATAATCACATAGCATATATTTCACAGCAACAAATATATACATGGCATATCGTATAACAATGATGGAAATAATTATGCTCATTTGAAATTCAATGACATATATGCCTTTTCAAAAACAATAGCCAATGAATATGAAAAATATGTGGTAAGTACAACCAACACTTCAGCAATCACAATCATTAATCAGAAATTCATATTCTATAAAGTACTCACACATATTCAATTTCCACTCATCATCATAATCCAATCGTGACCCACCAGTCAACCCCTCGATGCAATATGTATATGCTCATGTATACAATTTCTTGGAATCACCAAGGTGCATTCGCTCAACAGACCAGCACAATTTATATGTATGATAGACTTTAATGGCCCTCAAGACCATGGTGCAATCGCTCAACAGATCAGCACCAGTGCAGTCGTTCAATAGACCCATCACGGTTACTACTTTCACGTGTATTAGCCTCTCACAGGCCAAATACACAAGTTAAATCCTCGCACGGATAGAATGGACCACCACGAACACGCGGCCATTCCGTAGCCCATCACGATGGTTACTACTTAACTTCGCGGACCATCACGGTTACCGCATTACTCTGTGGCCTATCGCGGGTACCACCTGACTATGCAATGCATGAACATGCAATGTTTTCTCTTCACTGAAAACAGTATGCAATAACAGAAAAACTCAGCCTTTCCCGCATTTCCCCCAAAACATCTCAACACAATTAATTTCATAATCAACACAGCAATGATTAAACATTCTAGTAATCATTAACACTTTACTTTATCACAACATTCCATTCTTAATTATCATAAGTCTTTTCCCCAACTCTTAAAATTCACAAAACAGTGTTTAAAACCGAGTTTTCTCGGAAATACGAATCTGTATTCGAATACAGCCTCTCTGTATTCGAATACAGGAGCCAAAACAGTGCAGAATTAACACTCTTAAAAACTTGGAATTTCTGAAAACTCGAATCTGTATTCGAATACAGACCCCTTGTATTCGAATACAAAAGCATGAAACTGTCATTTTAACATTCTATATTCGAATACAGCATGCTTGTAGTTGAATACAGAAGACAAAACCAGAATGATCAACATCAGAACATCAAAAACAGAACCAGAATCAGAATGATTAACATTAGAACATCAGGAACAGAACCAGAATCAGAATCATCAACACCAGAATCATCAGAACAAGAATCAGAATGATCCACACCAGAATCATCAGAAGCAAAACAGAATGATCCACACCAGAATCATCATAAGCAAAACAGAATGATTCACACCAGAATCATCAGAAGCAAAACAGAATGATTTACACCAGAATCGTCAGAACCAAAACAGAATGATTCACACCAGAATCATTTGAAGGAAAACAGAATGATTCACACCAGAATCATCATGAGCAAAACCGAATGATTCACACCAGAATCATCAGAAGCAAAATAGAATGATTCACACCAGAATCATCAGAAGCAAAATAGAATGATAAACACCTTAATCATCAGAAGCAAAACAGAATAATTAACACCAGAATCATCAGAAGCAAAACAGAATGATTCACACCAGAATCATCAGAAGCAAACAGAATGATTGACACCAGATTCATCAGAAGCAAAACAGAATGATTCACACTACAATCATCAAAAGCAAAACAGAATGATTCACACCAGAATCATCAGAAGCAAAACAAAATGGTTAACACCAGAATCATCAGAAGCAAAACTGAATGACTCACACTAGAGTCATAATAAGCAAAACAGAATGACTCACATCAGAATCATCAGAAGCAAACAGAATGATTCACAGCAGAATCATCAGAAGCAAAACAGAAGGATTCACACCAGAATCATCAGAAGCAAAACAGAATGGTTAACACCAGAATCATCAGAAGCAAAACAAAATGATTCACACCAGAATCATTAGAAGCAAAACAGAATGATTCACACCAGAATCATCAAAAGCAAAACAGAATGATTCACACCAGAATCATCAGAAGCAAAACAGAATTATTCACACCAGAATCATCAGAAGCAAAACAGAATGATTAACATCAAAATCATCAGAAGCAGAAACAGAATGATTAACATCAAAATCATCAGAAGCAGAAATAGGATGATTAACATCAGAATCATCAGAAGCAGAAATAGGATGATTAACATCAGAATCGTCAGAAGGAAAAACAGGATGATTAACATCAGAATCATCAGAAGCAGAAACAAAATGATTAACATCAGAATCATCAGAAGCATAAACAGGATGATTAACATCAGAATCATCAGAAGCAGAAATAGGATGATTAACATCAGAATCATCAGAAGCAAAAATCATTCCTTTGTAATCGACTACAGGGGCTCGTAGTCGAATACAAGTTTGAAAACTTAAGTAAAACATAAGCTTGACAGGTTCTATTCGAATACACGCATGTTGTATTCGAATACACCTTCGAAAACCAGTGAAATTTTCCTAAGACTTCAACACATTTCAAACTGTTTCTTTTGAAAAATCAGCACAACTCCAAAATAGTTTTATCACTCTTTTAAACCACAAAACTCTGAGTTTTACATCAAACCATATTTTCCAGAAGGAAACACTTTCATCAGTTTTAAATCCTTTTTATTTTGAAATCATCAGCAACACCAGATTTTCAAACCATCAGAACATCATGCAAGCATTTTAGTTTCTCAAACATCAGAACAACATGCAAAGCATTTCAGCTTTCTCAAACATCAGAACAACATGCAAAGCATTTTAGCTTTCTCAAACATCAGAATAACATGCAAGCATTTCAACTTTCTCAAACATCAGAATAACATGCAAGCATTTCAGCTTTCTCAAACATTAGAATAACATGCAAGCATTTCAGCTTTCTCAAACATCAGAATAACATGCAAGCATTTCAGCTTTCTCAACATAAGCAAAATAGCATGTTATATCAGCAAAAACAGCCAACATCACAAAATCATCAACATCAACAGAATGCATTTCTCATTCTTCAAAATGACATGCAAAACAGTTTTTCTTCAAAAACAGAAATGGAACAACGTGCATGTAATAACAATATGCATTTACAGCCTTAATGCAACTAGAAAGTGGAAGGTGCCCTGACCCTTGTTGTGTGTTCTCCTACTTCTCTTGTTTCTGTTTTCGTTCCCGTTTGCGCGTCAAAAACCGGTGAAACTCACGCCTGCGTTTGCTGCTACGAAACTGGGTTCTTTAGCTCCGTAATAATGTGGGGAACAACTTTTGTACTAGGGATTTGGTGTTTTGGTGCTTGGATTTCCAAGTAATGGAACTTTTGAGGAACCTCCTCTTTTCTCTTTGAAAACGTGAAACAGCTTTCAGCAAACAGAAAACAGAATGGGAGGGAAGGGTGCTGTTACATGCAACACTGTTACATGCAGTATGGGCAGTGAGCAATGAGGGATGGTGTTCTGATTTCACCATCCTTCTCACTCATATTTATAGGCTTGTGTGGTGCCACCTCACCCGACACTTGTCTGATCTTCAGCAATTAACCAATCTCGTCGCAATTAGCCGCTAATCCCTTAATTAATTGTCTGATTAATTTAATTACTCGTAATTAAATTTATTTATTCTTAATCCAATAATTTTAATTCATCCTCCAAAATAAATATTTATATATATATATATATATATTTACTCAAAACATACATATATTAAATATTTCACAAATGTCCCCAAAATACCCTTAATATTAATTCCATAAATTAATATTAATTTTTAAGGGTCTTACATTACTACCCCCCTTAAATTAGTTTCTTCCTCGAAACTACATGTTGATAAACAACTGAGGATATTGTTCCCTCATCTTACTCTCCAGTTCCCAAGTCGCGTCCTCTAGCAACAGGACGAGTAGCCCTAGTTGCGTTCACTGGTGGTTCCACCTTCGGAGCCTTGCAATCCCTTGCAAAGTGTCCTGGCTTATGGCAATTGAAACAGGGAGAATCCTTTACGGTACAAGCAGTAGCGTAGTGTCCTTCTTTCCCACATCAGAAACAACGAACCCCTTGTCCTAATTGTCGTCCAAAAGTCTGGTTCCCCGGGCGATTCTGGCCCCTGTTGTTGTTCTGGGGTCGGTTATACGGCTTAGCAACCTGTTTTCCTCTATTGTTCTGATTGTGCATCCGAGTAGGCCCTCCAGAATTAAAGTTCCCTCCTCTGTTGGCCCTCTTGTTCTTCATCTCTTCGACCTCTCTACACTTCTCCACTAACACTTGGAAACGTTGAATTCCCAATGGCAAGACCGAGTGTTGAATCTCATACTTCAGTCCATTTTGAAAGCGATGACACATAAACTGTTCATCAACTTCTTCCCGGAAGAATTTGAAATGTCTTGACAAGGATTCAAACTTAGCCGCATATTCCCCCAGTGTCATATTACCCTGGTGCAATTTCAAAAAATCGTCACCCAATTCGGTCCTAGTGCTCATCGGGAAGTATTTGTCAAAAAACTTCTTCTTGAACGACTCCCAGTTCACCTCCTCGTGAGCTGACCCCATCAGTAGTCTTGTACTTCTCCACCAATACTCTGCATCCCCTATCAGCAAGTACATGGCATAGTTGACCTTCACTGCTGCTCGGCAATTAATCATCTCGAAGATTTTCTCCATCTCTTGAATCCACTGGTCCGCTCTTTTTGGACCCTCATCACCCTTGAACTTGGGAGGATTATGACGACAAAAATCCTCTAGTCCTCTAGATTCAGCAGCGCGAATCTCTCTTTCCCTCTTCTCCAGATCCCGTTGAGTCTTTGCAGCCGTCTGTGCAGCAACAGACGCCGCCATGTTGTTCATCGCTTCAGCCATCATATCTTCCCGGCTGACATTGACTCTTGCGGTGTCGTCTCTTCGTGGAGGCATTGTTTCCTACAAAACAATCATCACTTCAGTCACACCACAACTTACACAAGCCTTGACACTTTAACTACTTGCTCCTATGCATGATCAGCTAATAACTCAAAACAAATGCTTTAATCAGAGCTTTAACCCAAAACTTTAACCCAATGCTCTAATACCACAATTATAACACCCCGAGTTTAAAATACAGCGCGAGTGTATATTTTTTTTTCACATAAAATAAATCAATAAAAGAATTTTCCGAATTAATTCAAGGGAATTAAAATAAAATTTTCATCAGTTCATTTCAAAAGAGAACACCCGGCTTGTGGCCACTAAATAACATCAGAGTGCAGAATAATACAGCGGAAAAATCATACATTAATTCCCAAAATAAAATTACATTTCCCAAAACTCAAGACCCTATACAAAAGTCTAGTCTGATCATGCACTAAGCTACAGTAGCACGGTCTCCACCGTATCCTCTATAAGTCTCGTCTTCAACCAGCTGTCTGTCCCTCTGCATTGTCCACGTAGACTCCGTACGTAAAGATCAAGGGAAACTAACGACGTTTCCGTCATTAGTGTATCCGTCGGTAGGACGGGTTCGGGTAACATCTGAGGGCAAAGCCCAATTTCCACAATATAATAGCAAGGGTCACCGACCGAAATTAACAAATAATCACATAGCATATATTTCACAGCAACAAATATATACATGGCATATTGTATAACAATGATGGAAATAATGATGCTCATTTGAAATTCAATGACACATATGCCTTTTCAAAAAAAGTAGCCAATGAATATGAAAAATGTGGTAAGTACAACCAACACTTCCACAATCACAATCATTAATCAGAAATTCATATTCTATAAAGTACTCACACATATTCAATTTCCACTCATCATCATAATCCAATCGTGACCCACCGGTCAACCCCTCGATGCAATATGTATATGCTCATGTATACAATTTCTTGGAATCACCAAGGTGCATTCGCTCAACAGACCAGCACAATTTATATGTATGATAGACTTTAACAGCCCTCAAGACCATGGTGCAATCGCTCAACAGATCAGCACCAGTGCAGTCGCTCAATAGACCAGCACGTTTCACATATTTGAATGGACCACCACGAACACGCGGCCATTCCGTAGCCCGGATAGAATGGACCACCGCGAACACGCGGCCACTCTACAACCCATCACGGTTACTACTTTCACGTGTATTAGCCTCTCACAGGCCAAATACACAAGTTAAATCCTTACACGGATAGAATGGACCACCACGAGCACGCGGCCATTCCGTAGCCCATCACGATGGTTACTACTTAACTTCGCGGACCATCACGTTTACCGCATTACTCTGTGGCCCATCGCGGGTACCACCTGACTATGCAATGCATGAACATGCAATGTTTTCTCTTCACTGAAAACAGTATGCAATAACAGAAAAACTCAGCCTTTCCAGCATTTCCCCCAAAACATCTCAACACAATTAATTTCATAATCAACACAGCAATGATTAAACATTCCAGTAATCATTAACACTTTACTTTATCACAACATTCCATTCTTAATTATCATAAGTCTTTTCCCCAACTCTTAAAATTCACAAATCAGTGTTTAAAACTGAGTTTTCTGCGAAATACGAATCTGTATTCGAATACAGCCTCTCTGTATACGAATACAGGAGCCAAAACAGTGCATAACTAACACTCCTAAAAACTTGGAATTTCTGAAAACTCGAATCTGTATTCGAATACAGACCCCTTGTATTGAAATACAGAAGCATGAAACTGCAATTTTAACATTCTGTATTCGAATACAGCATGCTTCTAGTCGAATACAGAAGACAAAACCAGAATGATCAACATCAGAACATCAGAAACAGAACCAGAATCAGAATGATTAACATCAAAACATCAGGAACAGAACCAGAATCAGAATCATCAACACCAGAATCATCATAACCAGAATTAGAATGATCCACACCAGAATCATCAGAAGCAAAATAGAATGATCCACACCAAAATCATCAGAAGCAAAACAGAATGATTCACACCAGAATCATCAAAGCAAAACAGAATGATTTACACCAGAATCATCAGAAGCAAAACAGAATGATTCACACCAGAATCATCAGAAGCAAAACAGAATGATTCACACCAGAATCATCAGAAGCAAAACAGAATGATTCACACCAGAATCATCAGAAGAAAAACAGAATGATTCACACCAGAATCATCATAAGCAAAACAGAATGATAAACACCAGAATCATCAGAAGCAAAACAGAATGATTAACACCAGAATCATCAGATGCAAAACAGAATGATTCACACAAGAATCATCAAAAGCAAACAGAATGATTCACACCAGAATCATCAGAAGCAAAACAGAATGATTCACACCAGAATCATCAGAAGCAAAACAGAATGATTCACACCAGAATCATCAGAAGCAAAACATAATGGTTTACACTAAAATCATCAGAAGCAAAACAGAATGATTCACACCAGAATCATCAGAAGCAAAATAGAATGATTCACACCATAATCATCAGAAGCAAAACAGAATGGTTCACACCAGAATCATCAGAAGTAAAACAAAATGATTCACACCAGAATCATCAGAAGCAAAACTGAATGACTCACACCAGAATCATCAGAAGTAAAACAGAATGACTCACACCAGAATCATCAGAAGCAAAACAGAATGACTCACACCAGAATCATCATAAGCAAAACAGAATGGTTAACACCAGAATCATCAAAAGCAAAACAGAATGACTCACACCAGAGTCATGAGAAGCAAAACAGAATGACTCACACCAGAATCATCATAAGTAAAACAGAATGACTCACACTAGAATCATTAGAAGCAAAACCAGAAGGATTCACACCAGGAATTATCAGAAGCAAAACAGAATGGTTAACACCAGAATCATCAAAAGCAAAACAGAATGACTCACACCAGAGTCATCAGAAGCAAAACAAAAATACTCACACTAGCATCATCAGAAGCAAACAGAATGATTCACAGCAGAATCATCAGAAGCAAAACAGAAGGATTCACACCAGAATTATCAGAAGCAAAACAGAATGGTTAACACCAGAATCATCATAAGCAAAACAGAATGATTCACCCCATAATCATTAGAAGCAAAACAGAATGATTCACACCAGAATCACCAGAAGCAAAACAGAATGATTAACATCAAAATCATCAGATGCAGAAATAGAATGATTAACATCAAAATCATCAGAAGCAGAAATAGGATGATTAACATCAGAATCATCAAAAGCAGAAACAGAATGATTAACATCAGAATCATCAGAAGTAGAAACAGGATGATTAACATCAGAATCATCAGAAGCAGAAACAGGATGATTTACATCAGAATCATCAGAAGCAGAAACAGGTTGATTAACATCAGAATCATCAGAAGCAGAAATAGGATGATTAACATCAGAATCATCAGAAGCAAAAATCATTCCTCTGTATTCGACTAAAGGGGCTCAAAGTCGAATACAAGTTTGAAAACTTAAGTAAAACAGAAGCTTGATAGGTTATATTCGAATACACACATGTTGTATTCGAATACACCTTCCCAAACTAGTGAAATTTTCCTAAGACTTCAACACATTTCAAACTGTTTCTTTTGAAAAATCAGCACAACTCCAAAACAGTTTTATCACTCTTTTAAACAACAAAACTCTGACTTTTACATCAAACCAGATTTTCCAGAAGGAAACACTTTCATCAGTTTTAAATCCTTTTTATTTTGAAATCATCAGCAACACCAGATTTTCAAACCATCAGAACATCATGCAAAGCATTTCAGCTTTCTCAAACATCAGAACAACATGCAAAGCATTTCAGCTTTCTCAAACATCAGAATAACATGCAAGCATTTCAACTTTCTCAAACATCAGAATAACATGCAAGCATTTCAGCTTTCTCAAACATTAGAATAACATGCAAGCATTTCAGCTTTCTCAAACATCAGAATAACAAGCAAGCATTTCAGCTGTCTCAACATAAGCAAAATAGCATGTATATCAGCAAAAACAGCCAACATCACAAAATCATCAACATCAACATAATGCATTTCTCATTCTTCAAAATGACATGCAAAACAGTTTTTCTTCAAAAACAGAAATGGAACAACGTGCATGGCATAACAATATGCATTTACAGCCCTAATGCAACTAGAAAGTGGAAGGTGCCCTTACCCTTGTTGCGTGTTCTGCTACTTCTCTTGTTTCTGTTTTCGTTCCCGTTTGCGTGTCAAAAATCGGCGAAACTCCCGCCTGCGTTTGCTGCTACGAAACTGGGTTCTTTAGCTCCGTAATAATGTGGGGAACAACTTTTGTACTGGGGGTTTGGTGTTTTGGTGCTTGGATTTCCAAAATACCCTTAATATTAATTTCATAAATTAATATTAATTTTTAAGGGTCTTACAGTACATAATCTGAATTTCTTATTTAATGATTGTGATTTGCTGAGGTGTTTTTTGTACTTACCACATATTTCATAATAATTGGCTGTTGTTTTTGAAAAGGCATATATGTCATTAAATTTCAAATGAGCATTATTATTTTCCTCATCATCATATGTTATACCATGGATATAATTGTTGCTGTGAAATATATGTTATGTGATTATTTGTTAATTTCAGTCGGTGACCCTTGCTATTATATTGTGGAAATTGGGCTTTGCCCTCAGATGTTACCCGAACCCGTCCTACCGACGGATACACTAACGACGAAAGCGTCGTTAGTTTCCCCTGATCTTTACGTACGGAGTATCCGTGGACAACACAGAAGGACGAACGGTTGGCTGAAGACGAGACTTATAGAGAATACGGTGGAGACCATGCTACTGTAGCTTAGTGCATGATCAGACTAGACTTTTGTATAGGGTCTTGAGTTTTGGGAAATGTAATTTATTTTGGGAATTAATGTATGACTTTTCCACTGTATTTTCCGCACTCTGATACTGTCTAGTGGCCACAGGCCGGGTGTTCTCTTTTGAAATAAACTGATGAAAATTTTATTTTAATTCCCTTGACATTAATTTTGAAAAACTCATTTTAATTATTTATTGAAAAAAAATACACTCGCGCTGTGTTTTAAACTCGAAGTGTTACATTTTCATTTTAAACAAGCTTCATATATTATGTATTTGTCAAAGCTAATTTTGGAACACCTCTTACTAAATCAAGTTTAAATAATTTAAAAGTGGTTTTCATACTTACATGTCCAACACATTTGTATTAAAATTGTTTATCTTTTTCAATAGACATAAAGTAAGATTTAACAAGTAATTCTTCTAAATATAGAACATAAAAAAATATCTTTTTTGAGTATATACGTCAAATCACCAATTTTTTGTTAAAAAATATGAAGGTGAGAGCAAACAATTGAATTTAAAAATAGAGTGACCAATTATGTAAGTTGCTAAAAATAGAATCTCCAAAACTGTAATTAAATCAAATTAATAAAAACATAGAGATAAATATATGTGGTATCATATATTTTATATATATGTTTAAATAATATATCTAGTTTTATGGTGATAAAAATTAATTTTAAATAAATTATTTTTGTAAAATTTATTTCAGTTAAAAATGTATAACGTAAATTGATTATGTTTAAATTTAAAAATAAATTAAACAATAAATTTAAAGTTAAAAATCAATTGCTGAAAAAAAACATTAAATTCTAACTTCAAATTAAAACAATAAACACAAAATCAATTTTACCATAAAATATTTAAATATATCAAAAATTAATTCTAAAATCAATTTTACCCTCTTCAAGTGGAAGTTAGTATCCTCTTATTGTTCCTTTCTAGCCTTCTTTACTTGTTTTATCTTACTTTCAATAATTCTCACACTTTATCAAGAAATGTTAGATAACTTTTTACCTAAGAAGAAAGCATTGCAAAATTGACGGAGAGAAAAAGGAACACCGTCAAACTTTCTTAAAGTTCTTTAAATAGAATCTCATGGTAAAATTTATCCTTGATTTCTTCATTAACATGGTACTTATATAAACATTTTTGTCAGTATTACTGAACAGTAGCTGATCTTGACAGATTTGACAATGATTTGATGTTGATTGCTCACCAACAGTTTTCAGCGCTACTCTTTTTGCATTCACAATGTGTGAAACCATATGGCATAAAAGACTGTAGTAATTAAGAAGATAAAAAAAAATATCATTTAATTAATCTTTTTGAAAAAAAATATACATTTGCTTGCGTGCCTCCGATTTTTTTTATCTATATATCCCCTTTTTAAAATTTTAATACCAAAATGCTCCACTTTTGAAAACATAGATGAAATTGCCCTACTTTTTAGAACCTTCAGGAGGTTTCTTCCCTAGGGAGAGACCTCTTGAAGCAAATGTTTTTCTGCCCTAGTGATAGGTCTCTTCCTCAGGAACAGACCTCATGAAGGAAGTTTTTGCATTTTTTGCACTTTTTACAAAATTCGAAAATACCAATTATACCCTTATGAATTTCGCAAAGTGATTCACAAGTAATTAACATGTTTTTTGTAAACTGATGTTGTTGTTGTTGTTGGGTTTTAATGCCTCTGATTTATGAGTGTGATTTCTCCCTCTAATTCTTGCTCTGATTTCTGCAAGTGATGATATCCTCTGATTTCTGTGTGATTTCTCCCTCTGATTTTTGCGTGTGAGTTCTTCCTCTGATTTCTGCATGTGATTTATCCCTCTGATTCTTCCTCTGATTTCTGCATGTCATGATATCCTCTGATTTCTGTGTGATATATGCCTCTGATTTCTCCCTGTGATTGTATCATGTGATTCTGCCTCTGGTATCCTGTGATGATATGTTCTGATATCATCCTCTAATATGTGCCTCTAATTTGTGCATGTTAATTATTTCCTCTGCAGTCTACATGTGATTTCTTCCTCTGAAATCTGCTGTGATTTATTTCTCTAATTTCTGCCTCTGATTATGCCTCTGGTATCCTCTTATTTGTGCCTT
Source organism: Cicer cuneatum (assembly GCA_037974295.1). Taxonomy (NCBI): domain Eukaryota; kingdom Viridiplantae; phylum Streptophyta; class Magnoliopsida; order Fabales; family Fabaceae; genus Cicer; species Cicer cuneatum. The sequence goes on from JBBPBO010000003.1 coordinate 11,810,915, forward strand.
TGATTTCTCCCTCTGATTTTTGGGTGTGATTTTCTGAGGATACCAAAGGTAGAAAATCACACCCAAAAATCAGAGGGAGAAATCAAATGCACAAATAAGAGGATACCAGAGGCATAATCAGAGGCAGAAATTAGAGAAATAAAGCACAGCAGATTTCAGAGGAAGAAATCACATGCAGACTGCAGAGGAAATAATTAACATGCACAAATTAGAGGCACATATTAGAGGATGATATCAGAACATATCATCACAGGATACCAGAGGCAGAATCACATGATACAATCACATGGAGAAATCAGAGGGATAAATCAGAGGCAGATATCACACAGAAATCAGAGGATATCATGACATGCAGAAATCAGAGGAAGAATCAGAGAGATAAATCACATGCAGAAATCAGAGGAAGAACTCACACACAAAAATCATATGGAGAAATCACACAGAAATCAGAGGATATCATCACTTGCAAAAATCAGAGCAAGAATCAGAGGGAGAAATCACACTCATAAATCAGAGGCATTAAAACCCAACAACAACAACAACATCAGTTTACAAAAAACAACATGTTAATTACTTGTGAATCACTTTGCGAAATTCATAAGGGTATAATTGGTATTTTCGAATTTTGTAAAAAGTGCAAAAAATGCAAAAACTTCCTTCACGAGGTCTGTTCCTGAGGAAGAGACCTATCACTAGGGCAGAAAAACATTTGCTTCAAGAGGTCTCTCCCTAGGGAAGAGACCTCCTGAAGGTTCTAAAAAGTAGGGCAATTTCGTCTATGTTTTCAAAAGTGGGGCATTTTGGTATTAAAATTTTAAAAAGGGGATATATAGATAAAAAAATTCGTGCCTCTGCTATAATAATAATTATTTCTTAAAAATAATCATGAATTCGTTTAAAAATATTTTTAGGTTAATAATGCTAAATATAAATAGATTAATTGTCATCTATTTATATTTAAGATCAATTAATTATGTTATTGAATTTAAGTGGTTTACTTTTAAAAATATGTTTTTAATTTGTAGAAATTATCCACTAAAATTTTTCTAAATTCTTTTTCTGCAAATTCACTTAATGAAATATTAACGAACTTCAATTAAAAACCAAAATATTTGAGTAGTATAAATTCAAATTTTGCTTGGATAATTTTTTGTTTGATTTGATTTACTTAAAAAAAATTTGAATTTATATAAATAAAACCAAAAATATTTAACGTCAATTTTAAATAAGGATAAGTTAATTTTATTTTTTTTGTGTGTATATTTGTGTCAAGAGAGAATTTTTTGCTTATAATTAAGAAATAAGAGTATATTTTATTTGTGTGGGTCCATAATATACATTATTTTCCAAACTAGTTGCATGGCACGTGATTGACTCAATCACAAATATATATCAACGTCGTAACTTTTGAGGTTCTAAGAGTGCCACCTCTAATGGAATTGTCAACACTTCTTTACTTATAATTGCATCATCATCGGTTGAGACATTACTTAATTAATTAAAACCTCAGTAGAGGGCCTGTTTTGGCAACTTATGAAACGGATATCCTACTCACTATATGCCTAATAAATGTAGAAAATTTGCATGGAATATGATGGCTGAAAACTAACATGGGCTCTAATTGGGCTTTTTAGGTTTAGGGTTCATGCCTTGATTTTTTGGATTTTAAACCCCATCTGTTGGGCGATGAACCCCTCAAGAAATGTGTTGTTTTACTAGATGGTAAATTCTGGAATTTAAAAAAAAAAAACAAGTATTTGTACATCAAAAGGGTGAATCCAGTACTGTATTTTGCATATTGTGAGTAAAGATGGGATTGAACGAGCAAGATGTAGGTATAATTATACTGGTGTTGTTTGGATTGTTTATGAAGTATAACATATTTCCTTAAAAAAAAAAAATCAATTACAACATATTACTTATATAATTTTTTCAATCAAAATTTTTATTTTTTTAAAAGAAAAATACATACATTGATGTAGAGGGTTCAAGGCCAGAATCGAGGAAGAAACGGCTTTGCGGACAAAAGCAGACGAAAATGCGGAAAACGATCGTCTGGTGTTAGATTGTCTATTATTATACCTTTCCGAAAAGGGAATCGCGCCACGAGCACAACTCATGGCTTTGCCATGAAGTATGGGCTCCAGAACCGTTTTGAGCTCGTCTTGAGCCTCAAAACAGTCGTTTTAGTTTTTCCCGTAATTTCGGGCTTTTCTGTTTTACAGCCGTTTTAGCTTTTCCTTTAATTTAGGGCTTTTCTATTTTACCTAATTTTCGTACTAGGGTTTCTATTATCTATTTAAAGACTTTCTATGCTGTAACAAAAGGTATCTTTTAATAAAATAATTAATTTTGAGAGTTTTTCTCTTCTCTGGTGGATTCCAGAACTTGTTCTTTTTTTAAGATTAGCGCTTGCTAACCCTTTGCGATTTCCAGGTTCCAGCTTGCCGAACCTACCTCATTACCGCATGAGTCCCAAGGAGAACGAGATATTGCGGGAACAGATTGAGGATTTACTAAAGAAAGGGTTCATTAGAGAGAGTATGAGCCCATGTGAAGTTCCAGTGCTTTTGGTCCCTGTAAGACCCTTAATTTTAAACATTAATTTTGGAATTATTGTCAAGGGCATTTTGGGAATTTTTGTAAATATTTAATATATGTATGTTTTGAGTGAATATATATATATATAAATATTTATTTTGGAAGAGGAATTAAAATTATTGGATGAAGAAGTAAATTAATTTAATTTCAAGTAATTAAATTAATTGGACCATTAAGTAAGGATTAGTGGCTGATTGCAAGATAATTAAAAAGCTGGAAAATAAGACAAGTGGCAAGTGAGGTGGCACCATGAGAGTCTATAAATAGGAGTGAGAAGGATGGTGAAGTCAGAACACCATTCCTTCCTCCATACTGCCCATATTGCATGTACCAACTCCATCACCTCTCCCATTTCTGTCTCTGTTTCTGCCATTTCCGAACTGAAATTGAAGAGAGGGAAATTCCTTCAAACACCATTAACTGAGAATCCCAGCCTCAAACCTGAAAACCTCCAGTAGTAAAATTAATCCCCACCTCAATACGAAGAGAAAGAACCCAGTTTTGCAGCAGCAAACTCAGGGAACAGTTTCACCGTTTTTGGACGCAGAAAAGGGAACGCAGCAGGAACAAGAGAAATAGCAGAGCACGCAACAAGGGTAAGGGCACCTTCCATCTTTTAGCTGCATTAGGGCCATAAATTTGTGCTGTTTTCAGTTCTGTTTTTAAAATAAAAGCTATTTTCGAAAAATGACATTTTGAGAGAAAATGCATTTTGTTGATAAGTGATTATTCTGATGAGTTGTTGTTGGTTGTTTTTACTGGTAAAATATGTTGTGTTATTCCTGTGTGAATGCTGGAAAATGTTTGCATGCCATTTTAGTTATGATTAAAATGCATGTCTTAAAACTGTTTTGAAAATGGCATTAAAATGCAAAATGCATCTTGTTGGTGCTTAGTGTTCTGTGATGTTTGCTTGTCATTCTGTGGTGTTTTGAGAAAACTGAATGCATGCATGTTTGCTCTGATGTTTTGTAAACACTGAAATGTTGCATGTTTGTTCTGATGAGTGAGAACACTGAAATGTTGCATAGTGTCCTGATGATTGATCATCTGTCTCTATTTTGGATAAACTGGTTCTGATTCTATTTTATGTTGTGGGATTATGGTGATGAAAATGACTCTGATTCTGGTTGTTTTGTGTGGTTCTGGTGATGTTGATGATTCTGATTCTGGTTGTTTTGTGTGATTCTGGTGGTGTTGATGATTTTAAAGGAAAAAGGGATTTTAAATGAGGAAAAGCTTTTTGAAAAGTGCAGAATCTGTTTGATATTTGGTTGCCTTTTATTAAAGAAAACAGTTGAAAAGGGTTGAACTTTCACTTTTTTTTCGAAGGTGTATTCGAATACAACCTATCAAGTTTTGTTTTGTCTAAGTTTTCAAAACCTGTATTCAACTACGAGCCCCTGTAGTCGAATACTACTCAAAGGATTTTTGCTTCTAATTAAACCTCTGTATTCGACTACGACCATGTCGTATTCGAATACAGAAGTGAAATGTTAACACTGTATTCGCATCTGTAGTCGACTACAAGCATGCTGTATTCGACTACAGATTCGAGTTTTTCCAGAAACTCAGTGTTTAGCTTCTGTATTCAAATACAAGGAAGCTGTATTCGAATACAGATTCGTGTTTTCCAGAAAAACAAGTTTTAATCACTGTCATGTGAGTTTTGAAGTGTTGAGAAACTCTGAGAAGGTTTAAATGATTTGAAAAGAAGTCTGTGAAAAGGTTTTAAAGAGGAGAGAAAGATGTTTGAAAATCTTTAAGTGACAGAGGATAAAAAGCTGAATTTTTCAAAGGTTGAACTCCTATATTCGACTACAGCCATGCTGTATTCAAATACAGAATGTTAAATTTCAGTTTCTGCTTCTGTATTCGAATACAGATTCGTGTTTTCAGAAAATTTCCAGTTTTAAGAGTGTTTTGAGAACCCTGAGTGTCTGGGGAATACTGGGAATGTTGTGGGGAGTTAAAGTGGAACTTTTGATGAGATTTTGATGTAGTGGTGATGAAGTTTTAAAAACTTTACTGATGTAATGAAAGAGGCTGAATCTGCACTGAAATCTGCCTCTGTATTCGAATACCAGAGGGCTGTATTCGAATACAGAGTGTGAATCTACACAATTTTTTGCTTCTGTATTCGAATACAGAAGAGCTGTATTCGAATACAGATTCGTAAATCTCAGAAAAATCCCAGTTTTAATTCTGTGTCTGAATTTTTGAGAGGTTGGGAAAACATTTCAAAGTGCGAATGATTAATTTACTGTTAATTCATGATTGTGATGTTGTTATTTATGACTGTGCTGAAATAATTAAATATGATTGAGAGGCATGAATTTCTGTTTTGCATTCTGTTTCTAGAGAAAATGAAACACTGCATATTCATGCATTGCATAGTCAAGTGGTACCCGCGATGGGCCACGGAGTAATGCGCAACCACGTGCTGATCTATGAGCGATTGCACGAGTGTTGATCTGTGAGCGATTGCACTAGGTACTGATCTGTGAGCGATTGTACCTTGGTATATAAGTGCTGGTCTGTGAGCGACTGCACTGGTACTGGACTGTGAGCGTCTGTACCCTGAAATGCGCAACCACGTGCTAATCTGTGAGCGATTGCACGAGTGCTGATCTGTGAGCGATTGCACTAGGTACTGATCTGTGAGCGATTGTACCTTGGTATATAAGTGATGGTCTGTGAGCGACTGCACTGGTACTGGACTGTGAGCGTCTGTACCCTGAAATGCGCAACCACATGCTGATCTGTGAGCGATTGCACGAGTGCTGATCTGTGAGCGATTGCACTAGGTACTGATCTGTGAGCGATTGTACCTTGGTATATATGTGCTGGTCTGTGAGCGACTGCACTGGTACTGGACTGTGAGCGTCTGTACCCTGAAATGCACAACCACGTGCTGATCTGTGAGCGATTGCACGAGTGCTAGTCTGTGAGCGACTGCACTAGGTACTGATCTGTGAGCGATTGTACCTTGGTTTATGTCAAACGTGCTGGTCTGTGAGCAACTGCACGATGTGCTGGACTGTGAGCGTCTGCACTGGTGCTGATCTGTGAGCGATTGCACCCTGGTCATGAGGGCCGTTAATTTGTGCTGGTCTGTGAGCGACTGCACCTTGGTGATTCCAAGAAAATTATGCATGAGCATATATGCATTACATTGTGGGATTTGACCGTTGTGTCATGATTGTTTATATGATGAATGTTGGAAATTAATGCGTGTGAGTGCTGTCCAAAAATCTGATATTATGAATTTATGTTTGTGTTTTGTTGACGTGTTGGCTGTACTTACTGCATATTCATAATCATTAACTGCTGTTTTGAAAAGGCATAAAAGTCATAAATTTCCAAATGAGGCATTATTATTTTCCTCATCATCATAAATTATGCCATGATTAGATGTTGTAGTGCAATACATGCTATGTGAATATTTGTTATTTTCGGTCGGTGACCCCTTGCTATATATTGTGGACTTTGGGCTTTGCCCTCAGATGTTACCCGAACCCGTCCTACCGACGGATACACTAACGACGGAAACGTCGTTAGTTTTCCCTGATCTTTACGTACGGAATCTACGTGGACAACGCAGAGGGACGAACGGCTGGTTGAAGACGAGACTTATAGAGGATACGGTGGAGACCGTGCTACTGTAGCCTAGTGCATGATCAGTCTAGACTTTTGTATAGGGTTTCGAATTTTGGGAAATGTAATTTTATTTTGGGAATTAATGTATTACTTTTTCCGCTGTATTTTCCGCACTCTGACATTGTTAACATTTTAAAAATGCCTTAAGGTTTATTATTAAATTTCCCAAAATTGAGTACTTATTGATTTACGGAAACTTTATTTTAATTCCTTCCGAATTAAATCAGGAAAATCATTTTTATTATTGATTTTAAAAAAAAAATGCACCCGCGCTGTGTTTTAAACTCGGGGTGTTACAGTCCCTAAGAGGAACAATCAGTGGCGGATGTGCGTTGACAGCAGAGCCATCAACAAGATAACGATCAAATACAGGTTTCCCATCCCTCGTCTGGAGTACATGCTTGATGAGTTATCAAGGTCTAAGTTGTTTTCAAAGATAGATCTACGGAGTGGTTATCATCAGATCCGAATTAGACCTGGAGATGAATGAAAGACGGCTTTCAAGAGCAAGGATGGCCTTTACGGGTGGTTGGTCATGCCTTTCGGGTTATCCAACGCCCCCAGTACTCTCATGAGGCTAATGAATTAGGTTCTTCGTCCTTTTACTGGCTCTTTTGTGGTGGTTTACTTTGATGATAGTCTGATTTATAGCAAAACCAAGGAGGATCATCTAGGGCATTTGAAGCAAGTGCTACAGGTCTTGCAAGATCACCAGTTATACATCAACTTGAAGAAGTGCACCTTCTGTACCAACAAGCTGTTGTTTCTGGGTTTTGTTTTCGGTGAAGATGGGATTCAGGTGGACGAAGAGAAGGTGAGTGCTATCAGAAACTGGCCTGCACCTAAGTCTGTGACGGAAGTACGCAGTTTCCATGGCCTGGCTACTTTTTATAGGAGGTTTGTGCGCGACTTCAGCACCATTACTGCGCCTATCACCGAGTGTCTGAAGAAAGGAAAATTCCAGTGGGGACCTGAACAAGAGCAGAGCTTTGTTTGCACGGTACCAGTTCTCGCTTTACCTGACTTCGACAAGATATTCCAGGTGGAGTGTGATGCCAGTGGAGTAGGGGTAGGTGTTGTACTTTCACAAGAGAAGCAACCAGTGGCTTTCTTTAGTGAAAAACTAAGCGACGCCAGGCAGAAGTGGAGCACTTATGACTAGGAGTTTTATGCAGTCTTTCGAGCTTTGAGGCAATGGGAGCATTATTTGATTCAGATGGAGTTTATCTTGTTCACTGACCACTTTGCCCATAAATTCCTCCATAGTCAGAAGATGCATGCTCGCTGGGTGAGTTTTCTGCAGAAATCCCCATTTATCATTCAGCCCAAATCAGGCGCCCAGAACAAGGTAGCTGATGCGTTGAGTAGGAGAGCTTCCTTGTTGATTACCTTAGCTCAGGAGATTGTGGGTTTTGAGTTGCTGAAGTTAATGTGGCTGATATTTATGAGTTCCATGAAGACGCTGACCTTTATTCTGGTATGAACTCGGGGGTCGAGTTCTTTAGAAGTGGAGGAGACTGATGTAGGAGGGTTCAAGGCCAGAATCGAGGAAGAAACGGCTTTGCGGACAAAAGCAGCCGAAAATGCGGAAAACGATCGTCCGGTGTCAAATTGTCTGTTATTATACCTTTCCAAAAAGGGAATCGCGTCACGAGCACAACTCATGGCAAAGCCATGAAGTATGGGCTCTAGAACCGTTTTGAGCTCGTCTTGGGCCTCAAAACAGTCGTTTCAGTTTTTTCCGTAATTTCGGGCTTTTCTGTTTTACAATCGTTTTAGCTTTTCCTTTAATTTAGGCCTTTTCTATTTTACCTAATTTTTGTACTAGGGTTTCTATTATCTATTTAAAGACTTTCTATGCGGTAACAAAAGGTATCTTTTAATAAAATAATTAATTTTGAGAGCTTTTCTCTTCTCTTGGTGGATTCCAGAACTTGTTCTTTTTTTAGGATTAGCGCTTGCTAACCCTTTGCGATTTCCGACTGCGTCATACATCAAAAAGAATTTATTAAAAAACTATTCCAAACAACTTATTATAAGAAATTTTTTAAATTTTATATTCTAGAAAAAATTGTCGCAAAATGATGAAATACTTAAATAATTTTTAATGAAAAGCTATTCAAATCGATTTTTCATATGAATTTTTTTTTAATTATTTTTTAACAAATTATAACTAAAAGTTAAAATACTTCAAAAAATTATATTTAAAAACCTATAACACAGAAACCTTAAATTTCAAACTGAATATATAACTTCTCAAATATTTGTTTTTTATATTTCATTTCGAAATATTTTATAACTTACCTTTATAGGGCTCATCAAGTTCAAAAATGTCAAATAAAGGTACAAGGCAATCCTTTTTTTTTTTTATACCAAATCCAACTTATTTAGGCAAAACATTCTTAGACCCCACCTACTTGCTTCCTCAACTATTGACTCAAGTACTAAAAAAAATCAATAGTTTACATCAAAAAATTAATATCAATAGCTGATTTGGAAGTTTTCATCACTCTGAACCTAAAATTCGAAGAAAAAAATCAAACTTAGAGGGCCCAACCGGTGACCTCTTGATCTGCAGTCAAATGCTCTACCACCGAGCTATGGACCCTTTTGTTAATATTATGCAATATTAGATTATACTACCTTAATATTTCTTTTTCAATATCTCAATATTGTGGATTAAATTGATTTTGACCCTGAAAACTATAATAATTCTATTTCTTTAAAAAAAAAATTCTTACACTTACCAAGAGTGTATCTATAAATCTCTCTAAGAGAACTAAAAACATGTGATTTTTACATTTTCAAAGACAATATCAAGATTTAAATAAAAAATTAACTGCAAAAATATATGTCAAAAACCAAAAACAATTTTATCCATATTTTGTGTACACTCCATGTTATGTATAAGGGGGACTAGAAAAAACTCACCAACATTTCTAAACAATTAAAGAAACATATTCTCTCCAGTTCCCAGCTGACAATACTAACAATAAATAACTGGATGGAACTAAAAAATAAAAATTATTGCCTAAAATAAATAAAAAACCATGATGGAGGGATTAAAAAATGAGAATGGCACCTATGTTCAAAATTTGACTAGAACGATGGCAATTCTAAAAAGTTTCCACGACCTTAACTTGATATATAGTTGAACATGAACTAGCTATGGTTTTGTATCAAAAAAGACCCCAGTCATAAACCTTGAAGCTTGTAACAGCAAGTTTAAAGACCTCATCCATTGACATACATCCAGCTTGTGCTGCAGGAACAGCCATGCCGGCTCCAACCGTATCCGCACTTTCACTAAATGGGCTGCAAACATTGGTAGATTTGTAGAATGTTTAGAACAAAGCTGATTTAAAACTTATTCGAACTTATCTAAAGACATAAGCACTTGTATTAATATGTTAATGCACTTGTAAGTAAAAGTAAATTATAACATGGCTATAAACTGTTGTCAACTTATTTTAATAAATAAAGTTGAATAGCTTATGAACAAATACTTAATTAAGCTCTATAGAATATTTATTGAATAAGCTAACTTAATTAAGGTGCTTATAACATAAGCACTTATTATAAGTGCTTATGCATAAACTATTTCTATAACAAAAGATCAAATAAAATCAAATTGTATTTGTATAAGTTATAAGTTGTTTTCATAAGCTATCTTGAAGATCTTATAAAAATAAGATGAAAACAACTTATAGACATGCCATAACCTATTTCAATAAGCTCTCCCAATCTATCTCATAAGTACTTATGCCACTATACAAACTCAAATAAGTCAATTCAAAACAGACCATAAATGTTTGATTAAACTGTTGACCCAAATACACCCTTAGAATGATCGATTTTAACATATAAACAAAAAAGAGATTTTTAAAAAATATTAGAAGAAAAGGAGTCTGAATCAAACCAGAAAGCCCCTATAAGATTCAATTAAACTAACCCCAGTAATTTAACAGTTATAAAAGCCAAATTGCAAGACAATTTTCGAAAGAGCTTATGTAAAGAAAAATATATTCCAAAAACTTACTTTATAACAATGGGCTCGTATGCAGTTATTAATACATCAGTATCAACTCCTTTGATACGCAAATTTGCCAAATAAACCTGATTAAATGAAACAATCTTTTAATGATTCCAAGACCAGCTACTTATTATGCAAAAATGACAAATAAGCAATTGCAGAAATTCAAAACATGGCCAGAAAAACAGAACATACTTTCACAATATTTTGTGCTTCTCTTCCTTGTCGTCCCTTAGAAATCGCCTAATAATAATTGTTAATTAAGTAAAGGGTAAAATATTTTACGGGCATAAAAAAAAATATTACAGAAGGACACACTCACAATATATACATATAAAGAACAATCTAAGAGAAAGGCACACATCAATTTCTCTTACAAAACTTAAAAAGATAGCTGCTGATCAACATGTTAAAAAATATGTTATCATATTCCTATCATTTAAGTGAGTTGGGATTAACATGGGAAATGAAAGCAGAAGAAGAATATAGTAACAAACTAGTACCAAAAAAAACCTGTAACTAGATCAACAGACCTATAGTACAAGTAAATGCAAATTTGTTTTCCTGTTTGAGAAGCTTCAAGAAGAATATCTGATAGAAAATCTAGATAATCTAAATGACAGTTCAAAAGAAAATCACTATAAAATGTCAGTTTCCGGCTTCTTCTAATCATAGATCATTCTTAAAACTATGCTTCAGCTATAAACCAGTCCTCCTAGCCTCACCAAACAAAAAAAGAAAAATAAAATCATGACATATCAATTTACAAAATGCTGTGTGGATATCAATTTATCAGTATGGAGGAATGGATGGTCAATATATCAGTATGGAAGTGGATTGCAATATCTAATTTGCAAGCCAAAGAAGCATAAGAACAATATATGAACATTATTTCTGAGATTATTCATCTGGATGACTCAAAATGATGAAGAAATGGTACATAAAAGTCAATAAACAAGTATAAAAACTTTACCATTTGGCCTACTGCAGTTGTTACAACAGCCGGTGTATTATTATACGTCAAACCGGGTGCATCAAGTACTCCTGACTGCTCAATAACCTGAAGTATTTAAAGGGCATAGATAATCATTAGACACAACGGAATTCTGCAGCAAATAAGACGGTAAAGAAACTGAGCTGAAGGAAATTTTGCTCTCGTATAGAAAGGACTGTTCGTTTATGTTGGGATGCAATACATAAGCGAATGCATGCACACTTAGAGAAATTGTAGTGTTTTAGCTTATTGTGTTAAATAACTCAATCATCAAAGGTGTCATAGACACAATGCTCATATCTATCATTCATTCATTTTCACTTAACTGCTTAAACTTTTGGAATAATCGATTCATGACATCGTATTTGAGCCTTCTATTACCAAGTGATCTAGAGTAAGCAATAAGACTACTACCATTATACAATGATGATGATGATTTGATTAGTTAAATAGAGTAAAAATGAAATCACAGTTTAATTGCGCCAAACCTCTCAGCAAAATTCATCCATTCGGCAGCCAAAAAGTATGAAAAAACAATAAAAAGTTTCAAAAACACGCGCTTACTCATAGTAGCATCCACACATTCCATTACGATTCATTGATGCTTCATATGATAAATACAACAGAATCAAGTTTGTATGTATCAATTACAATGTCAAATTTCAGTGACTTGAAGAAACCAAAAATTAAATGATAACATACCACAGTTCCTTCAGCATCCTGCTCTCTAGCCAGGTCTTGAAGAAACCATGCAGCACTTCCATTATCGGCAACATCAGGCTTAAACTCTAAAAGCTCAAAGATCAAGCTTTCATCGCGACTAGGATCTGCAAACACCTCCTATACAAATCACCAAAACCCTAAAAATTAAGTTAGCAAAATAAACAAATAGAACATACAATCCATAATCAAAGAGAAAACATAAAACAAAACCTGATGGTCAGGGACTTCTCGAATATCACTGACATCCTACAAGAAATAATCAGAACCTTAATTTCAGCAAAACAAAAAATTGAGTTAACTTTCAATTTAATCCTTAAACTATCACTCTCTTATTTGGTCTCTGAAATATAAAAATGTAATAAATATTTGATAAACTATTCTCAATCCATCAAATTAGTCATCAGTCACTTTCGAAATAGGAGAGACTCTATAGCACCGATACTTTTAATCAAAGGCATCCCAATGTCCGATACGTTGACGCGACACCGACACTTTGATTTCATTCGATTAATTCATTTTCTCAAATAATTAATGTTGTCTGCGTGTCAATATCAGTGTGTACTATCATGTTTAGTGTCAGTGTCAATAGTCCAACTCCAACTCCAAGAACTAATTTGATAGATTGATAATAGTTTATCAACTATGTATTACATCTCTATACTTTATGATAAAAATAAGAGAGATTGGTAATTTAGGCCCAATTTATGGTTTACTCCTAAAAATTAAAGTTTCTTACAAACACTTTGTGCAAAAAACTTCAAAAAGAACATCAACAAAAATTCAAAAAGTACTAATTTTTTCAAAAAAAAAAATTAAAAATTAAAAATTTCACCTGAAACCTGTTGGGGAAAGTGCTTGATATTTTTCCCCCAAACAAAGGGTGCTGATAAACAACATCTTGTGGCATTTTTGCACTAGTAAAAACAACACAGAAACAATATCAGCAACACCAAACATTTAAAAAAAAAAAAACGAAACTGAAGACCCAATGAATAAAGAGAAGTATAAAAAGATGCCCAAATTCGTTACTCTTAATGCGAAAGTTTGCGAATTTAGAAAACACGCCGACTACCGCTATTCGGTTTAAAAAAAAAATTCAAATGGGAATAACAGTACCTGGTAATGGTAGGAACCGAAGAAGCAGAAGACTGTAGTGTTTTCAGTCACCGTTGAATAAATAGTAAATACTCTGCTTCAAATTTAAGCTAAATTACAAAGCTTATAATTAAATTCAGACACTCGTGATTCAAATTTAAGCTAAAAAAACTCGCTTCAAATTTAAGTTTTCTTTTTTTTTTTTTTCTAAAAAGAGATGCATCCTAACGAATTTATACAACTAAAATCCTAGGTTTGAACTTGAACATGAAGTTTAACGGAATAATATTGATATTTATTGGTTATTAGAACTCAAGAATTTTTTTTTCTTTCTATATATTGTAATTTTGTAAATATGAAAAGTTTTTATTTTTTTTGTGATAAAGAAAAAGGAAATTGTTTAAATTAAACAATTGGTCCTTAAAAATGAATCAAATTTGTAATTAGATTTGTCTTGTTTATAATCTAGAGTCATAAACTTTAAAAATATCAATTTGGTATTGTAAAAATATTCAAGTTTGTTTTGAAGGTAGAGTCTTTCTTTTCACATTACTATCAATAGAATTATGGGCAATGCTTCGGTGTTCGATAATCATACTTCTAGCCCAATTTTTAATTTTATACAGGAGTTTTAAATAATCAAGTTCGTTTTTACGCGTTCTTCTAAAACTCCTTCCATCAAGAAAGTGATTTGCCATCTCCAAAGATTATTGTATTAAATGTAACAGTGATGAGGTTGATTTCGGTTGTCTTGATCTTGATGTTTGTGGAGAAATATTTAGTGACAATTATGCGAATTCTTTAGGTTGTTTGGCTTTAAATTTGGAAATTTCAATTGTGTTGCATGCTCAATTTACGAAGTTATGGTTGTTATTGAAATATCCTACAAGAAGGTATACCATGATTGAATCTTATTCTCAATTAGTAAACCTGACTAATAGGAGTCATAATCTTGTTTCTTGGTTTATTAGAAATGGATGTTTAATTGTCTTGAGATTGTTAAAGGGATGAGATTTACTATTTCTCATTCCTTGAGAGAATGTCATCAATGCGCGAACATGATTGCAAATTTGGAGTTTCACATTGTTAACAATCATCGGTGGATGTTTTTTCTTCTAATAGTTTTGATGTTTTCAATAGAAACAAGGTTGATCTTCTTTAATATAGATTTTGCTTATTTATGTAGATATTTACTGTACTCTTTTTTCTTTTACTGTGGTTTTATTCCTTTGAATGTTTTTGGTAAAGTTTTAATGAGACAGTAGTTTGTATCTCTTAGAATTTATTTTCTTGGTATATGTTTAATGTGCACATATTAACAAACTTGATAATATTAGTTTATCATATTCAGTATTTGATACACAACAAATAACCAAATAATATGATTTATATTGTGATAAAATGACAAATTTATCCTTATAATCTATTTAATTTTTTTTTCTTTCAAAATAACATTCATATATTTTTTTATAAATAAATAAAAAATGCTAAAAAAATATAAATAATTTATGAAGTAATTTTATATACTTGAAAAAATTGTTTACACTACTAAAAAAGTATATAATATTAAAATTTCCAACACACTGTATCAAATTAAAACTATCGACTATGAGTAGCAATAAAATATCATAAAGAATAATATGTTGTCTTACATGTTTCAACAAACCATACAAAGTAAATCAATCTATGTCTCCATTCACTCCGATGATAACGACACCCTATGTATGAAGCAAGAAATCATTCACTATTTGTATACCCAACATCCACAAGATAATAATAATATATAATAAAATAGAGTTGTCAAATAAAAATGTAATTATTACTATTTTGTTACTATTAAATTTTTTATGATATTATGATTATTCTAACATGTGGGAACATGTAAACCATTCCTCCTAGAAATTGCATCCCGCAACACCCTTGAGTCGGAGCAGATCCTTCCCATCTAGAGCAATACATAAAAAAATTTCAAATCCCTAGAATATGCACCTAGGACATTGGTAAATATATCCCTTTTGCTATTACTATATCTTGGTTTGTCAATAGGTGACACGTTAACTTGGGTATGTGTTCCATTTAGTGCCCCAAGACAATTCTGTAAGCAATATCCAAATAAATTATGTTTCATCTAAATTAACACATAAAAAAATACAAAGATATAAATTTATGCTAGAAAAGTATCTTAACCCAAACAATGGACATGATCAAAGGCTCTAAGAAGAATTGCTTGTAACAGTAAAACTTCATTCAACATTGAATTAAAATACCTCTAACTGTTTGTCTTGATTGTTTAAATAAGAACTTAATAACACAGTTTTTAGAATGATGAGCCAATATGTGTAAGAACATAGTCACTTGTTCTTCAATACTTACTAGTCCATCTTCTTTAAACCTATCCTCACTACGCAAGAGAGCACACAACACGGTCGAAATTATCTAATATCCACCCATCTCTAAAAACATCTGTTCTAACATTAGATATAGCATCACATCATTTTGTTCTTGTGAATTCATATTTACCTATATATAAAAGTATCAACATTATTATTATTATTATTATCCATCAACACAAAATAGATTACCAATATAACACATAACATAGATGGCAGAGGAAGATAATTATTATTCTCCTCAATTTTTCTTTTTGAAACATCAATCAAAGTTTATTATTAGTAATTGTATAAAAAAACAATTAACATAAAACTCAAACATCAAATATGATAGAGAAAAAGGACAAATATGAACAACAACAAAAACAATAAAAAAATCCTCTAAATCAAAGTTTATTTTTTCAACCTTTTAATATGAACACAATCAGAAAACAATCATAACATTTATCCTGTTGTAGAATAAAATAAATCAGAAAACAACTAAAAACTAGGACAAATATGAAAAGAGGAAATCAACTCAGCGTCAACAATCATAAAATCAACTCAATATCAACAACAGAAAACAATCATAAAATCAGAAGAAATCAAAAAATTATTTCATGACACAATAAGAAAATCAAAGAAAATTAGGGCAAATATGAAAAGAGGGAAAACAGGGAAAAACGGTACCTTGGGAGAGCAGTGGAGAGGAGCACGACAGTGGCAGGTGGTAGTGGAGAGGGAGTGGAGAGGAACACGACAAGTTAAGAGGGGAGAAGGAGAAAGAAAGGTGAGTAGGAAATGGCAAAAACTAGAGAAAATATTTTTTAACTTTTATTAGGTTTGAAAACGGATTATTTTAACTTACTTTCAACTAAGATTAGAAAATAAGGTTGAAGCATCATATGTTTAAAAAAAACTGATTTTATTGTATGATATCAAGTTTGGTGCATCAAACAAACGATTATAATAAAATAGGATAAATGTATCATATCATGTCTCTTTATCCTAGACATCAAATCTTTGTTAACATTATAGTGTGGTGTATGTATATAGTGTGGTGTACATTTTTTAGTATGTCTCCTTAATCTATGATATATTTTCATGATATACAGGGAGAGTCCTGATATCAAGATTATTACAATTATAAATAGAAACTATATATTAGAGAAAAGTAAAGAAAAATGTATTGAATAACGAGAGAACTGTTATTACATGAAATAATACAATAAGACTTATACAACCAATAAAAACAATTAACTAGTCTAACTAACTAATATAACTAACATTGTATCTAATATCTCCTCGCAAACTGAAATGTGTTTATTACACTTTCAGCTTGAAAAAAACCAAAACGAAATGTTGGAAATAAATCAACTAAAAGAATATAAAATGCCGAAATTTGTCGACTAAAAAAGTTTAACCATCCATTTTTTTTATGGATATAATATACAATGTAAATTAAAGCTAGAATGAATGAAATTTTGTTTAAATGTCAATAAATTAAGAGGATAAATTTTACTTAATTATCTACTATCTTTACGGTTAAAAACTAAAATATCAGTAAGAGAATAAATTTTGCATTACTATACATTATCTTTATGAATAGAAGCCAGACTACTAATTAAGTTAATATGACCAAATATTTGGTGCTGATGAAACTTTTTAAGAAATGCTTGAAAGCATAACCATGTTTTTTTTTTTATAAAAAACAAATCTTGATAAGCCATGTTATCAAAAAGTTAGTTGTTATCGAAAAGATCACTTGAGTGAATCCAATATAGCACCCAACTCTGCGAAGTGAACCCAATTTGTTCCAAGAATATATCTGAATCAAATTTTTGCTAATATTATATAACTGGTGTGACTAATATCGTATCTAATACAAAACTACCACATAACAAAGATACATTTCAAAATGAAATGATATATATTACAATAACCATGAGTACTCCTTCTCTCTAAACCATGAGTATTCCTTCTCTCATAAACTGAATCAACTTTTACAAAATATTTTCAGAAGTTCTCTAACTTCTTCTTGAGCACAAACTTATAAGAGCTATTTACAAGTTTGCCTGTTTCAATTGAAAAGCTCCTATAAGCTAAAAACTAGCCAAACTAGGCTTATGCTATGCTTCTAAACAAGAACAACCATTTTCATTCAATGATCTGTCTACAATTTGGTTATTTGTGTAGTTCGATCGTAGTTTTGTTTTGATTCGAGTGGTTTAAAGCAATTGAACCATAGTCTAGAGAGGTCTTGTCAGTTTGATGTCTGATTCAGGTTTTAAAACATTGTTTTTGATTCTATAAACAATTCAACAATGAAAAGGATCTCTTTAACCCTTTTCCATATCTAGTAGAAAAACTCACTTGAATAGAAGACACAATAAAAGATTCTAAAAGTCACACCAGAAGATTAGAAAAATAACAAAAACTTTATAAACTTGAAACTGAAGTTACTACATCATAAACGGTACTTATTTTATTTATGAAGCACCTAAGCTACTCTTAACTATATCCTTCTGATGTAGAACTTCCACAACATACCAAAAAACCAACTATAAACAAAAACTAAGTAATAACATTCGTTATTTAGTTTATGAAATATAACAAATCAAAACTCAAATGCATTTATTGTGAATACTTTCGACCTAGTTCTGGTCTATCAGCATTTGCATAAATTCTTCGACTAGTTGTTCTACATCAATACGCCAATGGCAAACCACGATAGAGAAGCCACAAAAAGAACCTCGTATCAGCTCCGAACAAACGGATGCATCCGTCAAAATGCATTTATTGCACTCCAACGAAATCCATTATCCGAAATGCATAGAAGCTTCTTCCTCCAATAACAATTATATTAAAACTTATTACAAGTTTTTAACCCTACCCTTTGGGAGTAATAGATACCTTTTAATTGCAAGTATAAGGACCCAAGTAGTAGCAGAGATCTTTTCCTTGATCATCAAGAGCAATGCAGAGCTCAAAACTGTTTTCAATATCTGAGCATGTAATCCTTTAAAATAGCCCAATATGCCCTCCTTTTTCCATATTCCGTAGAGAACTCCAGACACAGTTTTCGGTGATTTTATCCGTGTTTTGGAAGATTCTTCATCTGCTTCTGCAGCTTGAATGATGACTTTGCACCTATACACAAAAACAAATCTCAAAAGTGTCGCTGAAACTAAGTTCAACGGTCAAAACAAGATGAAAGGAACGATAATACACCTGATAGCAGGATATGTTAGACAGGTAGCAATACTCTTTGAAATTGCACCTAAAAGAAATGCCATCAATGCAGACAGTGATGCTGGAGATACTCCTTTCCCAGCTTTGTTTTCATTATTCTTCAGTACCCGGTGTTTCAGCTGATCAAACACTGTATACTGTAGAACATGATATTTTCAAATTAAGCTATATCGGTCTCAAATCAAGCCTTATAACTAGAATGTAACTTAAGAGAAAGAACACAAAAAACGGTTCTGTTTGATACGAACTAGCCCAAGATGCATTCAGTTTGTTTGCTTTGCGATCGAGCCGGATGATGGAAAATACCTGAATTGCAGGGTTTGAGGTCAGCATCAAGGAAATGCTAAGGCCATCAAATGCATCACTCCATGTGCCTTCTGTAAGTGTTGTCAATAGCCCTTTAGACTTTCCAAAAGCACTTGTTTGCATCCTTGAAGAGGCTGTATCCAGGGGCTACATAGTCATCAATAAGATACTCTTGTATTAAACTTACAAAGTTTGATTAAAATACCTGGTCTCTCATACACAACATAACAAAGAACAAACAGAAAATAACAATGCCAACATATAAAGATTATTCGGTATGGTCAAAACATCATAGATATGTTTTGAATGCACTGCTAAAACTAGTAATAGTTAAAGCTACCTCACCTGAGTTGTAATGGCGGTGACAGCGCCAGCAGCAGCAGCAATTACCAAGTTTGCACTTGTTCCAATGGATTTATATCCACTTTTCTTGAGATACAGTCTTTTAAAGTAACTGTATCCATAGAAGTAGACAAACTGTGAAATGAATGATTGAAGATTCTTTGTTCCGAGGCCCTGGTAAAGGGAAATGATCTGACGTTTAGATATTGCCTCCCATAACACATCAGAGAGATTCCTAAAAAAGTAAAACAAGTACAATGCAATTAAAGGCCTGTTTAGATTATTTTATTTGAGTTTACCTACTAACATAAACACTAGTGAGACTATTGAAGAGAGCTTATGGAAACAACTTATAATATGCAATTAGGCACACGGAGTAAGATCAATCAACCTGCATACTCAGCCTAGTGAATTCTGATAACTACAGAACCATATATTTTTATGCAATTAGGCACACCAACTTGGGGAACATACTTACTATTTGTAATTTGTAAAATTTGAATGCACCACACTTCATTCCTATGTTTAATTCACTCAAAACAACATAAAAATTAAACAATCATCAAAGGAAAAAATCGATGATTAAGAAACTTAAACCATTCAATTGTTCCTTAGAAGACATAGTTTTCCTCAATTTGGTCCCTCTACTTCCAATTTCCCCAATTGAATGCTTAAATGTTTTGATTTCATACAACTTGACGTGTCGGCACAATCCAAAAGCTTTAAATCTAAAACGAAGACTAGTTAGTCAACCAAAAGGTTTCTTTACAATTCAAAAAAAAGTCGCTGGAACCATGGACTTCTTGTTCTCCAAGTTTTTACAATAAATCTAATACTAGTGATCAAGTGACCCTGTAAAAGGTTTCTTTCGTTTAATTAAGAATTAAGAAATGCAATTCAACTCATTCAGGGATTTGATTGAGAAAATTAGAAGTATAATAAAAAACAAAGCTAACATCATTATATCTTTGAATGTCCACACCAATGCATCTCAAACTACAGACCCATTTTTTTATAGGCAAACATTAGTCAGTTCGTGGTTATGTCAGTTTCCAGAACTTGAACCCTGAACTTTCTACTTAAACAACTCTTTTAGTGTCTCTTACCTCACCAACCAAACTATTACTACGGTCTCAAATGTAAGCAAAAATATGATCAACGAAAATTGATGTATCTGATTCAAAATTTAGACTAAATACATCTATTTTCTTTGACTTGTTTTCTCTTATATTTGAGACCGGATGGAACAGGGGCGGATCCACTATGGAGCTAGAGGGGCTCTTGCCCACACAAGAAAACAAAAAATCAGTTTAATAATACTATTATTTTTATTAATCCCCCATAATACCTTCGAGTTTTAAAAAACATTGTGTATCCAATGGTATATTTACTTCTAAAGTTAGTTTTAAATTTGTCTGTGGCAACTTCAACTCTTGAAAGATGTGTCTGTATCATAAGTTTTGTGAAGAATTGAATGCACAATCGTATTGAGGATGATTGGTTGAATGATTTGTTAGTTATATATATATATATATATATATATAGGGAGTGATATATTTGATGACAATTGTAACTTGTAGAAACTCTTATGTGTTTTGAGTTTTTTTAGTCATTACAATTATTTATTTTGTAAGAGTTAGTAATATTTTTGAGAGGGAGCACCTACTTAGGACCAAACTACATACTACATGGATAGGTGACATGAAAAATGCTACAAGTCTACATAGCAGATATTTGAAACTCGTAAGGCATGGCAATTATGCAGAATGGAGAATCTTAATACAGTTACTCAATTCAAAAGGAACTCTTTTTTTTTTTTTTGGAGAACATAAAGAAAACATTTTAAACAGTAGGAATAAGAGTCCTTTCCCATCACGACAGAACTACAACACAACACACACAAAAAAAACTCATTTCAAATAATATTTTATTTTCTGAGGAACAAAAAGAAACGATTTTTAAAAATAAAAAAGCCAACAATTCAATAAGCGATATTAACAAGGGAACCAACCGAGCGAGCAATCAAGAAGGAACAAGTAGAAATTGAAAATTCAACGATGAATGAAAAAGAAAAAATTGAATTTAGAATAAAAGGTAATAAGGATCAAAAGTGAAAAAGAATGAAATAAGATTACCTGTACTTTCGGTTACCATGGGAACGTGCCTCGGCTTGATACTTTGTCTTGCAGGTATCAAGTGGGTAGAGAATTGTTGTGCTAAGCAGTGATCCTATGGCTCCTGAAGTGGCTTCTGCCAAGGATTCCAGATCCACGTTCATCCTTTTCTTCTTCTCCTTCTCCTTCTCCTTCTCCTTTCTCCTTCTTCACCTCGTAATCAAAGACACGGGTGCCAAGGTGGTGGGTAGGTGGATGCTCTTTTATACTACAAATATTATTTATTAACATGGTTATGTTTTTATTATTATTTATTAATATTAATTTTAAATTGGTTAATTATGGGTTTATTTGGCTTTTTTATTTTTATGGAAGGTCGTTGAAGATTTGCTAGTTATAATTTTACTATATTTGATTATAATTTTATTAATTTTCTTTATATATAAATGTCTAGTTTAGCCTATTTAAAAAAGGAAAATATATTACTTAAATATTTTAACGTGAAAGGTCAAGTTAGGCCGAAAAAAAAAGTCTATGATATGTCGTAGACTAGACTCAGACCTAGAAAATTAATTGTGGACTAGACTCCGACCATTTATGCACCGAGAGATATTAGTGGTCGTTTGATTTTGATTTTATAATTCAAAATATTTACACTTTAATTTGTATTTAATATTTTAAAACGACTAGCTTAAATATAAACCGTGTGATCTTGATTGAATGATTATCAATATCTAAATGCATGAATACGTGAAAGCTTGACAACATAAAAACTTGATTCTATCATTAGTGACTCAATTTACTATTCATACATATTAAAAATATATATCAATAAAAAAGAGAATAATAATTTTATTAAATCTATTTATCAATATTCAAGTTTATTTTTTTTTTGAAACGGTCAATGTTATATTAGTATTGTTACTAATTGGTAGAATTATGTTGAAGGTGGAAAATGAACTTCTAACCTTCTTATCACTCTACTCTATAATCCATGTACCTCATCTACCAAGCCAATATTATATCTCTTATCAAGTATTTGAGTATTCACACTTATTATTACTATAGAGTGAAAAATATTAAATTGAAAATAATATTATAATATTAATTAGATGGTATAATAAAAAGAAGAAAATTAAAGTTGTATAGTAAATTGAAATAGTAATTCAATTTGACTTATATATAAATTATTCATCGTGGGACGGAGATATTTTTTGAATAAAATGTGGGATAGAGTTGGTATAATATATTATATGTGTATTTTTTTTAATGAAAAACTTTTATGGTCTTTTAATTAATTAAAAGACAAATATATATTTTATTAGTAGTGGACCTGTTAAATATTTCATAAATATTTGAAGAAAATCATAATACAATAATTACAATAATTTACCCTATAAATCATACACAAGACAAATGTTTGTCTTGATCATTATTTAAAATAAGATTTTTCAATAATCAATTAATTAAAAGAGGAATATGTATTTTATTAGTAGGATATCCCTTAAATGTCTTCTAAACAAAAAAAATGAAGAAAAAAAATTATAATTTAGTGTATACAACATGCACACACAAAAATATTTATTAGTAGTCAATCACTTAAAATACAATTAATTAAATGAAAAATATATATTTCATTTGTACTATTTCTCTTGAATATCTTTTAGACAAAATCTTGAAGAAAATTATAATACACTAATTATATTTCACAATATAAATTATATGTGGGACAGATATTTTTCATTGGTTAATTAGGGAAAAGATAATTGATCGTGCACAAATAAATTAGTTGAACTAAAAGTATGAATTTTATTAGTATTGTAGATCTTGACTATATTCTAAACAAATTTTCGAAGAAAATTATAATACACTTATTATAATTTATTTTATAAACAATGCACAAGAGAAGTGTTTATCAATTAGTTAAAAGATGATATTTCATAAATGAATTAATTAAAAGAGAAATATGTATTTCATTAGTAATGTATATCTTGAACATCTTCTAGATGAAAGAGAAAAATTACCATAAACTTATTATAATTTTTTGTATAAACCATACACATATCACATATTTTCCCTTATCAATTAACTAAAAGATGATATTTCACAAATCAATTAGTTAAAATAGACCTATGTATTTCATTAGTATTGCATCTCTTGAATATCTTTTAGGAAAAAATTGAAAAAAAATTATAATACAATAATTATAAATTATTGTATAAACCATATATGAGACAAATGTTGTCATTGCTCAATTAGTTAAAAAATTGTCTTTTCATGAACGAATTGGTTAAAAGAGAAATATGTATTTCATTGGTAATGTGTCTCCTAAAAAGTATATTCTAAATAAAAATTTGAAGAAGGTTATAATACTCTAATTATAGTTTATTATATAAGTGATATACGGAATAAATGTTTGTCAATTATTAATTAGTTAAAAAATTATTATTCATTAATTAATTAGTTAAAAGAGAAATATACACTTCATCAATAGTGCCTCTCTTAAATATTAGGCTAAATAGCACTCGTGATCCCTTAACTTAATTTCAGTTAACGTTTTAGTCTTTTATCTTTTTTTTTCTTCCCGATTTAGTCCTTTATTTTAATTTCAAGTGACAATTTGATCTTTTATGTTTTAAAATGTCAACAATGTTGTCCTTTTTTTTACAAAAATTCATCAAAATTTTCAACCAAAACTCATAAAATTAATTATATTCTTCAATATAATACAAATTTCATCAAATTCGGCACTCGAATCTTCAAATAAACTCATATTTCTATCTCTAACAACATCAAATAAAGATTGAAATTTGTATTATAATAAAGAATATAATTAATTTTATGGGTTTTGGTTGAAAATTTTGATGATTTTTTTGAACTTTTGTAAAAAAAAGGATAATATTGTTGATATTTTAAAACATAAAAGATCAAATTGTCACTTAAAATTAAATTAAAGGATCAAATCGAGAAAAAAAGAAGATAAAGGACTAAAATGTTAACTGAAATTAAGTTAACGGACCACGGGTACTGTTTAGCATAAATATTAATATATAAATCATGCATGAGATAAATATTTATTACCAATCAATTAGTTAAAAGGTTACTCATCATATGTCAAATAGTTAAAATAATAATGTGTAAATGAATATTAGTGTGTGTCTTTGTCTTTTAAAGGGTTAATGTTAGTAATGAAGTGCTAATATTGTTAAAAGGGAAAAATTAAACTTGCAACCTCCCTATTACTTTACTTCAATCTCTATGTTCATTATCCAAATTACCAAAACATCTTAGGACTCCTAAATACTAATGTGTCTTGAATCTTCTAAATAAAAATGTGAAAAAAGTTATAATACATCAATTGTAATATTACTTTATAAATTATACATCAGACAAATATTTATCATATAGTTATACAATATCATTCTATATGTGTTAAATAAAAATTTAGAGATTGTTTAATAAAATTATTTTGTTTATACGCTAATAATATATATATTTAATATTTTCAATGATAAATAAGTGAATATATATATATATATATATATATATATATATATCGATGAATATTTTATTTTTTTTAAAGATGAATATTTTACATGAAAGTGTAACAAAAGTTTATTTGAATGATTTCTTCTAAACTCCGATAATATTTTATAATAAACTTTTAAATATTTTAATATTATAATACCTACCTTAATACGGTACTAACTATATGTGTGATATATGCGAATTCATAAATATTTTGGTCTTTTCAATAAAGATAGATCTTTAGAGTGAACAACTCTTATTATTAGCTCTTCATTTGACTTGCTCTTAATAAATCTAAAATCCAACGAGCTCTATTATCTTCGTCTATTAATGAGTGATTTAGTTCAACATTTCATAAATATTAAAAAAAATATATATAAATAAAAGAAAAAAAATAATACTTTTATTAAATTACGTTTACAAAATATGCATTTCATATATTTTAAATATAAAATAAAGTAATAGTTTAATAAATGTGAATTGTCACCGTATAATTTTTTTTTTGTCAAGTCATTGTAAAATAGTTTTATTTTTCAACTGGGATGGTAGTAATTAGTAATATTAATATTAATATTGTTAGTTTTTGTCATATTTTATTATAAAAGTGGAATAAAGTAGTGTGACGTGGCATAATACATAAATCTCATTTAATATCACTATAAAACTATTTTATATTGATAAGTACATCCAATTTCTCATAAAATAAATATATTTAATTGAAAATAATATAAATAGTATTAATTTGATGGTATATTTTTAAAAAATAATTAATACTACTTAGAAATTTGAATAGATCTTTCACACACAAAGAAAAAAAGAAATTTGAATAGATCATTTACTTTACGAAAAACTTTTTATATTTTTATTTTTTAAATTATGTATTAATTTTATTTTGATAAAAAAACTTTTAAAGTAAATATTGTAATAAAGATTAGATGAATTATTATTTAATAAAGATGTATTTTTAAAAATAATTTAATAATATTTTTATTACTTTAAAAAATACAAATAATTGTTCGCTTTAAAATTTTTTATTTTCAAAATTAACACAAATATTAAAAAATGAAAACAGAAACTAAAGCAACACCATATTGGGTTGAAGGATTTTGAAATTGAAAGGAAAAGGAGAAGAGTGATTGCAAGTTTGCAAAATTTGACCAACGCATGAAGACATAGGAGGAAGGGTCGTATTCAGAAATCATGGAACGGCACCACGTAACGTTGTTTTTCTTGTTGGAAACAACAACTAGATACCACGACGGATCCTGACGAGAAGAAATACGTGAGTGGCGTGCTAACTGCAACAATGAAGTCCACGTACCGTGTTTACTGTTTAATGTTTATTGCGCCGCAAAAATTACGCCTTCAATTCAATATTTTTTTGCTTGGTATTTTTTATTTTTTTATTTAGATTTTCTTTTATCAAATTGGTGAAGCTAGTATAAATTTTACGAGAGCCACGTACAAAGAAAAATAAATAAAATATTTTTTAAAAACTAGTTATTAATTTAACTCGTAAGAAAAAAATCACCATAATTTTTACTTATACGTATTTTTTAAATTATAATTTTTACTTATATAAAATATAAACTAAAGCAATACAATTAAAATAAAAACTAATAGTAATTATTTAAATAGGTGTCAAATTAGTTCATAATTGACATTGTATTAATGACACTAGCTGTGTCTGTTTCAATATATACTATTAAGTAATTTTAAAAATTTGAATTGTCTATTTTATTTTTAAATTTTGCAAGTATCAAAACAAGATGGATATATATAAATCAGGTGATAATTTTTTTACTTTCATATTCATTCTAATTTTTGACAAATTAATTTGTTTAGGGTAAATATATATATATATATATATTATACAACTAACTATAAAAAATGCAAAATTAATATAAAAATGGAATAGCTAAAGATATTCCATTGTTACATATAACTTCGCTCGTGAGTAGTGTATTGGTTAGACTCACATGTTTTATATGTGGAGAATTTGAAATTCAAATCCGAACTCACACATATCAATATATATATTAAAATAAATTTCAAAAATATTATGTTGACATCACATTCTTATACGCTGTATAACACTAATTTTTCAATATCATTCAATAGTATGATATATTGTGACATAATTTACTTATTTTTTATTTTCCATCCTACTAATTTTTGTCTATACCTTTATAATTAAAAAATCAACAATAAAAAAATATAACTCCCATTACATACTTACTTTAATTGTCATTTACTTTTTTAATTCATTGCATATAAATACATCACAATATTTTAATTACATTTAATAATTAAAATATAACAACCATAAATTACTACAAAATATATAAAAACATAATAATCACATATTAAAAATTAATAATTAAACTTACACACCAACAATCCAATGAAGTTTAAATTACAATAAAAAAAATAATATTGAAACACAGTCATTTAAATTACCAAGCCTTTTGCAAATAATAAAAAAAACAACAAAATATATATTTTTTTAAAATAAAAATGTTTAATTATACATTAAATATTTTCAAAGTAATATGCAACTCGTGTTCATTTTTCTCTTATTAGTGTTCGGATACATATTTTATTCCTCTAATACAAAAGAAATTATTTAATCAAAATCAAAACATAGTTTCAATTAACGGAAAAAATAATCAAAATCAAGTAGTGGTGTCTTATGATTCCCAATATTATTTCGTGTTTTTGTCGTAAAAATAGTATTTTGAGTTTGTTCATTATACTCTCCAAAAAGAATAATTAAATCAAAATATTTTTGAAAAAAACATGTAGCATAACACTTCTTATTAAGAATTAATTATCGAAAGTTTAAGTGGAAATGAGACATAAAACATAAAATATAAGAAATATTAGTAGTTCATTCAATTAGTAAAAAAAGAATAAAGAAATAATAGTACTCAAGATAAAAAGTAAAACAAAAATAAAAATAATGATCATATAAAAACCAATGCTTATAAATATATCTCAAATCAATGCTTGCAAATATATATTCGATTTTTTATAGAAAGAAAATATTCTATAATGATTAAATGTTAAAAT